>CM022493.1:7092668-7119707 GCA_011952105.1 Coreoperca whiteheadi | reverse complement strand
TTTGTCTTTATTTTAAAGAGTGATGGGGTAAGAGCGAACCCCCTTCACCCCCCCCGCCGCGGGGTAAGAGAGAGGGAGGGGGGGGGGGGGGGGGGGGGGGGGGGAGGAGAAGGACTCAGTCCAAAGCGAGAAAAAAGGATTAAGGAATCGGAGGGAAAACAAAAAAAATAAGTGTTGGAATGATACAGTAACACAGACATAACGCAGATGGTGAAAAGGGCAGAAGAGAAAATAGAAGAGGGATACGATGAGAAGAAAAAATGGAATCTTTCTTTTTTTTTGTCCATGTTATTGTAGGGTACAGAAACAGGAGTAGCAGAGGCTTGAACAAACTTCTGAAGCTCACCCAGCACACAAAAGGCAGATAGAGAGCGGAGGGAGGGACGGGTAATTAAAAACACCTTACAGTAAACGAGCCGCAGGGAGGGAGTCGCTCGTCACGGCACAGCGGTGGCGGCGCACACAGCTGCGCAGGCCGAGGCCCGGGGAGCTCCCTACAATTAGAGAGCATGGCAGAGGCAGGTTCAAAGCCTGCCCCATGCCAGCGACTCTGTCCTGAGGGGGGACAGGGTTAGAGGAATGAGGACGAATGGAGGGTAGCGCTGACACACACACACACACAGGCATGCTGTGCATCCACAGAGAACTCGTATTCATACCCACACACAAACAACTGTGTGATCTTGAGAGAGTCTGGCCAGAATGCACACCTCCCTTAGCCTGGCTCGGCCTTTGAAGGCTGCCGTCCCTCCCTGTGAGCAAGCTGAAGAAACCGGGGCCTTGCTGCAGGCGGTGACGGTATAGACCCTTTGCTTTGGAAACCAGAAAGCCTGGTCATTTTATACTGTCTTTATACACAAACACACACATAGCAAAAAAACATACCCGGGGCCATACTGCGGGGATGGCCTGCTCGGTAAAAGTTAGGGCAGCAGCAGAGTCTGAGTTTAATTACGTGTAAATTAGTAAATAAACATTAGCATTCGGAAATTAGAACCGACACCGCGTTGAGGGGTGAGGCTTGTCACGCTCAGCACTCGGCCCGGAAACTGAAATTAGATCCAGCAGCCTGTATTTAAGAGAACCCTTCCACGTTTTGCTACAGCGCCCGCTCTGCTTATTGTACTCGGCTTACTTAAAAAGACACTTTCTCGTGTCTAAAAAAAGCCAAAGTGCATCAATGCAGCCAGCCCCGCCCCCCACCCCAGCCTGGGTCGGAGATATGCAGTGCCTTCGCGGTAGCGTCACTTTCCACCGTGCAAAATCAATTGTGGTTAACAAATTGGCCGTGACGTTTGCCCTGCCAGGGTGGGTGGAACTCGTTTTTCATGGGTCCACCCAGTTTTTAAGGATCTTTTCCACAGCCTGGGAGGCCTCTTTTTAGAGCTGAGGTGAGTGGAGCTCAGACATGGCCACTGTGAAATTAACACTTAATAATGCTCCACATAGCACTTAAACAGGGCCGACCCATACTAATGTACCACACACACTGAGTCGGCCCTCGGTAACCTCACTCAGTGAACGGGAGTCTGGTAGGCCGAGAGGTCGTGGTGAGGACATTAGGACTGGAGCTAATGGTTATTGTTGTGATTAATCAATTAATAATCTGGTCTATAAAATGTCGAAAAATGTCGAAAAATGCCACTCGCAATTTCCGAAAGCCCAAGCGGACATCTTTTTTTTGGCCAACCAACAGTCCAAAAGTAAACTGTTAAGTTCACTATCACATAAGTCAAAGAAAAGCAGCAAATCATCCCTGAAACTAGGTAACGGGTGGCATTTGTTACTCGAAAACAGCAAACAATTAATCGGTTATCATCGGTTGAATTTTTGATTAATTAGTCCTATTGTTTCAGCCCTAGATAACCGTTAACGTTGCATTTTATTTTGTTTAATAAATACTAGGGCTGGGTTTTGTTGTTTTTTTTATCTTGCTTTGAGGAAAGAGAGTTTTTCACTCAAATGCATCAGTTTTAAATTTTATGTGAACACTAGTAAACAAAATGCAGTCTAAAATTAGCTCAATTAATGCATGATTTAAATCAGGAACTGTCTGAAGAATCTAAGCATCCAATCGCAACTTTTGCGCCAACTTTTAAGTTTTAGCATAACAGTTTTTACCTTGTAGGTTCAAAACCTAGCTCAAAGGCCTAGAATGTTTCCGGAATATGTTTTAGGTTTTTTCTTAATTTGGGCATTACCAAACTCATTAATCTGAACAGGTGTATGCCGCCTCAGCCCAGTGGTGGTCAGCCAGTCGTGCTGTAGCAGTTGTTTCCTGTTTGTTTTTCCTCCACTGGAAGGGAACGTTCACCTCTCTCGCTCGTGGAGAAGCAGTTTGATATAGTCTGTTGTTGTCACATCGCAGTTAATGGAGCAGCAGGTGGACTTGGAGTAAGATGATACAGCAATATGGCCCATCATTTTGTCACACCAGCTGCTCCCCCTGACAGTCACCGTCTCTTCCACTGTCACTCAATTTCTTCCTCCCTCACAACAAACACATTTTCTTTCAGGGGTTTCTTGCTTTTCAAAAGCAAACATAAAAATTGGATGTTCCTATACTACTTTTGCCATTTTGATTTCCATTTCCTCTAATACTGTTACACACTAGCAAGTCTAAACTGTGTTATTGTCTGTGGAATACAAAGGCAGATTTTCAACTAGGGAAGAATGTTTCAGCCTGGTGAGAAAATACCTCTTTGGCCTTAAGCCTGGCAAAGCTTTTTCATATGATTGCTCCTCCACCCTTCATCTTCCCATCCCTTCTATTCGCCATTCACAGCTTGCGTGGCAAACGCCAGCTGCTTTTTCTTTAAACAAGTGAAATGCCATAAGATTAGCAGAAGAAAGATGTGTGAATTGTTTCGCCAGCACAATTACGTGGCATGTCACCTCATTAGGGGCGACAAAACGGAGCAAAGTGCTCGGGTGCAAGCTGTGACCTTTGAGGGGAGGAGCTGAGAGGGGAGGGCAAGGGTTTGTGAGCGACGAACAGGGAGCTAATTTGACTTCATAATGGCGCCCAGGCAGCTTGAATAGACAGAAAAGAGGGGAGCAGCGGGGTCAAGTGTCACCCATCCCGCCAAGCGGCTCTCTCGCAGGGGAGGCCCAGAAACACACACACACGCACGCACACACACACACACACACGCGCGCACGTGCACACACACTCGGCCCAGCCTCCCGCTGACAATGCAGCCACGCCTCCCACCCTTCCCTGCCTTTTGTGCCTCTTCAACAATGATGAACTGAGTTTGGCGATTCAGTCTACAGCAGCACAGTGCACCCTCTCTTACAAAACATAATAGAGTCAAGCCATGAGTCAAACAGTCTCTCTTTCTTCCCCTCTTTTTTTTTTCCCAGCCCCAAACATTCCATCTCCCCCTGCAGCCTCTTTGCTTTTCCTCCCCCCGCTCTGCTTTTTCTCTGCCTTTTGACCATAAATCCGCATGGTATTCCCCCCGAGCTCGTTAACGCAGGAAGAGCGGGCAGATGCTGCCGTCCTCCTAATACATAAAAAAAAAGATGCAGATGTAAAGCGGCAGCGTAGGTGCCATGCGCTGCATGTGGAAAGGTATTGATTAGCTGAAATCGATGCGTAACCCTAAAAAGCATCTCCTGCAAGAAATTCATGGACTTGACCTCGCTGATCTTAAAGATCCGTATGATGTTTCGTATCAAAGAGTGACGCAGAGGGAGACAGTATTTAGAGGCATGAAATCTAACATCCAGGCAGTACCACAGGGGCCTTACAAACCTGAGATATGGAGAGAGAAAAAAAGTACACTTGTAACGAGCGGTGTGCGGAGCTGACAGGAACTTGTAGAACATGGTGTGAGTAAAGCTGAGCAGGGGTGTTAATAGAAACACATCAATCTCAGAACATCACACCCCCGGGCCTTTTGCAGAAGGTGTGAAGGAGCTCACCTCTCCTCGTGATAGGAGGAGGAGGAAAGAAGGGAAAGAGTGTGTGTGTGTGGGGGGGGGGATTGTCCATTTTTTTTTTTTCCCCCGATGTGAAATGCCTGATTATCCCGAGCTGGAGGAAAAGGAGCGGAAGCTGGTGGTATCAAAAGTGCACAATCATTTCTTTTTTTCTCCTCCAAAAAGCATAACTAGCTTGATAGGGTCCATATGTGAACATATTCAGGAGATGACAAGATTACACAATTAAAGAAAACATACTTCTTTGGTTTCGTGTGGAGAGTTAGATGAGAAGATCCATACCACTCTCATGTGTGTGTTCAGTATGGCGCGTAAGGCGGTAGCCGATTAGCCTAGCTTAGCATAAAGACTGGAAGCAGGGCGAAACAGCTGTCTCCAAAGTTTAAAAATACAATACTTCTAAAGCTTATATTTAACACAACATACACAAACAGACATGTAAAAATGACAATTTGTGGCTGTAGAGGGCGTTAACGTAGTGAAACTAGTTCTGTACGAACAAGAGTTTATCCAACCGTCCTGTACTTCGGCGCGGCGTCTCGTGTTGTCGCGTGACCGCAAGAAGTCGCCGTTGCTGGTCGCTGTTCGCCAAGAAACAGCCACAGCCCGAAACAACCCGTAAAAACCACAAATTGTCCCCACATGCTCCAAGCCGAGCTAATCGTCACAGGTACATACACGCCTGATGTTCTTTATATTTTAACTCTCTGGTGGCGTGGAGCCCTGCAATAGTGAGTGGCAGCATGGCATGAACGTTTGCCTTGTTTTGTACATCATTTTGTGCTGCTTCTCCTCTCGTAATACCTTCCCTCCTCGTCCACGTGACCACAACAACAGTACAAGAACAACCCCCCCATTCAGCTGTGATAAAGAGCACACACAGCTCATTATAAATCAACAAAAACTCAGTAGTAGAGGGCTAATCTGGAAGCAGGAGAAAAGACTGCGAATGTGGTGTCATCCGCAGGTCTCCCACAGTGCAACACAGATTGGGGCTCAGTATATGACAAAAGGATGATGTTGTCCGACAGGACATAAATCTGAGACTCATCTGTCTCCATTTTTGTCTTCCAGGACGCCAACAGTAGCCAGAAAGAAGGGAAACGAGGAAACCACTGCACTCGTGAAGAAAGTGGAAAAGTCTTTTCAAATACCACGCTGTGCTTAACAATGGGAGGCCGACTGCATCTTCCAGCAGTTGCCAGCACCTTGCTCCCTGTGGCCCTCTGCATATTGACCCTTGTGCCTCACAGCCTTCTGGGTAAGCCCGCAGAGGAGGAAAACGCAGGCAGCTCAGCACTGCTCCAGAGGGTGAAGAGAGGCTGGGTGTGGAACCAGTTCTTTGTCCTGGAGGAATACACCGGACTCGAACCACTTTATATTGGAAAGGTCAGTGTTGACTACATGCACACCCATAAATAGGTATAACCTGAAGAAATGCAAAGTGTACAGGTTTCCGGCCTGTTAGGGGAGCAGCTCTCCTGCATGACCTTTCCGCTTGGTGTACTTGCTGGGTAAAGGTGCCTCGGTGTAGGCGTTGCAAAGAGATTTCAAACAGTGCAAACTAAAAGATCTATAGGGGAGCTCAGCAGCCTGGAGGTCAGCTGCTGCTTGGCCAGAGCTGAGCGCACGAATGCAAAAAAGGAAGATCATCAGTGGGCAGAGGCAAACTTCAACCACCGCAAAAAAAAATAAAATTCAAAAAAGAATCCCAATTTCATCCCTGGATGCACTGCGTCCATACTAAGACAGCCTCGCTTTTGTCCACTTTGAACCAGAGCCAGGCAGCAGTTATTGAGTTAATTGACTCGAACCGAGACTTCACTCAGTCGGTCCCGTTCCACAGAGGTGGACGGCACGTCTGCAACACAGCCGACACGCTCTGAAAAGAGCAGGCAAGGGATGCTCACAAAGGAGCACTTTGATCGCTCGGCTGCTAAAGTGAATTGAGCAGTTGATCAATAGTTGTAAGGCCAGTCATCATCAACAGAGAGACACGACAATCTTGCAAATTGCAATGAAAAATACCATTACAAAACCAAGTGTTTCATCAAGTGTTTTTTGTTGAAACTTTTTTAGTCACATGTGAAGTGTTTGAGCCGGAGCGCGCCGTTGAAAAAAAAAAAACAAAACAAAAAACGATCCCCTTGACACATAAACTATCCCGTCCCTTTGACCTCTCTGTCGCTCAGCCAAAGACGAGTTGGTTGCGGAAAGAAATGCCGCTCTGTATGTAAGTGAGGATTGCCTGTTTTTGCTGTTTCGACAGAACCCACAAAGTAGGAGTCTGTACGGTGCATCGTTATCGCAGCGTCAGCTGCCCATGCGTCATTTCCCGGTACATTTTAGCACGATAGCAGTTGCTAATTGGCACTTAACGATAGCACATAATTAATAGTCAGAATCCGTTTAAGCTCAACCAAATCAATACTTTAAATCACCTTGATCAAGATCTTTGGACATTCAGGGCCGTGCAGTAGCTTTGTAATTATTAATATATTGTGTTGTGTTGTGTTGTAGCTGTTGTCACTAAATGTGACTTACAGTGAATTGCGGTTTTCTAGCTATAGATGAACTTTATAGATGTTTTAGAAGTTTTTTTAAGTTGACTTTGAGTAAAATACAGATAAAATATTGCCAGTGGCCCATTTCAGCATTGCCGAAACAAAGAGGTGCACTTTATTGATGACCCTATATTTTGATCCATATGATACTTTACTTGTATAACTTGAGTGTGATTGAATACAACATTATATGTCTAATATAATATGCCAGACATCAATTTGCATTGTGGTATAATATTTTGTGGCACCCAACAGGTTTTCAGCTTTTACAGTAGAGCTTATTGTCCCCCTTGAATGAGCACTGACCCGCTAGGACTCTCCAAGACGGTGTAGGTGCTTAAACACTGTATTGTATTTTGCACGTACGTTTGGAATTAACCCGATGACAAATTGAAATGGCACTTAACAAAATAACGCACGATTCCTGCAGATCATTCTGTCAGAACTGGGACGTAAGATCTCTCAGTGGCCAAATACAGGGAAGTTAAAACACGTTCTTTTCCCCAAAATCCTAAAAATACGCTGCCTTGATCTTAAAACACTGATCCAGACCTTTGATTGAATTTGCCGTTGCCTCAGTAGTCCTCGTCGACTTTTAAAACACTGCAGTACTAACCGCTCATCCTCTGAAATTTCCCTTTGGAAATGATGCAAACCTGCTTAATTAGAGTTATTATAATTTCCCCGCCACCGCTCGGGAATACCGAGGAAAATGCTGGATTCCAAAAAGTCACGTGCTGAGACTAGATAGAAGAGTAACAAGTCCTGAGAGAGGGCTGTAGAAAAACGTACTGTGTCTGCTTATGTGGTATGAAATATTCCTTACAGTTGTCATAGCATATTCCTCCTATACTACTCCTTCTCTCCCATTTAGGGAGATTTAGGGATTCTTTTCAAGCCGCCCACCCTAAAGTGATTCCGACAGGCCAGGCTACTACTCAGAGAGCCACTCAAGGCAGAAAGGCATTGTAGGATATGACAAAGCTGGAGAAACATGTACTGTAGCCTACCCCCCTTTAGCACAGTATTCAGAGCTGTGGGGATGTCGGAGGTTTGGGCTTTGGGCCGGGACTGAGACCGAGCAGGTAATTGATAGTCTGAGTGTCAAACTCCCTCTTTTCATAGGCTTGAGTGGAAAGGAAGAATCAGTGCAGTGCAGGAGAAGGCGGATAAGGCGGACGGGAGGCACCAGCCTGAGATCTATCACCACGAGACACGGGGCTGAAGCCCTCAATGGGGTGTTGATTAAAAAATATATTCTGGGCCGTGCTGGGCTGCGCGGCGCCTTGCAGGAGAAAGTGCAGGTGGGCACATTGTCCGAAGAGATAGGAAAAGCTGTATTGTCTGCTGCTCGGGGAATGACAGGTATTGTGAAGATTGCTGCTAAACTATCACCGGAATAACAACGACAAGTGCTGTAGCTGCAAACTTTTAGCAGTTCAACAACCTCAGCTTGGTCATTTCACTTAGTGGCCCCAGACGACGAAAAGGCCACAGCGAGTATCTTGAAAAGGTGGGAGCGTTTAGAGTCCGCAGGGGGGAATTTTGTCAGTGGTGTGTTGTGTGCTCGCTGTGCACGCCTGTTGATTATATACGAGACCGGCTTCAATAGGGGCATTTAATTCTGCTCTGCCACAGTGATGGCAGTAAGTACTCATCATAGGCAGGGACCCTCTAAGTCCAAAGTAAGGAGTGATTGCACATCAGCAGGCTGGCATTTGCACTTGCAGGCCACAAAAGGCTTCTGATTGCACTGCAGGGCCCATGGCAACAAGCGGGCTGTAAGCTGTGATTAAAGATCTACTTACAGCTACAGTATTAATGTACGCATATAGCCACACACCACCGCTGAAGGTCTAGAGCCAATTTACCCACCGGTTCAAGGATATTCATTTTATAACCATACAGAGAAAGCAGCATCCTCACGGTGAAGATGCTGCAAACAGAAATTTGCAAATAACTTTAAACCGTTAATCGGTTACCAAGATTGTGGGTTCATTTTCTGTGGACCGTAGGAATCAACAGACACCCAGTATTGTGCTCTACCAGGCCTGCACCTTCGACCAACCCCACTAACAGATTGTCAGTTGGATTCAGACCATGAACTTTCCATAAAAGGTCCTCAAGTTGTCTTGTCTGTATGTTCAGGATCGCTGTGCTGCTGCATTGTTCTAAAATTAGGGGACGTGACCTAAATAAATGTCCTCAAAAACATGCCACTGTTCACACTGTTGGACCGCACCATATGTCTGTTATTTTTTCTGTTGGCTGGATTCAACTTGTGACCACATGTTACACTTTCGCTGTTGATGTAGTTTTGTCTGGGATATGCTGTCATGATTTCTGAGACTGATCCTCTTGCGGTTTTTTGTTTGTTTGTTTTTTTACTAATGCGCACGCAGTTCGGGCACAGATTTGACTACTTGGGAACGCTTTTAGTTGACCCATGTTATTTACAAAACCCTTGAGATGTCTCCAAAACAACTAAAAAAGTGGATCTTTTCTTTGGGAATGTGCATTGCGGAATGAAGAGCTGTTAACATCTCTGTGAACATCTCCACAGCTCCACTCAGACATGGATAAAGGCGACGGCTCCATTAAGTACATCCTGACGGGGGAGGGCGCGGGCACCACCTTCACCATCGACGACAGCACCGGGGACATCCATGCCATCCAGAGGCTGGACCGGGAGGTGAAGGCCCAGTACATCCTCCGCGCCCAGGCCCGCAACCGCCTGACAGACAGGCCTCTGGAGCCTGAGTCCGAGTTCATTGTGAAGATCCAGGACATCAACGACAACGAGCCGAGGTTTCTGGACGGGCCCTACCAGGCATCTGTACCCGAAATGTCTAAAATAGGTGAGCAGGGGGAGATGAAGGCAGACAGACGGATGGAGACGGGAACTAAACTGTTGCCTGTGCATGTTCTGAGTTTGGTTGTTTTTAAGGGAGCGGCCGCTGCGAACTTGCAGCTGTGGTGAACAAAAGCAAAGCACATAATAGCCCTGCAGAGTCATCGTTGTCGTTTGTTCGAACAGGCCCGTCTCCATCTGCTTCATTCACTATTCATAAACCTACTTTTGTGGTTACTTTGAAGTAAGTACGCAAAGTTAATTCCTGGAGCTGCCCCAGCCACGGGTGACAAAACTGAAAAAAAAATTGATTTATCTGATTGATATGATGATATTGGCGTAGCTGACCGGCACCTTTCGGCCACCTCGTCCTCTTATTCCCATTTCGTCCACTCCTCCTCACCTTTGCCTCTATGTATACCCAGGAACATCTGTGATCCAGCTCACCGCTACAGATGCCGACGACCCCACGTATGGCAACAGTGCTCGTGTGGTCTACAGCATCCTGGAGGGCCAGCCTTATTTCTCAGTGGACGCCAAGACCGGTACGACTGCAAACATGCTGCAAAACCCCTTCTAAAACGCTCACTCTGTTACCAGGGAAACCAGCGTTTTTATCCTTTACATGTAGCATCTGATGGATTTCAGACCTCACCAGCCACTTGAGCTATTTTATAAGCCCCACATGAGTTTGTAATAAGCATGAATGATGTTCGATGACCTGATAAAGTCGACAAACTACCACTGACGGTCAGGATTTACTAACACTCGGCTGACAGCTACTGTTAATCCCCCACCTTGTTTCCAACACTGTATCACACTGTATTTGCGCCACAGTCTGATTTTAGCAGTCCACACTTTAAGCCCCTGTGTATACCAGCCAGCTCCGAATGTGGGAAGCTCAGCATGGCTCTCGTTGTTGCTACGAGACTACGGAAACACTTGTCTGAAACACGGCGCTCTTTTGTTCCACCGTGCAGGATCTCAAAAACTCCTGGCACACAAAAAATATGTGCTAGGCTCAAAGTGTGACTTCTCTGTTGAAAATGAGGACAGAATGAGACAGGCAGCCCCTTGTAGTGAAGCGAACGAGTGGTTCCAGAAACTCGTAAGAGAAAGCTCACAGGTTTTATCCCCTTAAAAATATATATATCCATATGTCACCATTTATCAACAAATCATTAAGCTTATTTGCTTTATTGTTGAGAGTGCATCTGCTTCAAAGTCCTCTGCTACGGTCAACAGGAATGTAAAGGAAATAAAGAGTCAATAAGGGTAAAGCACAGTTGCATCAGTTATATTAAGGATTAAACCATCAGATCAGAGACATGGGCAAAAATCTTTGATCTGTCAAAATAAAATATCTCGTGTATTTGGACGAAGCAAAAACCAACTGACATGCTCCGAAATAGCAAATGACCTGGTAGCCCGCAGAGACCACTGTGGTGGATGACTGGGCAACGCATTTATTTGGGAGTGGGAGTGATAGTCCCCCGCTGAATGTTGCTTCAGGTTGGACAGTCCACCACGGGCGACAGAAAATAAAGCTCGCCTCGTACTCGTTCCAACTGACAGGACTGACCCACTCGTGGTCCAGCTGCCATTTGGATCTGTATTTGGACAGCCTCTTTTCTTTTTTTCTACGGGCAGAGCTGGAGGCAGTCGCAGTCATTTTACTTATTTATTTATTCATTTTTTTAAACGCGCGCATGAGTCTGCGTAACCAGGGCAACTCTGACGTTGAGTGACAGACAACTCGCCTGACATTCTCTACGGCAAATTCTGATGTGATGCTCCTCCACTGTGTCTTGTGAAACTCTTCTGGGTTTTATTACTTCTCAGGTCGTTCCACGCATGTGAAAACGCAAGGGTATGCATTAGAATAGGGCGTGTCACGAAAATACGGGACAATCCAGAATTACACGGGATCGGGACGGGTGGCAGCCCTAACCCGAGAGGCAATTCGTTTAGCTTAGCGTAAAGACTGGACGATGGGGAAAACAGCCAGCGTGGCGCCGTTCAAAATTAAAAACTACATCTGCCAGCAACTATAAACGCTCACTAGTGAACACAGTGTAGCCCTATCTTGTTTGCTTAATCTGCGCACAAATAGAATTTCTCTACTATGGAAAGAAGCCAAGCTAACTGTTTCCCTTTGCTTCCAGTCTTTATGCTCAGCTAAGCTAATCACCTGCTTTCTCTAGCGCCATACTTAACGCACAGACATAAAGAGTGGCATCAATCTTCTCATCCAACTTTCAGCAAGAAAGTGAATGCGTGTATTGCCCCAAAGTGCCTTACTGTTCCTTAAAGAGGTACACTGAATAAGTGAAATCTTTATTTAGCCAGAGAAAAACAAAACGCACAATCGACCAATAACTTATGACAAAAGGACAAATATCAGTCAAAACAGCCACATGCAGTGATGTTTTAGAATTTGCAGAGCGAGACTTTTAAATGAATCGCAAAACGCATGTGGACCCGAGCAGAGTGGAGGCTGTTACAGCAGCGGATTAATGTCCATGGTTTTCACATGAGATGTTTAACAATCCGCGTGTGGATGTGATGTGTCCGCATACTTTTGGCATTGTAATTTATCAAATAAATCACTCAAGGTGGCAGCAATACAAAGGGAAGTATACAAAGCTTGTAAATGAGGAGCTAACGCTGCTTGAGCTTTAATATCTAACTGCAACATTGCAGCACATGGCGACAGCATTCATAACTCCAGCTACCACTTCCGAAAATCCATTCGTTTCCTAAAAGCAGAGAGTCACTGGCCATTGTTTACCACAGGCGCCTCATTTGCTTGTTTGTCAGCACAGGAATCCGTTGCCAAACCTCTCAGGCTGCTGCTGCTGCTGTAGGTTCATCCATCACGGCAACACGAGTGGCCCTACAGCTATCAATCAGCGCCGACTCGCCTTTGGGCACAGCACTGAGTCTTATTGGCGGGAACACGGTGTAAAACCTTCACACATATAGCTCAAACCCTCAGCACGGTTACATGCACGGCTTCTCTTGCTCTTCAGCACAAAACATCACTTGACCTTGGTGGCAATTCTGTTTGCATCTGGCAAAACGGTCTGCGTACGGATGTCTTTGATAACAATGCATTGCCGATAATGGTGTACAGACGACGTCCAGGCAACAACCTCTTGAAGGTCGAGTGCCAGGGCCAAAGCAGGATAACGGCACTGCAAAAACCTGGTTAGCGTACAGAGAGTCCAGCTTTTTCTTATAGTTTAAATGCGTCTGCATTTTACGAATACGCTACTGCCCAACCAAGCAAACTAATTAGCCGTCTAGAAGCTACAATCCTTCGGTTTGTTGTCAGTTTCAGTCGATGCTTGGATTTACTAATTTGGGATGCAAGCATGTACCACGTCGAGTATTGATTTTTCCTTTCATCCTGCCACTCGGCTGTAATAGTGATACTCCCTATCTGCCTAAAACCATGGTAACTCAATTATGTATACATAATTGAGATTTTACCTGCAGAAATCTTGCTTTTATTTTTTTTCCATCAAGTTATCTCCAATCCCTCATCCGGAAAAAAGGAAACCCGGGGTAGCCCATAGCTCAGGGGGTAGACCAGCATGTATGGTGGGCAAAATAAATGTACAAAAGTGGCTGCCAAGTGGATGTTATGTGATAAATTCCATGACGTTTAGGCAATCGTACACTAAACGAGGGACTAGGCCACAGATACGAAACATCCCATAACATCAGTAAACGCAGCTCACTTTTCGTTCTCGTTCAAGAGACTTGTTGAAGTCGCGATTTGTCGCTTCGTGTGGGCAAAGAATTACACAATCCCACGTGGGGGGAAAAAAATAAAAAAATCTATGCGGTATCAAGTAGGGTGGATGAGGTGTTATTTCTCTATTGGTCTTTGGGAGCGTTGACATTCCAGGACACCATCGCTTGGACTTATGACCCTAAGCTGTGTCACCAGTTCTCTGTTGCTGACCCTTAATTCCCCTCATGTGTCTTTCCTTGCCCTCTCTCACTCTCTCCGTCTTGGCCTCTCTCCTCAGGCGTAGTCCGTGTGTCCCTGGCAGACATGGACCGGGAGACCAGAGAAAACTACACTGTGGTCATCCAGGCCAAGGACATGGGCGGCCAGCTGGGGGGGCTCGCTGGTACCACCACTGTCAACATCACTCTCAGTGACATCAATGACAACCCGCCCATGTTTGACCAGAGTAAGAGCTGGACAACCCTTCCTCCTTACTGCACGCGCTCTCAGTACTCTCCCGTTTTTTGTTTCTTTCCTGATGCACTCGACTCCCCGCTCTACCTGAACCCACATCACCTTTCTCTAATCCCTCCGGATACTCTTACAGCTGAAAAAGAAGCAAAAGTTCAGCTTCTCGCAGTAGAGAAACAGTGCAGCCAGAGATGTAAGACTATATTGTAATATATCACAATACAAAAATGTGACTGAATGCATCGTGGAGCTGAAAATGGATCTCAACATTAACTAAACCTGATCAGTTATGACTCCCGATTTAATCAGTTCCTTTAGTCTAGGAAATGTCAGAAAATAATGAAATCTGTTTCCCCAGAGTCCAAGGGGACGTCTTCAAATGTCTCGTTTTGGCCGACCAACAGTCCAAAACCCAAAGATATTCAGTTGACAATGATCAACAGAGAATAAAACAACAGCGAATTAGTTGCTGATCAATTTCTTTCCTTTTGGTTTATTGATTGACTGACTAATTGTTTGAGTTCTAGTTTGCCAGAGGACGCAATTAAGTAAAGACTGCTGTTTTATACTTTTTATTCTTAAAGAAAGCCACTGAAAGTGTTCAGATGTTTGATCTTCATGAGGGATTTATCACATATTTCTCTTTTTTTTTTTATTATTCAGTGTAGTATTAAGCGGATACATTTCTGATTGTAAAGTAGCTGCTTTACTTTAATGTAATGGGATTCTTTTATTTGCATTTTGCACCAAAACCTATGAGGAAAAGTTGCACTTTTTGTACATAAGGATGAAATAGATAGAAGGAATTTTGCACAGTCAAAGCTTGCTTTCATTCTAACTTTGATAAAAATAAAAATAGTTAGTGTAAAAATAAAAATAATTAGTTTTTCCTTGAAATTATCATTAGTGTAAAGTGAACCCTGTGTTGTATATTGTACAGACCCGTGGGCTTACTGCATTGTTCAATCTCTCACCTCGTCACGCAGACATTTGCGGCTGAGACACACCACAAACCTCGAGTCAGCGCCCTCAAATGACCCTGGAGTTCACTTACATTTCAAAAACAACACGCCGACTTGTGGTTTGACTTGGCAGTGTGTTTCAGCTGCAAATGTCTGCATGTGGGTTTGGTAGTGGGGCGTGCATGCAATATAACATTGGCCTGCGTTTGTAGGCCATGTGTGACCTCTTACATCCAAAGTGACGCACACACACCATGAGAGTTTGCTGTTTTGTATGGCTGGCTCCACTTCTGGCCACCTCATTTCTCTCGAGCGGGTTAGCCCTTCTGCCCTTCTCCGTCTGTCTACTTCTGGCCACCGGTCTCTGGCCATTTACCCCCTGGCCTCTTTGCTCCCCTCCCTCCCTCAGCCACCAGTTGCCCCATGCTGTCGCTTTGATTATCCCCATTTCTGCTCCTCTCATTACCGTCTTCCTGAGGTCAGGGGTCGTCTAGCTGTCCGTGGTCATCTCTTCCTGGCCCGACGGGTGGTTTCACTCCCAGACAAAGAAAACACCCGCCGCAAACACCGCCCACTTCCATCACTACTCTCCCACCAATTAGTGCCATCACTTCGATAGAACTTTGATCGGTTGTGAAGAGCTTCAGGGATTCCCCTCTGTCAAAGCACAATGTGCAGGCATTTCACTTTGGACTGCAGGGAGCGCCACAAATTGGGCAGCTGTCACCTCTTCTTTGAGGTTAAACGGTAGATGAAATTGAAGCTGACCCACGAGACAGTATATAACCCAATTGTGAGGCATTTATGGAGCCATTTATTTTAAGCTGCCCGATATGTGATTTTGAGAGGAGAGAACGGCCATAGAAGAGGATGGAAGAGGTTTGGCTCCCTCTAGAGGATAAAAAAAAAAAGTACAACAGATGGAAAAGGTCCGACCGGATGATCAGTCCGTTGATTTCTTTCCTCAGGGCTGTATCAGATGAGCGTCCCAGAGTCGGCTCCTGTGGGTTCAGTGGTGGGTCGTATCTGGGCAAAGGACAGGGACATCGGGGCCAACACTGAGATGAAGTACAGCATCATCGATGGAGATGGAAGGGACACCTTTGACATCAGCACCGACCCCACCAACCTTTTTGGCATCATCATGGTGAAAAAGGTACACAGGCATACTGATAAAGAATACATAAATCTATATTTTTATAATACAACTTACAGGTAATAGAAAATATAGATCATTTCCAGTCATTCCTCTTATCTGAATTAATATTAATCAGAAAACAAGTCTTATTTGATATTTGTGACCCTGATACGATCCCCCCGAAATGCTCGTATTGTCATATAGGGAGAAAGTTACAAAACTCCCTTAAAATATCAGGCAATTTAATTTTGCCTTGAGGGGGGCAAACATTACATACCTTATAAAGCGCTGTCTTCAACCCATTCTTAATTGTTAGTGTGCTTCGGTCATTTCGGCACTAAAATCAATACTTTTAGCTTTTACTTTTTTGAAGAAACATCTGTCTTGATCTCAAACTGGCACAAATTCAAGTGTTTCATGATGGAATTATAACACACAATTCTGACTGCAAAGAGCGCATCTTCCTGCAGCCAATGTGCAGCAAGAGTTCAGTCTCTATGGAAGGATTCATCGGCGTAATGTCTTTGTGTGTGTTCCCCCTCCAGCCACTGAACTTCGAGAGCAAGCCCAGTTATACTCTGAAAGTCGAGGGCGCCAACACCCACCTGGACCCCGCCTTACGCCACCGCGGCCCCTTCAAGGACGTCACCATAGTGCACGTGAGCGTGGAGGACATGGACGAGCCCCCGCTGTTCGACTTGCCAGCGTACTACATCGAGCTGCCAGAGGACACTGAGATCGGGACGGTGGTGAAGACGGTGTCAGCGAGGGATCCAGATGCTGCCAACAACACTGTGAGGTGAGGACAAACAACGACACTGCGCTGCCCCGGCCACATGTGGTTTTCCTAGCTTCACTCCTCGTTTTCAACCCACTGTCCTGTTGCTTTCCAAGAATTGAGAGTCTGAACAAAATTTCACATTCAGCTTCACTACAATCATATTTACTGGACATGCGGGTTGCGTGAGTCTACGGTTTATTGTAATTATTATTATCCATTAAAATACCCAAAGAAAGTAACCTCAAAAGCCCCAATGATGTCAGTTGTGGAGATGGTCCCAAGGTTTTCGGCATTATTCAGCAAAGTATAAATCATGTAAATTGATAGTGATTGTAATTTTTGACACAACATAGCATTTTAAACGTCTTTTACTGGCTCATGGTGGATTCAAATGACGCTGAGAGGATCTGAAATCTCAGATATACAAGTCGGCTGCCTGACAATGTTGCATTCATGAGCTACTGCGCCTGTAAGTTGTCAGAAAATTGAACCAAGGTGACAAACATGAAAAAGCTAACATGGCTTTGACAACTCCTTCAATTAAAAATCCGAACAACAATAAAAGAGTTTGGCTGCTGCTTAGCTCGGTCATTACATTTGTATTATAATAATAGCTAATTGCTGAATATGTCTCATCAATATCCAGATAAAATGAGTGCCAATAACATAATTCATACATGAAAACACATACAAGTTAGTTGGATTGGGGGGATTTTAAGTCACTTCATGAGAGGGAGCCACTTGTCCTGGGTGTTTTCCTGGATTTCTCCCAGCACAGGCTGGGAAAGGCTGTAATGCCAGTAAAGCATACGTGAGTAAAGCAAATTATCTGTCATTAGAACATTACATTTAGCCGACTGTATTAATCCCGAGCAAATTTCACCAAGAGTTGGCGGGCAGGCCTTTCCCGCTCCAAGTGGGGGAAAACAAACTCTAGATGTAATGCCACCTGATCAACAGCAGGGGGCGTGACATGACTCCTCATCGCAGGCTACGACTGCAGGCTCTTTAGCAAAGCAACATGGCTGAGGCACCGTGTGCTTCGAGAGCAGTGTCCGTAGTGGGGGACAGCTGATACCGATGGAGGCGAGGATGAGCAGGACAAACACATTAGTGTTAATAACAACCCTGACACGTTTCAACATCCAGCAATCAGTCAACACACACAGACTAGAAGCTGAGGACGTTGGCTTCTCTCAATTATAGGAGAGTATGTTTTGTGCTCTAACAGAACAGATGTCGCGGGGTGGGGTTTACTGTCCACACTGCACCTCTCATAAGCTAATTAGACATAAAGCCTTTAATAAGGCTATTAATCATCTGAAGGAATCAATGACTGCGGCAGGGAATGAGTGTTTCACATGGCACGGGCTGCACCCCGGCCCAGCTGGCCGTTTTACAACCTCGATTGCGGCTGAAGGCAGTGGCCAGGCGGCGGCTGTAGATGACCCGGTGGCCGCACGTGTGCGTGTGTTGAGTGCGCGTTTGCTCTTCGACTCCTCTGTCCGCATGGTAACTCCGCAGTTTAGCTCGAGTGCTGCGTCCGAAATTTCTTCTTCAGCCAATCGTTCAATGCCAAACAAAACGGTCAGCAGTGGGCGGGAAATTGAGAATTCAGACCTCACCGTTTCCCCCTTCCCTGACAGGTAAAGTGTAATTCACCCATCGAAAAAGCAAATCATCGCGCTGGGATCGTTAGCAGAAAGTAGGGCACGCGTGCTGTCGACATGTTTCGCTCCACTGTGGGGATTTTTGAAGGCGAAAGCACTTCGAAGTTGGACACTTAAAGGTTCCCTGTGGACTTTTTGACCTCTAGTAGCGCTGTGGAGCAGCTTTTCTATGGGTGGGTGCCCGGTTTTGTTTATACATGCGCATTGCAGATGACCCAACACACATTCCAGGTGGCGGGAACATGCAACGACGTGCCGCAACGTGCCAGCAAAGGCAGGGAAGAAGGGGACGCGAGGAGCACGGAAACTTTAAAATACGTGTTACGCCACACCTCTAAAATGAAATGGTGGAAAGTAAATGTGATGCATCCGTCGGCCCATTGTCTGCCACATTATTAATGTTAATTATTAACTGCTAAAAGATCAGTATGTTGTGAACAGGTTCGCGTGCTGACGTTAGCGTTTGGCTCAAAGCACCGCTGTGCTGAAGTAAAGCCTCACGGAGCTTCTAGCATGGCTGCGGACTCTTAGTCTTGTTTTTACTTCCATGTTCCTTTACATTTAGCATTTAGCTTTCCTGAAAAAAAAGATATAGTCCCATCCAGTCAGCTTGTCTATAATTGGATTCTAAATTGAGATTTTCTCAAATATACTACATTGTAGTATACTGTATATTGATTTCAAAATCTACAACGGCGTGTCACGACCCCGTAGATTCTTAGACGGTCCCGACCTCCAGGTTGGGAGCCGCTGCTCCTACTTGCTCGTGCTCGAGCAGCTCCGCTGATGACAATTAGCCGACTACTCCCGGATTCCTGGAGAGGGAGCGGGATTCGGAGCTCACGCAGCTAAAGCTCCGGCCTGAGTCCCCAGGGCCGCCGCTGTATTCTGAACGGCGAATCGCAGAGATTCTCAAAAAGCCGGTTCGGAGCGTGAGGAGGGCTGCGGCACGCGCAGCCGCTAGCCGAGGAATCAGCTGAGGGTGACAGTGAAGCGCCGAGGCCAGATACTGCAGCAGCAGCAACAACATCAGATGACAGATAACAAGCAGCAGGTGACCTTCAGTCTCTCTGTCTGTCTCATTTCCATTTTACATCTTTCTGGCCTTTACTGACTGCAGCATGACTGGCACATCTATCTGAACCCACACAAGCACGTGGCCCACACACACACACACTTTTCACCTGCCACTTGACACATTCATACACACACACACACACACACACACACACACACACACACACACACAGTAGCCCTTCCTCATGACTGTGGAGGAGTGATATTAATAGAGATCCTTCAGGGAGATCCTTGCCAGCCGTGGATGTGCCAATCAGGACTGTTCCCTGACAGCACACAGCCCGAAACACACGCTGCAAACAAGCCTACAGACATGAACACACACACACACACACACACACAATACTGCTAAAGTGACTCTAATATATCAGTTTGCCAATATCAGTCTTTTATCAAACGATTAACTGTGATTAAAGGTACATTAATTAGTCATTTAAAAGCAGTTCACTTTGTTGGTAGGCTTTCCCTTCAAGTAAAATCCTGTGAGAAGGTCCCTGCTAACCCCACAAAATATACGTTATTGGTTTCAAATCACGAGTTTCAGTATTTCAAATTGGGTAGGAACACTGAGGTGACGGGGCTACAGGGAACACATCGACTGCACTGATTCTTGCTGATTTTGTCTACACCGCAGCATCAAAAGAACTGCAATTTATAAAGGAAGCGAAAGAAATCTTCTCATTTCAGCTTCTGGACACTTAAAGTTTCCCTGTTGCTATGGAGCTGTTTTTCTGTGAGTGGGTCCCTGTTTTGTGCCACCAAAGGCAGGGAAGAAGAAGAATGCCAGCAAGGAAACAATCCATAAATCCATCTATTTTTAGGAAGAAGAAGAAGAAGGCACAGTGCAGAGAGTCTCAGAAGACAAAGGTGGTATCTTTGGTGTGCTAAACAACATTAGAACGTCCAAATTGACAAAGATGTGCAGAGGAATGGGGGAAAAAAAAGACAATTCATCACATTTTAGAAGCAGGACACGGATCATGATTGGCATTTTTGCTTGGTTAATGACTTGAAACAATAAAAAAAGATTTCAACACTTCTCAGCTGCCCGGCATACTACCATACTATTTAGTATGTCAGGAAAAGATTTAGTATGTCCCAATACATAGTATGTCAACTGCAGTGTGCCAAAAAAACCCAGGATGTCTTACTGCATTCGGTCGCATTTTGCAGTACGCAAGCCGGGCATGCTTCTTTGGCTGTTCTGACCCACAATCCTCTGCGCGGCGGAAGATACGTCACATCGACTGACCCGCCGAGAGAGCGCAGACAGATTATAAAAAGTTCATTGACATTTGACTCCTGATTAATGGATGCCAGAGGGCGCAGTGACAGATGACCGCGCCATTACAAATAAAAGGGATCTAATGTTGTGCAAAAGCCCCGTTTGAATTCCTGTGAAATCCTCTTCTGCCTGTTAGCGGTTTTATATTTCAGAGCTATCCTGCCCGCACGAATATAATACTGCACGTAAGAATCTACAATGCATGCATGCAGTTTTAACTACATACATTCCAAAGTGACAACAGCAGAGCTCGGCGAATGGCGCGTTGCTGTTACGATAAGTAACGCCGCCTGCGACGGTTTCTGTGAGCAAGAGGGTCAAAGTTGAAGGCTCAATGTTATGACGACGTAGTATGTCCCAACAGTATGCATACCGCAGCTGCAGTACGGACTACACGTAAAAAGAAAACGTATGCGATTTGGAACGCAGGGCAGGACTGACGCAGGCCGACACACCGTTACGTCTTCCCGGTGACAGCAGAGTGAGGCAACCCCAGGAGAAGTCAGTCCATGTGTGAGCGCAGGACACCTCATGGTTACATAAACAGGTTTCTGCTCCACAGCCTGGAAGAGGACGTGCTCCACATCCTCCCGCTCCTCTGGCTACTGCATGCCGCTCTCAGAAGAGTGTTTTGGAAAAGGGCCCGCGGTGGCAGGAGGCGAGCCAAGGCGGCACGCTGCAGGTCTGTGTATCCCTGGCGTCGGTTTGGCAGAGGAGGCAGATACTCAGATTAAGCCTTATCTGGAGCCTCTTCTTCTTATTGTGCCTTCAGAAGCCGCCAGCCTGTCGCCTTATCGCGCAGATGCACACACGGTGCACATGCTGGACTGTGTTTGTGCGCGCGCGTCCCCCCTCAGATGGGATTACAAGCTCCCAAAAACCGCACAAACGGGGCACTTTATTCAGCGCTGATAACTTCACATGGCACGTGTCCTTTCGTGTCCCCAGGTATTCCATCGAGAGGTCCAGCGACCCCGAGAAGTTCTTCTACATCGAAATCACTTCCGGGTCGCTGATGACGGTGCGCTCGCTGGACCGAGAGGAGATCGGCTGGCACAACATCACCGTCCTCGCCATGGAGATGAGTACGTCCCACACACAGGCTTCCTCATGCACCTTACCACGTCGTTTCTGTCTAGAACTGTGCTTTTCCGTATTTCATGCGAGTACATTGAAAATATTTCAAAGTGTCGCTAGAAGTCAGATAGATTGACTCTCATTTCTGGAAAAGTCTTGAAACACTAATTCCTGTATCCGTATTGTAAAAAAAAAAAAGAAAAAAAAGAAAGAAATCCAAAGAAATCTGCATGACTTGATTTAAGAGTGTTTCTGGGGGACAAGCTTCACTGATTACTGCACAAAAACACAAAAAAATGTATTGACCAATTTTGGTGAAACTGGGACATATTTTATGGGGGGGGGGGGGTGTCAGGGTTTCTGGTTTTCCCTCTGATGTCCTCCAGCTGCTCTGCCTCAACTCCTTGACTTTACGGAGTGTCCTGATCCCAGACAGAGACCATCACCGTAGGTTAATTTGAGTTAGCCTTACAGGGCATATACATTACAGACAAAAGTTACAGAAAAACTTCATGTGAAGCAGAGAGGGGGGGGGGGGGGGGAAAAAAAAAAGATGGGCGAATATATTTGCACAAATACAGTGAATTTGGAAAACAACTCCTGCAGAGTTACGTAATGCGGAGCAGGAGATGCCCTGCGGATCCGCACACAGCTGGTGGCACCGAAAGTCACCTTCATCTCGCTCCCCCTGCTTTGTTTGTTTGTCTCTTTGTTTGGTGGACACACCTAAGAGGAGACGGTAATTGAATTAATGACTTATTAAATCACTTTTCGCTTGTTGGCTCATTAAAGATGTGACGGAGAGGGCGAGAGAGGACGCGGGGAGGATTGGACGGAGAGGGCGAGCGAGAGAGGAGTGACAGAAACAGCGTGGAGGAGGGAAATTAGCTGGAACAAAATAAAGCGGATTGACTTGCTGAAGTAAATAAGCAACATTAAAAGTTATCTGCACTCATTCTGAAAGTTACTCCTCTCGGTTTACTCTTTTGCTTCTCATATGATCTAGTAGCTTTTTGTGTTATCATTTATTGTTTCACTACACTGTAGAGCCCCTTTATGCCAAATGTTAAATGTGATTGAGTACGAAGATGCCATTTTTGAGACATTAGATTGAGAAATTTGAATAAAATAAACTCGTTATTTTGGGGGGGAAAGTTTTAATTTTACAAGTTCTATTATGACATTAAGTTGAAATATTACCACAAAGATGACTTAGTATCTCAGAATTAGGAGAAAACTCTCCAAAAATACGAAAGTTGCAATTTCCTGTAAAAAGTCATGATATTATGGAGGACCGAGTCATCATTTTACAAGAAAAATCAAAATATAAATGAGAATAAACTCATATACTTTATGAGATAAAGGAAACTATGTTATGATGATATTTCGCAAAAGGTCATAGTATGCGGATTAAGTCATAATTTTATGAGAAAAAAAGGCCTTCTCACCACTAGTCAGAGTAGGAAAAGCTCAGGTGTTACTAATAACATTAACAGTGGCTCTGGTTATTTTGCGTGTAAACCAACATGAACAACAAGCAGGACCCTGAACCTGAAGCAACGAAAGCCTGCGCTTTTCTACTGGGACATGTCAGCATGTCTTCGGTTAAATTCTTCTCTCTTTTATTCTATCGTCGCAGTTAAAAAACAAAACTCCGGTGTCTCGCGTCCTTTTCAGCAAAACCCTCGTTGGTTGAAGCAACCCAATCAATATTCACAGTTTTATTGAACGGCCTCTTACTGTAACTCGCATAGATTTACACGCCACTGATTTCACTTCCCTGGTGACACGTCAGCAAAGTCGCAGCACTTTCGCTTGAGCTGGCTATTAATTTAAGTGCTTCTTTCTGACCCTCAAGCACACACATACAGAGTAACACCGGGCCGCATGGCGCTTTGACCTCCAGAGCCAAAGTCACATCTTTGATGGATCGATCATGTGATGAAACCTGAGAAAGTAGTTACTACCCACTAATTGTGTTTCTATTGCCTATTACACAGCTGGTTAAGATATGCAGATCGCTGATTGGTAATCGAGAATAATAGTATTGTAATCTAAGCGTGAGAAGCTCTAATGTCCCGCAGGCTCGCTGTAAACGAGGGGAAGATTAAGAGGCGCACAGACGGAACTCAGCAGGATCCTCAAAGGGTCATTTATCAGAGTCCATCAATGCAGCTTACAGCTTCTGACCAAGTTGTGCATCTACTGTATGTGTCTGTGTGTGCCTGCAGACGACCCCACACAGATCTCCAGCGTGTCGGTTGCTGTGAGGATCCTGGACGTGAACGATAATCCGCCCTCGCTGACGCACTACTTGGAGGCTTATGTGTGCGAAAATGCCAAAGCAGGGCAGGTACAGAGACACCAAACGTCGGACATGGCAACGTTAAACGCCACAGCGTGGAGAATGACGTAGTGGGGGGACAAAAGTAGATTCACCCAAGTACTACACTTGCACGCAAAGTTTGAGGTGCTTTATCCTTCTACGCCACCAAACTCCAGAGGGAAATCCAAAACTTTTACTCCACTGCGATTTATTTGACCGCTAAAGCTACTAGTTACAAGATATCTTCAAAAATATGATGCTTTGTTATAGATTAAGCTCCCAGCAGTATATTAAAATGAACTCCCCCTTAACCAGCTACAACATTAAAATGCTGCTTACACATGAATAAATCAGTAAAACAGGTAAACATCCACTCTGAAACACCGTGAACAGGGCTATTCAGTACTTTAACTTTTCATACTGTCAAGTACATTTTACTAACACTTTTGTACTTGAATCAGTGCCTTTCGTCCACTGGGACCTAACTCTGCGTCTGTTGATGTGATCCAGCTGATCCAAACTGTGACGGCGGTGGATCCAGATGAGCCGCTGGGCGGACAACACTTCTACTACAGCTTGGCTCCCGAGGTCGCCAACAACCCCAACTTCACCCTGAGGGACAACCAAGGTAGATTAAACACGCGTGCTGTCCTTTACAGTACAGTAGTAGATACCCACTTAGGATAAAGGCGGACAGAAAGTCCACCTTGTATGATTGTTAGCACGGTTTTGCAGCATCAAAACAGCATCGGTTTTCACAGTTTTCAGATGCCTGCGGTGCAATGCCCTGCCCTTCCACCGTCTTCCATCACCAGAAACTCTGAACGCTTTAGCTCCATTTGTTCTGGAAGAATAGCTCCTTAAACAATCCGACAGATTTCCGCCAAATCTGACTGTTTTACGATGTGAAGTCGGTTTTGTTAATGGAAGCGATCCCGTATGGTCTAGCGGTCACGGTTCCTGGTTTTCACCCACGTGGCCTGCGTTTTACCGTTGTATGTATTGTGATCAAACACAACCCTACTTGAGGGGAGAGAAAGAACAGGGATGACATGGGGAGAAGAACAGCGCCGTCTTTCGGTTTCTTCCAGCAGATCCCCCCCTAAACCGGAGTGCGCCGCTTGTCATGTAAAAGCAATATTGTATGTCCCATATGGTCTAGTGGTCAGGATTTCTAGCTTCTCAACCCGGGAGCATTTTGGTGTTCGGTATCTTGCCCAGGGACACACGTGGGTTGAGGGGGAGCCGGGGATCGGACCGCCGATCTTCCAATCAGTGGGCAACCCCCCTCTACCTCTAAGCCACAGCCGCCCAGCATGCTGCCCTGCACGCTTGTCCCATAGGAGGGTATAAACCAGACCTCAACACTGTACATACAGTCCACAGTAGTAATGGGACCTCTATATAGATAAAGTATGTGAATATTATATAGGGATTCAGTATTTCTACGCCAGAATTATTATATCCTGGGAGTGTGGGGAAGGCTATGATCATGTAGGAAGATAAACGTTAAAGAAAGTATAAGTTAACAGTTAAATGGTTGATGAACATTTAAAATAATGTCTTTAAATACGAAGCAATGACTTCGACGATGACAATTGGCTTTTGTGAACTTGAACACGTACGTGTACACCAACTCAGCCTTTCCCACGACTTTCTTCTTTGCCTCTTTCCAGACAACACAGCGTGGATCCTGACGCGGCGCGGAGGCTGGTCGCAGCAGGACCAGACCGTCTTCTACTTGCCCGTCTTCATCTCGGACGGTGAGCAGCCGATCCAGACCAGCACCAGCACGCTGACCATCCGCGTGTGCAGCTGCGACCAGGAGGGCAACGTCATGTCGTGCAACGCCGAGGCGTACAGTCTGCCCGCAAGCCTCAGCAGAGGAGCCCTCATCGCCATCCTGGCCTGCATCTTTGTCCTGCTGGGTGAGTTATGACCTGCTGCAGTGAGGCTGTGGAGAGAGGAGCCAGGGGCCGTTTGTGATATGTAATCTCAAACAATGTCAGCTATAATATCATAGCCTTGGTGCAGGCTTGACCTTAGTTACTATTGCTGCGCCTGTCAAGCTTTTCTTTCACGGCGCATATTCACTTTACAATACCGGCGGCAGATTTACCGTCTCTTAGATTCTTAGCAATTTTTCAAACAAACAATCTGTCCTTGATTTCACACAGATACAGTAAGAAAGCAGGTTGCTCATTTCTAGCTGGTGACCGTCAGTTTTGCCAGCTGAAAGGGCAACTGCTTTTTCCACTGTAGGTAGGGGATTCCACACTCGAACAGAGTCATGAGAAATAAAGTGACGCTTAATTACAGTACCATATCTATATAGAGGTCAAATTACTACTGTGTACTGTACAGGGTTGAGGTCCAGTGTATAGAGCGATATGAGTGTATGGCAGCTTAATGAATGTTGACTGATAGAGATGAAACTGTTCCCGTGGCGCGAGCCGAACCCAGACCACCTGGGTGAAAACTCGGGAATCCTAACCCCTAGACCATATGTTAGAAGTTTGGAGGGAATCCTAAAGGCTTTAGGATGGGGACTGACCGCTGGTTGCAGGAGTGTAAATTGCTCCCAAACCCAACGAAGAGGCTAACGTAAATACTGTAGGTAGTAAGATATTCAGCCGGAAATGCTAACGACTGCAGTGTTTGTCCCTCAAATGACTTTGAAACATGAACATTGGAATTAGAAGTATGAACATGCTAATCCAATAGGTACTTACCTTACTGATTATTATTCAAATCTAACAGAATTAAAAAATTGCCAGCAAGATATCAATGATAACAAACGTTTGCTGTCATCAGCTAATGCAACATCTCAAAAGCATCAGTGATCATCATTGAATAACCCTTCAGCTGAGATGGGTAAAATCTTTGAAATCAGAATTATTAGTTCTATTCAAAACAACGAGCGGACACTCGCAGCGAGTGTTTTACCCAAATGAATTGCGGCCTCTCGGTGGAGCAGAGCAGAGTCAGCCCGCCGAGCCCCCGATCCTGTTCCTCACTGTTACAGGTCTGCGGGGGGGGGGGGGGGGGAGAAAAAGGGCGGCCCCTGTCCCCCACACGGGAGAAGAAGAGTGTGGGAGCCGGGGGCTTTTCTCTTTTTTCCAGTTTCAGTTTATTTAAAAACGAAGG
>CM022493.1:7061842-7091733 GCA_011952105.1 Coreoperca whiteheadi | reverse complement strand
GGGGGGGCACTTCAGCCCTTAAAATCTAATCATGAGATGTGATTTGACACAAACTTTAAACAAAAAGTCGGAGTCCACGTCTTTCATTTTTGTTCAAACTAGGGCAGCAACAATGTTTTTAATAATAATAATAATTGTGAAAAAAGCTCAAAGTCCTGAGTCCAAAGTGATATTTATGACTTATTGCAGCATATTTTCACTTGAAAGAAGCTGAAGCCAGCGAATTAGCAAAATAGTATCAAAGTACTTTCATGATAACTTAACACACATCATGTATCAGATCTGTGAAAACCGAAGATTTATGCTTCTTCTTTGCAAAAGCTCGTGCTTCTTCCTACTGAAAGTGTCCAAATCTGCTCCAGCTATCCTGACTGTTTCTTATCTCTTCATTTGACCAGTGATGATTCTGCTCATGCTTTCCCTGCGCACCCATCGCAAGAAGCCCTACCTGTGCGACGAGGAGGAGAACGTCCACGAGAACATTGTGCGCTACGACGACGAAGGTGGCGGCGAGGAGGACACCGAGGCCTTCGACATCGCCGCCATGTGGAACCCGCGCGAGGCGCACCACCACCTGGGCAAGATGAGACAGGACATGCTGCCCGAGATCGAGAGCCTCTCACGTTACGTCCCTCAGGCGTGCGTCGTGGGCGGCAGCGGGGACAGTAACGTCCAGGGATATGTGCTAGCGAAGCTCCTGGAGGCCGACGTGGACCCGTGCGCCCCACCTTACGACTCCCTGCAGACCTACGCCTACGAGGGGGAAGGTTCAGTCGCCGAGTCGCTCAGCTCGCTCCAGTCGGGGACGTCCAACACGGACCACGAGTACGACTATCTCAACGACTGGGGGCCTCGCTTTAAAAAACTTGCCGAGATGTACGGCGTGCTGGAGGCAAACAGTCCTCCAACGTGGTAGAACACCTGAAGCTTTGCCTTTTTAAAATCGGAGATAAATGACACCAACGAAAACAAAGAGAGAGACATCGGAGAGGTGACACAAAAAGTGCGCAAGAAAGACACAATAAGGATAAATGCTCGCGTTCACATCCATGACTGTTAAGACTTGAATTCCTGCCGAAGCCACCGATTCTCCACCGCCTTGAAGGCCTGAGGTGCCCACATCAGCAGTGCGGGCTGCTTTTAAATCTTCCCCAGAGACGGGCTTCAGAGACCGGCGGAATATGGCCCGCAAAGGAACGGCTTCAAAGCACACGTTAACTCCCCCGCCTGACCCAGCCACAGGCAGAGCCCCCTTTTGGTTCACAGTGTTGAGCGATTTATGCCAGAGATGAAAAACGAGAGCGAGGGACTACCTTACTCACAGCAACACGGGGGACAAACTCTGAAATGCTGATCCACTGCTCTGAGTTCGTGCTTTTATGCGGCCCAAGTCAACCGTTATAGCTGCAATCAGAGATGTGTTCTTTTTTGGTTCATCTGTGGCAGGACTTAATTTATTTCTTTGTTCCACGTGCTGTATTTATATATTTTTTGCTAACTTATTTGGGTCCTTCAAACCAACACTGTCGCTAAACTGCCGCTATGTGACGAAGTCTCTAAAAAGGCCGCAAACACGTTGTAACATACATGATGTAACTGCCCTCGTTTTCAGTCTGTGTGATAAAGAGTTTTCCAATGCATCTCTAAATGTCACGTGACATGCGCAGGAGATGGCCGATGTGTAATCCCACGTGGGTTTTTCCAGGTTGATATGTTTATCGTATTATTGTTTTTGTATCATTTTTGAGCTATTTGTATTGTAACTCTGTCCCTACCCGACCCCCCCCACAAAAAAAAAAACCATAAAGCAGTTCTACATTCATGAGGATACGATGGAGGCCGTTATTGAAAACCTTTGGACGACGGTCAAATGTTACTCAAGCGCGGAAAGTTCTGCACACCGTCCCCCGCACCTGGACAAGCACACGACCGAGTCGCCTTTCATTTCGGATCCACCGCCGTGCCAAGCAGAGTCCGGCGGCAACGGGGCTCGGTCTGTCCCGAGAAGCGATACACCGTGCTGCTTTTTCTGCCGCCACACAACTGTGGCTTAATCCTCCAATCCCGTGGACTTCAGAGACGTTGGTAATCTGCATTAAAGTGCCAAATGTAAAAAGGACAACAACAAAGCAAACAAACAAAAAAAAAAAAAGACGTTTTGGATGAAGATAAAAAAGAAAAGAAAATCAGCTAAACACAAACACCAAAAGACAAAAATGGGTTTTACAAACTGCGAGGGAAGTGAAGGTACATTTTGATAATTTAATTGGGTGACGTTTACTTGAAATCTATGTGGTCGGTCATGCTACAGTAAGTGGTATGTGAATGTAGATATTTTTTTGTATTCTTGGTAATAAAATGGGGGAAAAATAATGACATCGCTTCTCTCCTGTCCTCAAACACCCCTCGACTTCAGAAAATGGTTGTCCTATTCACAACACTGATGCAAGTAAAAGAAATTGTACTTCCTGAGCATCTTTGGTGGCAAAATGTGCGCTTTGGAATAATATGCTACTTCGTTTGGAGGTGAAGAGCATTATGCAGTCCCCTGGAGCATGACAGAAATGTAAGTCGTTCAAAAGATTAAGGAGCTCTTTAAATTTGCAATCATATGCTGAATTGTCCTCCAAAGTGTTATTGCAGTTGATTCACTTTTCATTACAGTGTCCCTCAAAGTGCTTAATTTGCTTGACTTATTTTGTTTTGCCGCGATAATGCTTAGCATTGATTAAAAGCTCATCCCCCACACGCCGCCTTCTGCACCTGAGCCTCGGTAGCACCTCGCAAAAATCGTTCCCCTTGACTGCGTCCGCTGCAACATTTATATGAGCGAATGGAACATTTGCCAATAGGAATCAATGAATTTTAAACAAGAGTCTCCACTTCATTGCTTCTGTCAGTCAAAGCGATGCCAATGACGGACAGGAGAGGCAAATCAAAAGGAAAGGGAACATGAAACAAGAAAGCAAAAAAGGGAAAGAAAATTAGGAATTGGACAGCAAAAGAAAAGAGAATCAAAGTGATAATGTACCCCGTAGAATATTTTCCACTACTATGAATTTCCATTTCCATTGTCAAAACAAATAACAAAGAAATAACTCCGAAATCAGTGGCTCCGGCTTACCTGCTGGGCAGCATTCAACAGTGAAATTGCACATAAGATGAGCCTATAATATTCCCAGGATTTAAAATTTTCACTTGCATTCATATCCTCTCGCATGCCGAGCAGAACGCTTCCATTGCACCCTGGGGATTATTCTCTAATTTGTCTCTCTTTGTTTTAAGATTCAGCAGTCCACAGAAGGCTTTACAGAGCTTCGTGTTTCCCCATCTTGCATCACATCCCAGTTTCCTCATCAGCGTTTTAGAGAAACACTTTCTAACCTCCGACCTCATCTCCTCGGTCAACGCTAGGATTGCACTGCAGGACGAAGTGCGAGTCTGCTGCCCTCTAGTGGCCAAAATGGCTTCCTACCACTTTACATTTTCCTGTTCTCTCTCACAAACTGAAAAGCAAAAAGTTGTGGTTCCACAGGGAGTTACATATACTGTAAATATGTTTGGGTGTTGGTAGGCATATATATATATTTTTTTGTTACTTTGGACATGAGCGAGGCTAACAGTCTTCCAGTCTTTATGCTAAGCTAAGCCAAACGCATCCCAGCTTCATACTTAACACATACTGTCCCGTACGAGTGTGGCATCGATCTTCTCATCGAACTTCCAGCAAGAAGGCAAGTAGAAATCTTTTTTTCCCCCGAAATGTCAAACTGTTCCTTAAATCACAGTCAGAATTGCTGGGCTCCATTTCCGTCGTGACAGATGAGCATACATAAAGCTGTTGGGTGTGACACAGAAATGAAAGGACTGCTCAGTATACAAATGTTAACAAATACGCATGACTAAAAAAGCATAGTTGAACTTTGGGGGGGAAAAAACCCCCACTATTTATTAAGAATTTATTAAAAGCTATAGGTGTATCAAATTTCACCCAATTTTGATTCAAACAATGCTAAACTCTGATTGGTGAACTGAAGTACGTGACGTCAATACCAATAAACAAAGTTTTTTGGGGGCGGGAAACCGTAAGAGTCATATGAAATAAACAAAGGTGTTGAGACTATACGTTTGTAAAATTTTCAAAATAGATCCAAAAGTTCAAATAACAGCAAATAGTTCCTTTACAATTACCCTGCAATTCATGGATATTCAATGAACATTTGCTCGTAGTTATGGCTGTAAGTTGTGATTACTTTAACGAACAACTCTTTTTCACTTTTTTTTTTTTTCCCTCCATTTCTTTAAGTGATTAATTGTTTAGTTTGTTCCAACAACCCTTTGGACAGGACTCCTTGGCCTCTCCCTGCAGGAGCCTGGAGGGCGGAGTTGGTTCATCCATCACCTGGACTCACTGCCTGATTACTCCATATTAGGCAGTGGCAGTGTCATTCTCCCCTCTCTTTCTGCTGCCTCCTACTGCCTCAGTTTAGTTTCTCTTTTAGTTAAGTTACAGCCTCTTTGCTGCGTCCCCTCGTTTGTCCAACCTTGACCTGGATTGTGAGGCTAAAATTCCCATAATATATATGCACACACACAGGTTTGCGGCACTATCTTTGACTGGAACCGTCATTGACATAATGCTTTCCCCAGCCCTTTACCCTAAACCCAACCATCACAACTAAGTTCCTAACCCTAACCTAATTCTAACCCTAAAACCAAGTCTTAACCCTAAAAAAAGCCCTTTACTTGGTCTAGCATTTTGGGAGGAGGTCAGGCCCTCACTAGTATAGTGGGCTCCTGGTTTTTGGACCCCACGAATATAGCAAAAACAAGACAGAACAGTTTCTCAGAGCCCAATGCCTTATTTTTGTTCTGAACAAAAACTTTAAAAAGCTTCAAGGATTTCAGTTCATTAAAATGTAAGACAAAGAAAAGAGCCGCAAAGATATACAAAAGAAAAAAGTTGCAAACCATCACACGTGGATGATTGATTTTCTGTTGATCCACTAAAAGATTATTCGTGCAAGGCAGTTGTGGGGCTTTATTATTCTGTGAATGTTGTTCTCTCGGTTACCAAACTCTTCTCCTTCAGTCTACTCCTCCTCCAAGACAAGACTCGCTGTGACCTTATTCCCCATCACTCCTCACCACAAATCTCTTGTCAACAGCGTTCGTCAGCCTATAGAGCTCAGGTCCTGTAGTCTCTTTCCTCCTCAGTGCCCTTCCCTACACTTTGCCCCATCCCAGCGCATAAATGAAACCCTAAAAGAAAAAAAAGCCATTGCAGCTTCTTTCTCCTCGTTCCTTCCTATTTGCCCCGTTGCCAGCCTCTCCCAGGGCCATTTCCAGGCCGGAGCAGTGCCATCCGAAAGGCACTGAGGGGGTAATTTGTCTTAAGCTCCACTGCTCTCTCTAACAGACGAAGGAGCTCAAAACGGTAGAAGATAATAAGAAGCCTTCCAGCTCTAATCCTGCTGAGGGTAAACCGCAGCAGACCCAGTGAATCATCCCGTAATGCGAAGTGGAAAAACACACTCCGCTCTGCTGGAAGTTGAGGGGTGGAAAAGAAAGGCAAACTCAAGGCCCTGGGAGAGAGGAGCAGGTCCAACCCATTTTGACATGTCGAGTTACAGAGCGAAACATATACACAGACCCAAATTGCTGCTGGGCTTTCTCTCTCTGATCCTCTTCTAATCTTTCTCTGTCTCTCCAGCTCTGCAGTTCAACTCCTAGTCCGTCTCTCTCCTTCAGTCCAACACTTGCTTCTTTCTGTCACACAAACGCCCTCCATGTCTTCCAGTCCCTTCTTTCCCCTCTGCCTCGCTTGTTCCTCCATCTTTGTCGTTCCCTCCTCGTCGTCCTCTGAGCCTGGCTCATGGGCGCAACGATGGGGTTATTTCCGCTTTATCCCTTTAAGCTGCAGCAGAACACGAGCTTTTGCCGTCAGGGTCGTCGCTGCGAGAACGGAGAGCGGTGCATCGGCGCCTCACAGAGGGTTACAGTAACGTCACACACAGGCGCTGGTGCATGGCTTTCCTTTTAAACAATTATCTGCTCATTTCTCTTTGTTTTCTTCTTCTGCTTTCTTTTCCCCATTAAATCTTGGGTGCTAAGTGGCCATTACTGAAGAGTTAGTAGTAGTTTAAAAAAAAAAAAAGTATTAATTCATTAAAATCAAGCCCTACAACAAAACCTTTTAAAAACCCTCATTACCGTTTAATATTTCTGTTTTCAAGCCAACTTTACGCATGCCGTTTCCCACTAGATCAAGACAGTTGTGGAATAAAATTATCACTTGCTCGACAGTTTGAATATTTGAATATTTTCAATTTGTGCTTTAAAAAAAAAACAAACGTTTGGCTGAGGTGGAAAAGTTGGCGCATCGATTAAAGCAAAATGCAACAAAGCGCAATGGAAACCGACTTCCACTGAAGAGACAAAAACCGCACATCTGTATGGAGCGACGAGGAGCCCGTTACATCCCCTAAATGAATACGTGAAAAAAAAAAAAAAAAAAAAAACCATCAATGTCATATTTCCATCACGTTTTCTGTGCGGTTTTCGACCGTTTGCGGTTTGACTGCCGCTCTTTTAAGCACGCCATCTTGCTGCGCCCGCTTCTCTTGCGATGACGTCCTGGCACCCGAGCGGAGACGTAGCACCACCAACTGTTCATCTCGATGATCCAACTCCTAATATTTTTACACAACAGTAGTGGATTGAGACGCACGTCAATTTATTGGGGCTATTTTCTGGAAATGCTGTTGAAGTTTGCGTTCCGTCTGGTTGGAAACCTGGCTGGTGTGACAGGCAGCAGCGGCTTTATCCAGCCACAGGAAAGCTGGCCATAGAAGTCCAATCAGGCAAACACGACCCACCTGTGTGAGCTGCCTCGATAGCCTTGTGAAGACAGAACGTACAGTGGGAGACATGGATAATGACGGCCATGTAATGGAAAATGATAACTTTTATTGTGACTGAGGAAGCATGCAGTATACCTAACCAGCAGGTTTATTTCAACGATATTTTAGACTAGACAGAAAACCTTTTCTGATCGTTTTTCATTTGGCATGCTATAATTTGGCATGGTTAATGGTACAAAGATGCTGTGGACATTGTGTCTTGTATTTGAAGCCCATCGCCGGCAACCTGGTGAACCAATGGGTGTGGCGTGAACTAAGGCCCAAACTTTAGGCACAGATTCATATATGTTGCCAACTCATTAATGGTCTGGATTTGAGAGTTCAGTACCATTGCTTGCCCGGAAATAAGATGATCTCGAGTAGTTCTACAATTGCTTGGTTTTTTGGCATCTGACAGCGGTTACGTTCTTCTTTTCTTTATTCCAAACAAAGTAAAAACACATCATTTCCTAAAAGTACCCACCCGACTTGCTTAAGTCGACTTAAGACATTCACAAGTGATATGTAACGAATTTGACAATGAAGAAGTATTTTGTATGGATCCCTTTCGATTGGAACCATTTTGGTAACGGCTTACTTCCTGGAGCTACGTTAAAGCAGAAGAGCCAGACATCAAAAAGCAGCATCAAAGCATCCCTCCCATTTCCAGAATTTAATAATTATAAGCGATACTAGGGATGCTCCGATCAGCATATTTTGCCACCGATACCGATACCGATATCTGGGATTCAGTATCGGCCGATACCGATCACCGATCCGATACTAAAATGAAAACAGTGCTAAATTACCAAATAAACTGTATGCCTTACTGTGTGGAAGAGACTTGGATCATTCTTTTGAGAAAGGCATCAGGCAGGCTTGCCTTAAACATTACTCTCTTAACTTTGTAATACAAATTAAGACAAATGTAGTGAATTATTTTATGAAATAGCTAATTGTCCAATGAGTGCAAGTATACCAATAGCGTCACTATCTTGGTACAAAACAGGAGTAAGTACAGTAGGTCTTTGTAATTGTTTACTGACATTTTTTTTTAAAATTATACATCCAATACAAAAGCAGCTGAATAAACCAAAAGCTTCATAAGCTTTGTAAAATGTAAAAAGAATAAAAAAACTAACAATTTTGTTAAAACAAAATCAAATGTGCAGTACAATCAACTGAAGCTGAAACGGACAAAAAAGCTTCACAGCTTAGCTCACCTTCTCAGTGATATCTGCTGCTTTCTTACTATCAGGTGGGAATCTTTGGGTTCTTTCCTGTGTCTCCTGCCTCGTACCTCCTAGTTTTTGCCTTTTCAGCTCGTTGAACTCGGTGTGCTCTTTAGGATGAAATCTCTGGAGATGTCTGATTGAGTTAGTTGTGTTATAATTGGAAACTTTATCACCACCCCTCGGAACATTGACATTGCATATATTGCAAACAGCTGTCAAACTTTTTGGCATAGCTAGTGTGAAATAACTCCAAATATGTGATCGCTCCATGCTGTTAGCTGCTCCGTGCACGTTTGCTTGTTTGAATTAACTTAGAATTGTTTACCGTTACTTGCGCGCAGTATAGAATTACCGCGAGAGCGTCGTCTTCTTCTTCTTTTTTTAACGGCAGTTGGCATCCAGCTTAATGGCGCATTACCGCCACCTTCTGTTTCCGCGAGAGCGTTTAGAAAGCCGACTGCTTTGTAAGCTTTCGAATCGCTCTTGCGGTAATTTAATGCCCCTACGGATCGGGCCCATTGTCACCGATACCCGATCGAGAATTTTATTCCATATCGGAGCCGATACCCGATAGAAATATCGGATCGGAGCATCCCTAAGCGATACAGAGCCGAATCATCACACAATAAATATATAAGAGGCACTTCAGGGGTGACAAGTACTCTCTAGGGAAAGATGACAGTACCATGACAGAGGAACACAGGTACATGTTCTGCTTTCTGTCTTATACCAAGTTAAAATTATTCAAGGCGGGGGAAGACATTCTCATTCTGCGCTTCAGAGTGTTTTTTGATCCTGTACGATTGGTCCCACCCCTGCCTGCTTTGCACATTTTATTATTAATGGCATCGGCCGACACCCCTTCGCCACGGAGCCTCAATATGTAAATTGAAATGAAGCGGCGGTGGGGTGGGGACCGAGGTGCAAAGTGATCCAGGGAGGTGTTAACTACAGTTGTCAAAGGCTGTAGATTAGAAAGAGGAGGCTAAATTGAAAAGAAAATCCCCCCCACTGGTCCACCAATCCCCGCTGCCTCCGCTCTCATCCTCCTCGCAGCGACCAATTTGTTCAGGTTGTTTCCTGCATCCCAAGAGAACAAACCCCAGCGCTTCTTTCTGCTTTGACAAAATAAAAATAAAAAGTGAAGCATGATAACACAAAGTGGATCTGACAAATTGGACTTGGCACACAGCGTATTAGGTATCCTGGACCCTTACGATAAATTCCACCTTCCGCAAATAGAAAACCAGCAAGGGGATGGAAGGAGAGTGATGGAAGAGTTGAGCGGGTTGATATGAAGTGTTTGACAAATCAGAGCTGGATTGGGATGTGGCTACAGCACTGGTTGTTTGCGCCGGTGATGGTGTTCTTATTGAGGTGCCAATCCAGTAAATCCCAGCAGGACTGCTTGTTTACCAGCCTTCTTCATTTTGTCTGATACCGTACATCTGTGTGGGTTAAATGAACCCCTCTGCTAGAGAGCCTTTGTCTTCATGAAATTGAAAAATGTCCATGTTTTTCTTAAAAGAAAAATGTTCTCCTCTGCAGCTTTCATCGTTGAACCTTTTGGTAACCTTTGGTATTTATTAAAAATCGGGCATTCATTAAGGTCTTATGAAAACACTGTAAATAGCATTTCTTGGGAACAGGAATGTTCCCAAGAAATGCAAACTGTATTTGTATTTGTGGCATGTCTTTGTCCACATATAAAACGGAAACGTGGAGGAAACCGTAACAATTTATTGCTGATCACATTCTCCGACAATTTACATCACATTTGAAAAATGTGTTTGCCTGGATTCCCCAAGCATGGCGCGAATGACATTTCAGCGAGAATTGACAACATCCACGCTAGCATCGGTACGGCAGCGCTTACAGTGGCCGGTGCAGAGGCAGCAGGGAAGGTTAATCAGTTTACTGAACTTAAGAAGGCGCACTCCCACCTATCTTACCCACTCATTTCACGTAGGCAGCCTGGCAAAGCTGTTGTAAAGGTCTTCTGTGGCTCTGGAGGGAGCTTTCTGGTGAAGTCACCAGCGTTATCGTGGGAACTCATGTATTAACAGAAGGTCTGCGCTACAAAGTAGGGGAGTGGAAAGGACTATGAAAGTGTTCGACAGGCAGGGCCTGTGTAAATGTAGGCTCCGGTGTTTTTGGAGCTTGCCCTACAGCATATGAGGGACTAAAGGTCAAGATATCTCTGCCTCTGCTGCTTTGGTTTTATGGAATAAAAGCTTCTCATAAAAAAGAGGCATCGACCGCATGGAGTGAGATTGCGTAATTCAACATTATTAGTGTTGAGATCCAACATTTATTAAGGCCTGGGTTGAAAAATACATCATTCCTTGTGACCCTTTAGAAGAAAACAACTCGCAAACCCCTTGTCAAAAGGTAATTTAGGCCTGAAGAGATAAAACAACCCAATATTTCACACAAATATAAACACTTTATGTATCAGATACATTTTTTTGTCTTTCCTAGCTAGTTAATCGTCTTGTGAGCCCTCAGATCTATCTTCCTACCACTTCGCAGGCCCTGACCCACAGGTTGAGAACCGTTGCTTTTAAAGCCTGGGTAACATAGCTCAAAGCTAACAATTAGCCCCCAATATGTAAAGGTCACGCTCATTTTCGACCATGTGCGCCCATGCAAAAAACGTGAATTGCCATAATCTGTTTTGGACCAATCAAACCACCTGGGAAGGGCAATCATGTCCTATATGTTGGCCATGAGCCAACAGTCTGCAGGTTTTTATTTCATCCGATCACCTCAGCGGGCGATTTAACCGAAGCCGACTTCTACTTGAAGCCGAGCTATTCAGTGGAATCAGCAGGTGGGAGTCTTTGGTTTAAATTAAATCCTGCTGAATCTCAGCCCTCCATGGCACATAATTGTCCATCCCTGGAGGCTGAAGCCACCTGACAACACCTGGCTGAAAATAGACGGACGACATCGGGGGCATTTTGTGAAGTGAGCGGACTTTGCACACACACACACACACACACACACACACACACACACAGCACTTTTGAGAGTGTCCATTAAAGCACGACGTCATGCTGTTCCTTTGTTAAGTTTATGGTTTTTCTTTTCTTTTTAATGTATTTGTTATTAACTTGTACGTATGTTTAGCTTGTGTTTTATCATGTTTTAAATGGGCTTCGTAAATAAACTGGACCTTGACGGCATAGTAGCAAAGTGGACGAAGCAGAAGGTTTCTTAAATTAACACCGAAATTAATTTGAATTAAATGATTAACTCAGTGTTCATCAATACAGAAAACACATGAATTTTAAAAAGTCAACTTGGCATCTGAGAAACGGTTTTCTTCTGTCCGTTTGGCATCGCTAGTGTCTTTAACACTGCAGTACCCATGACCTTTAGCAGCCCTTGGTATGGAGAAGACCCCGCCAGAGCGGTGAAATCAGAATTCTTGCATATATTCAGCACACTTTGTTGCAATCAAGAACGAGACACCAAGCCATATTTGCTGAATGCTTCAGCAGAGTTCAACAGAGCATAGTCTCTACAGCTTCGGCTCGCCGCCATTAGTAGCATGGACATTAAAACGTAAAGCTAAATTTGGTTACTGCCATGTTGTGATGCTCCTTAGGAGTTGCAATGGACCCCTCTTTTAGGATGTTTAAGAACACACCGTCTTGTACCGTTTGTACTTTTTAAAATCAATAAACCAGGGGGAAAAAAATGTTCCAACACATTTTCGCAGACTTTCTGTGACCTTCTAAGTTCTACATGGAAAATAAAAGGACTAACTTCTAACTAATTTTGCTTAGCTTGGGAGAGAATGTACACCATCAGTCTAAACCAACCAATCACAGTTGACCACTAATTTTCAAGTCCACGTGAGTTGAAAATGTTTAAAGTCCCCCTCCACTCCGAAATGTGTTTATTGTTCCTTCACTTTAAAGCTTGACCTTTGCTGTGCAGAATGACGCATGTGCAGAGTTTGACACTAGAAGGCTGTTTTCACACCCCTCGACTAAAAAAAAAAAAAAAGGAGAAAGTTCCCCTGTGCTCGCCTTGAATCTCATTTTATAACCTGCACATACACGCAGGATGTGTGGCATCACAACTGGTTTGGAGCCAATCACGGTCCAGTATGCAAGATATACAAGTGTGACGGGGAAAGCTGATATCCTCAGAGGCAACCCGTTCTCATCCCAGGGCGACGTTTGGTCTCGCCCTCGGCGTTACTATACAGACGCACATCCTTCAGCGTCCGTAGGAGACGCCTTTAGAAACTACTTCGTTAGGTAGTCACGTGACTTCTAAATCCCGTGTTGGTTAGGTTTAGGCAAAAAATTTATTACTTTTCATACTGCCTTTCAGTGACGTGACGGAAGAGACATCGCATATCTTAAAACTTTAAATAACTCAAAGTTCACTTTTCACCCCGGTGGACCCCTGGCTGAAGGTCCTGCGTTTGTTTGTGCCACCCATCGCCCCACAACCACCACCTTACGCAGACTACTCGCTCTATATACCACGCCACCACGACTTCCTTTCTGGCAGCGTCTCCCACGGACGCAAGTAGGAGTTTCTTACAGAGTCTCCTACGCAAAAGGGTAGCGTGTGCGTCTGTATACAACGCCGAGGGGCGTGACAAAACGTCACTATATGACGCCCTGGGAAAGAGAACAGGCTGTCAGAGGAAGCAGGAGACATCTTGTGTCCAGCAGCAAAAAACACATTTGCATAGTCACAGATTATTGATTTCTTTCAATAAAAACTTGTAGATGTAATTTTAAGAAGTTTTAGCAAAACACTCAAAAGCAGTTATAAGGTTTCGACAATTGAGTTTTTGTCACTCCCCACTCCTCTGTGCTGTAACCAAGTCCATGCGAGTCAGGAACAGATGCCATTTTCAGATATAACCGCCATGCCTTGAAGGGCACTGTGAGTCCATGTTAGCACGTGGAAGGGAGTGGATTTCCCCATGCAGGCAACGCCATTTCCCTGCTAAACAGGGAATAAAAACACTGATTCATTAACAACCATATTCAATTAGACATATAAAAACATATCCATACTGCTGACATTTCTTTACTGCTGTCTGCCCACTTAGTGCTCAGCAGGATCCTGAGATGGAAAATAAGTGTGAGACAATTTTCCAAGTGTGTTTGAAAAGTCAATATTTGAGTCTCGTCGGGAAGCCGAGCATCTGTTTCATACATCTGCGGCGTAAATGAAGGCTCGTTTTGTTTTATATGTTAATGTATCTCATCTCGTTTAATTATATAGCCACTTAATGGCATTATTAACTGACTTGTGACAGCAAAAGCCGAATATCGGAAAGAAGATTTTTTTTTACAAACAAACAGTGGGGCTATCCACGAGTCCTTGAGGGCAGGAAGTTGAAGGGCGATTTCCCCTTGACGCCGAGCATCAGAGGTCAGTCATGACAAGCTCCGACATCCACATCCTCAGGTGGGAGGGAGACGGCGGGGCTTTGAAGGGCGCGCAGCGAAGGGCATGCCTCAGGCTACATCGTCGGAGAGACAGGGATGGACAGCGAGCGCGCCTGTGCTCGATGCATCACAGGAGCTGCCAGTGTACATCACTCATCGACACACTTCACGGAGATCCAGCCATGTGAGTGAAGAGCAGCTGCCTCCGCCTGATTCTATCTGCAGGCTAGTTAATCTTCTTAACCTGTCTGATTGCGTGTACATATTCATATGTAACAGGTTCAGAAAATTATGTTATATATATATATATATATATACACACACACATACCTCGAGTATATAACTACCTTTTAAAACAAGTCTATATCCATGGTTTTTAGCTACATCTTATACGCTCACCATTATAGAACTTTCTCTAAAATCCTTAATTGCCATCTATATTTAATTTGTCACTTTAATATCTTAATATCAAGCTGCAGGCCTTATGTGCTTTATGCATTATTTAAAAGTACTTGAATTGCCTTTGTGGATGAAAAGCACTATGACCTTGCCTTGAAAACTGTCTTGAAGTCTGAGGTCAATATTTCTTAAGAAGTAGAGGCTGTTCGGACACGTTTGAAGGGGTCAAACGCTCTGCTGACGTTCAGACAGGCTTAATCCGTTTGCTAATTTTTGTAACTTTAGAAAACTGATTAATCAGCAGTCACACGCGACACAAACTAGGCTAGTCTAGCTCATCTTTTATCTTGTGTGTTTTACATGTGTAGAAATGGAAAAACGAGACATGGGGGTTTAAGTAGCAGTTAGGCAACACGTAGGAGCGATCTACTGACCAACAAGACAGTCGCCAATTGTTAGAAATCTTCTCATCCAACTCCCGCCAAGACAGTTTTGTTCCCAAAATGTTGGAGTATTACAGTAATTAAACGCACCTTCGGGACGCTGATAGAGTTTACTCAAGGTTAGGTCATGGTTTTCGGTCCTAAATTTGGCAGAAAACTCAAACATACACATTTTCACTTGGGAGACATTTGCGTGACTGATCCTTTTAAACTCGTATGAACGCTGTACACCATGGTCCAGTCAGGGCTTCGATCCTGCCCTATCTTTAGAAAAAAAGTAGCCCAAATTCTTATCTCCACCCAGGGAGGGGTTTCCAGGCCAATGTGTAGCTTGGATATGGTCTTAACTTTTCATTTGGGGGAAACCACCCAAATGGTTCACAAAGTAGCCCAAATAAGCTACCCAAAGCCATTTTTACCCGCCGGATGAAACAAAAAAAGTTCTGCCTTCACGAACGCAAACACATTTGCCCTGCCTTTTTAGACCCACATCTCAGCCGAGACACGGGTCAACCAGTCAGCTCGTCTGACCCACAGGACCATGTGACACGGTGAGACTAGGAAGATGTGCTCCTTTGCAAGCCTCTGAGGACAAATTACCGTAAAAACACGTTTCTGCTTTGAGACATTTTAAATGATTGCTAAAAAAAAAAAGCCTAAGTTGTCACATATTTCGAATGCCTTTTCCAACAGTCTTACATCTTCTGGGTTTTTCCCTGCTGGTAGCTTTTCTGCAGCGTTTGCCCACACCTCTCTCACAGTAACTAGGCAGACTCGCGACCTCATATTGACCATCTGAGACTGCTTTTTCCCCACAGTAAGAGAAGTGAAGCGAGGCGTCTCTCTTCACCTCTTGACTCCACATCCCTCTAACCAACAGAAGCAGGGACAGAGCAGCCTTGTTGTGTCATGGCCTCCCTGATCGAACTCCAGTAACAAATGGGAGGACAAACGAGCCGGTACACACTCCTCTGCAAGTACTGGATGTAGTTTTGTCATGATATGTCCAGTTTAAAAGAAAAAAAAAAAAAAGGAGCACTAAGCAATTTCTGACCTTTATTTCCTGCCCAGGAAGAGATATGGTAACACAGACCGAACTTCTACACAAGTCTCCAGCCATTAAGGATCTTGCGCAAGGGCGCCACAGCAGTTTATATGGTTAAATAACCTTGAAGGTCCAGTCCGTAGCATGTCTCTATCCTTGTATGTGTCAGGTTGATGCCAGGATGAGGGTGGATTAGGGCGGACAGAAATCAGTGCCTCATGAGAAAGCATCTTGTCAGGCCAAAGCGCACACTGAGCAGCGTGATGCATATTCCCAGGATTAGACATTTGTTTTGAGTTGAGCACGACCTCCTTTAATCAGTCATGCCTCCTCTCCAGCCTCCCCGGTGCATTCATTAAGGCCGAGAGGCGTAAACAGATCGATGGCAACAGAAACACGTAGAAATGGGGCCTCAAACAGGGTCAAACGCCGTCACTGCTTACATGTAAAAACACAAAAAAAATAATCACAAATAAATGGATGATCCTGACTGAAATGCTGGGGTGTGGATTGTAACTGAATTAGCCACATTAAAACAGAATAATTACAATCTATTTATATCTTGCTGGATTCCCCAAGACACATTTTAAAATTATGAATGATGATGTATATCGCTTTTAAAAAAAACACTACTTGGCCTTACTTCCAGACAGCATTTCAACCTAAATGGTAACACTTATTCTGAGGTAGTAATATTGGAAACACAGACCATATCTTCTTTTCATGCAAAAGTAGAGTTGTTTTGGATTATGTTTTAGTATTGACTGGCACCTGTTGTTCCATCCTTTACCCCTTCAATATATGAGAATAAGTTATATATAAAATCCAGTGGTGGAGGAGCTATTGGCAGAAACGGCATATTATTGTTATAAATGTGTTTTCATTAGCGTATTATGACCTGAAAATAAGAATTGTTGCGTTTTCATTAGCTTCGAATAAGCTGTTTTTATCTACAGAGGGAGCGGGTCCCCCTTCCATGGAGGCCGCCAAGTTTCTACAGTAGCCCAGAACGGACAAGCCAAAACGCTTTCTCTAGACTGGCCACCGTAGCTTCGCCTACACGCTTGGAAGGGGAGGGCGAGGCGAGCGGCATTCAAATGGTAGCAATCTTTCACCACTAGATGCCACTAAATCCTTCACACTGGACCTTTAGCAATACCACAATTTAAAACATACTTCGTTACACGTAAAACGCCTGCATTCCAAATCTTACTTAAGTAAAAGTATGCAAGTATTATCAAGAAAATGTACTGTAAGTATGTAATATAAGTATACAAGTATCCACTTTGGGGCCATAATGGGCTGGGGTTAATTTACTGTGCAACAACGCATTGTATTCTATATGCTCATTATAGGTTTCTAACTAGTAAATGCAGGTATCTAATCAATGCAGTGGACTTCAAGTTCAGGAAACCTGTACTAAAGGCCGTTTTATTTTGGTGATTTTCTCTCTCTTATCTTTAAAAGGGCATGCATGTCGGCTATAGCCGTGTCTGCGTTCGCTCCTGTTGTGCCATCCGATCAAAGGATAATTACAGGCTTGTTCGGGACTCTTGAAATCGTATCCGCGCTCTGATTTGTCTTTCAGAGGAGGGAACTCGTAAATGCACATTTCCTGCATTCCGGTGGAAAGAACTGCTCATACGTTTGTCCTGTTCACGTGACGAGATTGGGAAACAGAAGCAGAGACAATTAACGCACTTACCTTAACAACTCTTACCTTATTTTTAAAATAACCTTAACTTCACTGAGAGCTTTGTAAAACAAAACAGAACTATTTTTTCCATCTATGAACTGGACATTCCTGATGGTCCAGTTGTGATTCTCGCTGCAGAATATTGACATCTATCCAAATCGTCTTTGATGGATGAATGAAAAATGAAGAGGTTGTATCGTACAATGCTTCTACTTTATCCCTGGTGCGCTTGGTGATAAGTTACAAACTGTGGAATTCAAACACATCTGCTCTTATGTCTTGATTCTGTCTCCATAGTTAAATATAACAGAGCATGATAAACCACAGAGGTCCCAACCTCCTGTTAATCCACTGGCGTTTGCATGTTCTCCTCATGTCTGACCCTTTATGGTTAAGGACAAGTCAAAACAATGTCCTCACAAGTGACATCAACAAGAGTGTGTGCACTGTCAAGATCTTTTCAGGGGCCTGAGGTTAGGACAGGCAGGCGGGCTGATAACTTTGACGGTGGGGGATTGAGTGAAAATGGCTGGCCTAGCGCTTTCTCCACAACTGATGGATTAGACAAGCTGGAGCAGGGCTGTGAAGAAAAGCGGCGTTTCTCACACTGAGCAAGTGCAGGTGTTTGCCCGTGTGTGTGCGTGTGTGCATAATTTTGCTTGTCTGCCCTTTATGATTGTGAGCATAAAAAATGCACCGCTTGCAGAAACTGGCTTGCAGGCCGGCGTGATGATGGCACAATAAAAGCTTTCTACAGTCAATACCCCAGTATAGTCCAATAATTTGCACAGGGCCATGCATCGCTGGGAACTATCTCAATCAATAAGTGGGTAAATAAATTAAAATGCCGATGGGACAGTCGAGGAAATACACAGCCAAATGGCAAAAACGTCAGTGAAATGGAGAGAGCAAGCGCTTGGCTCCTCCGCTGGCACCGGCAGAATTAATTTCAGTTTATGCCTCTTTGAACTATCAAAAAACACACAAGGCTGTACGGGGCGTGGGTGGGAGAGAGAGCAAACTAAATCCAGAACCACAGTCCTGATGTAAAAATATGCAAATGTACATTTCCAACCACCTGCAGCAAAGGTCGTCTCCCAACAGCACTGATCCTGCCACCAGCTCGTTTTACAGCCCCACCGCTGACGGGCAAATAATCAGTGCCACAAATCTAATCTAATTGAGGGTGAGTGGGGTGAGTGGGGTGAGTGAAAACGCTAGAAAAATGCATTTAAAAAAAAAAAAAACAAAAAAAAAAAAAAACACCCTCTTGGGACCATTGGGGATCAATATTGTCTTCTCTGGGTTTGCAAGCTTTTGCTGAATTCACGAGTGAGGAGGTGCAAATTTAATATGGCACCTTTTTTGGGGCGATAAATAATGCAGGAAAACCAAGATGAGTGGCTAATATGTATGAAGGGAAAAAAAATAAAAAATCTATAGCGGTTGTCAAGAACGATATTGGCCAGATGATTGCGTCTTTCCATCAATGCAATTAACGCAGGCACAGAAAGAAAAAAAAAAAAAAAAGGGTGTAAAAATGACAAAAATGTGGTGCCCAGTGGGACTTCTGCTTGAAGAGACTGAAGAGGACAAGGACTCATCTGAGGGCCATTCAGGTCAAGAGTGGAGGAGCGGCGATTTGAGCGATTACAGGCGCAGTGGGAAAAGAGTTTACCATCCTGAGTGGACTGCCGGGAATGAAAAGCTGCCTGGGATGTCTCGTGTCAGGGGAGATTACCTGCCATTTGATGGGCTGAGGAGGCGAGAAAACAGTCAGGAAGAAATAAGGGAGCGCTCCAGTTCGGACAATCGAGCTAAAAAACTGTGGCAGAGGAGGTCGTGGAAGGGGACACGAATGTCAATTCATCTAGAAGATGATGAGATATTTCAGTCTGAACCAACGGACTGGTGCACCAAAGGACCGACCAACAGTTTGACACTGCCGTCCCACACGCCATGCAGCTAGCATGGCTATAAAAAATAAAAAGGGGGGGGCACACTCTTCATCACAATGCAAACATTAAAATGAAAAGAAGAGGACAGCTTTTGTATTAGGACCAATACGTTTTGAGACTGAAGTGCTCCCTTCTTGGGAGCCGTAAGTTCCATTCTTTTCATTATGCTGTGAAACCTGTTGGGAAAATGATTCGATTCAATAAAATTTTATTTATACAGCCCAATATCACAAATCACATTTGCCTCAAAGGGCTTCACAATCTGTAACATACGACACCCTCTGTCCTTAGACCCTCGATTCGATTAAGGAAAAACTACCCAAAAAAACCCTTGTTGCCACCATTTATTTTGTTACAAGTTAGATCAGCATCCTGAACATCTGACATTGCAGAGTTAACGGTCGAACAGCAACCTTTAAAATGTGGTAAAAGAATACAGTCACATTATCCTTCAAGGTCCATGTTTATTTATTGTTAGTCCACTGGGTTTCATACGCTAACAGTAAAACTATGGTATACAATACTTTTTGGCAGCTCAACTTCGGCAACAAGACTTTAGAAAACGGTCCTTGCTGATGGTTGCCTAACCTTATGACAAACAATTACATATTGAGTTCACTGTGAAGAACTACGAATCACTAGCAAGTTTCTTTTCATCATCCCACTTGTAATCTGTTTTGTCACCTTTGACAGAATTGTCAGTTTTGTAGGACACAATCTATAAATAAAACGTCGCTGAAAGAATTTGCCAAACGACTTGACGGAGGAGAGCGTCAGGGTGGGAATAATGAGCGCTTGGTCCTGGAGAACCGGAATCTCCTCTCTCCAAACTGCTTACTGTTTTTTTTACTACCCGTGCTGTCCTCTGCAGAGACACAGTGTTTAGGCGTTGAAGGACGAGCGGTCCGTCACAACGACGGACGCCAATTGACCAAACCACAAAAGGGCAGACTGAAACAAGCCACTCAACTCTTCCGGGGTTTGCAGATCAAAAGAGCCTCATGGAAGGACTCCAAGAAGTGTGTGTGTGGTTTGTTCACATAGTTGTTGTTTTTTTTAAATACACATGCACACATGGATATTTCTTTATTGTTTTATCCTGTATTTTTGTGTAGCGTATAAAACGCTTATATTGTAAAGCTAGTTTGGCTTAAAAGGGTGTTCTATGAATAAAGTTTATTTTTTGAAATTAATTCTAAGACTTAGTGTTTGAAAAAAATAAACTATTCAACAGATCAAGTGACAATTAATTACTAAAGAAATGTCTTCACTGTCCTCAGAGCCCAAAGCATCGTCTTTCATTTGCTTGTTTTGTCTGCGCTACGTTCAAAAGATCTTAAAGGATTTAGTCTTTGATGATATGTGGTAGAGAAAAGCTGCAAATCCTCACATTAGAGAAACTGGAATCTACAAATGTTTAGCATTTTTAACTGATAAAGTACTTTAAAAAGGTTTAATCGTTTTTCACGACTGCCGAAAAAAAGTGCGTCTTGTGGTAAAACGGGGACGTTACCTGTTGCATGAGCAGGCCCAGCAGTGGAAAAGTTAATCAGTTTCAATAGAAGCCTGCAGAAATCCATCTTGTCCTTCCCCTCCCAATCACACCAACAATGTAGACTGACAGAACTCTCCAACAAAAGGGCCACTTCTTACAAAAGCAGTGCTCTCGGTTGCCTAAACTCTTAATTAAGCCTCCTCTTAATGCATATCCCTGTGATCCTCGACGCCTCTTCTCCAAGATAAGACGCTGATGTGCACAGAGAGAAAGACGAGGAGGGAAAAACGAAGAACCGTGTCTATTAAATCAGTAATTAAGTCAGAGTCGGGGAGTCAACCGGAGAGGTAAAAACCTGGAGAATCCTGGGGCAAAAAAAAAGCGGCGAGTGTCAACGGGCGCGATTAAGTCCTTGAAGTGTAATTGCACGAGGGAATCGGGGTATTGTCAGCGTCAGAGAGGGATTTCCAGGAGTGAAGCGGGAGGGAGGAGATGGGAAATGATTGCAAGTGAACACTTCAGGTCCTGGAGCTCGGGGAGGGAGGAAGCCAGTTTGGGCTACACTTGAAGCAAACAAAACTCAAGTTCAAAGAATAGCAAGAGGGCTGAGCGGAGGAGCTGAGTGCCCGCCGTTGATAAAGTGTACCATCTGTTGTTTATACCCCACCGTTACCTCGTGGGCATCCTCTGTGAAGAAAATGAGACAAACACATGGGAGCCGGTATATCAATTCAAATTACAAGCCCTATTTTTCTTCTTTTACAGTCCCCCGATGAGCTCTTGGGTTACCTCTCGAACGTTCGTGCACACTTGTGAATTTTATTGCGCAGTTAGCAGCAGCCACAAACAACATCTCAACTTCCCACACCGAATGCTCCTGTCAAAAGTAAGCGGCCTCTCGGAAAGAACTGGAAGCGGATCAGGATCTGTTGGGCCATCTGCGCTGCTCATGCCAAAGGCCACAGCGAGAATATGTGTGAGCAAGAAAAGTTCCACTGTTGATTGCAGCGTGTCGTGCCTCGAATCAGGCCACATGTTTCCGTGGTGGACGTGCAGAAAGAGGGAATTAAGAAGCAGGAACGACGCGACGATAGTCATTTCCTGTCCGCGAAGCCAAATTAAACCAGATAGGTATCAGGGTTGTTTTGATTCGTGTGGACATGGAGTATCTAAAATGCATGACAGCACTTTTATTTATTCATGCATGTACAAATTAAGTGTACAGAGACGTTTGCTTTTGACCTCTTTATCGAGTAACCCAGTTGTAGTTCAGTGCATCAAAATATAATGAATTCTTTAGAATCACCAGCAGGCTAGGAGAATATTTTTTGGGGGGCAGAAACATTTTTCTCTTTCCAGTATTGGTTTTCATCATCACAGTGCAAGCTCATTGCTTTGAATACATGTTGACAAAGACGAAAAATCTGGTCAGTTTACTCATCACAGGGAGTACTACTCAGTCTGTGAAAACAGTGGTATAATGTCTCTTGTGGCTCTGGCGGAGCCTCGTCAAGTCAGAGAAAATAGCCCTGATGTTGTAATCAGGGTCACCTTGAGAGAGCCTGTGTTACAAACTGGAGGTGTGGGGTTTGAAAGAAGTTCGCGTTTAGGAGGTAGGGGTGTCTAATGAAAGAAGCTGTTGAGTTGCATTATGGGAAAAGTAGGATCCATAACAAATAACGAGTCAGAATATCAGTCTCTGCTGCTTTGATTTTGACTATGTTTTTTTTTTTGTTTTTTTAATCTGTCTCTTGTGAGTTCCCCAAAACATTATGAAAGGTAAATTATCCCTTTAAATGGTCCTTATTAGGAATAATCACTCTGTTCCCCTTTACTAAACAACTGTTGATTTCTTTTCTTTTTTTAATCTGTCGATGTGTCTGTTTCTCACTTTATACATTTTTTCCTTTTTCACATACATGGTATCACTTCTTCCATCTTTGTAGTCCACACAGCTGTGGGACTACAATAGCCTTCAGTGTGATCTTGTGTCAGGGACACAGAAGTTTTTTCCCCCCCCATTCAGGCCAGTTACTGGAATGTACAGTATATACTGAGAGGTTTTGCGTTCTGTTTGCCTTGTATGCCTGAAGGAGGTCTGGAAGCTTGGGTATGCAGTTAAATAGACTAAAAAAAAACTAAATCACAGAGTTCATATTAATAGCTTAATGTGAACAGGACTCCCATGAGGGATGGAGTTGATGGTCATCAGAGAGAATTCTGCTCACCTGGTGTAACTGCCACACTTTATAAGCTTGTTGCAGTCAGCTAATCTCTCCCTCCCCCCGGACTTCCACCATATTAGTTGATTTGGTTTGGTTGCATTTGGTTTGTCTGTAGTCTGTTTTATTGAGGTAAAATAAACTTGTTTTACGGTATAACTCATATTTAATTTCCCCTCTTTGGCCAACCATAAACCAGGTTGTAACATTAAAATCAAAAAGATGGGCGTATGGCCATTAAGTGGGCTAATCCCTGCATGTAAACATAGTCACTGATAAAATATATTCAACAAGCACATAGGTGTGTAATGTCCGTGTGTGCACATTGTAGTAGGGTTTGACTCTTTTAAAATAAGAGGGGTGCCAGTCACGGCTGACAAATATTATAAAATAGTAGCTCGGTCAAACCATACAAAACACTAAGCAAACAGCCAGGAAATAAACGTCACCAAAAACCAACACTGCAAACACAAATAGACGACGCACAATTTAGCTTTCAAGAGGCGTATTTTCATAAAGCAAACAAAGCATTGTGTGTGTGTGTCCGTCCCACGGTCTTTTACCACTTGGTAAAATGACGTTTAGTTTTTTCCTCACAATCCCAACACAGCACAGTCCAATCCAGTTCACACGAAAAGATAGACAACTCAAAACTCTGCTCCGGGTTTTTCCCGCAGTTACCCAACAAAACAAAACCAAATCAGAAAATACAGATTTAAAAAAAGCATCTGTATTCGCAGTTCAATAACAGTGACCAGTACAAGCTATTACATTATGTACACCAGGTACTCACAGTGCCGTAGGTCGGTCAGTCAGTCAGATCAAGTGTGCAGTATCGGCCTGACCGGCAACTCCGGGAGAACCTCTGAAGGGGAAATATACAAATTCCACCAGATTATCCCTCCTCCTGATAGTGACTCCAGAGAAACAAGTTTACCAGGAGTTGGCTACAACAACGTGGACTTTGGAATGCGCTTGGATGCTAAAGCTGGTGTAACTCTCCTCCACTGACCCCCAACCAAACCGGCAACCCTGAGACACAGTAATAGGCTTCCCAGAGGTTGGTTTCAAACTACACAGGTTTTTTGGGGGGTTGTGATTCGATTATTGAAAGACTGTGGGTGTTAACTGTGGGAAACATGAATGAACTCGTGACAGGCGGGCTCTACAACACAGTTTACACTACATGGCCAAAAATAGCTGACACGTTTCTTTGAGTACAGAATTCAGGAGCAGACTCTCGTGGTTGCAGCACCACATCCGGGGGCCCTCTCAGTGAACGACTGAGATTCAGTTCTGCAGGAGAAACTCCAGTGGACTCCTGGACCGCCGAGTTAGGTTTTGAACCTTCCAAGATGACCAGAGAGGGGGACTTGGTGGAAATATTCCAAGAGGTATATGGTCTTGTATGGGAGTGTGACAACCCAGTAGATTAGATCCTTTTATACTAAACGAGGTATTTGAGATGATGACTTTGCCGTTTCTCACATCCTTTAGATACAGGGCCTGGCATTTGGAGTCTTCCAGCTACACCCTCCACACAGCCTCGATGAAAATGGGAAGCTCATTGGATGGTTCCAAGGAGGCAGGCATGACAGTAGCACATACAGGTACGGAGGGTTGATCTCCTGTTGGGGCTCCAGAGAGGGCATCTGGTACAGTGTTGTACTTTCCTGTATTCCACAGTGAAAGGAAATTCCTGACGCCTGAGTGCCCAACTGATGAGCCGGGTGCTGGGCTTGGTGATTTTAAAAAACAGCCGCAGAAGAGGGGCATAATCTGTTACCACAGTGAAAAAGCGACCTTCCAGATAGGTCCTCCACGTCTCCAAAGCCCACCCCACAGTCAAACATTCCAGCTTGGTGGCAACATAATTCTTCTAAGCTGGATTCAAGTTGCAGCTGGCAAAAGCAATAACCTCCTCAGTTCCAAGGTCTCATTTCTGGACCAGTACTGCCCCAAGCCCTATCTCGCTGGCGTTGGTATCGACCAAAACAGGAGCATTGAAGTTCCTCTTCAGTCAGTGGCTTTAAAGCCAGAAAAATCATTCAATTTCTCCAGGTATATCAGGGGATCTGGTTCGTCCTCCATCTTCCTAAATGATGAAAACTGAAGCTTAACAGGGCCCCGTCAACAGTCCCCCGCCCTTAGGCAGAACAGGAGAATCACGAGGGAACTACCATACCTGCCTTTACATCAGACCTTATAGTAGACTGCCTGTGGGCTTCCCCCAGCCGATCACTGTGGGGATGCATGCAAATGCAGATATGTTGAGCCATGCTTTGAGACAATTTCCACACATCATTATGCAGGTGGTCAAATGACTGCACCACTGGGGTCATAAATTCTTTGACATCTTTTGATATCTCCGTGTGATGATGGGTTACTTGCCAGGTGAGTTTTGCTGCGAACCGATTCCTCAGAAAAACAGATTTCTTGTCCAGGGTTTCATGGAAGTGTTTAAAGCATCGCTCATAAGCTGTACCAACATGCTTTAAAAAGTTGACATTGTGCGTTGAAGTTCCTCCTTGTGGTTCTTCTGTGCATCCATGGAGTATATTAAATTTCTCCTCCAAAGTTGCTTTTAGCATATCCTCAATGTCAGCTGCTTCCTCGTTATTCTCAGTCCTCCAACCGGACTGACCAACAGCTCCATCCTGGGATGCTATATCTAGTGGATCGAGTGGATGAGACAGATCAGAGCCCACACCCAAATCCATATCCAATAACTAATAGGTGGTGCTTTTTGCGCCAGCTGGCGGAATTGGTCCATGGCTCGACTCCTAATGTCTTGGTCCTGTGAGAGGACATCCAATCCCGGTATGTCCTCCAAATCCTCCAAGTGATGTCCCACAGCTCCATCCTTTGCTAAAGCCATGTCCATGGAGCAGAAGAGGGTAGTAAAGATATACTTTTTTTGCTTGTTGCAAGTGCTGTAAACAAGTAGTCTACAGGTTCTATGGATCTAAAAGGTTTAGTAGAACCAAAAATCTGGGGTGCCACTTTTTTTGTAGCGGGTTCGTCTCTTTTAATATAAGAGGGGTGCCAGTCAGAGTCACGTCCGAACAAAAGTAGCTCAGTCAAAACACATAAAAACACTAAGCAGACAGCAAAAAGCCAGGAAAAAAAAAAAAAGAACGCCACCAAATACCAACACTGCAAACACAAACAGACTACACTCAGTTCAGCTTGCAAGAGGTGTATTTTGATAAAGCAAACAAAGCATTGTGTGTGTGTGTGTGTGTGTGTGTGTGTCTCCCACAGTCTCAGAGATCACACGGTAAAAGCCCCCCACAATCCCAACACAGCTCAGTCCAATCCAGTTCACAAACAGGAAAAAAAGACGGACGACTCAAAACTCCGCTCCGGGTTTTACCCACAAAAGCAAACCAAATCAAGACAATGAGAGAGAAGCGTGTGGATTCGCAGTTCGATAACAGTGACCCGCACAAGCCATACGCATGATGTCCAGCGGGTACTCACGGTGCCGAGGATCAGGTGCGCGGCGTCGGCCTTCACTCCGCCAAGACCGGCAGCTCCGGGAGAACCTCCGACGGGGAGCCATACAAACTCCACCGGATGATCCCTCCTCCTGACAGCCACTCCAGAGACAGACGTTTACCACGAGCTCGCTAACACTCATAGACTTCCCGGAGGTTGGTTTCACACTACGCGGGGTTTTTGTTTTTGAGGCGTGTGATTGGATTCTTGAAAGCTTGTGGGCGTTACCTGTGGGACACACGGGAATGAACTCTCGACAGGTGGGCGGTGACGTAATTCTGACAGCTGGTCGCTACAACATAGCTGCTTCTGGCCATGCAGTGCAAACTCCTCTTTTAAACGATCGGTGTGGCAAGTAGTTCATAATGAAGACTCAAGTACTTTCGTTTCGAAATGTTAGGCGTCATATGCAGTTTGAATTTGAATTGAAGTGTCAAAGGTCAGCATATTAAAACACATTTTCTGTGATGAAATCATTATGTAATTATGCAAGCAAAGGTCTTAAGATAACTCATTACTTTGGAAAACAACCCACATTGTTTTTACTTTCATGGCAGCACTCATTTCTTTCGAGTGTGTGCCTTTTGAAATTCAGTTTGGACATTAATTTGGCTCAGACCATTTAAATGACCATATAACCAAACTCTGGGCTATTGGTGGGAGTGAACAGGATAAAGTGACCTTGAGGTCTTGTTCCCTAAAGAGTGCTTTAAAACTAAAGCCCGGAGTCGTTCTTGAGTTTCACTCTCCACTTCATGGTGTTTTTACACAGTGATACGGCCAGTGTTTCAGGCACAGGGTTCAGAAATCTGAACCGTTCCATAAAGAGCTCTCAATCAAGCGCTCAGTGGGTGTTGGCCTCCAGAAAAAGATTTGCTTCTGAATTTCACAAAGCATGGGGATTGATTGGTAATGTTCTCCTGCATGGTGGACGCTGTCAAAATGCAAATGAGGGCCTTTGTAACCTGAGAAACCCACCAGCAATCAGTTACTGCTCTGTTCCTGGAGCAGAAACACGGTGGCGTGTATGCGAGTGCAGACACACACACACACACACTAATTAACCTGTCATTACCCACATCTGCACCCCAAAGCAGCGATCACACCAGTAACAGAATTGATTTTCCTCCCCGCCTGTACGCTGAATTTGCCGGCTAAGCAGGGGTCATTTTGTTGGGCTGTCATATTTCCATTTGCTTGATGATTCCGGGCTGCAGCTTCGGTCCTGGAAGCAGGAACAGGAGCTCTGATACACATGGACCTACATGCACATTGTTAAGGTGCAGTTTCTCGCTGAATAAGCTCCTGGGGTCCATAGTGAGGACACTGAAGAGGGTTTCGGCCACAGTGTGATGAACAATAAACCCAGCGGAGATGAAGTACTTCAAAATATATGAAAATATATAAATAGACACAGTCAGCTATGGGTTGTCATGTTTAAGTATTTCAGTATAATTTAAGTACTAGAGGGTTTTATGTGCTTGTTATCCCCAGACACCCATTTAGTTGAGTTGTCTTTAGCCAACCCATTCATGTTTTTGCATGACGTCACACTTGTTTATTACATTGCAGTTTGTATCTTTTGTTTTTGTTAGTTTTGTATTTTTTGTCTTTTTGGTTAGTTTAGCTTCATGGGATTTTGCTTTTTCTCCCCCCGCTGGGGTTTTGATTCCACGGTTCCGTGTTATTACGTGAGCTTTTTCACTGCGGGGGACGAGAGACAATCTTCAAAATGGTATCACATCTTCCACCGGACAAAGAGAGAAGATCCGACTGGAGGGGCGATCTGCAGAAAAATGAATCCTTTGAAATCTTTACAGGGGAAAAAAAGAACTTTATGAACAAACTGGAAAAAAAGGGGGAAAAAGTCCCAACTGCATATATACTGTTGGTAATGTTGGCAAAATGATTAAAAAAAAAAAATGAGTCATAGCATGTCAGCACAAAGCAGACTGAAATAATAAACAGTAAAAAATAATAGAATCACACTTAATATTTATTATCAGTGGTGGAAAAGTACATTAACTCAAGTACTGTACCTAAGTACAGTTGTGAGGTACTTGTACTTTACTTCTTCTCATGCCACTTTATACTTCCCCTCCACTACAACTCAGAGCGAAACATAGTACTTTTTACTCCGCTACATTTGACAGCATTGAGCACTTTTAGTTTTAATACTTTAAGTGCATTTTCCTGATCATACTTACATACTTGTTCTTAAGTAACATTTTCACTGTACTTGTAACAGAGGATTTTTACATTAGTTCTTGTAAGTAAAGGATCCGAACGCTTCCGCCACCGCTGCATAATGTCATGCGTCAGGTGCTAACGGGTTCCACAGTACTGTGGTATATATGCACTGTAGTTTGCACATGAATTGTGTCCCCATAAGTAACGCATTGCTCCCGTTGGTAAAGACTGTAACTTTAGTGACTTGAGCATCTCCCAGTTGCTGTCTCACCTTACAACATGCTGTACCCCTCCATCTTCGTGAAAGTTGCAACACCGAACTTTGTCCTCTAATCCTTTCAAATATTTAAGTTTTCAGCTGCCTGACATACTGTAGGAGTGTTCTCTGAAAAATTGATATTGCTTTTACTCACTCCGTTGCACACTGTCACCCAACACTGCCTCCTACAAATAGGAAACATAACTTTTTTTTTTCAGCATGAGGTAAAGAAGTCTCATCTGCTGCCAGGCTTAAACAGATGGCAGTCTCCCAAGCTTATGCCAAGAATCCATGATACATCCTCGAGAGCGCTCGCATAATACCATACTGAAACAAGAAAATAGTTCCTGTGACAAACCTGGCATTAATACTGTGTTCCAGCGAGGAAGCTGGACCTTCTGACTTGAAGAAAACATGCAAATGATGAGCCGTACAGGTGAGAATTAGCAACGTTTACTGAGTTATATGACAATTTCAGCATTTCAAGAATCTTTAAGTGTTCATGCAACGTAGATAAATCAATGCTGTACATTAGGAGGGTACGGTTGTACTCACTTATCATTATCGCATGCTAACTAATTGGTTCAAAATGTGTTGCAGAAAGTAACTGTTGTATGTATACGTAGTGGAGCTGGCGGCGCGTTATCAAACTGAACAAAACTTCATTTTCTTGGCTGCATTCATTTCAAGGAAATTTCATTTGAAAGAAGAAAAAAAAACCACATGGAAATTTGAAGAGAGTTTTGCCTGTTTTTTTGTTGTGTGGGAAGACTTCAGCTCTGAATACCGACAGGGTGGAGCTACTGACACCGGGGCTAACATTAGGTGCAACAGAAACAGGACAGCTGTTTGAATGACAGCTGTAATTTTAAAAGGTGAGAGCCAAAGGAAAATGGTAGGGATTGTTGTGAAATAATAATAACTTATAAGGTATAATAAGGACCCCCCCCCACAAGGGGCCAAATATACTTTTGAGTAAGAATAACAACAATGTAGGAACTAAGAAAAAACTGTTTAGTTTGTCAGACTTTTCTCTAATTGCTTTCTTTTTAGTGTGAAACCTTTTTGAACTTATTACTTATTATAGGTCATTTTGTATTATATATATATATATATA
>CM022493.1:7025304-7061817 GCA_011952105.1 Coreoperca whiteheadi | reverse complement strand
TATATATATATATATATTATTCTTATTGTTATTCTACTAGTGCCATGTCTGTCTACTCTAAATGCGACACTAGTCTGTATGTATGTCTGTCCCGCCTCTGTTGCTCTTCCTGAAGTCTTTTTTGTGTAGTTTTTCACTATTCAAATTGCGAGTCTAAAGATAGAGGGTGTCATGTGATGTGTAAATTTGCGAAGCCCTTGAGACAAATTTGTGATTTTTGGGGCTATACAAATAAAACATGACTTGATTTTGACTCAAATGATACATGATACTTTGACCCCTTCGGGCCCCTAACACCTCTTCAAATGAAGATCTGAGAAGGAAACATCACTCTTTGGTTTAAAGTCATAGACACGGCATCACTTTAATCACACTGTACAGTGTGTATAACCAAGTACAAATCTGAGGTAATTTCATGTCCCTTTGTGCTTCTACTCCACTACTTCTCAGGGCGACATATTGTACTTTTGACTGCATGACATTTATCTGACAGCTACCAGTTACTAGTTACGTGGCCAAAATATTTTCATGCAAAACTTGGTGGAGCAGTTCCCGTTATTTCCAACTGATTGTATAGAAATTTTGCAAAATGCAGATTCGAGTAAATAGTATCAAAAATGGGGTTTGATTTCATGAAAGTCTCGAGGATTATAACTTAAATGTTGCTCAAATGCAACGTTGTGTCTCCCTCGAGCCCTTCTTCTGCAGGCGAAGTCACTAAGGGTCATTTGGTAGCTGTTTTGGAGCTTTGAATCATGTCACTAAGGACTTCTTGTCTGTTTCAAGTCGATTTCAATCGCAGCTTTTACACCAACGAGGACACAGGTCCTAGGAAAATGGACATTTGAATGTCTAATATTCCACGACAACAGGGAATCGCTGAGGAAGACTGTGTGATTCAGTCAAACACTCCAGAACAGCTGCTAAATTGCCCTTGTGGTGAGATTGTTTTGCCAATAACGGTTGTATGCTTTTGTCATCAGGAGAGTCTCCCTACGCACCAGTTTGAGCCCTAAAACAGGTAATATTTTATGTGTGTCCTTGATTAATACACAGAGCTCCAATCAAAGATGAGCTGCATAAAAGCAGCTTGGCTACAAACCTTTTTACAAATGCTGGAAAATGATCGCAAATGTTGGATTCATGACGTAGCCTGATCACAACGAGCCATGCTTTTTCAACAACTGATGCAAATAAAAATAACATCCTATTCTGTGGTCAGTAAAGCAAAGAACCCCTTCATTAGGAGTGAGCCGAGATGGCTGGTCGTGGCTGTGCAGTCCGTGAGGAGGGTGGTCATCATTAGCGGCGGCCGCTGCGCTGCCTGTGAGGAATAGAGGTGTTTCGCTGCGACAAAGACGGCTGCAATTGGCCCCTGGAGAGCGTTAACTACCTCCTTCACACTATATCAATAAATATTAAGGGAGAAAAGAGGTTCCTGAGGGTAAACAAAGAGAGCCTGCTTTCCACCAAGTTCACTCAACCCTGAAATATGGGGATTCAATAAATAAAGCTACAAGTAATGAGCTTCTTTTTTTTTTTTTTTTTAATATATCTCTTAGTGGAGTCCACTGCTTTTAAAAGAGAAACATTCAAGAGGAGGTAATCTGTGTTTTGCTCGGGCACTTTAAGCAGTAAATGCCAAGTAGCATTTCTCTACAAATGGACATTTCATGTTAAAACTGAAAGAGGTCCATAATCGGCCAAACAAAACATCATTCATTTCCAAATGAACACTGCTGGAGTCCTTGCTGTTCAGATTCAGAGCGTTTGCTTTAATAGTTCACCAACAACAGCTGCTGCTCGACCTGACGCAAACAGGAAACTACAACAGGAACTTCACGGCATTGTACAAACACACAGGCACAGAAATGACAAGCCTCCTTCCTACGCCTCTCCACAGTCGTCACTCTTTTAGGTTTCTGCAAAAATGCTGTACAGGGCGGTTTTTTGATTCGAAAAACAAACAAACAAACAATAATTGCACAGAGGACAGGAAGGATATTCAAGAATAAGAATCGTCCGTCTAATGAGTGGGGATCTTTTATTGGATGATGTTTCATTTAACAGGGAAAAACATGAAAAGCAATAATCAAACCGACTGATGTCTTTCTGTTTGTCCTTGATTTCTCTTGTGGATGACAGCATTTTACAGTGTTTGCTTCTAAATAATGATGGGATTTCACCACCTTCAGATCAATAATCTCAAATATCAGCACTGTACAGACACTATAATGGTGGGAAAATAGAGCAAACAAGGTGCATTTGCCTCTTCACCACCTACGTCACGTGCACTGCCTTGTTCATGATGAACTGGCAGGGGAAAAGGACAGGTTCATTTGTCATGAATGGAGTGAGCCGGGTCTGTGGGTGATCATCAAGACCATGTTAGCGCTGGTTTGAGTTTGTGTGCAAATCTCGAATTTAACCGGTTTGCGTAACCCCTTTCCTATTTCATTCCTACAAAATCTCTCAAACAAAAAGGAACTGCACTGTTCTTCCTTGTTTTAAAGGTGTAAAATAAAGGTTTACGGGAGATGGCTTGTGCAGTGTTTGGGGTCACACCTTTGCCATGACAATGACCCAGTCACTTGGAGGTGACCGCTGTGGAAGCACGCTGCACGAGACCTCTTGTGAACTCGCCCACTGTAAAAGATCCACAGCCGACACCGAGGCTTTGGTGTCCGAAATCTCCTCGCAAACCGCATCCGGTGCCGTCGCAGAGGTCAACTGGGAAAAACGGCTGTGAGCGGAAGACCCGCTGAAGAACCACAAAAGAACGCAAGAAATCAAGTACATCTGTGGCGTGGGGTTAAGCCGAATCATGTTTTGAACGCAACACCAATGTTCGTATTATGGTGAAAATGAGGTTAAAACGCAAGTGACCAGTCGTGAAGCCAACATGCTAATATTTGCCTGTCGGAACTGCTCACGTTCTGTGCCAAAGTGATAAAATTCCGGTCAACTATTGTACAGACATGAGCTGAGGATCCCAAAAATGGCTGCACAGATGAAGTATTAAAGGCCCGCCTCGCCCAAATTACTATAAAGCATATATTTGCACTTTCACACTTAATGATATCTAGCTGTGCAGATAGTGCTGGTTTAATTTGTCCAGGTTTTGAGATACCTGTCACTGAGCTTGACGCCTCCAGCCCAGCTCTTTAGTTGCAATGAAATCTGTCAGGGGTTTTCTTTTCCTGGAAAGAGATGCTGTAAATTGGAAATGGAAATTTTTTTTTGAGCATCAAAAAATTAAATCCCCATTCACCGCCATTGTATTGTGGTGGAGGCAGATATCTCAGCGCCAGAACCTCAGCAGATAAAGATGAACCATTATTCTCTTTTATTCAAGCGTCTGTTCTCCAACTCCCTCAGTGTTACAGCGGATCGCAGAGATGCCTCTAAAACTGTGTGTGATGTACTTGTGAGTGTCTCATGATGAGCAGTTGAGACTGTGTCTAGCAAGAAACTCATGATACTTTTATTCTGACTCACGTCCCCCAATTGAAAATGCTGGAAAAAAATGTGATCGTGAATTCCAGCAAGACCATCATGCTTAGGTCAAAGATTTCTTAGTACTGCTTTTCTAATAAGGCATATGGTTTCTTTTAGGAAATAGCTAATAATTGTTATTAATGCTTTAGAGATCAGTAGACATTTATGAAATATTTTTGGAGCAGTCCATTGTCTAAGTGTAAGAAATCACAGTGGAGGAGGAGATACACCAGCCTGACACATTTTTCACAACATAAAAGTTGTTCCTATAAATTGATCATAACTGATTTATAAAGCATTAAGTAGTAATAAGGCCATTATTTACAATTTATAAACCAGTTTAAAGTATGCCCTATTAGAAAGTTGTAGTAACGAATCAATAAAACATGTCACATAGCCTTCATCGAGCTTTCCCCAAAACATTACTCATGCATTCATTTTTATTTTATTAACTGGGATTTCCTTTATCTCAAGAGTTATCTTGGGCGGCGGACCTGGGAGCAGCGGGGCGACGCGGCGCCAGAAAACCACTTCAACCTCAAGTGCTGAGAAGCGTTTCCCTTTTTAGAGCCCACAGACTGTTGAGCGCCCGGAGCGAAGAACATTCCAACTTTCAGTCAAGAGGCGTTGCGTTTAAAAAGGGCTTTCAATATGGTCTCATAGCAACGGCAGGACCCGCAATCGGCAGCCTGTCCCACGTGAACCAGGTCAGCTGAACTTTACTCCGGCTAGTTCCCCTATTGTAGCCCGAACGCTTTCCGCTGCAGGAAGCCTTGAGTTGCAATATGGTTGAAGAATGTTTTGATTCAGTCAATTTAAGTCCCATTTAAATGTCCGAAGTCTCGTTTTAAATTTAATCTCAGACTTTGATTTGGTGAAATCAGGCTGATATGGGATGCCAATTCAAAAAACATACAGAAAAAAGACCCAGTTTGAACAAAATCAAAGACTAGTTGTCACTTTTAAGGAGTTTGTCACTTCAGTGACTGGATCGTCGATCGCTTAGATGTATCAATTAAGTCAGAAAATTATTTTTTTACGTGAACAAGTGGATATATGCATTTATATAACATTTTGGTACAGTAAGTCATTCTTTATATACTGAACACCAAAAGTACCAAACACTGTTTTAACTATCTTTCCTTGTGTTGTGTCACTGGTGTGTCATGCCAACTCGGAGTGCCCTCAAGTGTACTGAATAACTTGTCATGTTTGTTTCTTTTAGAGAAAACACACAGAGAGCTCCCTAATCTCAAAATCAGACTCCGAATACTAACCAAGCAAAACATGTGAACAAAAGAAGGTTCTCAGAAAAAATTACAATCATTCTGTACATGACGAGGCTGCTATACAAAAAGAGTTCACCCTGTTTGTTTGTACTGTATACTGGACACTCCATTCCTTTAGCGATTCGGCAAACAGACAAATTGCTTGCCTCAACATATAAAAGTGAAAAGGAGGAGAAACATCCATCTCTGCGGCTGCGAGAGACATTCAAAAGCAGATCAAAATCGATACAGTCGTCATTAACTGGAGCCCTGCCGCGCCTGCCCACTCCTGACCAGTTACTGACCCATTACTCACACACATAAACACACACCATCGGACTGTTGAGGCCCCATCCACCAGCTTTCTAAATTAAGGACGGTATTAAGATGAAGCGAGTCGATAGTGTGTGGGCTGCTGGCGAGCTCGTTTTTAGGGGATGATGGCGGTCCGCAGGTCAGGGTGAAAAGTAGATGGACAGTTAAGTAATCGATGAAAGCATCCGTGGGAAAAAAGAATGTTGCCCTGAAGGTCTAATTTTCAATTTTGTTTATTTAAAAGACATAGCTTGGCATTACGCTTATTGGCTTTCCTGCCAGGAGATCGATCTCAGTCTCGTTGACGGAGCTAGAGCCAGGAGGCGATAAGCCTAGATTAACTTAGCATAAAGACTGAAAGCAGGGGGGAAACGGCTAGCTACACCTAACAACACCATAAAAACTCACAAAGTACTGTAACACATTTTATCTCGTTTATATATTCCTTAAATTAGAAAATGAGAAATGTAAAAACGTCAAGTTGCGGTTTCATGGGGAGGTACGTGCTGTAATGACCTCATGTAACTCCCTGTAAATCTGCCTGGAAACAGCCAGCTTCGCTCTGCAAAGTCCAAAAACACTAAAAAATGTAAACGTAAAGTTGTGGCTTTATGGGCTGTTATGCGCTGTAACTCACGTAGCACGTAGCACGTAGCACGACATTACAGTTCGGTTCGTGTCCAGGTTAAACAAACGAGCTACAACGTGTTGATTAGCGGGCTTTAGAGGTGCAGAGTAAGTCTCAAGCTTTATAACACGAGAGAGAGAGAGAGCCAAGCTAGCTTTTGCCCCCCGCTTCTAGTTTATGCTAAGCTAAGCTAAATCGGCTCTAGAGCCGTACGTAACACACAGACTTGAGAGTCGTATCAATCTAACTCTCGGACAGAATGCGAATAAGCGTATTTCCCAAACTGTCAAACTAATCCTGTTACATTTGTATTCATCCAGTTCTAAATACAGTATTTTGAGCAACTTCCTTGTTTATCAGATAGCTTGTACATTTTTGGCAGCTCGAAGGCTGCACAAAGTTTCCCACCATATTCGAAAACAGGACAGCAACTACTGATCATTTTCATTATCAATGAATGTCTTTGTTTTTGATAAATGGTAGTAAAGAAACGGTCAGAAAACAGTGACCACTGCAAGTTCTGAGAACCCAAGTGATGTCTTCAAATTGTCCAAGCAACAGGCCAAAACCTAATGAATTTTAAATGATAGAAAATAGAAAAGAATCATCAAAATCATCACATTTGAGAGGCTGAAAACAACAAATGCTGGTCATTTTTGATTGATAAATGCCATAAACAATTAATTATTTATTTACCGACCCATCTCTCACTTGATTAATCATGTCACCAGAAATTCAAACTTTTAAGCCTTAATAAGGAAACTCACTGCTACCCGTGTTTTTAATTTAGGCCTGTACTCTGCCGGCATGAATGAACAGCACAACCCATGTTTTAACAGTCCCATTACCAGCCACATGGAGCCATCAGAGCAACAGTTTGTTCTGATCAGAAACAGGTTGCGTGAAGGAAAAAAAAAAAAAAAAAGACAATGAAAGCTGTGTTGATGAATGTGATTCAAACAAGGCCAAACGTGGATCCTGCACAGTTCATTCCTTCAGCAGCAGCCAAGTCCGAACTCTTTGTACTGCGGCATCAGCTGGAGACGCGGCACTTGTAACCTACACTCAGCTAAACAGCACTATGATGACTGATGTACTTCTACAAACCACAGACTAAACAGGCAATCCAACGGCTGCGGGCGTGAGGGAGCGTCAGCTCGGCCCCCAGCCAAAAACAATGAGCTGGCCAAAAACATTGCTGGAGTAATTCCCAAAGCGTTCCTTCAGAGAAAATGGAAAGGCAGGAGAAGGGCGGGGGTTTCAGGGGCGACAGAGTGCTTTTGACAAGAAGAAAGTGAAGTTTGTATCTGTATTTCCATTTTGATGGAAATACAGCCTCCCAAATAAAAACAAAATGGGACACAACGGCAGACTGTTTGCGAATCTTTACCCTGCCCTCCTCCACTTCATCGGTTACTCTCTATGTTGCTCTGTCGTTTCCGTGGATGCCCATTAATGTGAGTTTAGTCCCCTCTCCTCAACAGAGTCCCGCCCAGAGGGGAGGCAGGGCTAGTGGGGGGGGGGAATCTAGGGGGGGCCTGCGGCAGTCCAAGCAGCCTCCCCTGCCCTCAGCCGCAGGAGATGACAGTGAAGCGCTTGGAGATGCAGGACATGTTGTGCAGCACGATGCCCAGGAGGAAGAGCAGCACGCACGCCACCAGGATCACCGTGCACACACCGGACCACGTGGAGCCCTTCCCTCCTCCTCCCACCGGGCCAGTAACTCTCCTCTCGCCCTCGCCTCCTTCCAGCCCCACCCCCATTCCCTCCAGACCCATACCCAGGCCCAGAGGCTGCTGCTCGGGCACGGTCACCACCGTCACCCCCTTCTGCTGGCTGCCAGGCAGGAAGCGACATCCCAGCTCCCCCGGCAGCCCAAGCGCCCGCTCCTTGGAGACGGGCAGCGGCAGCATGTAGCAGCCGTTGCTGGGGAGGCGGATGAAGACGGGCGTGTGCTCAGAGGCGTGAGGGATGGCGATGACAGTGACGATGTCTGGGTCGTCAGGGAGCTGGGAGACGGACAGGCCCGCAGGGAGCTTGGTTACGCCGCGGCACCAGGGACAACGGATCTCCTTCTGGCTGCTGCGCATCTGGGTCAAACACACCGAGCAGCACGTGTGTCTGCAATCCAGGAGTTTAGGCCGCCGGCGGGGGCTATAGTAGTTAAAGCAGATCTGGCACTCCAGAATTGAATCTTGGGAAAGAGTCTCCATTGTTTTAAAGATGGGTAGGTGGTCCCTTTTTATATTCACCGGCAGGCAGCCAGTAGAGAAGGTAAGTCAAACAGGTCTAGTAGAAAGGTTGCACAACTCCAAGTGAAGCTAAGAAAGCACAAGTGGCTTCGATGCCTGACGTTCCACCACCGTCCACGGCGTCACAGCGATCAGCTCTTTGGTGCCAACATGGTCATTCATCTGCAACAGAAGAGAAGAGAAAGCACAGTTGAGAAAATGAGGGCAGCAACAGTAAAAGCTGTGGGGGGCCGAAAGCACCTTGGTGCGGACGAGAAATAGAGCTTTGATGTGAGCACAACAAAAGCTTTCAGTGGGGGTTTTTCATAGTTTCACATTGACAGGAAGTTGATGGTGTTTTGTTTAACAGATCCATAGAATCAGTCTGGACATGCACAGTGATTTGTTGGTATGGGAATTTATATTTATGCGAAACACGAATCAACTGGGCAACAGTTGAGCAGCCTTCTTGGTCAGACATTGTAAGCCAGCGAGTCACACAGAGAGCTAAATCCATCTCAGCAAATCTGGACCATCTACAATGAATTTCACATCTACCCTGGTAAGACATACAGGCTTCCCAAAATTAGGCGCAACAGGTTCAATTTTGTATTTATCCCATGTGCACTAAAGGCGCTTAATTCTAGTACACCATCGACTGGGTTTTCTGCACAGTTTAGCACGTTTTCTCATCCCTTTTCTGCAGATTTTTCTTTTTCAGTATCACATTTATCTTAATGTATTCTGTATATAGTAGCAGCACTCTATAATAAAACGTTCTTAACTGAACGTCTATATGGACCGTCATACCACAGCAGGCAGATTCAGGCTTGGTCCACCCAGGCCACTTCTCATGTGACTCTTGTCATATGGCCATTTATTTGTCTTGTAATATGCGTGCATAACATGCATTTTACATAGGTAATTGTGTCGGTGTAAGTTTTGATACAAATCTGAGTTACTTTATCAGTTTCCCTGATTGTAAAACACTTGTATCAGTATTTCCCTTAAAACATCCCCAAAACCATCATAATATGGTTGCATTATACCGCTCTAACCCTGCAATCATAACCCCCCACCACTACTGTACATGCATAACTTTAACCTCTACCCCAAATGTTTAGAAAATGTGATTCAAGCGTGTTCAAAATGCCGCACACATGCATGTGCGCTTGGCGGCCCCCCCCTCAGCATTTGAAAATATTCAGCGAAAAGTATACATGAATTGATTTAAAAAGGAGCTCAAATTATCAAACATGTTGGTATGGTCCTTTACCGCTTGTAAATGATGCCAAGCAATCAGTGAGAGGAACAAATGGCCCTTTACAGACGACCGATCTCACAGCGGCGAGCGAAGACACAACTCTGATGGAGGGAGATGCAGCAGTGGTCAAACAATGCATCATGAATGACAGGGTCATTATTGTACAGCACGCATCGCACATGCCAGCCGCCAGCTGACTGCGGTCGGGGGCGAGTCCATAAACAATTTCTTCCTCCTCCTCTTGCATAATCACGTCTACCGTGTTAATCCATGCGGAAGCTGTGATAGTTTACTTTTACAGATGATTAAACCTTGTCAAAATAGCACCATGGAAACAATGAATACCAAACAGGGCCCTGTCGACTTTTTCATTTTATTTTTCACCCAGATTGTCAAGTGTGAAAACTGCCGGGAAGCGAAGACGACTAGACTTTCTGCCATCTCAACAGAGTCGCTCTGGGCACGGCGGTGGGCAGACCGCTAGAGCGAGGCGTGAGACAGATGGAGAGGAGAGCGGTGCTAGAAATGGAGAAAGGTGACCACTGATTGCCCTGCAACACCGTACAGCTCAGTCCTCTATCAAAAACAAGATCTCAAGGCAATTAAAGCGCTCATAGCGGCCTGTGGGGACACCGACGTGGCAATGACAGATAAGCGTGTGTCCGCACCAGGCACGCTTGGAGCAGTTTAGTCAGTCTGGAGTCTCTTAGTTTGGTTCATTTGGAGGAGCGAGGGTGATCACAGTCGACCTTCGGAATGGTATATAACCCCAACAAGACAAGGTTTAGGATTTGATAGAGTTTTATCGAGTGGGAATCCCACATAGATTCCGCTTATCAAACGTGAATCCTTTTGAAAACATTTCGTCGATTGATCCATCAGTATCCAGGTCTAGCGTGTCATTGCAGCAGCCTAAACAAAGTAGCCAAGATGCCCTTGTCCATAGCCACGTCCTCCAGCTCTTCCTTGGGGTAATATATCCCCTCCAGCGTGTTCTGGGTTTGCCCCGGGGTGTCCTCCAGGTTGCCCGGACCAGAATAACTCCTTGGAAGGCGCCCAGGAGGCATCCTGACCCGATGTCCGAGCCAACTCTGACTTCTTTCTGAGTAAAGAAGCAGCAGTTCTACTCAAACTCTTTCCAAATGGCTGACATCTTCAGCCTACTTTCGAAACCATCTATTTAGGTTCAGTGTATCCTCTGGATACTGACCTTATTAGGTGGTTCCAGTTAAGGCCAGACATGACCAATCCAAAATAAATACAGTTTTTTCATTAAAATTCAGTGTTCTGCAATCAGTTAGCAGCTCATGTGGTTTACATGAGTTCCATGCAGTGTGGTATACAGATTTGATTTCATCAAGGCGAAATGATGCGTGTCTATTTGGCATTTAGACTACAGGAAGTGACCTAAGAATACAAAGTTTTATGGGACAGATAGTCAAACATGTTGGAACAATGGACAGTGAAAAAAACAAGCAGGTATTCTCACAGCCTAAAATGCCTCAGAACAGTAAGCACTCCAATCCTTGGTCGTCTGTTTTGAAGTCTACAGTCAAGTCTACCCGTCTGTGGTCATCAGCCTCGTGTACGTCTCCTTCCTTTGCCCTCAGCAGCACCACCACCAGCGCCCCCCCGGGCAAAAAAAGGCCCGACCCTCCACCCCGCCTGCCTCCCCAGCTGACCTAGTTTATCAAGCGCCGTTAACGAGTCAAAGTCGAGGGAAAGTGGCCAAAAAATCCTGGCAGTTTTGTGGGGAAGTGAGGAGAGAGGAATACGAGCACAGGAAGCAGAGAAAGAAACCTGCCCTTGAGGGGGCGAGACAGCCCAGGGTATTACTGAATCCTTTTCCCAAAGATAAGGATTAGCTTTGATCTGACATAAATGCTTTGTGGCTCAATATTCCCATACACCCAGTCGCTCTCTCTCTTGCCTTCCTTCTTCCCTTCTGACTGAAAAGCTTTTCCTCTCCTACTTTACATCAATTCTTCATACTTTTCACCAGGTAATTTCGTGCCCCACTCCGTCTTTTTCTTTCCACATTAGCCTTTTCACAAATTTTCTACATGTCGAGGACCACAATAAATGCAAATAAATACGGAAAACGGCAACATGAGCCACAGCAATTGTCAAATCACAAGAGGCAGTGTTTCCTTGTACGTGGAAAGCCATTTCCGAAGTCTTAAACGAGTTAATTCTGTGCTATGCAAAATCCAAAACCCGGAAATAAAATTGTATGCTGAACAAATTGTTGATTTGGGGAGCGAAATGGGGAATATTATGCACGGAAAATGGTGCCCAGGTATTTTACAATTTAGATAACTAATGCAATATTCAGCAGAAGGGCTGCATCTGTGCAACAGTGATTTTCATTATCAATTAATCTGTGGATTATTTACCCGATAAACTGATTGATTGGTCCAAAAAAAAACAAAAAGTCCATTACAGTTTCTTATTCAAATTTCTTTTTTTCTGATCCCAATAAAAGCCAGGTTTTTGAGTATATTATCATAGAAGACCAAGAAAACCAGAAAATATTCACTTTTTGAAAGCAACCAGTGAATTTCTGGCATTTTTGTCTTTGAAAAAAAAAAAAAACAACAACAAAAGGATTAATTGATTATGAAAATAGATTAGACTAATTTTCTGCTATTCATTTGTTGACCTGATGCAGGTCTATTCGGCAGGACATATTTCACAAATATGTCAGTAACATTAAGTCCTAGCCGAGGCCATCCGGAGGAGATGGTTTAAGGTAACAACGAAAACACGGACATCCAGTGTCATTTTTCTCAGAATCTGACGAAAACAGCATGACTGCTTCTTGCGAAGCGCTCTGAGGTCACGAAACAACGGCGAGGAGCTCAAGTTGCCGCCGCGGTTGCTCCGCGACGATATGATTTATCGGTTCAACTGAGCTGCAACCGGGGCAACCTGGCTTTCCGGATAAAAGCTCAGTTTGTGACCCATTTTCTATCGCACCAACATACAGCGGAAACAACAAAATTCCCAGTTAAAAAAGGTGTTCCAGTGTTCGGAACAAGTCGGGGTATCCTGAGATTCCCAGCTGGGAAAAAAAAAATAAAAACCTGGTTGCAAATTTGGAGAACCACTTGGAGAAAAGTTTTTTTTAGATTTGATTTAGCCTCTGAATGGTAGAATTATCAAGAGTCACGCTTTTACAAAAATAGACCGGAGGGCTTTTGCGGCGTCATCGGGGGAGCAAGGAAGGACGTATGATTTAGTAATGATGCAGAGTGAGCGAGCGGCGGCCTCCACCACCCCAACATGCCTGTGGTCCACTGGGACTAACCAACAGAAAACACACACACACAGACTGAGGACTGAACCGAAACACACACAAATATACGCACACATTCCCTCAGGGCCTCCGCACACAATCAGCCGAGGAGAAAGTGCACTCGTCCTAGCAGACAGAAGTTAAAAATAACCACCCCAGACATAAGAACACACATGCACAAAACAAATACACACACACGCACACACATACACACAGCTCCACCCAGCTTGACATAATAAACTACCTGGAAGCAGCAGGCGGAGATGGGCTGTGAGCAGAATGGAGGGGAAAAAAAACGTGTTAATCTGCGAACCCCGAGGGGGTTTGAACCAGTGACATGCCAGCGAGACGATGATCTACGGTGCGATGTCACCGCTCACAGTGCATGTGCATTATATGAACAGTTATTATATGACCTACTGTTCATATAAAGCATGGGCATGCTGGTTCATTATAGGACATGTGTTGGCACTGAGCAGGCCGAAAAGCAGTTACCTGAAACGTACAGGGTTTTTAAAGGCACTATCAAGTACAGCAACTCGATTAGAGCCTGACTTACTGTATACTGGGTTTCTGAGGCAGACACTAAAAACATACATACGTATAGAGGGGCCAATATATTGGAGTTGCTGTTTGCTTTATAAAAACTGAAAACCAAATCAGTTTCGGGAATCAGCTCCCAAGTTTGGTTAGTTAAGTGTTCTCTCGCCCGTAGTTTGGGGCTTTCTCGCCTCTTCTCTCTTTCAGCAGGTACGTCTGCCTCCGGAGATGCGGAGTCTGGACCTGTGATTGCGGGCCGCCTGCCGGGGCGGCGCTGCTGTGTCTGCGGTGGGGGGGCCGAGGTGATGTGGCTCAGATCCTACTTAGTGGGCTTCACCTGGAGCTGCTCAGCTGTCCTTCTGGATCCATCTTCTTCCCTCATGTTTTACAATGTACATTTTTATCATTATAATTATAGACACACACACACACACACACGATTTCATCATGATTGTATGTACTATGATTTCTGGCTCCGTCCTCTTGACTTGTGTTTTACACCCTACATTTTGTCATTATAATTGTAGATACTATGACCTTCTATTCTGTACACACGACATGTTTTGCTTGTCTGTCCGTCCTGGGAGAGGGATCCCTCCTCTGTTGCTCTTCCTGAAGTTTCTAACATTTTCTTTCCCTGTTCAAAGGGTTTGTTTTTTGTATAGTTTGTCCTTATTCGACTCGAGGACGCGAGTGTTGTACAGATCGTAAAGCCCTTTGAGGCAAATTGTGATTTGGGACATTTGTGGGCTGTATAAATAAAATCGAATTGAATTGTTATAAGATATATCTGACCAGATATTTTACGTTTAAACAAAAAAAAGTTTCTACTCGACCTTGCAAACAGTAGTTTAGAGAGTGGCGACGTATCTCAGTAAATATAATCCCAACAGTAAACGTTACAGGAAATTCCATTGTTCATGAATAAATGCAAAAAACGTCAATTTAAACAAAATATACACACTTAAAATGAAACGGTCAGTTATACGTAAAACATTTATTGCTGCAATTTACTACACTGTACTCCTTTTTGCATGTCCGCCAAGAGCAAAGAGTAATAGAAGTGTATATGATAGACATTCACATACATTCACTGTGTGTGTTTGTGTATACTGCATGTGTGCCAATTTTTCTCCCTTTCAGGTAAATGCAAAACCACTAAATAAGGATGCCGGGGCATCCCCGGACCTATGAACCTGGTTCTAAAGATACTCCATACTTCATAGCAATATGCATGACATCATATAATAAGAATAATAATAATCATAATTTAGAGCATGGGAAATTATATACTAATAAATGCAGACATATATGACACTGTTTTTTATCATTTGTGATGTGTGAATACTCTGAGATGGATTACAGGATTCCAGGCCTCAGCATTGGTTATGTCCATGGTAATAATTTAGGTTCTAATTCCCTTTTCATTGCACATTTCATCCCCCCTGCAGCCCGGTGCCCTTGCAGACTTGACGGTCCTAGGTCGCAAGTCCGGGTGTTGTAGCCCCTTATCTGGTGACGGACGACAAGAAATCCTTTCAAAACATTGCTGGAGTGGCACCAATTGGTCCTTGGCCCAACGGCCGAACAGTCAACTAAATTTCATTGAAATCTGTTGGCAAGCTTTTTAGATTGCCCCAACTGAACCACCAAACAGACAGACAGACCACAAAAAAAAAAAGCAGTGAAAAAAATTATGTCTGGACTGATGCCAATATTTCTTTCAGCAGATACGAGTCCATCAAAGTGTAAGCGCCCCAAATGTTTTTCAGCTATCTTTCCTTCATCGGATATTAAAACACCGGAGAAACTGACTGGAGCAAACACATTTCCCATCAAATTTATCAACTTTAAAAATATGGCAGCTCCATTTGGAGTCTGGCCATGCGATTTGTGGCACTCTGCCATCATATTTCTAAACATGGACATTCACCCATTTCAAATGACTGAGAAATGCATTGTGCTGTGATGCATGTGTTGATTTTATCCTAATTGCGTGTCACTTGTGCACGCTAAAGTATGAACTTGATCTCCATACGCTTGCTATTCCACTGATGAAAACATTTCACGAGTGACTTTAAGCTAAGGTGGTAACAGAGCAGTCGATTAAACGTCGATATGTTTCAGCAACATAAACGTTACAGCACAAGCAGGCTGTCCTCTTGGTCTCGACTGTGGGCGGTGTGCCGAGCCAGCATTTACATAAAGTTGGGCGTGCTGATTTCCTCACCCACGCGTCAACATTTTGGATGGGAGTCAACATCTCTTCCAGAGTGCATTTGACAGCCAAAGTAGTCGAGCAGGAGCGGCTGAGGATAAAGGGCAACAGCAGCTCCTTCACTGAGTGGCTGGCTGCTTTTTATGCTCCACAGTCTGCCTCTGTGTGTTAATCCAGATACATCAATTAACTTAAACTGCAGCCCATTTTTCATATGCGTTTTATGTTAACTGCACAGGCGAGAAGGACCGAGAACAGTCTGTCCTTGACGAAGGGGACAGCGTACAGCATGTGTGTGCGCTGTACTCCGCTCTTCGGGACGGGCGGTCGGAGGATTAAGTCTTGGTTTTAGGGTTCCGGTTAGAGTTCAGTTTAGGGAAAGGAGAGGGATTTGGCATGTAGTTGTGGGTTAGGGTCTAAGGAAAGCAAGAACATGACACAAGTACTGAATCCAAGAGACAGGCCATCTCCAAATAAAGTAAATCCGTATTAATCTTTCGCTTTGAGTTGAACTTTGTCACGGCGTGTTTTGCACCCGTCAAAAATCACCAAACTGTCTTGACAGGGCAGACCATTGAGGTAAGAGCTGAGCCGGAGAGGTCAAAATGGAGGAAGCTATCGTGGCTTCTTGGCTGCTACTGCTACTAAATGAGCCAGGGTTTGAATGTGTATTAAAAAACAAACAAAAAAAAAAACCTTGGGAAATTACTGTCCAGTTCCTGAGAGTTAGCAAGCTAGCGTGGCTAGCACCAGCTTGATACCTAGCTTCTGCTACTTTACTAATCATGCTGCCTCTTGAGGGAACGAAGTGCTGGAGAGTCAAAAACTGGAGGAAGCTGTCATAGCTTTTCAGATGTGCTGAAGCATATTTAGCCTCCTTTGTGGGAGAATAAACTGCTAAACATGGGAGTCAAGGTTTGCAAACGAATGTCTTCTGAATAAACTGTGTGACCGAGCTAACCAGCCGGCTAACTGACAGTCAGCTCATCAGTGACAGGAGTTCACCAATTAGCCCCGCAAGTAGATGCTACATCACTAGGGTTGCCATCCGTCTATGGGAGATAAATATTACTGGTTACACTATTAAGATAGGGAGATTTTTATGAGACGTTTAGTGTTTTTTTTGTTGGCAATCATCCATGCCGAATTTACCTTAAGACCGTCCTTTATTTATAAAACATATGAAATAAACGAGGTCACTACACGAGTGCTTTTGGGCATCACCAGTAAACGAAACTGTCGGCTTTATGAATGAAGTTTGGCGAATAAGCGGGAATTACTGCTTTTACCGTTTACAAGTGACCGCTAATTACTGTCTCCTCTCATCCAACACTGGATCATCATGGGTCATCATGGCCCCATGCACAAAGCCCGGTCCATAAACCGGTTTTTCCATGTTTGGTGTGGAAGAACTTGTCCGCCCTGACCTCGACCCCATCCAACACCTTTGGGATGAACCGGAACACCGACTCGGAGCCCGACCAGACATCAGCGTTGGACCTCGCTAAAGCTATTGTGTCTGCATCCCTGCAGCCAGGTTGTTCCCAAAAAAAATAAAAAAATCTGGTGGAAAAGCGGTAACCAGAGGAGTGGAGGCTGTTGGCAGCCGATTAATGCCTGCCGGCGGTTTAGGAATGAGATGCTCAACTATCACATACGTGCCTGTTCCTGTGTCCATAAAAGGGAATGCTTTTTTGCGTGAGTGTACTTGTCTATGCACCACCACCAAGTATGATGTGTGATGCATGTGTGTTTGTGAGTGGGGGGGGGGGGCTGATAGAGGCCTGTGCAGCCGACCACTGCAGGACACGTTATGGCAATTTCCAGCTTGAGGAGCCAGCGAGCGTAAGGAGCTGGCAGGGCTGCTGGATGAGCTCGGCCCCACAGAGCTGCGCCGAGCGGGACACCAAGCCCTGCACCGCCGGGACGCCTCCCAACCGGAGGAGGTGAGCAGAGGACAGTGGTGTTCATCCAGCACATCCCTCCAGGTACCTGGTTTCATTCTCTGAAGCCAATATTTGACTACGGAAGACCTTTTCCAGAGTTAACAACAAATTCACCGGGGAAAAGAGAAAGGAGAGGCGGTGCTGATTGAATAACCTCTGTGGTCAGAGTGTCCTCAAACACACATAACCCACAGAGGCAACTCCCTTTACCAAAAGAAAGACTACGTATAAAACTTTACTGTGCTGAAAAGTTTACACTGAATGCAGAGTCAGCGTCGTGGTCTTGTTAACCTATTCTTTGGTAAGATTTCACCTGATTGGACTAATCCAAAGATAGACTGTGTTTAAGTTAGCTGCTTGTTTTAAAGCAACATTAAGAAGTCGTTAGAGGTTTGGCCTATTTTCCAAAAAAAACGTTTCATAGAAAAACACATTGCTCAAAGTAAGATACCAAAAACTATGTACTATTTTGGTATCGTATTGGCTCCAGTATTGAAAAAATTTCCCAGTTCGAGCGCTGTATAGCTACCTCCATTTCCAATGTATTGTACAACCGCCCACATTAAAGTAAAAGCAGCATTGTTTTGTCTGTCAGTGTTGATTATTATCATCATTTTATGTCTTTTAAGACGTTTTTAAGACCACATAGGAGTCAATTTAAAACCTGTTTCAAGGTCATACTGGCCAAATTAGTAGGGCCGATACTGCCTAAACTAAAGTTATTATAATCACTTTTATTTCAGCGCTTCCCAGCAGTACAATAATTCCCATTAATATAATGAATGCAATGCGCACCTTTTCTGCAAAAGTGGCAAAAAAAAAAAAAAAAGGGTGGATTACAAACATCATTCAAAAATTATTCGTTCCTTTTGCTTAAAAGCTTTTGCTAAAATCGACACTCGCCCATTATGGGGCGAGGAACTTCTCAGACTCCCATAGCGAACAGCAGTGACAGTGTTGGCTGCAGGACTGATGGTGCTGGCTGAAACTCCACACAGACACACACACACACACACACACACAAATAAATAAATAAATAAATAAATAAATACAGCCTCCTGCAGCACAACACGACAATCCCACGTTTGGTTTATAGGTGTGTAACGGCTCCCAACAAGCCTGCAACTACATACAAGAACAGGTTACAACCATCATTATTGCTCGGGGCCTACAGCAGGCAAGAGACTTTTGTAAATTGAATTTAAGACTTAATTTTATACCTTTTAAGGCCTTTTTTGTGTTGAGGAAACTAAAGCCAATGCTTTGTAAGACTTTTTTAAAAAGACCTGGGGGGGGGGGGGGGGGGTTTAGAATTTGGGGTGGACCTACCCTTCAAAACAAGACTCCCTATTTAAGTGACGTGGGTAAGCTAAATACATTATGTGCTAAGGCTTTGAGATTATCTAAGGTTAGAATTGGCCTTTGCAATTCTGTCACATCTATTATTAAAAAAAAAAAAAAAAAAACCCACTGACAGATTAAATTGCAATAATATCAGCGCCGTTTCTGACGCGCCGTCGTGAAAGCTGGAGGAAAGGGTGACAGAGGAAGGAATTCATGCATTTTCAATTTTGCTTTGCCAATTCAGAGAGCGATGAAATATAAAACCCTGACCTTTAAAACATGTTAAGAGCCCTCTGTATGAACAACGTTTTACTGAGAAAAATGTGTCTAAATATGCGGTAACTATAATTTTATTGTATTTTCCATCTTAGATGCACAATTTTTATATATTTTTAGAGATTTAGATGTATGAGGGTAGTATGAGTGTGTGTGTGTGTGTGTGTGTCTGGTTGCACTTGTACAGCCATCTTTGTGAGGATCAGTTTGCGTTGTAGACCTTGGGCGTGAGGACATTTTTGGAAAGTGAGGACATTTTGGCCGGTCCTCACTTTGCATGAGACCTTCAAAGGGCCGTTTGAGGGGTTCAGACTTGGTTTTAGGGTTAGAATTAGGTTTAGGTTAGGGTAAGGGGCCGCTGAATGCATTGTGTCAATGAGAGTCCTCACAAGTCCTCACAACCTTCAGTACCAGGTTGTGTGTGTGTGTGTGTGTGTGTGTGAAATTACATGCCTGTATGCGTGTGAGTGACAGGCTGTCGGCATATTGCTCCTACACTATCCCATCAATCGCCAGCGGGGTCACACAGAGTCCAAAAAAACTCTCATCAGCAAAACAAATCACCGGCCCTCTGCGCTCCCTGATGAAAGGCATCTCCACACTGAGAAACTGGGCAATTTTCAAAAGCAGATGAAAGAGGTGAACGCTGTGATTTCAGCAGCCGGAGGCCAGATCTCCATCTACAGATTCAAATAAAAGATCCCGGAGACCTGAGATAAAGGCGAGCACAGCAGCTCCGCCCGGACTTCAAACAACACGGACACTTTTTAACTAAGCTAATCTGCAACGAGGCTGCTTATGGAAACGAGGATCATTTAAGAAAAAAAACACATTAAGCGTGGGACAATGGCGTCAACATATTGTATCCATTTTCACAATAAAAACTGCTCGGCCGATTTCAAAAACAAAGATGACTCCCTTGAAAACATTGATGACTCATAACTTTAACTGTGGGCCATAATGTGCTTCTTTCCTCTCCTGCCAGAAATCATTTTGTAAGAGCAGGTCTCATTTCTTTCGAATGGGGGTTATATCTCGCTGTGGAATTGAAACACTTCGATTCACTTATGAAATAGAAGAGTTCACCACAGAGAGGGTGATCAAATTTACTGCTAAGGACATGCCTCGGGCAGGGCTCGGTTCCTCCAGAGGAGATGGCTCTGAAAAGGACGTTTGGAAAAAAAATAAATAAAAAAATCACAGACTTTTACAGAAAAGCGCTTGTGCAGCGAAATGCGCTTCCTCTGAGGTTTGTCTGATCCGCCAGATCTACCTGGGCGTCTGGGTTTGTGCTTTTTAAGTCTGATAGGAGGCGGTAAATAAGAATCGCGCCCGAGAAGACGGGTTTTAACATTGTGCATCTTTTTTTTTTTTTTGCAGCTGCTTGAGTCCATCCAGCACGGAGCGTCGCGGCAGACAGCGAACGCGCCCCCGACCCCGGTCCCTCCGACTGAGAGGGAGATCATTCGCACATCAGCGAGCAGCACAGCAGGACTGTGTGTGTGCGTGCGTGTGTGTGTACGGATGTCTGTTCGTAGCATTTCCATTGCACAATCATAAACAGACCCAGCTTGAGTTTTGAAGAAGCTCAGCAGGCAAACGTTCAGGGAAAAAGAAGCAGAAAATCATTTTCACTGGATGCTCCAAAACAGCCCGATTAGACAGCCGTCACACGTACCGCCTTCCGTTCAACCCGCACCTTGACTCGCTATCTGTCGTACTCACGGCAACGCTGCGAGCTAACACTTTCAAGCGTTTCCGAGGCATTTGAACCACAGATCTAGCATGTTGCTGAGAGACAGGCCTTGTCATATCGCTGACTTTTCGCAAAATCTTGCTCCGAGGGTCTCGGGGGGTGGGGGGGTAGAAGCCGAGGTGGTGACGGCGCGGCACGTTTTGTAGAGCTGCCCTCAAAGTGTCTCATGTCACCATTAAAACCTCGATGTCTTTTGCTGGCGCCTTGACATGTTAATTACGGGCAAACCCAAACAAATGAGGCAGGCGCCATCATCTACTCCACAAAGCAATCTCTCCCACACACACACACACACACACACACACACACACACACACACATCTGTGTTTTCAGGAGGAAAACAGTTGTCAGGCGAAGAGAATCCGTAACAAGCCTGAGGAAACAGTGGATAAGCCTCCCTCATGAATTGCCTATTCTGGTGTCTTTTAACGCTTTCGGGCAACTTAATTCGATTTAAAGTCTTAATTATTGAGCAACTATTTACATGTAAGCATGTGTTTTACTCCAGAACCGCGTGGAACACCGTCCAAATTTGGTGTTACGCATGTAGCGCTACACTAAGAGCAGTAATTAGTGAAGCTGAGTAAGAAGGGTTGGAAGTTTGAAGGCTACTAACATATCTGTTACAGAGTTTAGATAACTTTTAAACCCTCCATTTATACCGTTTTATGCGCATTAATCATTGTCACGGACCTTGTATAAAATCATGTAGATATTGGGGTGCAGGGAAACAGCTTTCTTGTCCATTTGAACTAATGACCCAGTTTAATGAATCGATTTATAATCAAATACATTAAATATGTGATTTAAAGGCAGCCTAACCACACCAAATCACATGAACTCCACTAGTTACACGACAACTACTGCCACTGCTAAGCTAGGCTAGTTAGCATTTAGCAAGATACTTTATCTAGTGTTACTGGGGTGTTTTTAAATCCATAATGATTTAATTATGTGGTATAGCAAACTCATTACTAAGAGGTTGGAGCACCAAAATTGATTTTTCAATTACAGGAAAAGTGGGTAAATTAGCTTTAGCTAAGGCTATCTTACCAGCTAGCCTCGGCTAGCCTAGCTGAAGTACAGTCAGTGTGATTTTCACCTCCGTTTTCTAGTTCTTATGAAATGTCATGCTGTCCCCCCCCCAAACAAAATTATTATTATATTAGTATAGTTTTGACTGGACACAGAAATGTTCTAACCTGTCCTATTGCACCTACGTCACGGTTTGGTCAGTTACCCGGATGCGCGGCCATATTGGAGACACTCGGATGTAAACAACAGCATGGATTGCACGGTTAATACACCACTGAAGACTAAATTTCTACTAATATTATTATGTCTAAACCATGAAAAAAGGAAGCAAAGAATGGGCGGCAGCATCCTCGTGTCTCTGCTGGGTTCGATCTACACGACGTTTGTAGCGTGACGTCAGTGAGTCCTCAGGTGATCCTGGTCCTTGTTTTCCGTTCATATTAACGCACGGCACCCAGTCTGTATACAGGTCCGATCTTTAACCTAAATATAGCACCATCAACTAAATCTCAGTAACATTTTACAGAAAATATGCAAGACTTGTACTGTTGGAGAAGGTTAAGAAATGGGATGAGAATGTGATTTTTAGCCGAGAAATAACAAACAGCAACATAATATCAAGCTGAGAGGATACTATTACACTACAAAATGCGTTAAGAGAGTAGCCGAATATTTCACCAGAAAGAAATAAGAAGAACAAACGCGAATGTTGTCGAGATTCTTTCCCTTGAAATCCTGGTTCAGTTTGACCAACAACCACAAACGCCGTCTTTCCTCAGCCAGTTTTTTGCACTCTTCCCCTTGATTTGTTACTACTTTGGGCAGTATGTAACACTTCAAATGTTTTTCCCGATCCGACCGATTAGTGCAGCCTAAAACGCGACAATAATTGACCATTTTCAGCAGAAATAAGCAGCAAAAGTTTGCGAGTTCCGTTTGGTTCAATGGAAACAATGCCACTGAACGTTCAGTATTGCCAATATGGCCGACTTCCGGGTTGATGACGTGTCGTGAAAACACACTGTATGCAATTTGGGAATTCAAGAGAGTAATTGGAAGGTTAGTCCATTGTGAAACAAATCGTTAGTTGCAGCCCTAAACTAGTCAGCCACTGCACAGATGTAAACTTGTAATTTCCCACCAAAAAGCTTTTGCAAAACTATCTGTGAAAGTCATCTATAAATCAAGAATAACACACTATATTATAAGCTCTCAAATGTTACATTATATAGTATAAAATGTGCCTGGGGCACAAGAATTTTATTCAATAGCGAGTTTAACCTTCGTGCATTAATTTCCTCCCCGGTAACTCGTATTTAAAATGGTGGATTATTTTCCTGACACTCTTCCCATTAGCTCCGACTGTGTCGAAAACCCCACTAAACCGGCTGCATAACAGCCACTTTCCACTTAATGCAATTGAGTTTGAAAATGCCAATTAAACATGGGAATATCATTCTGAATAACATGAAATGGACTCCAGCAGGTTCCGGCACCAACAAAGCCGTCGGGTGAGGGAGGGTGTGCTGCTGCCGGGCAATAGAAAGCTGAAAGATCACACGCAGTCTTACTACCAAGCAACAGTCACATTTTAAAAACTAGATTTTAGACATGTACTGCCAAAATAGCATGCAGACAGGCTGTGTGTTCAGTCATCCACACTGTGTAAACAGTCTGCCTGCACTCAATAAAAGGGGCACAGGACTCGGCACAGAGAGTAAATAATAAATCTGCTTACTTTTCGATACGAGCTCAGTCGCACAAAAGGAGGATGTAAGCAGCCTTTCTCTGAGCCCACTAGACTAACACAACAGAAGATTGATATGGCCGGCATGTGCAGCAGAAGCGCCATCCGCGGGGGTAAAAGATTTCTTTTAGGGCTATAAACATCGAATCGCCTCATGATTCAATTTGACTTGGGTTTACGGTGCAACAATTTGATCAAAAACAGATTCCTAATGTGTCAGGATGTTTGATTCCCCCGTGCTTTTTCTTTCGCGCCTGTCATGAAGAACGTGTAGTGAATTTAGCTCCACTATCATTCATTATTAACAGAACTGGTAGGTTACGTGTGAACAAGTTGGGATATCGTCCCACAAAGCGAAACGTTTGCTGCTTTGACACTTGCCCCGAGGGCTCTCGGTTTGGCATCAACAACAACAACAACAACAACAACAGGTTGTTTTCCCTCCAGCTCCTCACGGACACACGTAATGCGATTTCCGTCTCATCTCCGGTTTCTTCTCTGGGTCAATTTGGACGGACGGAAAATCCAAAGTGGCGGCTCAGTAGTCGGAAAAAGAAAACCCACTCAGACCCACTCTGCTCTTTAAAAATGTAACCAAATTCTGACATCAGCTTACCAGAGTATAAGACCGACGCGGACATTTAAGGTCTGCATGGCCGCCCTGGATAGTTTGGTTTGACTATAAAATGACATCATAACTAACGAATAAGCATTCATTCATCCGTTTATCAGCCTTGAGACTGCTCCCTCTGGAGCCACAAAAGACTCCTCTACTCTCCTCTACTCCCCAACACCCTTTAAATGCACACCCGTAGCCAAACATGTCGTTTTTACGATTTTTGTTTGCGCGCGGATTAAACGGACAACATACAAAGTGTTAATTAGTGAGTCCCAGACGTGTTTGTGGGTTCGTTTGTTTTGTTGTTGTTGTTGTTTTTTTACTTTGCGGAAAACCCGGCTAGCCGTTTCCCCCTGCTTCCAGTCTTTATGCTAAGCCAAGCGCCTCCTGGCACCACAGTTAACGCGCAAACATGAGAATCGCATCGATCTTCAGCAAGGAAGTGAACGCGCATATTTTTGGGGAAATGTCCAAAATATTCCTTTAACTTCCCTTCATGGTGCACAGAATGTGGCCTTCGTCAGCGTGGGCGTGAAGACCTTCTGGGAGAGCATATAGCGTCAGGATTGGTTAATCAAACCAATTTAAACTAATCAACATCAATTTGGACGTTGACGATTTGTTTAAGAGGGGAGACAATTTATCCAAGAATTGATTATTTTTCTACCCCTAATTATCAGTGAGGCATCAATGGCATTGCTCCATAGACTGCAGGATAATTATCAATCAATGGTGGACTGCAGACACTTCAGGGTAAACCCTCCTCGCTCGTCTCGGTGTCCTTGTAACTGCAGAAAGAACCCAGTCTCACTGTTCGTGGAGAAAGCTCCCTTTATTCTAATAATTCCATCTGTCAAGCAAGTTGAAATACTATTTTTTTTTTTTTTTTTTAACTATAATCCAAAATCCTTTGAGTACAAACCAATTAAGAATATTTAATCCCTCTATTTAAAGTGCAAATTGAAATCCTAAAACACACGAGGAAAAACTTGCAGGAAACGGCAGTCTAGATAGCAGCAATCATTCAGTACCAGCTGTAGTGTCCCCGGAAGGACAAAGGGAGGCTGGTTGTGTTGTAAAACACACATTAAAGAGGAACTTGAAATGCCCTCAAACACACATTACATACAGGAGCAATGAAGGGCTGCAAACTTTAGTGATAAAAGCCTGTGAACCCAAGTAAAGTAAGGAGTATTTTCTGTATGTGCAGTAAACTGCAGAGCCAAGGAGTGACGTTGCCTGCTGCCGGGCCGCCTGCTACCACAGTTTGAGAAATGGCCGTGATGTCTTCCATTGGCTATTTTCACACCCGGCTCATCTCTTTTACTGAGACTGACAGCGCCGAGGCTGAGGACGCGTTTGACGCCCGGCCAAGGAGGGGAATATTTCACGGAGACCGATGTCCGCGTGGACACCTCCGGCTGGCGATATAAAAAAATAAATAATTACAAAAAACACAAATGGGTCGATACACTGATTGGCACGTAGCTGCAGAGCCATGGGTCAGGTCCTCCGCTGGCAGACTGAGACGAATCCGTCATGACGGACCACATGCTGCTACTATAGGTGCTGGCTGTGAGCCTCATGCTAATTTACATTTCTACAGTGGTAACCTCACAGTCACTGTACCGCCACCTGCCCAGTGGGGAACCTGAATCTGGATTTTGGGTTGCGCCAAATGAACGTAATGTTATCATTCTAAACACAAATCTTGTTCGTAATCTAACAATTAAGGATCTAAGCTTAAACTTAAGAGACTCGGGTCTGGTTTGATCCCATCCCATCAGCAGTCCCAGCGTACCAAATCCAAATGCGCTTTCCCACAACGGTTCCGACCAAAGACATGGAGCCGTAGGCGCGAACACACGATTATTTTCCTACACGTGCTCTCGGGTTTCTACACGAGCCAGCACACCAACACAGCCCTAAAGCCTCTGCTCCTTCTCCAGGGGAAACCTAAGTGAAAACACCGGGGTGGTTCTGAAACAGGGACCCAGTCCTCGGCGACGTACGGGGACTGCAAACCAGCTCAGAGCTCTTTCTAAAAGAAAAAAAAACAAAACAAGACCAGTCTCTCCGGAGGAACCTTGGCTTTCTAATTCCTGCTTTAAAAAAAAAAAAATACATTTTTAAAAAAAGGACAGCTTTCAATAGATTCTCTCCCAATCATCCTCCAGAAAACGTCCCCAGATGTTGCCGAATAAATAAGCTTTGATATTCCTGCGTGCCTTATCCCCGGCTGGTCTTTAAAGGCAGCGCGGCGTTGGGGCGTCTGACAGCTGAGCGGGACCCTGTGATGGCGGTAACGACATGAGGGATGAACACAGAAGCTCCAACATCAAAGCCCAGCAGCAGTGACACACACACACACACACACACTACAGGGAAATTTGCAGATTACCAAGGCCGGTTATTCGTCAGTAATTACACGAGCTAGGTTACAAGTCAGAGCACATATACACGCACACACGGTGCTTCTCTGAAATGACTCCTGCAGCTCATTTGTACATGAAGAAGAAAAAGAGAGCGCCTCTGAGCTTCCTATTGACACTCACTTAAGATAATGGGCCCTGTCGGATCCACCGACAAGGCAGATAAAGGGCTTTAGAAAGGTACAGTACCTGTGGTGGCAATTTGTCAGGATTAAAGCTGGATGGTGTCTGTCATTGTGTGTGTGTGTGTGTGTGTGTGTGTGTGTGTGTGTGTGTGTGGGGTTGTCGCAGTGGTAGGTGTTAGGCATTACCCCGGGGCTGCCGGAGCACTGAGATCTGACGGCATTGTTTTCTTCGCCAGTTAATAGGTTGATAACATTTTCGGTTGGTTGATTAATCATTTGGTCTAGAAAAATGACAATGAAAAAAGCGAAACGTGTCCGACCAACAACCCAAAGTTGTTCAATCGACAATGGTAAAAAAAAATAAATACAGAAAAGCAGCAAATCATCACACTTGATTTTTGCTTGAGAAACGACTGAGGAATGATCGATTATCAAAGTCGTGGTCAAAGTTATCCGTCAATTGGCTTACTGAATAATCGTTTCTGCACTAGATCTGACAATTGCATATAAAGAAATTATATTCCACTGGTGATCATTTAGTCTTAAAGGGTCCGTTTGAATTGCTGAAACAATTAGGCGATTGATCAATTTGGCGACGGACAGCAAATGAATCGACAAGTTTCATTATTCATTAGGAGTGATTAATTGATATGTCTTTTACCAAGCAGAGAACGGCAAACATTTTTTCTCACGCGTGTTTTATACGAACGTGGCATTAATCTCTTCGAGGTTCGGACTCTTCGCCGGGACAAAAACGAGGCATTCGAAGACGTCAACTTTGGTTCAATCATTATTTGCAGCCGTATTTTGTTTTCTAAAAAAAATTACAACAAAACCTTTTTGCACCGTGCAGATAAATTTGGTTTTATTTGGTCATGCTTTGAGATCTTTGCCGCTCCGACTTTTGCTACCACCCCAGTTTGTTTTTGTTTGTTTTTTTTAAAACTAAACGACATCTGGCTCTTTTCAGACTTTTAAATCCCGGTTACTGTATAAATCACAGTCCTGTCCGAGATTCCATGAGGTCCGCCGTTGTGCTCATTGACAACCGTTCAGACAACCGCAAATGTTGCCGTGCCAGAGCCAGAAAAAAACAGAAACGTCACCACAAGAGCCCAGACGGGTTTGGGCGAGGTCGACACAGCTGTGCGGGGTGTTGTCAGTCGAAAACAAGTCGCTCTAAGAGGAATAACGAGATTTGTGGCGACGTATCTCTTTGATCGACACGACAAACGTGAGGTTAAGTACAGTAACGTTAGAGTACCACGCCTGCTGAGTCGACTGAACAGATACGACACTTTCTGCCGCTCGGTTAGGGCGGCCTTCTTCCAAAGCACAAAACGAAGAGTTGTCCGTTCAATAAAATGTTCTAGCAGCCGTTTAGCGCGAACAGGATTGTGTGGGGTGATGGGTAGAAAAGAGGGAAAAAAGAAACATTACAGAAATACCCCGAGAGTCTCTTAAGATCGTCTGTATATATATATATAACCACATGAGCTGAGGGACGCCCTTTGACCTGCGCAGACATGACACGCAGCCCATCACTGACCAACCCGTGATTACCTCCCTCTCCAACACTCCTCTCTCATCCCCCTTGTAGCATCATCTCCCTCTTTGAACCTACACGTTGCCTGACACAAGAGCCCTGCAGCGGAGGGAACGAGGGGGGGCAGATGTCAAACGTAAAATCACACAGACGCACATGCACTGTACATACAGACGCGCCTGACTTTCAACAGCGTCTCCTGAGGCCAAACATGTGAAAGGCTACCTTTGTTCAAGCGAAGATCCCTGGAGGGCCTTCAGCACATATGCTTTCAAGCCCTCTAATGAAATTGGTTCAGCCTCGCAATACTCCCCCTCTGAGCCGATTCAGCACAGCTGATAGAAAGGCCTGAGGAAAACACAGAAAGCCGTTGGTTTCCACAAAGCCCCACAGACCTGCAGCTGACAGCCCGAGCTGGTATTGTGGTCAACAACATGTAGCTGACATTGAAGAAGCATCTAAACCTGAGCGCAGATGAAGGGCACGCTGTCCCTTCCGCCTGCAGAGGCTAAACGAACAAGTTCATATGCAAAAACGTTTCCCCTCGGTTTAAATCCAGCACTCCCTCCTACACACTGTGACACAAAGCCATTGTGTCGGATAAATCCATTACAGTCGCTGTCAGAGCAGTCTCATTACCGCGCAAACAGAAATCACTACATCGGAGTGTGAAAGCCAGTGAGGAAGATTCACTTTGTCTAATTTCAGCCAGATGATCAGTCCCGGATCTGCAACCCAACCCAAGCCCAACAGGACTGATGGGCTCGATTAATCAGTTAGTCGATTGGCATCAATCGTTTAAAGTACTGAGCAAAACTAACTTAACAGTCTCTGATTCGAGCTTATGAGAGGATTTGTTGTTCTGTTTTATATCTTTGGAAGTTGAATATCTTGGAACTGTTGGTCGCCTTAGGATTGGAACCGGAGGTGGACACTTATTTCACAATTTTCTGACATTCTGAAGACCTAATGTCTGATCTGTTCATGGATAAAAAACTCAACAGGTTAAATCGATTGTTTCTACTCACTTTAGGTCATGACAGGATAAAGCGAATGACAAAAAATCCTTTAGGTTTAGCTTTTAAACTAAATACCTAACTGCTGGAGGCAACATGCTTGAAGTGATATGCTAAACATTAGCATGTTTCTTTTATATTAATGCTAGAATAGCATAGGAACATGCTAACCTTGGCATGTTGCTTTTACATTAATGCGAGAGGAGCAAAAAAACATGCTAAACTTCAGCGTGTTGCTAGAATAGTATACTGACAACATAAGCATTTTACATTTATATTTAATGCTGGACAAGAATACTAACATACTACACTTTAGTATGTTAACATACTAAACCTTACTTGATAAATATTAACCTACTAATGTTAGTATGCCTACCCAGCTTACATGCGAAACATCACCTGTTCATCGACTGATTATAAGCCTTCAAACTCGTGGAAAATAAAAAGGTCAGTGAATCACAATAAGTGCCATTTTTAATTCACCATTACCCCCTCTTCTAATGACAGACACAGACACATGAAGTACATATTAAGGCTTAAAGGGGGTTATGTTTGGTGCGTGTTGGCTCGATTGACAGCTGTCTCTGTCTATCACCCTCAGCCATGGTGGTTGCCACTTACGCCGCCTAGTTCAGCTCCACACAGGCCAAATTTTGTGTTTCTGCCTGAAGCATAAAACTAAATGGTGTGGAGTGTAGACTCTGCACTGCAGACTTCAAAAGAGCCCTGACTGAGGCCTACAGGCGACGCCACAGATACTGCGTCGATATTTGTCTGCAGCCGGTGCTGCAACACCGCAGAAGGCACTGACGGTTACAGTTTTCAACAGAGGGACTGCGCGTGAAGTTGTTTGGTTTACAGGTGTATTGTCTGTAGGAATGTGCGTTTTCTCCTTCATGCACTGTTGGCTTGTGCAGCCTTAAATAAGTAATCGCTCACAGCTGCTCAAGAAACGAACACAGACTTGACAGTGTTTTGGTTTCACTGCATCTTTCCATCACATTTACACATTGCGCTCTCTGACAGCAGCACAGGTGTGGGTGGACCCTGGTGAGCGGAACGAGCAACAGGAACACCTGGCGTAGCATTTTGCACCGTAACCTAAATGTTAATGACTTGAGCAGTTGGTGGGCAAATTGACAGGATAACAAGCGCCGACGAGGCCCGCGGAGTTAATCAATGCCAGCGACATCCGATGGGTTGGTCGGAAAAGAACCAGACAAACCCACAAAGACGCAGTCAATGGGAGGCAACAAGGACCCAGAGCACAGTCAATGAAGAGCACAATGCGAACTCAGCAAGTGAGAGCTGAACAGCCTCCAGTGTCAGAAAAAAAAAAAAAGAGAGGTTTTACGGGGTCAATGTCGAACGAAATACACCGACTCCCCTGTGCAAAAAAAACAAAACAAAACAAACTCTAGTACCCATCAAATGGAAGCAGATGGGACAGGAGCTTCGCGGCGGGTAGCGTCGGTGTGCTACAGAGGTCATAAATCAGCCACTTGCCGTCGTGTGTCGTCAGTCAGGCTGCAGAGTCAGACTCCGGGCACGGTTCAATCAACGGGCCAACAGACAAGTTGACAGCGCGAGACGCACAAAACCCAAGGCACCCAAGGACTACGACCAGCTCAACTGAGATATGAGAGAGAAAGAAACGACATACATCAAGCTAAAAAAAAAAAGAAGAAGAAGAAAGAAAAAAGGAGGAAACACCATGAATGAACTTCTGAAAAAAAACACAACATATGCAAATCACCCCTTCAAGTCAGGGATATGGGTCTGGGCCTGGAGCTGTTGATCATGGCCAGTCTAACATGCTGTCACACGTACAGTAAAGCACGGAGGCTCACGGACAGACTCTCTCCAGCTTATCAGTACCCTCGAAGAGCCCTTTGCTCCCTGCATGCGAACTCCGCAACGACAGCCGTCCCAAAGCCTCTTTCATCAAGCGGTCACATCCGAAGCAAAGCAGGGCAGAAGAGGGAGATTTTCCTGACATTTGTCATAAGATTAGCAGAATAAAGTGTGACGCGCGAAAACAAAAAAAAGAAAAAGAATATATATTATATATATATATATATATATGAACGGCTGGTGTTACTGGCTAATAATAGCTTATCACAGATATATCGTACCTATACAGACTGCTGTACAGGAATGCCCAACACGAATGAAGTAACTTAGCCCTGCTCAGTATATATCATGTTACAAGTAAACGGATTTAAGGGAACTCAAACAAGAGTGTATAAATAAATGTTGGACAATAGATCGTTCTCAGATTTTTTTAAATCAAAACTCTCAAATAAATCTCGATAATACTGATAATTGAAATGAATTAATTTCAGCAGCTTTGAAGCCAATATGGACAAGGAGTCAGATAATCAGACTGAATCACTGTTTTGTTCCACTTCTTTCTTTGTTACACATAGCTAGCTCTGTTAATCCAGCCTACAAAGCCTCATTCTTGGCGTTGCCCTGTGACCGTCTGAAATAGCTGTCAACGGGCCAGGAGGCCAACGCCAGACCTACACGAATGCCTGAACAAATCGGAGAAGTCAGCGGAGATTTAGATGTCTGAATGTCAGAATATGACACCAGCAAACTACAAATAGAGAACTTGCGTTTGCCAGATTGGGAGTCTAACTGCCTAAAAGCAAGCAACGCTAATGGTTTAAACACCGGTGATCCAGCTTCCTCTGGACGGAGTGATCGCTCGCTAACGCCGGGTTCCTGTGGGTGAACAGACAGAAATCCAGAATTCAATTCCAACAAACAGACCAAATCCACAAATCTATCTCAATTAGCGAAGGCTGGAACCATCTTTCCTTCGGCAGTCCTAGTTTGGGATTTAGTTTGATCTAATGGGCATAATTATGCATGCAGGGCCAGCCATGTAAACACAGCCACAGGGGATGCAAACCGTCATTTTGAACGCCAAGTGTGGACATCCACAGATGCAATCCCATACAACCCTGCCTTTGGGATTTCAAATATAGCAAGTGCACTGGCAGCCAAAACAAAAAAAAAAGTGCTAAATTCCTCTTACAGATCAAGAAAATCCCATCAATCCCACTTACAGATTCTGTGATTACCAAACCTGCAGCTCGCAAAATGAGAACTCCACCTGCCCCCGGTTGTCCACTGTTCTCCAACCCGCGAATGTTTGGCAACAAATCCGAAAAATTATTTATCTTCCAAGAAAACGTGTGGGGGTGGGGGTGGGGGGGTAGCAAGGAGGGCTTGTTTGATCCGACAGCCAGCTCGTGCTTTCACTCAGGCCACCCGAGGAGTGGACAGATTATCATCGGCTGTCTGGGAGGAAGCGGAGCTGCAGGATCAGTCCCCGACCCGCCGAGGTCAGGCCTCTGGATGCAGATAAAGCCTTCCTTTTTATCGAACACCTCGTGGAGAAAACCCAATCCCGAAAGCTGCAGTGTGGCGCGGCGGATCTGTCAGGCTTAATGCTGCAAAGTGGTTAAATTATAGCAGCAATTTTAAAGGGCGCCTTAGAAACATTGTGCTTTTCTTGAAATAGCCAAATTGTTCTGGTAAGAACTGGGAAATTTCGTGGTTATTATGATCCCAGGCTTTCAGGAGGGCTTTCAAAGAGAAATCAAGGTCATTTTGCAAGAGGCTATATTTCCCATTTTAAGAAATGCACAAGTAAAAATTAAATACAGGGAACTTGGGCTTTTAAAAAAAAAGTGTTCTCATCTTGCCGTCACCCTTAAAACCTCAACTTCACACTTTGGCAGCTCCAAACTCTACCGAGAGGTAACTTTTGAGACACACCGTTACCCAGAAATCCTGCATCCTCGTGTTTGCCGTCGCGTCCAAACTGTGGGGCAACACATCTGACGCTGGCAAGTCCAGCTTCCTCTGGACGGAGAAACTCACAACTCTCTAATTCCAATCAGTCCTTTGCTGTGAGCGAGGATGTGTTCATAACACATGCCAGAATTTAATTTGGAGGGAATCCATGTTGACTGGGAATGAGTGAGAGACCCACTGTGCAGCCTCATTTTGTGAGTTAGGCTGATAAACTGGCTGTATTTTCACATAATACTCTCTCTAGTGCACATTTAGATTTCATGCCACCGGATATTTTCTAGCATTAGCATCCAATTTGCACGTGGTATTCAAATGCACTGAGTTTATGGATATGTTACCTGATCACTTGCAACTGGTATTAAAGTAAAAATCAGCTATTTTTCAACCTAATTATCAAAATTGCAGCCAAGAACTTCACACACCATTGCACTTGTGTATATGGTTGTGTGACAATAATAGTGATTTGATTTGATTTGTTCTCATTATCCAAAGTAGGTAGTCAGAGCTGACGCACATTGTGGACTGCAAAACAAGGGTTACTTAACAGAGGAAGACAGCCAGGTACCAGCTCCTTTACGATAGTCTAGCCAACTAACGTTATGCTGCAAGAAAGTAGAGCTGAAACCATTAGTGGATTTAGTGAGTATGCCATCGACAGAAAAATAACGTGTACTATCTTGATAACTGAATAATCGTTGATAGTTTTCAAGCAAAAACTCCTTTTCTGGTTCCAGCTTCTCAAACATGAGGATTAGCTGCTCTTCTCAGTTTTACATCATTGCAAACTGAATATCTTTGGATTTTGAGCGGACAAAATAAGACATCAGAAAAATGACCAGAAGATTATAATCAATATTGAAAATGGTCGTTATTTGCAGCCCTTAATCAGAGCCAGTGGGAGAGGCAAGTGCTAACTCGGGCTACCCCCATCGGTCACATGACACTCGACCCTCAGGAGTCTCCCAACGCGATGCTGCTGTCTGGGCTTTAACTGATTTTGCCTTTGCCGATGAAGGCTCTGTAGCTTTTTGACACGGCGCTCGAGAAAGCAGGATCAGGCAGTGCCACATGACCATAATTTTTTTCTTAAATAAGATAAGTTAAGACATTTTGGGAGATAAGCTTATTCCCTTTTTTTTTTTGCTGAGAGTCTGATGAGAAGATCCATACCACTCTCATATCTGGGTTTGAAGCACCAAGCTAGAGCCAGGGGGCGATAAGCTTAGCATAAAGCATGGAAGCAGGGGGGGAAAAAAAACAACCAGCCTGGCCCGGTCTAAAGCTCAAAAATACACCTAAAAAAAACCCTCTAAACCTCACTAATCAACACGTTGTATCTTGTTCGATTAATCTCACCAGCTAAGCTAATTGCCTCCTGGCTGTAGCTCCATAATTAACGCTTACACATGAAGGGGTATCAATCGATCTTCACATCTCCGCAAAAGAAACAAATACGTGCATTTTTCCCAAAAAAAAAACTTAAAGCTATCACTTTTCCCTCATCCAGACACAGTTCACATGTTAATACAAAGAGTAAATGAGGTGAAAGTGTCTCTTTGCCAACGCAAGGGGTCTCGATTGTTGGAGAATTCAGGGGCTTCTTTTCCGCTGTGGATGAACAGCACCTGGAGCAAAGTGCTTAATGTAAATCTAGCCCACTGAGGGAGCAGCTAGCTCGACAAAAGACACCACTATGGACACCTGTGGGCCCTCCTGTTGCCATGACCACCAGCAACAGCAGCATACTCACTGTGGCGCTATCGTCGCGGCCGCCGGCACAGGAATCAGCGCTTCCTAAACAAATTAGCCCGGAGAAAACTGCTGAGACCCAAACCCTTTAATTACATCAACCTGAAACCAAATTACAGGCCGACTCCGCTGAGCATAGCTAACGCGCATCAAACAGGCCTCACTCCCCGCCCTCCTCTCCTCCCTCCCGTCCCACGCCATCATCAGTTTGGAACATTTATATCGGGGTATTCGCTCCCGGGAGAGACCGAGAGAAATGTCAAGACAAGGGAGACAAGGCTTATCCTCCCTCCCTGGCCTTTTCGCTTCTCGTTCCATAACTCCCTCCATTCTTTCCGCTCGCCGCTCCCTTCCCTCAGTCGTTCTCCGCCGCGCCGTCTCGTTCTCCTTTTATCCTGTCATCTGCATTGTGAGGAGCGTCTGCGGTTCCTCTGTGTAAGCAGAGCAGGCGAGAGGAGAAGCAGAGGTGTTGTACTCAGAATAGTGAAGCGCAATAGCTGCACGGATGAGCGCTCTCCTTATATGAAAAGGATCGTGCACTTTAAAAAAAAAACAAATAACTAGTTGTTGGCATTGAAGTAAAGACAATTAAGGTGTTCTTAATTAAAGTCAGCAGTATTATTAACTATGCTTTAGTTGGAGGAATTGGAAATAATAAAAAAGGAGTTTTCTCCAATCGTTTCGTTTTTATAATGAAATAATGAATAGTTTTAGCCCTGAAACTGCAACTACATGAAAAGGGAACATTACCCCTGTTGAACTGCTCGCATCTCTTTAGCCCTTTTCAAATCACAGGAACTTTTCCAGAGGCCCAGGAACTTTACCTGGAACCAGGGACTAAAATTTAGGCCATGTCCACATGTAGACGGATATTTTTGAAAAAGCATTTATTCTTTTTTTTTCTCCCCCTCTACGTTTTGGCCTCTCGTCCACACGCAGAAAAACGAAAAATAAAAAAAAAAAAATTAATTAAAAAAAAAAAAAGGTGCATATTTTTTGCGGAACTCCGGTTATTGGTTACTGTTACTGGTTACTCACCTACTGTTCCGGCATGCTCGTTGGTGCCAGAAGAGTACCTGCTCTGGGGGTAGTACTGTCCGCCGGCCCGAGTTGAACATGGGTCAAACACAAACCTCGCGTGTCCCAAAACCTGCGTACGGCTTTAATCACACAGTAAGCAGCAGTGAGTGGCGCTAGCAAAACTACATGATTAACGGATTACTCAAAAAGTGCTCGTTAACTGATGTTGAGAACAATAATTAGTTGCGGCCCTAGTACTCTTCCCGTATTCACAAGTTACACTCAGGCAACGATTTTATTCCAAAGTGAATATGTGAAATTGTTTTCAGGAACATGTGCCACTGCATAACCCCGATGCTCTTATCAATTCATTATAAAAACATTACTGTTTGACTCCACGTCCGGCTGCTTACCTTTTTGGATAGAAGGACAAGTACAGCAGGCCTGTGAAGGCAAGTCGTATTGGTTATCTTCAAACCCTTACAGCGCCATCCAGGCACTAAGGCAATTAATTACTGAATTATACCATGCTGGTGCACAATGAATGCAATAGGCCCTTGGGGCTTTTTTCTCATTACCAGGTACACACTGTCCTACACAGGAGAAGCAGGGGAGGCTTTTAATAACATTTAGTATTCAGATTAAACTGTTGTATGCAGCCAAAGCTCCGGCTTCCAGGGTTTCGGCTCCAAAGTGGGATCAATTTACTATCCAATTAATTCAAATTGTGTGGAAACATGCTCACAAGGAGGAAAACAATCGGCTGTCCCATTAAGGCAAAGACAAACGGCGGTCTGGAACAGAAAGAGAG
>CM022493.1:6998228-7016856 GCA_011952105.1 Coreoperca whiteheadi | reverse complement strand
GGGGCCCCCCCCCCCCCCCCGCCTGCAGATCCAAGTTTTCTTCTTCTCGTCAACTTAATGGATTGTGAAAGCAAGGTAAATGATTTCCCTCTGACAGCAGAGGATTAGCCTTCGCCATTCGTCACCATTTACAAATCCATCCCGCAAACGGAAAATAACGGCATCTATCATCGGAGGAGACACCCACCAAAACAACGGGAACACCGGGGGAGACCATGATTGATTCAAATTGGATCCCTTTCGGGAAACCACAGGCAGGAGGAGAAAGAAGCGGAGCCAGACGCCACAGGTCCATGGCTTCCCACCCCTCTCCAGAAAAAAACATAAAAAAGCATTAAATACTGTCATTAAGGATAGATGGACGAGTCAGCGGGTGTATCAATACGCCTGTGTGCACGCACGCTAGCCTCATTTTAGATAGAGCAGCTGAACAAATGGAGTGTCCGGGAGCAGGAAAGAGAAACACGGCAGTATCAGCTCACAAGCCTCCTGCAGACAATCAAAACCGTGATACCAGGAGACTAAGACAACAATGATAACTGCATTAAATAAAACACATCTACCGGTGTGTGCAATTCTCTGAAAGCGTCTCAATTTCGGGGCATAACCTTGGCGGGCCGACACTGCGAGTTACTTCTTCACTCGATTGCCACTTCAAATCTCGTCCTCCTCCCTCCTGTTTCCCTTTTTATGGCAAATTAAATTTACCCAGGCAATGCAGCCCCCCCCCGTGTACCACTACCGGCAGACATGGAGACCTTTCCTCATTACAGAAGGTCAACGCTGGCACCCCATCAATTGTCAGGAAGCTCTCAAAAAGAGCTTGAAATTGATTCATCACCGACGGCGCTCCCAGAGGGGATCATGTGACAAACATCCTATATTTTGTTGCTAAGCAGGCAACTGAAGCACCTGACAAATAAAAAAAAAAGGTACTTTGAGCAGTCATGCTTATTGATTTCTAACATTGCACCTCGCGGCACGTGCTGTCACATGGCCCATGTGTGTAAACATCTCCTGACGGCACCAAATCTTTTTTTCATAAATGGATTCATTTGTGCGTTATCCAATGTCAGAAAGTAAGTGTCACGTACAATAGAAGTTCCCAGAGCCCTCGGCGGTCATCTTTTTTTTCCCCAGTCTAAAAGCCAACAGATATTCAGTTTATAATGATATTTTCAGAGAAAAGCTGCAAATCCTCACATTGGAGAAGCTGGAGCCAGAGAATTGATTGGCATGTCACATTTCTTGTCAGTTGCTGTCACGGACTAATCCAGTGCTTCTCAAACAGAGGAATTAAAAAAATAAAATAAAAGTTTAAATGATGCTAGCAAAAGCATTAAGACCCAGATTTATCAAGACAGCCGAAGAACACGAAAAGTCAAAGATGAATACTTTCAGTGACGGGCAATGCCCGGATGAGAAAAATGTAATTAAATGATAGGAGGCACGAGGCATTTTTGCTTCCAAAAGGGGGGAAGAGAGGTTTGAGAATCAGTGGACTGATCAGTTCCAGTTTCAGGGCGGGTCTCAATCCCGAAATATCATCAGATCTTGAGGCATTTGGTCGTGATATTTGAAGTTCAGTGTCAAACGGCGCATGCCAGCAATATGGAAAGAAACCAGATACCGCCAAAAAGCTACATTGGGTCTAGTCTGTTCATAAATGGCAGCCCTCAGAGGCCTAATGCAGCATTCTCTGCTGATACTGAACGTTGAACCGGTGCAGCAAAGTGCTGTGTGGATGAGCGCCAACAGTCTCGCGGCTGAAAGTCTTCGTTTCCTTCAGGTGGCGCAGAAGTAAACAAACTTCCTGCTTCTCACGTCTGTCTGAACAAGCGCCTCAGCGTTTCCTGTCGCTTCCTGTTACGGTTCGCTGGGTACGGACGTGGCCACTTCCTCCTCCGAAAACGCCTAACTCGTGCTGCGGATAGGGGTTGTGTGAGATCAAAACCTTGTATCGACACAGTCGGAGGTGCACATCGTCGGTCTCGTTCGGCTGAGATCGAAAAACAGCAGAGTGAAGGGAAATGGAGGAGCCGAGTTGATGCTCGGACTAAAACGTGGGTTGCAAAACAACAACAACAAAAAAAAAGCAATGGCGCATCAGGAGAACAGAATGCTACATTTCATTTCTGCCTCAGAAAACTCCTTCAGAGCTGACACGGTAACGGGATAAAGACGCAATCATGCCAAACCCTTTGACCTGCAATTAAAAAGCAACCCAGAAGACATCAAAGCTACATTTGTTTTGTTAAAATCCTGAAATCCCAGAGCTCACCTGCTGCAACAATATGACGAAAACAAAGAGAGAACCGTCTGTGAACTCTGGGCGGGGGGGGGCGACATCAATATGGCAAAACTCCTGACACAAATTACCCAAGATCCCGTAAAGGCCGCTTTCTCCCAACAGATGGGAACCAATTAGCCACCCGACTCCCAGAAAACACTTGGGCAGCCGCGTGGAGCCAAGATGCAAATGAAGCGGAGGGAAAAGGTGGAAGCGGACCTGCCAACGTCTTGGGAGAGGAGAAATTAATGGAGGAGACAGCAGAGGTGCAATTTTGGAAAAAAATAAAATAAAATAAAAGGAATGGAAAGAGAATAATGTGGGAAATGATGTACGGAGGGCACGCAGGGCTGGACTGAAGGTCTGCTGGCGGCGAACGTCGTCTAACCCTGCAGGCGGTGAATCCTCCATCAGCCGACATCAACATCAGCTCGGCATATTCAATTTGAGGCCAACGTGAAATCATTGATCTAGTTAATGAACATCTTGTCATATTTATTTAAGCGATGCACTGACTAGGCCAGCGGCTGCTCGCGCTGCAGAAAATCACAGCTTTCAATCACATTTCTGAGGACAAAAATCCGGTTAAGCCAGCTGCGCTCTACAAAATAAGGCAAAATCCAGTCTACCCCATTCTCCACACCAGGCAGTGCTGATGGGAAAAAACCCTGTAGGCTATTTAAAAAATTAGATCAAAAAGTCGAGGAGCTAAGCTTCGAATCAAGCCTTGTTAACTTGACTCTGTGTCTTCGACATTTACCCAACGTTACATAGATAATAGCTATAGCTACATTAGCGGTCTTCAGCTATAGCGAGACGTGACGTGGATTACAGAATATTGTTAACAGACGCAGTTAACTCGACTGTTGTCCGCGCTGCCTCCGCACTAATTAGCAAGTGTTAGCATGCTAACGCGGTAAACCGACCGTAGATGTGGGAAACACTATACCTGCTGAACATCAGCAAGTTAGCATGTGCTGACATTAGCTATTAGCTTAAAGGCACCACTGTGTCTACGTCCAGCCTCACAGAGCAGCTAGCACGGCTTTAGACTCGTAATCGTGTTTGACGTAGTCACGTAGTTTTAGTCTTTTTGCATTTGTGCAGGAAAAAATAAAATAACAAAAGGGAATCATCTCAAAGCTTGGGGGGGGGGATAATAATCACAATGGCCATATCACCCAGCTTTACATGCCATCATTCAACTTAGGCTATTTCATGAAAATGAAAATCACCAGAATTGGAGAAACAAGGTTTTTGCAGCGACAAAAAGCAAAGGATGATCCAAAACCTGCAACAACAACAACAAAATAAAAAATGAGCTGCCGGTTTCACTTTGACACAGAATAAAGCTGCAGCCCTTTCTGGATGGCAGACTGCTGGCATCAGACTTCAAATATCTCACATCCCTCCAAAGTAAGAGAAAGAGAGCAAAATAAAACGGGCTGGAATAAGATGCCAGGACAAGTTAAACTCTTAAAAGGACAATTTCAAAAAGGTGTTGAGCGTGTCTAAAGCTACGTGACTGAGCAAACTCAAAGCCAATGTTTACCTCCATTCCTCCGACTGCTCACACAAGGTATCAGGCGGCGGTTAGATAAAGCCAAGTAAATATTGGTAAGTGTAGGTGATAGAAGGCGACGTGTTCCACCAGAGATTTAGTCGCACAGGCTGCAAACGGCGGAATTCTATGAATCTGTGTAATCTGGGGCTCTTCCAAGGACGGCATGAAAAAATAAATAAAAAACAGGGCAGAGATGGGCAAACACCGTAACACACACTTAAACGAACTGGTTGATTTGACCAAATACACTATACTACAAGTTCGGATATTTAGACTCCACCCGGGGAGGAAAAAGTAGGTCCATTTCGGTATTTATTTACTTTCTATCCATTCTCTATCTATCATAATCTGTGAGTTTCTAACAATATATGTCCAACAGTATATGGACACAAATGTGATTGCTGCGCATATAAATCCAAGACAATAGGCATTTATGTGCTGCTATAATAGCCTCCATTCTTCGGGTCTCCACCAGTTGAACCTGGCTGCAGGGATTTGCTCCCATTCAGCCACGAGAGCATCAGTGAGGTCCAACACTGAAGTTGTGGGGGGGCGCTCTGGGGTTTAAGTGGGTTTTGTTAAGAAGACCTTGTTAATTTCAGGTCTGGCTCACGGTCTGCGTTCCACTTCATCCCGAAGGTGTTGGATGGGGTTGAGGTCAGGGCTCTGTGCCGGACTGGCCAGTCGGGTTCTTCCACACCAAACTGAGGGAAACCTTTTCTTAATGGAGGTGGCTTTGTAAAGGGGGGGTCTGCCTTGTTGAAACAGGAAAGGGACAAACAAACCGTTGACAGAAAGTTGGAACACCACCATTGTTCAAGTCTTCCCTATCATTGTAAAAACTGCCCTTGGCCAGAAGTACACCCTGTCCACATATTTTTGGCCATATAGTCTATCTAATCTCATCCGTGCATTGGAGCCTGTCCTAGCATGTGTAAGCCAGTGGCCAGCCTATCACAGTAATAGAACGTTAAAATGAGCAAATGGCCTCCAAAATAGGGTACGTCTCAGCTAAATCAAACATATCAACCTTAAAAAAAAAAAAAAAAGGGTTGGCTCTGTTGCAGGGCATTCGTGAGATTTTGACCACGCCTGTATTTTTCCACCCACGTTCAAATGAAAGTGTTTCATAATCTTGCGCAAGCCAAGACTCCTTATCTTGTTCCAGCAACTCCAGCAAATTAACCTGATACACGTGAACAACCGAGATAACGATTTTTCTCACGTTTGTTCTGCATTTTGCTTAAAAAAAACCAAAAGACCACAATGTCTCAGTGAAAATGCCCCTGCAGCTTTGAAATGACTGTGAGTCCAAATCTAATGAGGAGGTTTAATGGAACACTCATTTTTGTTCAGCTTATTTGCCCAGGTGAGAACGACGCCATTTGGAAAAACCGTGAGTCGTCGTCCAAGTATTGGGAGCAGCAGCGGTTTGACGGGTAAAATCCAGCTTGTGCTTTGCGTGCGCTTGATCCCCAGCTGCATAAAACACACCCCAAATGCGTCTCGTTTCACTTCGAGTGCAGAGTGCAGTCACATTTGTTTGGACTGAGCCTCGCCTCCAAACTCTCCAACCTGGCGGGCGGACCGCCACTCTGTCCAATAAATAAGCGACTGCTGTTTAGAGGCCTCGGGCTGCGTGAACCTCCCTGCAGTAGTTCGATCCAAAGAATACAAACTGTAGATGTGTTCTGTGTGGATTAGTTAGTAATGGACGCACAAAGTGTCTGACTGCACTCTTACGTTAGAGAGAACGGCTTGCCCTCCTGCATCCTCGTCGCCGCTGTTGTTGTTGTTCCTGAAACATGCGGACCTGTTCGTACTTGCCACTAAATCGTCTCTTTGTGAGTCACCGACACTGATCCCCGTTCAGTTGCTGCACTCGACAAACACTGTGAATGCCATGCCAACGTGTTGACATCAGCGATGGGATTTTATTTCCGCGCTGGATTAGAGATACGGGGAGAGGGGAGCATAAAGCTTGACCCGAAAGCCATCCAAACAGCCACATCTATTTTCACTATCGATTATTATTCAGTTTCAACTATTTAACCGTTGTCAAAATGGAAAATGACAAGACAAGAGTGGCCACGCGGCCCCGGAGCCCAAGAACACCCTGGGCCCCAGAAGCGCCACGCTTACCGTGTGGCAACTGGTTCATGCTCATTGAAATAAACATATGTTTGGGAATATGCAGCACTGAAGGACAAAATCAACTGACACGAGCGAGTCCTTACAGGAGCCCCCGTAGCGATTTAGTACGCTTCTTCCATAAAGTTGGGGGATTTTTGAGACACAGATTAAAGAAAACAATAGTCAAAGCTGATGCATCGCACGATGTGAAATCCTGACTTTTAGTCACTAGAATAGGTCAAGCTGCAACGAGCACTTTATCCTACTTTTCCCATAATGCAACTGACCAGCATCTTTCACCTTTCAGAGCCTCCACGTATGGTCCACGTCTGTGAAACTCCATGCCCTCAGGCGTTCCTTAGAAATGTATGGTTTCCAGGCCTGAAGGCGAGACAATACACGCGACTAATATAATAAAAACAAATAATATAATAATAAAATTATCTTACCACCAATAATGAGGTCGGGTACTGCTCCAGCATAGAGAGAAGATCATACACATTACACAAGCCTAGGAGGAACGGGGGGTGATGAGGACCCAGTAGCTAATGTGTGGCTCGACACCCTCCATAACAGGTTAATCTGGCCATCTTCAAATTCCTTGTTTAGTCCAAACAACACACCAAACCCCAAAGGTTTGACAACAACATGAAAGAGAGAAAAGGCTCAGTATATTTTCTGATTAACCGACTAATCGGAACGCACTTCCATTGTCGTGTTGTTGTATACAATCTAAATAAATCCACAGGAGATGGCATGGCGAAGGCCGCTGCAGGGAGACTGAACAGGAAAGGAAACAGACAATAGGCGATAGGCTGCCATCGATACAGCTGTAAGCACACATACAATGGCCACAAATAACCCACTTGATAGACTGCCATCTACAAACAAATCTGCAGGAAATGGTTTTACAGAGGGGGAGGGAGCCGCTCACCAAGCAGCGAAGGTTTACCGCTTGCCCAAACAAGAAATCAAACTCTCACTCCAACAGTAATCCTGCAGGCAACCGAGTTAGCCGAGAATGAAGCGAGAGCTGACACATCCTAAATGTTGGCTGAAGTCCAGCGGCTGCAAATCAGGCCGCTAACATGTTCTGTTTTGTTTTTAAAGCAGGCAGGGGGATTACAAGGTTCTTCTAATTCGCGGAGGAAGGAGAACCTACATGCAGCTGTAATGAGAAGGGAAGAATGCAGGGTTCACCCAGTGAAGCCAAACTTCAAAACCATGGCAAACAGAACGCAGAGTTTCATTAAACTGAGCTCCCATCTTCTTGCTGGAAATCCTCCTCATCCGACCCATTTCTTTACTATTATTTATGTACATATATTTCACAAAACTGAAAACAATAAGGGCCTTGTGTCAGGCAGAGAGCATGGGTGGCCTGTGGCAACAGCTGGAGCGCCTGTCAGTTCTAAGTCTGCACCTGAAGTGGCTGAAAGTAAAAGATGCGTTTGATTAAATGAAACCCAGCTTTCAGATGATGATGATGATGATGATGATGATGATGATGATGGCAGGAGGCGGCCGGTGGAGGGTGAACTGGAAGCACACACGGAACACGCCCGTTTATAAGAATGCAGAAGTAAGGTAAAGCTAAGGGTGGATTGGTGTTTTTAATAAACCAGGGCCAATCCCTGCAACAATGGGTGTTAATGCCCCCCACCGTAAGCTATCTGGCGAATGTGCCGGATTTCAGAGAACACAAAGGACAGTCTGATAGGTGAGACAACGGGATCATATTGATTCAGGAAAAGCAATATAAATGTCTGCAGGTCGTTCTAAAGTTCAGAAAAACACAATCGGAAGCAGCGCTTATCAAAGGACAGACCCCTAACAAGGAGTTCTTATTCCAACACGTGCCCCTAAATTAATGCTACGGTCGGTCAGTGTCGTTGTTGCACGATGACTGACGGAAACACAATGCCCAGTGCCAAAGTGTGCCGCACAAAGCCAAACCAGGAGGGATGCTGCCCCCAGCTCTCGCGGCACAACAAAGTGACCCCACACCCTCAGCAAATAACTTTGCTGTGCTCCCCCAGCGCTCCGCAGCCTTTCGGAGCCAGGCTCCGCGCGACAAACCATGATTTTAAGACAGGGGGGGATCTAGAGCTCACCTTGCGGTAGTTCCTCTGCAGGATCACGGCGGCAGTCCTCCCTCCGTCCGTGGGCGTCCGCTCTCCGGCGCTCCTCCGTGCATGTAAGCGCGGCGCCGTTCGCGAAACTGCCGATGCGCGCTTCGCCTTGTTCGGTGGGCGGCGTCGCTCGTCTCCTTCCCCCCGTTTCAAACCGGCACCGAAAAGCCCTCCCACTGCCCGTCGCTCGCGCTTTACTGGCTCAGCCTCTCTCTCTCCCTAAAAGCGGACACGCCCTCTCACTGTAGGAGGAAAGACCACACACACACACACACACACACCAAAAAAGGAAAAAGAAAATGCATCTGCACAGGTTCCAGGCTTCGGGTGACAACGTTGAGAACAAAGCCGCGTCCCTGCAGGCGGCGGTGTGAGGCGGCGGCTGGCCGGCGGGCGCGCAGCACAGAGCGGGCAGCCGGGAGTCCTGCTGCACCGCTGGCTTTGGAGGCTCTGACTGCCTGCAACAAGAAAGAAAAAGTCCATCCTGACAGGGGATGTGGTCCGTGACACAGTTTTAAAGTCGCACGGAGCGGCACAGCCCGTCCTCTTTGTGCTCGGTGTCACTCATGTTTGTGCCCTAATGAGACAATTCCGGGCTTTCTGTTTGCCCAAATTCACCCACTGGTTGACCCAATTTCCCCTGGTGGCTGCCCAAATGCACCTCCGGTTGCCCAAGTGCCTTCCTGTCACCCAACTATCCCTCTGAATTGTGCAAATGCACTTCTGGTCACTTATTTCTTGTTGCTAAAATGCCCCCAAGCGTCCCTCTGGTCACCCTAAATCCCCCCCTTGTTTACCCAAATTCCCATCTTGTCACCCAGGTACCCTTCTGGTGCCCCATGTGCTCATACAGTTGCCCATTTTTCTGTCTGGTCAAAACCCAATTGGCCTCTGGTTTGCCCAAATGCCCCTCTGGTCAGACAAAATGTCCTTTTAATCACCCAAGTGTCCCTTTGCTTGCCCCCCCCCCCCCAATCAGACCCATTTCCCTTCTGGTTACTTCAAGTGCTGCTCTACTGTGACTTTAGCACATAATCTTTACTGTATCATATAAAAACCCCTTCACTTTCCTCGGGGCTGCCCCCCCACCCCCCTTTAATCCAACATCCGCCTTTAAAAGGCTAGGCCAAGCCAATATAAGGGCCCTATGAAAAGATGTGGGGCTCCGGACATGTGGCACAGAGAGCTGTTAGGTTGTCAAGTAAATCTGAGTGTTCTTTCAAAAGCATAAGAGAAGCTTCAGTCGGATTATAGAGAAGTGATAATATATATTTCATACATTTTGAAATAGAAAGCATATCAAACAGAGATGTTTTAATCTTAGAAAGTCTTCCATGACCCCATCTGCGTGTCAAAGCCCGAGGTTCCGACACTCTGGCCCACAGAGAGAGTGCTGCTTTTACTTCCTGCTTGTTTGAATAACATGCGCCTGCATGAGGAGGCTTGTGTCACTGTGACATATGAGGAATAACAGTTAATGAGGTCATAAAAACACACTTGAATGATTCATGCATTTAAACAAGCGCTAGAAAGCCTTTTTATGTTAACACATTGTGGCTGTCTGCAAATATTCCATGGAGATAGTCGGGAACAAACTCACCGATGTTCAGGTCCAGGGAGCGAAGTGCGTAACGACCGCTCGAGAAGAACGTGAAAGTTATGAAACTACAATAAAGTTTGCGTAAAGTTTTTCTGATTTTTGGAACATTTTGGAACAAATCATGTGCCGTCACACTGGTTATGCCCTTGAAACGACCGCAGCAAAAACCTTTTGCTGAACATATTGCAGAATGTGCAGATTTCAAGCCTTTTCTCTTTGAAAAAAAAAAACACCAAATAAAAGCGAAATATTCCTCGTGTAGTGGGCGGTAATAATTGCATTAAGCGGCTACAATTCAAACTCGAAGCAGAAACTCAACCTTCCTCCAAAGAAAATTAGGAAATGACATCCTAGGTGCTGCCATGTAGCGCCAAAATCTAAAAGTGTTTAATGGCCTTTAGAGGTGGATATTTTTTGCAGCGCGTGGCTGCTCGGGCAGCTCTCTGAGGAAATGTGAGAGTGTTGCCTCTGTGATGAGTCAAGCCAGGACAGATCTGCCTTATTTGGACTGATTATAACTCAACCATAGACGAGGGCTTCATGTCTTTTAGTCTTGACGTGTAAAGAAACCACTGGCTCTAAAACAAAGCCCTCTGCTAGCAAAGTGAAAGGATGCTGGTTAATACAATAGGCTAGACAAGAGCAGAATATTGCTAAATTCCCTGTTCCTCAAAGGAGGTGAAAGGAGAACTTACGATAAAGCCAGTATTAGTTCTCTTTTGAGCACCACAGACACATTCTCACTGTTCCTCTGAGAGTATTACAGGAGTATTATAACAATCTTCTGTCTGCGATGGAGCCCTGATTTGCTCTAAGAAACAGCTCACCGCCATCACACTGAACACTATAATTAAATGCGGTGACCAGAGTATAATTAAAAGTGGTGGAAATTACATTTTCGCAGGAAGACGACTGTGATGTCTCAGACTTTTGGGTTAAATTATTAAAGGGAACCCTGAGGATGCATTTAACAAGATGCTATATTCATACGTGTGTGTGTGTGTGTGTTTGTGTGTGTGTGTGAGCATGCAAATGTGTGTTTGAATATCTTAGAAGCCACCTGGGCTGCAGGCCTGAGCCTCGGCCCCTCTGGATTTCCCTGACGGTATCGCTGCAGTGTAAGCAGTCTTTGATATATTTGCTTTAATTATGGAGGATAATGAATTTAAATCTGTGATGCATCAAGGCTCTGAAATGGCAACCCACCCCCCCGGAGCCCGTAAATGCCTGATACTGCTTCAGGCTCCAGGAGAGTTTGAGAAATCTAACGCGAGATCGAGTTAATGAAAAGAGATGGGCCAGTGAAACGCCAATGTTGACTTTTGCTGCCTAAGTCTGGCTGCAGCCCACGGGGCGCACCGAGCCACGGTGGCCCCGCTGGTTCAAGCACACTGGTGTGTGTTTGTTAGAGAGACGCTTTTCCGGGGAGATTCAAGCTAACCTTTCGCTTACCCTCGGACGAATGCTGTACATTTTGGCTCCTCGTTCACAGACAGCAAACCAGCAGATCGCGCGTCTGAGATTTAATCGCATGGAGACGCAACGAGACGCAACGAGACACACCCCCTCACTTCACTCTGTCAGAGAGCGGTCGAGGCGTCAGTCTGCCTCGACCGCTCACCCTTTGTTTCGCAAAGAGTTACACGAAGCGCGAGTCCTGCCCTCCATCGACATCCGTATGCGCTCCGTCCGCCCCACGTGTATAGCCGAGCCGCTGACCATTAATTAAAGCAACCACATGCCCCGCTCAGCCAGCTTGTCAGGCCTGCCAGTCATCAGCGCGGCCGTGACAGGGATCTGACCATCACCGGCTTAATTGGCATTGGGTGGACGTGCTCTCCTCCTCACTGTAGGCTAAACAAACGCACGGGGCAGGCAGGATGCAAACTTCAGTCCTCGTTTCTCTTGATCCATAACCTTTAACCTCTGTGTTATGTTGACTGAGCGGCTTTGTATTTTTGCTCGCCTTGGCTCACACAATTACAGATTCGCAACAGAGGAGCTGCCGAGAACGATCAGAAACGTCTTCTCAGGGACAGTTTAGAAGTCTGGATTCAAAGGACTAGTCTTGTACAGTGGGTCACACTAGCGTCCGCCTTGTTTTACACCTCTGCGTGCAGTTCGACGGTATGTTGACGCGGGATATTAGCTAGTTGCAACAGCTTCAGCACCTCTGTGGTAGCTTTTGGGGTGCTTTCCAGTCAGCTGATTATCCTCCCGTCCTCGCTCCCCCCTCCTCCACCACCGTCCAGCCCGCGACCCCGATATCGATCCAAGTCCGCCACCATCGAGCATGTCCCAATCCCTTAAATGCGCCTGGGAGGAGACGAGGAAATCGGAGCAAGGAAGCACAGGCGCGTGCGGGAGTTGTTTACCGGAAAGGCAACAGACCTACTTTCAGAATCTGTTAAGTGATTGGTCAGCTGACCGGACGGGACGGTAAAAGGAAAATATTAGTACATAATCGAGCGGAAAAAGAAACCAACGGATTAAAAATGATCGTATTGTCTTTGCAACCATGTCTTCTTATTCCTTCATCAGCCAAAAAGCTCGTATTTGTCTCGTCTTTTCTTTCCCTTGTTTTTGTTCCTTGTAATTGTCCCATACAGCTGCGTAGTCGTGGTTTATTATTAGCCCTGTAATATCAGCCGAAGCCCAGAAAGTATCAGATGAATGCATCTATAGCCTCACAAACAAAGACTCTCTTTTATTCGGAGCCTTTCTACTTGTTAGCATTTCGATGGCTCCCTCTCATCTGTTCTGTCTCTGTGATGAACTCGTTCTAATTGTCTATTGGTGTTATTTCCGTCTGTCACATTCAGTCGCAATAGATCTATAATCAGTATAATTGGAGCAGCAGTCATCGGGTTTCAAGTGTTTGGTTTTTTTCTTTCCTTTTGAGCTGACGTTATATTTCTACACGTCACAGGACACTGAGTGACTACTCTCTACTCAAAATGGCATTGCAGTGAGGACGGATGTCGGTGGGAGGGGGCTGAGAGGGGCGAGGGGCCATGTTAGCCAAATGGAAAGCACCGTTGATGTTTTTGATCCTGTGTCATGGTTCAGTTTTATGCCTAATATCATGATTGTTCATGTTTATTGTTCATATTTGTTCTTTCACAAATAGTCAAGTCAATTTTATTCATACAGCCCAACGTCACAAATCACAATTTGCCTCAGGGGCCTTTACGATCAGTGCAGTATAGAAGCCCTGTGTCCTTAGACCCTCGATTCGGATGAGGAAAAACTCGCCAAAAAACCCCTTTTAAAAAAAAAAAAGGAATTAAATAAATAAATACGAATGGAAGAAACCATTTTTCCCAATTAAAAGGTTTTTTTTTCGTGTGAGCTTGTGTATATTTCTGCACGTACCTTTTGGCTCAGTGTGTAGTCACTACATGCCATATATTGTTATTTTTAGGATAGGGCAGGCCATTCATTTGACACGTGAGTAGTGCCGTACATGTTGTAGAAAACAACATATGAAAGGGGGGGAAAAAAGTTTTACACAATGTGACGCTGTGTCTGTATCTGGGTGGATGGAGCAGAATGCCAGCGTTCCATGTTGATGGGACATTCTCTGCCTTAGTGTTGACAACAAAAAAAATGTAGCGTAGGAAGAAAACAACAAGCTGTGTTCCTCTATACCCCCCCCCCACGCACACTATTATTTTCATGTGTTTGTTGTATTTCAGCCAGCAGAGCTGCGCTGTGTCTGTGCTGTAAAACATTTTATCTCGTGTGTCGCCCTTTTTCTGTTAACGTCACTGTGTCTGTCTCAGGTTAGCTTCATTATCTATACACATTCCCTTCTCCCAGTGTCACTCAGTCTTCTGCTGCAGAGAGGTGACTTGGTTTGTGTAAGATTGAACCCTATGGATTGAAAGAAACAGGGACTATTATCAGTAGAGTTAATAGTATAATCAAGAACAACTCAAGAGTAACATTTAATATTCCATAGTTGTATATATACTTTGGTCTCAGTCCCTACCAGAGCCCTAATATGTCTGAACCCTGAGGTCTCTATATGAGTACAAAGTATTGAGACTGGGTCACACCAGCATTTAAAGCTGCGAAATTTGGCAATTAGTGGATTTGCTCATGGGAGCAAAGTCAATCCGCCCACATTTCGTTTCCCGAACTTTGGTGAACTTTGAAGCTATTGTAGCTTATTAGCTGTGTTGCACAATCCGCTTTAATTTAACCTCCCATGTTGGCGTGTAAACTGCTCCACAAACGAGGAATGGTTTGTAGACAGTTATGAGACATGAGTCAGTGGTTCCAATGCGACGTCTTTCGAATAAACCGTGTTAACTCACTGTCCAATTAGCGACTCTCAGGCAGCGAGATTGCTAACTCTTCACTGAACACAATGATGTAAAATCCTGAAAACCGAATACCAGGGAGGAGTAAAAGGCCCAGCACAGAGAGAAAAGAAAGAAGCTCGCCAACCAGTCCTGCAAATTCACTTCTTCTTTGGCTTCAGACTCTACCACCTGAGAGTAGCTGCTGACTCCAAAGGCATCCTTTAACCAGTTTATTACATCTTGGGTTGTATTTTTGTAGTTTTAGCCATACTCTGTGTCAGTTACGATAACATTATATCCACCAAATGAATTGCCGAGATCTGGGGGCACGTCAGCGTCGCTAAGAGTCCGACAAACTCAACTTTGGAGGAGGTAGATTTCGTCACCCTTGGACAGAGCCAGGATAGTTGTTTACCCCCATTTCCAGCTAACTAGCTGCTGGCGGCAATTACCAACATGAGCGTGGTATTGATCATATTTTATTATTCCTTTAAGATCCAACTTGTACTAAACTGGAGTTATCCTTTAGTTGTTCTATACCTCCATCTACACTGGGTAAATGGCTAGATATTCCGTCTGGCTGCGTTCGTTTCTGCATCTGTATGAACAAATATACTTTGTGTCACTGCCACCTTTTTCTTCTTCTGTGGCCATTTGTTCAGGCGCGTGTATGCGGCCAGGCAAAGACGGACGTGTGTCAGAGCGCATCCTGTCAGTCACAAGGTGAAGGCCTTCTCCAGTCGTCAACCTGGAACGGTGAGCGGACACGCGGGAATGGCCGCCACGGGTTGCCTTTTCTCCTTCATTTCCTTGAGTGTGAATGAGTGCTGAAAACACGCAGCGCTTACATTCCTGGAAAATTAGGTCAGCCAGTTGAAGGAAGCAAAGACTACAAATGGGACAGGGGCTGAGATGAAAGCCAGAACACTTCTGTGGAAATTTCCACGGCTCCTGTCGACATTTTACATCACAAAACATCAACCACCTGGTACCACTTCAGGCCAAAAAGAGAGCAATTGGGGGTTGGGGGGGATCGGTTTCTTCTTCTTCTACACAATTTGAAGCATCAGAGCCAAGTGTGTGACCGTTGTGTGATTGTGTTCATAAGCACCGACGGCACAAAGACATATTCCTCAAGCATGCCGTGTTTTTCCACATGTAAATAAAGGTGATTGTGATTTTTCCCCTGCCGGGATCAGACTCTTCAAAGGATGCAACATCTCCATCTCACCCCCCCCACCCCCATTATATAGACTGTGTTTCCTCAGCTTCCATGGGAGCTCCTAATTGCCTATTGTACTAGCTGCTCAGTTGTCTGGGTGATGTGCAGTGACAAGCCGCATCCTTAAAAAAGTGATGTGTGCTCCTGAGGTTCTCGGGGAAGAGCTTTATCTGTCTCTCACATGATTTCTCTCCCACACAAATCCCCCCCCTCCCCATCCACGTGTCTCTTGTAATGTAAAGTACGTATGTCAAGTGGAAGCGTAATGTATGTCGAGTGCAAAGTGAGCATGCATGCCTTGTTCCCAGGGCAACCACATGAGAAAAAGTCGAACAGTTTTGGCAGTTGTTCCCGCTGCTCGTCAGACAGAAGTTTGTTCAAAGTTGTTCACAGAGGCTGTGGGCCGTTTTCTGTTTCCACTCAGATGACTTGGAAAGTCTTGGGGGGAAAGACAAAAGAGAGTGGGAGAAGCCCTCTGTTATCTCTGTGGAAGAATATCAGTGATATTCTCCGGTTGGAAAATTGAAAAGGAGGTTTTAAAAACAATATCTTAGAAAATCAGGGTACCGTGTTATGGCGCTTTTCCATTACCAGTACCAGCTCGACTCGACTCGACTCACTCGAGTCGATTCGATTCGCCTCGACTCGACCTGCTTTTCGCTCTGTTTTCCATTGGAAACACACACAGGACAATGGAGGACATCGAGTGTGTGCTGTTTTTGATCCTCGGGATGTGGCTGTTTCTCACAGCAAGAAGCCAAACGTTGTCTCGTTTGACCGCGGCGTGTTCTTCCGAGTCGCCATAATAGTAACGGGTGTGTCACGCAATCTCTGGCCAAACTATTTAAAAACGGCGGGGTTATTCAGGATACTCCGTCTGGCGCGTGCAATGATGACGCAGTGAACAGTGACGATTCTCTCTGACCAGTCAGCAGTCTGCCGTGTTTTCACATCGCATTTTAGTATCGCCTCAGCTCGCTCGGAACCTCGCCGGAGGTGATACAAAGAAAAGTGGAAAACCAAACAAAGGTGAGTCGAGCCGAGGCGAGCTGGTCCTGTGTAGTGGAAAAGCGCCGTTACAAATGAAATGGTCAAAGCCACATCATTTGTTCATCATTTGTCACAAAAACGGAGGCGTTCTTTCAGTATAGTACCGTTGAAATCCATACTGCAGTGTTTCTAACTCCACCTTTAAGTCCCGGGTCAGTGCGCTAGGTACCTCAACAGAGGGGTGACGAAACAACGGGTTCTGCTGGTACCATCCACACCGTTTGCCAGTGGAACCGCGACTAGAGTGTAACCTCATTCTCAACCCTGATCTTGATCTGATTCTTTTGTGGGTCTGATATACTCAGGTCAAAATCACAGGTGAGCTGTGTGCAATTTCCTAAGCCACTGGTTTCATGTGAAAAGGGTCGTGACCCTCTTTGTCCAGTGATCTCGCAATTTGTCTCCACCAGCAGAAGGTACTGTATGTTCCGTGGGAAGTGGCTGATCATAGCTGTTGTTGCCAAGAAATTATTCCAAAGCGATGAGAATTTTTAGTCTTATCTTCCTGTATGTTGACATGTATTCAAGCTTTTAACCACTCTGGAGATAATGTAATGACAACATACTGTGAATTACATAACTACTGAGGAAACTGAGGTCATTCCCTCAGTAATATATCTGGGGGGTTTAAAAGCATTAAGTTTATGTTGTCGTTTTTAAGGCTGATTCTGCTATTTGTGTGACTGAATGGAGCAATTATCCTAAAAGTTGATTATTTGATATCAAATATTTGCATATTTTAGTGATTTAGGTGTTTCCACTAAATGACATACCTGTAGGCAAGGCTTTGAAACAACATTTAGATACATAAAAAAGAACGAAATGGGAAATTTGGGGATTATTCTTTTAAATACTGAGAAGAAATTTGACTGAGTTTGGTTGGTGGGTGGTCAAAGGTTGGTGGGGCTCTCCGGGGGGAGAGCGCAGCTGATAACATGCAACAGCACAAACGCTACGAAAACAACTGAGGTCAGCAGTGTGGGGGAGAACAACAGGGTACACGAAGAGATGCCGAAAGGACACGGCGGTAAAGCCAGGCAGCTGCATGGAATAAAAAAAGCAAAAGAGTAACCGTACGACATCCACAATTTGTCCTGGTTCTCGAATCCAGCAGACTGAAAATGAAGCTCATCCGTTAAATTAGTGTAATCAGTGAACCTCTCTCAGTGGCTCATCAGAGGGATCTGCCCCGTCCCCCATCTGCTCCCTGCCAATTCCACTCCAGCGCTGTCTCAGCCTGCAGACTGATAGGACCCCGCAGGCCTGGCACCAGGTTCAGCCACCATGATGAGGACATTTACATTTTAAGCATTTGGCTGATGCCCATATCGAGAGTGATTTACAGTTAGCGGCACCTGAGGGCAGAGGCTGACCTTGTGTGAGTCACTGGTCCTCTTTGTTTTATGATCTAGGCCGTGGCAGCGTGTTCACATTCATGTTGTGCGTTCACTGTTATCAGACATCAGGAGAGGCGCTGGAGTTTTCCCACAACATCGAACACTTTGTATCTCTGGAATGAACTAATCAGCCGGAGCCGTAACGCAATGAAAAGTGTTAGTTATTCCAAGGTCCATGATGCATAAAGTATAAAGGGTTCTGCGAACTCTGTTTACTGTTTTTACAAGGTTTCCTCTCTCATACCAGCGACTACAGCCCTTTTTACTCTGTACATACAGTATTTATCTTACAGCTTGATCAAATGAACAACGTATCAGCCAAAGGGACTTTTCTAAATAAATTGTGGCCCATTGTTGTTAAGGTTAAAATTTTTCTGCTCTCTGGCATGAAATAGGGTCTACGTGACTTCTTCTGGACAGCAATCACTGTTGTGCCAAGACTTTTTCTAAAACAGTCACGTGAGGACATGATTATTAGGCGACCCGAGGGAGAACAAATCAATCCGGGCCCCCCATGAGCAGCACTGAGCTGTGTGGGGATTTTGGTGTAGAGGCCAAAGTAAGAATTGCAGGTCATGTGATGCTCTTGGGCCTTTTTTCTGTGCACTAAGAGGCGGCTGAAACGATGCTTCGTATTCACAATTTCAGCCATTAGATGAACGAAAAATTCAAAGGTCCAGAGGATGAAAGCATTATTTTCATACCATATATGTGTGCAGGGGGCCAACAGGGAGTCAGCCAGCTCAGCTAGTGGACTCTAATGGACAGTATCAAGTTCTTTGAATCAAAGTCACATTGAGCATCTTTACCTTAATGTGACGCATTTCTGAGTCTTCTTCTTCTCCTTTCGGCTGTTCCCTTTCAGGGGTCGCCACAGCGAACCATGCGCCTCCATCTAACCCTGTCCTCTGCGTCCTCTTCACTCACACC
>CM022493.1:6961897-6981767 GCA_011952105.1 Coreoperca whiteheadi | reverse complement strand
GTGTTGTGTTTTTTTTTGTTTTTCCCTTTAAAACCCTCTAGAGGGGTAAAAAAAGAAGGGGTGGCCCCCCCCCCCCCCCCCCGGGAGCCAATCACACTGAAGCCTTTCACATTTACCCGTAATGCAGGCGTCATGAAGATGGAACGGCGACGTGAAGAAGGAGTCAACGAGCTATGAGCTCTGAGACGTCCAAACCGCGCTGTCCGTCTCTGCCCTGAAACTGACGAATCTGAGGGGAAATCATGTGTTGCGCTCCAGTGCTGCAATTTTCCGCATCCCATCTGGCCTCCCTCACCACACATTGTGAGCTTCAAAGAGCCTCTCCTCCCCGTTAGCCAGAAATCACTTTTGAGGGTTGTTTCACATTGCAAAGAAAGCTTTCGACTGTCTCGGTTTCAAACAATGCACAAAAGCAGCCCTTTCTTCCCTTTGAAGACGACACACTGTGTGGGCTTTCCGCGCAGATGTCTCCACGCAGGGTGAGGAGAACAAAGCAAAGCAATCCGAGGCAAAGTGAGCAGTCGTTGGCCTGTTTGCGAGACCCTGAAAATCACACGCATACACACACATCGACTCCCACGATTCTCTCAAACGAAGCAACTGACAGAAACACACACGGTTCATCACAGTATTTACCTCCCCTCCAGCCAGGAAAGCTATTACTGTTACATATGCCATTACATGTTTCATTTGGAACAATGTCAGTAAAATTGGTTTCATTACTTGGTCTCTAAGCCCTACTGAACACTACATAAACTCTAATGGTCTGGCCCAACACTATTCATTATTTATTCAATACATTTGTGTATTTTTTCCCCCTTGGGGAGCCACATTACGTATTATCGGTCAATAATGGGGTTCACAGTCTCCTTCACACCATGACAAGAAATACTATGCCTCTAATGATGTCCTTTTTGACTGTTAATTCAATATAATATAAACCAAACCAGTCACCCATTTCAGCATTGTGTTTTCATGTTTTAGCTGACATAATCAGAAAATGGACTAAGAGTCGACAGCCATGCTAGCGGCTCTGTGAGGCCGGACCTGGGCACAGTGACACTTTCAGCCAAACGCTAACATCCGCATGGAAACGTGCGCACAATCTAGCCCTCCTCTTGTGGGATGAACGCAAACTTGCAGTTCCAAACGTGGTTCCTCCCCCCTGCAAAACTTCCATGTTCTGCAGCAGGAAACGCTTTCTTTTGCGCGCCATTACTTTCCAGAAATTAACAAAGTAATTAACAGAATTAAAAGTGGGTTGATAACGGCACGCAGCACATTTTCAGATTGTGTCCCCCCGGAAGGCATCCATAGTGCTGCACGCGGGTGGTTCACGTGAAAAGCGACAGAAAGGAGTGTCAAGAATGAAAAAGAGATGGCTAGAGAAGGACGCTCAAACCCTCTTAATCAGACGTCCAAGAGGGTCCCGTCTAGATGGAGACCCGGGATTTGCGGGAAGGTTTAGGAAATAAAACTACTCGGTTAAAATGTTTGAGCCGATGGCGGCGCTGGGTGAAAAGTCAGGATAACCAAAGACTTTACAATTCATCCTGAGGGAGATGCGAATGTCAGCACTGTCTTTCAAGGCAATCCAGCCAGTAGTGGTGGAAGCATATTTCATTCTTCAAATCATCAGCCTCACGGTGGCACTACACCAAAAGTTAGGGGAACCGTCAAAGTCAGTAGAAGTCATCCTCTGGGGACTGTGAATGTTTGTGCAAAATTTCATGGCAATCCGCGATTAGTTGTTGAGAAGTTTCAGTTTGGACCAAAGCGGTCGACTGACAAACACTGACCTTGAGTCACAATACTAGCATGTAAAAGAATGACTGCTCTCTGCCTTATTTTTGAAATATAAAAACTGCTTTGAAACTTCATTGAATAGATATTTTAAAATGGGCCATCCTGTTTTAGATACACTGTATATCCCAGAAATCAGTAATTTAATGTTTTCCCCATTTTGTGCTGAAGGCTTGTCTCTTTATTCATGTTGCTGTCTGCAATCATTAAAGCTACCGGCTTTAAGAAAAGCTGCGGGTTATAGGCCACAGGGCCGTCTTATCAAAAGGTCACAGGTTTGATCCCCCGGAAACCACAAGTGGCTCACCTGAACATGATAAACACCCACCTTAATGGTCACTGAAAGGCAGCCTAGATGAGGCTGTCTTTTAAAAAGGTCTCATGCAAATAAACGATGACAGCGGCATGTTTAATGAATGATGTGGGAACCAGAGATGAAATTGGTTTGTTTTAACGGTCAAAGGGAAGAAGAGCAGTGTCCAGACTGCAGTTTCATTCTGCTCAATACTGACTTGTGTGGAAAATTTCCATTTTTAAATTCAGTTTTCCCATGAATTGACTTCATCTGAAAATGTTTCCCTATAATTGATGCATTATTTATCTATTCTTTTGTCAATGTGAACACATATAAAGCCTAAGTCAAAATTTGTATCGCCTGATGGATTGTATACTTCATATAGAAATAGTTCCATCTAGTGGACAAATATAATTACTACTTTTATCACAATTTTACTCCCCAAACATTATTAGAAAAAAAAAAAAAATCAGGAGGGTGTTTTTAAAAAAAAACAAGCAAGACAAATACATGAACTACCTTAAATGTGTTTATTTTAATGCTTATAAATAGTGAACATTGTGATTTATTATACAGTTCATTTAGGTGGAAATAATTTAAATTAAGTGCACATCATTTTTTTTAAAAAGTGTTTTTCACTTTGAATTGAAACGTGCTCTTGTGCAAATCAACATCTTGTGTCTTTTCTACGAGTTCCTGCAGAGAAAAAAACAACAAAAAAAAACAAACAAAAGTGACAAAATATTAGGTGCAAGTAAGCCAAGTTGCAACTTCATCTCTGTATTCATCATGACATGTGTCTAATCCACCGGGGCAAAATGTGATCGGAATTTAACATACTGGATCGGTTCACCACACGATGATGGATGCATGGCTGAGCAGTAGGAAGGAGACAAGCAATCTATTTCACCCCAGGTCAACATTCAGATTTGGAAAAATTAAGTCAGACGTTGACAGTAAACTAAGGTTTCCAACCCAAACAACTACAGTCTGTCTACATCCACGTCAGGTGGAGCACATTACAGGAAACCGTGGAAAAAAGGCCTCCCAAACAGGTCAGTGATCACACACAGAAAAAAGTTGGGGCGCAGTTGAATTCAGGAAAGTGAGAACATTTAATATGTGTACAAATACAGGCTTTGATCAAGAGGTTTATGCTGAGATCTCTAGAAATGGAGAAAAGGCCAGAACTGGCGTGTGTGTGTTTTTCTGCATTCCAAGGCTGCCCTTCTGTTTAAATCTTGAATTATTCATGTTAAGCTGATTAGTCTAGTACAAGTACAGTAAAGTGAAATGCCAACAGCAAACCTTGTGATTGTGATTGCTTGTGTTTGTTCAAGTGTTGTGATCGGGCGTCATTCTTGGAGCCGTCAATGTCAGGGTCAGTCGTCGCTGCTTTCCATGACTTATCTGTCAGAGGAGAAGTTATGTAGTTACAAAGAAAGGCACAGTATGTTAAGGTTAAATGTCCTGATAAAGTGAACCATTGCTTACCAGTTTGCCACCTGTGCGTCAGGTAAATCTGATCCACATTCCGCCATTTGTCCTGGAGGGAAACCGGCATGGCGCAGTTCTCATCCATTTCTCGGATGGTGTTGCCGTGGGGACAGTGGCGCAGCCTCTCCCATGCACCTGACTGATGCTGTGGCTCATTACACACACAGCTATTCTCCCTCAGCTTTGGGTACGTCGCTACAGGCTGCAGTGGCCTCTTGAGATCCTTGAGCTTCCTGAGATCATTAGCGGTCCTCCATTTTGGCCTTGTGCGACACGAGCTGTTCTCAGAAGATTCTCCCTCAGTGTCGTGTCCGTGACGACAGCCACGGACATCAGGAGTGGAACCTTTTCTCATCACCGGTTTCTTTGAGTGCGATTTACAGGCTTCACATGTTGGTAACAGCACGTCATTCCACTGCTGGAAAGCTTTTCTTTTTAAGTTCTGAGCATCGAGTCCTGGGCTGGCAGACGTGCAGATCTTGCGCTTTGTCAGACATCTGGAGCAAAGCCGCTCCCTCTTCGACGCATAAGGGGTAAACGCATTCTCATTGAAATTTCTGTTAAGGCAGCATTCATGGTCCGAGAGGCTTCGCCGATCCACCTTGCCTTTGGGTTTGTACCTCTCTTTTGGCTTTCGAACGGTAGGCTGCTCTTTGTACTCTAGGTCTCGCTTTCTTCTTCTGGAAGGCATCTCTAAGCCATGGCTGCTCAGAGGTCTGTTCTGTTTCTTGGGGGTTGGGGGCAACTTGCTACAGTAGTAGACATTGTCAAAGTCAGCCAGCCAGCTGGTTGAGGGGAGATAGGCAGGCAATGATTCGAATGAAGTGTCCTGATTATCCTGGACATTTTTTTCTCGTCTATGTTGGCTTCCATCTGGCTTAAGAGGGGAATTATCCAACACCAGCAAATACGGTGCATGGGCCACCTCTGCTGTGTGTGATGACTCGGTCATAGGAGTTTCTTCTGCAACAGGAACACCCATCATAAGGCACATATCCGTTTCAGACACCATCTCATCCCCAGGACTCTGCACAGTGGGGATCATGTCCTCCAGTTCGTCCTCTGTTAGAGGCGGCATCTCCACCATGGGAATGATCTCTTCTGTAGGAGCCTCCTCTCTCACCGTCAGTGCATCTGCTGAGGGCACTTCCGCTACAGCAGCCAGCATTTCATCATAAGACTCCGTGCGACCGTTTTTAATGAGCGATTCAGGGGAGGGAATCAAAGTTTCCTCCATTGACCAGACAGTGGATTCCATCTTCCTCAGCTCATCCAGATACTTGGGATCGAAGGGCAGGTGAACAACTTTGCAGTTAAAATTCTTGGATGTCATACTCCTCTCTTTCTCACTGCTTGTTTCCTGAACATCAGCAGGAGCTGCTTCTCGGGAGCCAAAGTTGGAGGAGACAGTCACAGGGTCTGTCTGGTTCCTGGAGTCCTCCAGGGCAGGTATCTTGTCCCCTCTGCTGGGCTTCCCAGCTAAAAGGACGTCAGGACAAGCTTTGAGTTCCTGCGCCAACTGGTCGGAAGGAAGGCACCGTCCCTCGTCCTGTAGAACACGTCCTTGGAGGATGGAGCTACACTGGACCACATCTTGGGAAAAGCTGTGGGATACTTCTGAAGTCTCATGAGCGCGCACGAGTTGTAGTCCCGCCTGTGTTGTGCAGCATTCAATCCTCACCTCCTCTGTCTGAATAACGAAGCTGCCATTTGGTTGGGTCTGAGTGGTGGAAGAGGGCAACATGTCCTTTAACTCTAGAGCTCGATCCCCCTGCTGCACAGCCAAGGCTGGTGAGAGCGGATGGCTGGTGGGGACATTGGGGGTGTTGGAGCTGCTGCGGACTGGGAGGCCACTGGAGGCCTCGGCATTGCTGGAATCTGGGGTTCTGGTCCTCAGGGTTGCAGTCAGCGGCTCAGTTTGAACCTCAGAGCTGGTCATTTCTCTGGTCTGGCTGTTGTGCTGGTAGCGGAATCTGCGGGAGTGGTAGGCCATAGTCTGGTAATACTGAGGGTTGAGCATGCGTCTGTAGTCCATCAAATGGAGGTGGGTATGGGGTACAACAAAGCCAGGTGGCTCCATGTATGGATTTGGCTGATAGTTTGGCATCACTGGCATGCCATAACCTGTAATAGAAGACCAAAAAAAAAAAAGTATTAAAATGCTGTTGTGGATTTTATAATTGTAAGTTTTATTTCAAAGTACATCTCACTAAACCGTTGAAATAAGTTTTGGTTAAAAAAGTAAAAATCACAGTAGAGTTCACCTACCTGACTCAACAGGTTTTTTCAAAGTATTTCAGGTTAAAACGTTGCATACCATTTCTGGCTTACATTTGGTCATTTAGTAATGTCATTAAGTCCCTTTCATTCTCTGTCAGTAATTTGCGTCAATCTGTGTCATGTGTTAAACTAGATACACAATGCCCAGCTGAAAGAGGAAACGAAATCCATTGCATTAGCCTGGCAAGCTAACAGTCCATAATGGATGCATCAAGCAAAAAATTTACTGTAGCTTTGGATTTCTGAGAATGCAACCGCAGGGGGGCACAAGCCAGTGTCTTCATGTGCCAGTCCCAAGTCTGGATAAATGCAGAGGGTTGTGTCAGGAAGGGCATCCGACGTAAAACACATGCCAAACTAAAAATGCGAATCATGACAATTACTTCCATACCGGCTCGGTCGGGGCCCGGGTTAACGACTGCCACCGGTGCTGTTGACCTACAGGGTACCGGTGGAAATTGGACTACTGTTGGTCGAAGACGAAGAAGGAGAGGAGGAAAGCTAAGAATGTAGGACTGACAGTAGGGACTATGACAGGGAAGGCTAGAGAGTTGCTCGATATGATGCAGAGAAGGAAGGTGGACATACTGTGTGTCCAGGAGACCAGGTGGAAAGGTAGCAAGGCTAGAAGCTTAGGAGCAGGGTTCAAGTTGTTCTACCATGGGTCAGATAGGAAGAGAAACAGAGTAGGAGTTATCCTGAAAGGAGTTTGTGAGGAATGTTCTTGAGGTTAAAAGAGTGTCAGACAGGTTGATGAGCCTGAAGCTGGAAATTGAAGGGGTGATGTTCAATGTTGTGAGTGGTTATGGCCCACAGGTAGGATGTGAGTTAAAAGAGAAGGAGAAATTCTGGAGTGAGTTAGATGAAGTGATGCAGAGCATCCCCAGAGGTGAGAGAGCGGTGATTGGTGCAGATTTCAACGGGCATGTAGGTGACGGGAACAGAGGTGATGAGTATGTGATGGGCAGGTTTGGTCTTCAGGACAGGAACGCAGAAGGACAGATGGTGGTAGACTTTGCAAAGAGGATGGAAATGGCTGTAGTGAACACTTTCTTCCAGAAGAGGCAGGAACATAGGGTTGCATATCAGAGCGGAGGGAGAAGCACTCAGGTGGACTACATCTTGTGTAGACGTTGTAATCTGAAAGAGACCAGTGACTGTAAAGTAGTGGTAAGGGAGAGTGTAGCCAGACAACACAGGATGCTAGTGTGTAAAATGACTCTGGTGGTGAGGAAGATGAAGAGGACAAAGGCAGAGCAGAGGACGAAGTAGGGGAAGTTGAAAAAGGAAGAATGTTGTTTAGTTTTCAGGGAGGAGCTGAGACAGACTCTGGGTGGTCAGGAAGTGCTCCCAGATGACTGGACCACTACAGCTAATGTGATCAGGGAGACAGGAAGGAGGGTACTCGGTGTGTCATCTGGAAAGAGGAAAGTGGACAAGGAGACTTGGTGGTGGAACCAGGAAGTTCAGGAGTGTATACAGAGAAAGAGGGTAGCAAAGAAGAAGTGGGACACTGAGAGGACTGAAGAGAGTAGACAGGAGTACAGGGAGATGCAGCGTAAGGTGAAGGTAGAGGTGGCAAAGGCCAAACAAAGAGCATATGAGGACTTGTATGCTAGGTTGGACACTAAAGAGGGAGAGGCGGATTTGTACAGGTTGGCCAGACAAAGAGATAGAGATGGGAAGGATGTGCAGCAGGTTAGGGTGATTAAAGATAAGGATGGAAATGTATTGACAGGTGCCAGGAGTGTGATGGGAAGATGGAAGTAGTACTTTGAAGAGTTGATGAATGAGGAAAATGAAAGGGAACGAAGAGTAGAAGAGGGGACTGGTGTGGAGCAGGAAGTGGCAAAGATTAGCAAGAGTGAAGTGAGGAGGACGTTGAAGAGGATGAAGAGTGGAAAGGCAGTTGGTCCTGATGACATGAGGTATGGAAGTGTCTAGGAGAGGTGGCAGTTGAGTTTCTGACTAGTTTAACAAGATCTTAGAGAGTGAGAGGATGCTCGAGGAATGGAAGAGAAGTGTACTGGTGCCAATTTTCAAGAACAAGGGAGATGTGCAGAGCTGTGGCAACTACAGAGGAATAAAGCTGATGAGTCATACAATGAAGTTGTGGGAAAGAGTAGTGGAAGCTAGGCTAAGGGCACAGGTGAGCAGCAATATGGTTTCATGCCTAGAAAGCGTACAACAGATGCAGTGTTTGCTTTGAGGATGCTGATGGAGAAGTACAGAGAAGGTCATAAGGAGTGGCATTGTGTCTTCGTAGATTTAGAGAAAGCGTATGACAGGGTGCCGAGAGAGGAGCGGTGGTATTGTATGAGGAAGTCTGGAGTGGCAGAGAAGTATGTTAGAGTGGTGCAGGACATGTATGAGAGCTGTAAGACCGTGGTGAGGTGTGCTGTAGGTGTGACAGAGGAGTTCAAGGTGGAGGTGGGTCTGCATCAAGGATCGGCTCTGAGCCCCTTCATGTTTGCTCTGGTGATGGACAGGCTGACGGATGAGGTTAGACAGGAATCTCCATGGACTATGATGTTTGCGGATGACATTGTTATTTGTAGTGAGAGCAGGGAGCAGGTGGAGGAGAATCTAGAGAGATGGAGGTCTGCTCTGGAAAACAGAGGAATGAAGCTTAGCCGCAGTAAGACAGAATACATGTGTGTCAATGAGAGGGACCCAGGTGGAACGGTGAGGTTACAGGGAGCAGAGATGAAGAAGGTGCAGGACTTTAAGTACTTAGGGTCAACGGTTCAGAGCAATGGAGACTGTGGAAAAGAGGTGAAGAGGCGAGTGCAAGCAGGTTGGAACGGGTGGAGAAAAGTGTCAGGTGTGTTGTGTGATAAAAGAGTATCCGCAAGAATGAAAGGAAAGGTGTTCAAGACGGTGGTGAGACCAGCGATGTTGTACAGCTTAGAGACAGCGGCACTGAAGAAAAGACAAGAGGCAGAGCTGGAGGTGGCAGAGCTTAAGACGTTGAGGTTCTCTTTGGGAGCGACGAGGATGGACAGGATCAGGAACGAGTACATCAGAGGGACAGCTCGTGTTAGATGTTTCGGCGATAAAGCCAGACAGGCCAGATTGAGGTGGTTTGGACATGTTCAGAGGAGAGACTGTGACTATATTGGTAGAAGGATGCTGAGGTTGGAGCTGCCAGGCAGGAGGTCTAGAGGAAGACCAAAGAGGAGATTAATGGATGTAGTGAGAGAGGACATGAAGTTAATAGGTGTGAGTGAAGAGGATGCAGAGGACAGGGTTAGATGGAGGCGCATGATTCGCTGTGGCGACCCCTGAAAGGAAAAGAAGCAGCTTTGGATTTCTGAGCCAGTTTGGGTCTCAAACTTGGCAGCTGGGTTGGGTCTTGAAGATGCAGGTAAGGGCAGCGTACTAGTCTGTTTTTAGGCCTGTGCAAAACTGAACGCCAAAGCGCAACCAAATGCAAAATGGGGTCACTGCAGCAGCAAACTAAGATACACAAGATGACTTGTCTACAGCCACCCTCGGTTCTGTGAAACTTTACTAGGTGCTCTCACAGCTGCACCTAACATGCTCACAGTGACAACGCTAACAAGCTGATGTTTAGCCTTTGTCATGTTTATCTTGTTCACCATCTTAGGTTAGCATGCCTACATTTGCTAATTAGCACTTTAAACAAAGTACAGTTAATGCTGATAGGAATGTCATTAGTTTTGCAAGTATTTGGTCATAAGTAAAATATTTTAACTAATGATAGGATTAGAGGAAAGACCTTTGGGGATGACCAGAGTTACTATAATTTATCCTGAGCGGAATTTTAGTGTCATGGTAATCCATTCATAGTTAAGAAATTTTACTCAAAAACTACAAGTGTCCAAGTTAAAGCCAGAGGGTTGAAGTCGTAACATTTTCTGGGAAATATGAATGTCCGTACAACATTTTGCGCCCACATGAAATAAGTTCTAAATAGCATGAGCCGTGCAATGTGCGCAGTTGAGACAGGAATATTAACAAGAATTTTCTGTTTATATTATGCGATATAAGCAGGGGCATTTCTATTAGCACTGGCTACAGAAGGCTATACAAAAATTAACAGAACATAATGATTCAGATCAGGTTTGTCACCTCACCAGAAACTCTGATGCAGCTAAAATATGAGCATGTATATTAATTTAATGTGGGTGTGGAGAAGTTTCCGGAGATATGCACCAACTCAGTCAAACAAAAGAACGCAGAAATACATGTACTGAATATTTATGACCGTCTAGTGAAAAATGTTCTACAGGAATACTTTATTTGAAAGCACTTCACTGCATTAATTGCTCTGTGCAGACAACATAAAAAAGGGCCTTATAGAGCACTGACTGTTGCAAGGTAACATGCAGCATAGGTTACGTATTTTTAGGGAGCATTGCATCCCCAAAGTCCATTAGCTGCACCAAATGGACAAGATTTGGGATTTTTGTTACTTACCTAAACCAGGGTAGCCATAGTATGGGTTGTAGGGCATGGGCACTGGCACAGGCCACTGCAGACCCTGCATGGGCAGGTATGGCTGTGAGGGCTGTATGTAGAAGAACGGCTTGTGGTGCTGCTGGTGCTGCTGGTGCTGCTCCTCAGGACGCGGAGCTCCTAGAGACCCTGGAGCCGGCTGATGGGGCCCCTGTGCCTGCTGAACTCCGTGTGGTGGCTTTGGACCCAGAGGGCCCAGCCCGAAAGAATGTTGCAAGGTAGACGTGCCTGCCTCCATATCTGGCAAAGAGACCAGAAGCAAGTTGAACTAACTGTTTTAACCGTTTCGTTCTTTGTTGGCAAATTTGTTGCAAGATGCCAGATGGCTTCAGTGAACTTTCTGACAACAAAACACTTGTTGAACAAGTGTACCTACATGCAATAAGACGATTGCCACTGACTAACCAACAAAGCTTTCAAAGTATGTTTTAAATTAGAAATCAAAGGTGTGTGACAGGCTAGCTTGTCAAACGCTTCACTGATTGGCTGATTTGGGGTCCAGGTGACAATTGTCCAATTAGAGCTTAATGACCTTCTTTTAAAGCCAATGATAAGTTGTTTTTTTTCCGTCAACTCACCTGAGGAAAGGCAGACAATAGGGTCAGAGATACGTGGAAAAAGCAGGATTGGTGCCTTGAATCGACTTGAAACTAGAGGTAGAGGAAGTGAGAAGCTGAATGGCTTTAATTAAGGACAACAAACCTGCAGCTTGTTCGACTCATTGGCACAGGTTACACTTTATTTGTGCTTAAAGTGGCACATCCAGTCCTTTTTAGCATCTTTGTGAAGCTCAAGGCTAATTTCCTCGAGGGTTCTCTGAGACGTCTAAAAAATGCAAAGCACATATTCACACGGCCTGTGTTGAGATGCAAGTTTGACCCCTGAAGAGCCAATTATGAGGTTAGATGAGAGCTTGTTTGGTAGCCTGGAGCAGTATTTATAGACTGTATTATCCCTTAAGAATCAGAAGGATCTGTGAGAGCAGCTTGTTGACTTGACCAGTCAGTGCTACTGTTTGAAGGAGTTTTCTGTGTTCGGTTTCTGGTCTGTGAGCTTTCAGGGCAAAACATCCCAAAAAGAGGTTTTTCCACTCGTCTTCATTAAAATCCTTAATAGAACCATAATAATATCTACAGCTGCTGTATAATAACAGCACATTCTGCTATTTGCATTCGTCATTGGATCCCACTTTTCGATGTAACGCCTTTCTATTAAAAAATTATCTAAATTAGGTGTTGCCTCAGCTTTCTGTAAAAACACAACTGTACAAAAACATGTTTAGAGCGTTCATTGACACCCAAAGGTCAGTAGATAAGTGGTCTGCAACTAGCGATTATTTTTTATTCTCAATCTGACGTGAATTTCTCCATGAACTGATTAATCGTTTGCACTATTAGATGTCAGAAAGTAGGGCAAAGTGTCCTTTGCAATTTCCCCAAGCTGACGTCTTCAAATGTCTTGTTTCATCTGATCATACAGTGATGTAAAACAGAGGGGGGGGCGGTAACCCACATTGGAGTAGCAGGAATCAACAAATCTTTAGTGTTTTGGCTTTAAATGACCTGAAATGATTAATTCATTAAATCATTTCAGCTCAAGTAGACAGGCTACCACCTACTAACAGCACATATGTGAGATACAGTGTGACACTCTACACAACTAGCACCAGGTTCTGCAAATCTCTAGTTATTTCCCTCTGCTGCCATCATTGTCATCCAAGGAAACCCATAACAGGCATGCCGAATTACTAGCAGAGCTATATCTGATGCTTAATGCATAAAATCTGTCCCCAGGGCGCTCACACATGGAAACTATGCCTGGTATTACTGCAAGTTGTCCTGATACAGTACATGTAAGTCAAAAGACCTGCTTCTTGAAGTACACCCCAGGATTGGGGAGTAGTAGACATTGTTCCAGTTCCTCGTTATAAAGTAAGTGAAATCTCCCCGCATAAATGGGAGAACTGTTGCAAGATGTTCTGATGGAAAAATGATTCAAAACCAAGCTTAAATAATGACAATATTTTATTGGACTGGCCCCAAACAGTGCAACACAACCTTTCAGCCCATTTGCCTGTTTGTGAAATTCATAAATCATGAATAGTGCACGGCAGTGTCACTGCAGAAACTTTATACATTTTTTTTTTCTTTTTTTAAACTTAACAAAAGAGGCTTTCTGTGCAGTGAATTTCACCCGGTGCTCTAAATATTTTAAACACATTATCCTGAAACAATTACACCTTTCGGGGGGGACCTGAGGAGGAAAGAAACATTTCATTAGAAAACATTTCCACCCCCCCCCCCAAGACAGAAGTTTGAACATACTGAAGTGTGTGTGTGAGAAGTCGATGGATCCCCTGTGGAGTATGGTGAAAGAGGTTTCATTTTGTGCAGTGACGTGTGCATTTCACCTACAGTTCAACACACTTTGTTCAAACGTCAATCCGGGGAAATTAACATCTTGGTTCTCCTCTCATCGTAGAGCCTGACAAGAAGGCCAAACAAAACACAAAAATCACATTCAGCGCGATGTGATAGCCAGGTCGCCGTTAACCGTGTTGCAAAAGACAATGCGATATTGACCTCTCTCCCAGGGTAACAGTGGCGGCTCATCGTCATCATTGTCCTCATCTCTTGGCCTGTGGTACATCACTTTCCTCTGAGTACCCATCTCTATCCAATGATATGAGCAGAATTAAATACCAGGGCAACAACAATGAAGAAATATTTGGAGAATTAAGGCTACGAGAAGAAGCAGCACATGTTGAAGAAAACCTCACCACACCCAAGGCAACTGAAACGCCACCTACAGCGCTGAACGGCCAAACAAGTTGAGCCAGGGACACGGTCAAAGCTTTAAAGCTGATACATTGAAGAAATAATTGGTTTTCACAAGTTACATCTTCTCTGTTCTGATTTCCAACTAAACTGTCAACTCTTTTTTTGATTTGTCTGCGACACTGGAGGTAGGTCTGACAGGTCTTGGGCTCAGTACAGAGAATGAAGTCATGTGTTGTGTCTGGGGGAAAAAACAAAAAAAAAAAACAAACACTGCCTAGATCACAAATTAACTTTTTTTTTTTTTTACAGAAAACAATCAGTTAATCGTTTCCTTTATAGTGAGCAGTAAACTGAGATTTCAAGTGCTTACGAATCGTTTGGTGGCATAAATTTCACACAGAGAATTCAGTCACACAAAGTAAATATAGTGCAGGTAGCAAACAGGGCGAGATTGCGGACACAACACTTTCGGCACACTTGCCAAGAAAATCTTTGAAGCTGGTTGTCATTGTTGGCCTTACTATCGTGTAATGTGCTCCCAACTTCTTTTGAAAAAAAAAAGGGGTAAATGAATACATTTGGGACCAAAAGTGCTTTAAGTTGGCAGCAGAATTAAGATGCACGAGCTGAGTTTCAAAACGATTGGCCCTGTAAACTTTGTCAGTTCAAGTGGAGACTGAACCAAAGTGTTTTTCCTACAAGGCATGCAAGTGGCTAAATTCAACCTGGTCGTTGAAGAGGGGTCGCTTGTCTCCTCCTGGGAATCACGTCACCGTCTCCCCACCTTCCTTGGTCGGACGTGGTCAGATCTTCTCTGCAGTGTCGGTCTATGAAAGCGTTCACACATTTAGTACATATATTTCTAGCATGACTGCACACTTAGACAAAAAAAATAAAAAATATAAATGCGCATCAGCACAGAAATCGTTGAGTCAAGTGAAGAAGACTACTGACAAAGACTTACCCTGACATGTTCTGCACTGCAGCTCACTACTAGTCATCTCTCCAAACTCTCCATCCTCTGGCTCCTGGTTACAGACTTCATGACCTTCCTCCTGGTTGACTGGATCTGGGGAATCTTTGTATTGGCCTCTTTTATACCAAGGTTTTGCAGCGTGTCTCAGTGGGACAGAATGAGGCTTCCTGGGTGCAGAATGCTTCCTCACAACCACCCTGGCGGGTTGCTCACACCCTCTTCCGTATCTGCTTTCGTCCTCCGAGTCGCCGGCCTCATCCCTGTACGTCTTGGAGCTGTGGACTTTGCTCCTGCCCGCCCCTTTTGCTAGGCTTTTCCCACAGCAAGCGCACATGAACCGCTTGGAGCCTGGCAGCCACACTTCTACTTCTTCAGCGGCTTGCGGCGACCCGCTGACAACCTCCGAAAGCCTCCTGCCTCCAGGATACACGTGTTTGGGGAAAAGTTCGGCATCGTCCAGATCCGTGGAGAACATCTCGTCTCTGGAGGAAAGCTCGTCCAGAGACGGACTGAGAACGCTCATCCGCTCGTGGGTGGTGTGCATGGCTAGGTAGTTGTAGTAGTAGGGAGCAGCAGGGGAGGAGAGGCAGCCGGCTTCAGCATCTCCAGGTGTCAGAACGCTCTCAAAAGGCAGCTTGAGGATCTGATGTTCCGTCTTTGAGCCTTTGTCGCCACTCTTGGCAGCTTTGAGCGCCGGCTGACTGGAGGTAAAGGAAGAAGATGGCACTGACGGCGTTGAGGGCAGGGTTGGATCCACTCTCCGCTTCGGGAGCTCTTCGCCATCACATTTGAGAACACTTGGATCGGTCACCGAGGTATCTGACTGGATATCCGCGACCTCTGCCTTCTCATGACGGAGGAAGTGTTCATCTGCTGCTGGCTGCTCCCGCTCAGGACACTCTTCGTGAACAGAGGAGCTATCGAGAGGCAACTCCTCGTCTAACCCTCCAGACCAGCATCCCTGACGGCTCAGGGCATCTAGGCTCCTTTGGCTGGACTCGCCGTCGTACACAGCGGCCGTGGAGGCACCGAAGACCACAGCTGGACAGTCCAAGTGGCTCCCATCGGGCGCCGCAGGCAGGACGTGACCCTGCTCTTGCCTCGCCTGCTCCTCTCTTGGAGAAAACATTCCCGAGGACTGCGAGGCCACACCGGAGTCGAGCTCCCCCTCAGCGCCGTGCAGCTCACTGCCTCGAATCTTATCCAGGCATTCGATGAGTTTGGTTATAGCGTCACTGGGGTCGGTTTGAGCCTCTGAACAGGCCATTTCTCGACGCCTGTAAGGCTGCGGGTGATGCTGCTGCTGGCTGGGCACGTCATTCCAGGCAGGAGCGTGGAAGCGAGGTTCAAACATTCGCCTGTGATCCATTGGGTATATCGGGGCATGCGGGAAAACATACCCAGGATACTGCATGTATTGATAAGGGGGCATGCAGGGGCGGCCAAAATTAAAACCTGGGAAATGCAGTGAGATTTCAGGCAATCAATACAGGTTGATTACAACAACAACAACAACAAATAGGTTTGACTAGGATACCTCCGGGCAAACCGTAGTGACCGTATGGGTTGTTCATCTGCCAGTGCTGGTAAAGGTAGTAAGGTTGAGATGGCGGCTGGACATAAAAAAAAGGTCTGGGATGGTGAGTTCTCTGTTGGCCACTCCCAAATGTATGTGGTTGTTTGCTTCCATCTACAGGAAGCAGCAGTTAAAATAAAAAGACAACAACAACAAAAAAAATAAAAAAAGTGTTAAATATTACTTTCGAGCAAACACCCAGTTCTCTACTGGCTGAGGTTACAGCACAGCTCAAGTGTTATCAAAGCAACGATCGCGTGGGAAATTCAATCTTTACCGTCCATTTTCTTTCACGTGCTTGCCCAATAGGTCAGAAATAAAACACCGCAGAGGGATAAACACCCCCCCACCCCCAGCTTCGGGAGAAGGAAAGGCAAGTTTCACGGCAAATTCCTCGGTAAAGAAACAGAAGTAGAAGCGCGTCACTCTCTGGTCCACATGACGTCCTGCTAACAAAAGCCGAACCGTCTCCGCTAACGAGTCTTATAGGAAACACCTGCGGCTGCCAATTAGTTTCAGTAGTGTCAGTTTAACCGGGATGAAATGTAGCGTTCGTGTATGCGGATTTACAAAATACCTGTTGCAACCCCTCAAAGGATAAAAAGTCCCAAAGTGGCCAGAATAAAAATCGAGAGTCGGTGGAAAGAAAAAAACCCACATAGCCTGTTTAATTTTAACAATAACAATTTTTTGTCAAAACGGTCATTTCCCGTTGGAGCACAGCGCACAGTTGCTTGAGCAAATGGTTGACTGCGCCATTAAACCATCCAAAACTGTCTTTTAGCGTCACGCAGTGGCTCATAAAGGCCACGTCGCGACCGCTGCGTCAAGTCCCCAGATACAAATGCAGATACAAAAACGGGACAGAACACATTGGATGCATTTTTTATTTTTTTTTATTAAAACGAAATCAATCACATAAACATGTTTAGCCTACAGATGCTAACGACTTGGCCAGGATTTTGGGAACATTCGTTTCATTTTTACCAGACACCAACATTTAAAGTATCTTTTTTTTAATTATTATTTGGATTTGGTTTTTTTTTTAACATTTATTTGTATTGTCAGTCAATTTTACTTTACCAGCGTAAAGACACAGTTTCAAAGGAATACATTTATGGTGCAGAAGAATTGTTGATGTATGTATTTATTGGCCCAAAAGTAGGCCTATTAAAATTTAAATATGTAATCTAAAGCAAAAATACTTTCTTTTTTTTTTAATACAGAGGACTCATGTCAAACGTCCTTGTTTGTGTTTGCGTGTTGTGTCTCCGTCCGTCCAGCAGAGGTCACTGTTCCTTTCTTTAGCAGGACAGGTCTGTGCGCATGCGCAGTAGCCTAACATGGCCCCTGGTCTTTCAGGTGCTTATAATGCGCTGGAAGTCTGTCTGCTGCGCGACCGTTTAACGTCTACACCCGGCTTGAGGAGCTTACTTGGCACTTTCTGCTGACGGGAAAAGCCATCGCGACGGTTCCGAGTGTGGAGTCTGCCCGTACGTACTGTAAGGAAGCTTGGATTTGTGGTTGTTGAAACGGTTAACTTGGAGAGTAAACGTTGGTCCACTAGCTAACGTTTATTCAAGCAGTTAGCCTAGCTGTGTGCGCGCGTCTGCTAGCAGCGTGACCGCTCTCTAGTTCAATTGCTGCAGAGGTTTTTAACCTATCACGTCCTTTCTGAAACAATTTTCACAGTTGGGCTGATGGCGGCAGACGCTCGTCGGATAGCTAGTAACGCGACGCATCGACAGGCTGGTTAGCTCGTCTACTAACGCGGAGAAGCTAAAGTTGCTAGCTTCCCGCGGGTGGCAATCAAGCAAGTGTCGCTACTTGAGCTAGCTGCTAGCGATATAACATTAACGTTATGTCGAAGCTGGCTGATCAGGTGTAACGTTATTGGTCGATCAGAGGCAATAACTGCCAGATGGTTGAACGTGTGCTTGGTAATAAAGCTAACGTTACAGGGGCAATGCTGAGCGTTGTCGCGTTAGCTAACCTCGGGGAGATGTGTGTTTGGTAACAGGCCTGCCTGCCTGGCGTTACAGGGTTTGTTTTGGACATGGTGGACAGGGGACTGGTGGTCAGCGGCACCAGGCAGGATCAGACAATGGTAACGAGGAACAGCCGTCAGATGTGAGCCTTCTACTTCCAGAAGTAAGCCGTTAGTCGGCTCGTTGCTGAGGGTAAACATGTCGCTAGATAGCTGCGCAGCTATTAAAGCTAATGCGTTTGGAAGTTGGTGTGTGTGTGTGTGTGTGTGGACGGCCTAACGTTAGCTGAAGGATGTGCCATGCAGTGACCGAGAGTGCAGGCTCGCTAACATCTACCTGTAGCCCGCACACCGTCGCGGTGGTGCAGCTGCTTGGGACGAGGCAACATAATAACGGATTTTAGAGGCTAACCTAACGGCTAGCGAGCGTCGAATGCCCCGCGCGCCGAAGTGGCTCCTCGCGTGTGGCTGCGTCCGTTTTCGTGAACGCGGTAGTGCTGGCGTTAGCTCTGGCGTTAGCTTTGGCGTGCTAAAACGCCGGGGAAGCGTAGAAATCGGGGGTAACGCTGAATCTCGTGCTGACGGCGGTCGCGGGGCGCGTTGACAACACAAGTGTTCGGGGCGAGAACGGGTGACAGCGGATCGGACGTCGTGCCCGGTGGTCGCCGGTGTGAGCATCCAGCAGACCTGATTCAGTGTGGTTTGGGGATGGTTGTGAAATCCCCACCGATGCACAACCTTGAATTTGACTTGGATATTCGCCTGACAGGTTGACTGATTTATTTGTTTTAAAAACACTTGACACCAATGAGATTATTAGCCCTTACGTCCTTGTATATTTATTTTGCCCGCTGCCCTAAATGATCTCCACCGTACTCTGCTGAAACAGGCTGTTAAGGACAACAGTAGTAGTAGTAGTAGTATCATTGGGGGTGTAGCTTCAAGCTGTGCTGCGTCAAGCCAGTGGAGGCATTGGTGGTAAACGTGGCCTTAATGGCTCTGTGTCATGGTAACCTGCCAAGAAGCCCGAAGGCGTTTAGGATGTGGGCGGTGGGGCTCAAGTCTTACAGCCAAAAGCATGGCGTGTTTTGGTAAGCTTCATTTGAAAGGATATATTTTACTCTCTCTGCCTTTTTAAAATCTCCCCAGCGTCACTGCGGGGCTCTTTCTAAAGTCAGTCGGACTTAATCTTCATGGGCCGCAACATCCCCATGTTAAGAGGGTCCTCTGCATCAGAAATGGCCATATAAACATTGCTTTTGTGTTTACCTGCAAAGGATCGTAGTCAGACGGTACATATGTCGAAAATGGCCCTCAATATTGGGACCTAATCTCAAAGTACAAAACGTGGCAACTTCTTGCGCACGACTGCGTTACTGTCTGACTCTGTTCTCATGTATAGTCATGTAAAAGAACCATCTGCAGCACAGTGGTCTGCAAACTGCCCGTAATGATATTCACTGGGATATACCATAGTAGCATCACGGCAGACAGAGGCCTCTTTCCCAAAAGCATCTTAAGGCTAAGATGGCAGAAGCCCGTGTACTTAAAATGGGACCGGGTGGCTCAGTCGGCAGAGCTGGCGCCCCACGTACGGGGCTGAGTATGAATGAAGTAGCTTTTTACTTGCTACCCATTGCATTCAGACGCTCTTGTTGCCAACTGTCAGTGCAATTTCTGGAAGCGAGGGATGACGGGAGGGTATGGCGGAGGGAGAGATGGCAGCCTGGGACCAGCAAAGGGAGACCATGTTGTCGAAGGGGCTGTTGCTGCTCTGACATGCGCAAAGAACAAGGAAATGAAAGGGATGAAGGGAAGTTTTTTTTTTTTTTTTTTTTTCTTAACTGCTAGTTTCCACGGATTCTAGACTCATCCTTGCTCTTATTGTTTTTCAGATAAGCACTGATGTAGCAGTGTTGCGACAGTTGTCGCGCTCTCCCTCTACCTCCGGTCGCCAGTGCCTCGCTGCATTACCTCAGACAACAGCGAGATCCACGAGGGGAAACAGCCCCTTCCCTATCCAGGACCCCCCGCCACTGGAGTCCAGACTGTGACACCCGGTAGTCACAGCGTCGCAACCTTCTCATCTCCGGCAGAAGAAACGGCAGATTCTTCCACATTGGAGTTGAACACCTCCGCTGGCCCAAGTGGAGGTGTTTAAGAGCTGTCTTCCCCCCCACCCCTGCCTCTTATA
>CM022493.1:6932715-6944346 GCA_011952105.1 Coreoperca whiteheadi | reverse complement strand
CCACCGGAGCGACGCAGGAGGGAAGGGGGGGGGGGGGGGGGGGGGGGGGGGGGGGGGGGGGGGGGCGGCAGCAGCAGTGGGACAAAGAGTGGATGAACTCAGCTTTCCCAACCAGCACATTGACAAGTGGGATGCATCAGACCGGTCATCGTCTGTCCCACTAACCCCAGTCCATATCCACCAATGGGCGGCTGTGGCTTGGTGGCAGAGCGCGTCGTCCGCCAATCGAAAGCTCGCCGGTTCCATCCCGGCTTCCCCTAGCCACGTGTCGACGAATCCTCGAGGAAGACACTGAGCCCCAACGTTGCTGCGCCTTCAGTCTGAGAGCGTGTAAGTCGCTTTGGGTAAAAGCGTCTGCTAAACGTAAATGCAGTTACGGCTTGGAGAAGCTATGCTGGCTATCAGAACAATGTTACATTTACTCGAGATATTTGGCCGGCTGGGGAAATGGCTTATTAATGATCCTTTTCTTGTAGGGCACATGACACAGCTGTCCCACATTGGCAGAACTTCACGGCCTTCTTTTAAATTAGTGTCCGAAAGCTGGACCTGTTTTGCACGTGATGGCATGTCCACCAAGACCCCTGGAAAATGCAGAGCAATAACATGAAATAGAATATTTCCATTCATCCACATCGGTATATCTGTATTGTTGATTCAGAGTTGTTGGTTTTAGTATCCGCCTTCAGTTCTTTCAGGAGGATTTCGACATCCTTCGGAGATGCAAGTCTGCGAGGCTCGCCGCGTCGGACAGTTAATAAACGCTCGTCTCTTGACGTTCAAGGTGGCAGTGCAGACTGAGCTGTTCATCCGCCGCCGCGCCCTCACGTCTCCGCTAGGTGAACACGTGTAGGAAAACCTCGCGCGCGCACACACACTTTTCCAGACCGGCTGAATCCCCTCCTGCTTTAGAGCTCTGCTCTGACACGACGCTGAGGCAGGAAAATGAGACGCGTTTATTCCTGAGGAGCCCCGCTGGCCGGGGGCCAAGCGTCCCGCCTGCGCCTGCACCCCCCCCTAATCACCCCACAACACCGGCTATATCCAGAGTTTTATAGTGCGGGGAGGGGAGCTGGGAGCCAGCCGTGTGCTCCAACACCCCCAGGACGAGCCCCGCATCGCTCCCTCATCCTAAAGCTCTGAGTTGTAGAACGGCCCTCAGTCAAAATATAGTTTTAGGAACTTTTTAGTCAATATTGTTCTTACATGCTGCATATTCAGGAATGTCATTGTTTTGCACTCCTTAACATACAGTAATGACGTGCTGCATAAATCAACAACATCACTAGACCAGCGTTGTATCCAATATTCCCTGATAATACGAACATTAATCAAGTACTGCATCACTATTGTTGTTGTTATACATATTATACAAGATTATCCATTAATTATGTTTTTTAATGTACTTGGACTTTTTTTTATACTATTTATTAATTATTGGAATTCATGTTAAGCTTTGCATCATTTCTTTTTAATATTGCAATGAACGTTAATGTTCTTCAGAGTCTTGTGTTATGTTTTTTACATGTACTCAGGTCTGAATGCGAGTTACCCGATTAAACAAAGGTTATGTATACTTACATTTCAACTCCTTTAGAGGATCATTTAAAAAAAAAAAAAAATCACATTTTGACAAATTATTACATTACTCAAAAAAAAAAAAGTCTTTGCAACATTAAAAGGGAATTGTAGCTTGATAATGTCAATGTTCGACAAAATATAATGTACCTTTTGGCTTTTCATCATCATATTTTAAAATCACAGAATCGTTCCATGTTTGATTTAAATGTTGCAGTTTAAGGGTTCCTCTACAGTTTGCTTGTCCGGGTGTTTGTCTACTGGGGCTTTACGACCCACGTTTGCAGCGGCCGTGACACCAAACACCCACCGGACGGGTAAAGCGAGAGCTCCGAGCGTCGCTTGAAGCGGAGTCGCCTTTCATCCCCACTCTCCTGGAATGACACCGGAGCTGAAGTTGAAGAGGTCTCCGCTCAGCTCCGCTTTTTGAGAATGAAACCCGCTCATAATGAATGACTTCACCCCCCGCCCGCTGTTCTCTGTAACATACAGCGTTCATAAAGTATTCATAGCCGGGTGTAGAGGGCGCTGAGCACGACAACTTTTGGAAATTTAAATAATTAGTGACGAGACAAGACGGCAGCAGTAAAGTATCAACTTTTACAAACTTGAAAAACAAGTTTTTTTCTTTACTTATTGACTGTTTTTTCCAGCTAATAACTGCGGGCTTCCAACAACACCACCGAGGACACTGACAACAGTTTAGCATAACTGAGAGCAGGGGTCCCAAACTAAAATCAGGCCGCTTACATGTTAAGAAGTTATTGTTAAGTAAAGGATTTTTCCCAGCCGACATTCTCCTCCAACCTTTTAATTTGGAGTGATCCCTGAATTTGTCAGGAAGTCAAGAGGAGGACGAAAACTAATTTGTGCTCTTAAAAGGACACTTTGTGCGCACGAATCAACAGAACTTGACGTTAAACAAGATTGTTCACATTTGAGCAGATGTTTAAGGGTTGCACAGGATATCCGAGTGTTTTAACTGGCTAACTCTTGAAAAAGAATATCCGCATAGCTATCCGCCCAAAATCAAAACAGACAGGAATCGAAATCAGGCGCCGCGGATCCAGACACCCTGAGGCTGCTCGCTGCCAGCTACTTGTAAAGTAAAAGCACGGCCTGGTGCTGGGCAACATGTTGTTAAATGACTGAATAAAGTTGATATTTATGTTCAAAAACACTGCATTTACCGCCTCTCACGTAGTCTTTTTGAAAGGACACTGAAATAAAAAGAAAGCCACATTCTGTTTCACTGCTGAAGCGTCACGTTTACTGGAATATCATCTCGTCGCCACAAGAGGGCAGCGACACGCACGTTTCGGTGAGCACTGCATCAGCTGAGCTACAGCAAATCATCTGATACACTGAAAGAAAACTAAATGGGTCACAGCTCTGCTGCTGCTGCTGCTGCACTGCGCCCCTCTCGCCTCGCCTGGCGTTCCTGCCTCACCCGCGGCTATTTCTGATATTCTGCGTCTTAAAGTGGCAGCAAAAGACCGATTTCCACGGCAGCGAATAACAACGCCGCATGCGTTGCACACGGACACGAAAGCGTGGAGTGCAAACGCAGCGGAGGAACGAAAGGATACTCACTGTGAGAGTCGGAGTTTCACGTCAGCGACGCTGTACTGGCCCTGGAACGGATGTCTGCAGCAGGGAACAAACGCAGAGGTCACTCATTAAATACTAGTTTCTTTTGAAGATTATAACAAATAACGAGTATAACAAATATCACAATTTGGGAAAGGAAAAGTGTTACTTGTCCAGCCTGGGAGCACATGTATACACTTTAAAAAAACAGATTTGTTTTTTTTTTTTTTTATTTGTCAGGGAAAATTCAGTTCACATTATTACATTCATAATTATCATAGACAAGCCATAACACAAAATGTGTAGATGTGTTGCACAAAAGGTTTCTAGTCAATAGGCTAATTTGCAACGCCAGTCCCTGGTCAGGCCTTTCTAAAAACATATACCCAATTTATTTACACAACCACATTCCACAAGACAACACATCACATCCAACACAGACGACACAGTACAACTAAGGTAGCTCAATGTCCACATATTGGATTTTCTTTCAGCCAGTATTTCACCTTTCTATTAAATGAAAGGTTTCTTCCGCTGCTTTTTCTATTCTTACGTAAAGCAGCGGATCAGCTGTGCCTCGGCATGTTTTTTGCGTGACAATCTTCTGTCGTTTCTGCGCTGCAGGGTTTTCATGCCGACGTCTGGTTTTATTTATTTATTTTACATATTTACAACCGCGATGTGATAACCTGAGACATTAATCCGTTTGTCTGCCGGCTGGCCTGCACACAGAAACCTTTTGCGTGCGCGGTGTGATTGGCTGCTGTCACACTGATTCAAACGTCCGCCGTCGGGGAAAATGTAGAGTAGGTTTGCTGCTGCACTATTGCTTCTTTACAATAACAAGTTTGAATCTCTGGGCTTGGGAGGGACATCAAGTCGCTCCAAGTCGAGAGGCTAAAGTCCAGCTGAGGTCACAAGTCGAGAAATCATCGGATTCATGTTACATCTCGCAACAAGCGTCGTTAATAAGAGTTTTCTATCCTTATACAAGGCTTCCGGGCTGGGAAGAAAAGCAAGTGTCTGGCGACTTCGGAAATCTGTCTCTCGCCCGTCAGGGGACAGCGTCCCTCCTGTCCACTTACCCCGGGGTGATGGCGGCCATGGCGGGGTGCTTGTTGCTGTACCACACCCGGAAGTTGTGGGTGATCTTCCAGGCCGCGACGAAAGGCGCGCCGTAGTCCGCCAGCAGCCTCTCGTTATCTGAACGGAAGACGACACGGGGAAACAGAACTGCATCAACTAATATTAACGTAGAATCAACTCGCCGCAACGTGGGCGGCCGCGCGAGTGAGCTGCACGTTTAGAGGAAACGCAATTCAAAAGCTTTTCTACTGCGCCCTCTAATCAATTTAAAACATTGTGAAACAAAGCAGATAGAATGAATAAAAGGAAAGCAGCGTGACTTGAGAAGGGTAAGAAATTAGTTGTATAAGGACTATTTGCACGTTTTAGCCCATTAACAACATGGACAGCGCTCGCTCCGTACGGTGAGCAGAGCGAGTTGTTTCTGCCTCCTTTGAACTCGTTGGGCTTCACTTCATTGTAGTTCGTGTTCATTACAAGTTTTAATGGTGGTCCGTTTAATGAACGGCGCGCAGAAGCTTCAAACGTGCTTAAATAGCTAGCAACATTTAGTCGGCTTTATGTAATGGTCGCTGTCACGCAGGGGCCACGTCAGGACACGCTGAATGCTTTAATGTGCAGTAAGCACCTCTTCACGAGACAAATGCTTTTCAGATGTTATGAGGATATTATGCATTTATTTTGAAACGTGTTTGCACGTTTTTTTCCCTCCCGTTGAACTGAGAAATGTGTCCACGAAACAATCTCCCTCGACTGACGAGGTGGGGTGGGGTGGGGGCCTCTTGCGTGAAATGTTGCGGCCCTTCTGGCTAAGAAACACGAGACTTTGTTTCCTCTTCACGTCGAAGCTCCGGCGGCTCTGCTTTTGTCTGTCAAGCACTCATTTATCTTAGAAGGCATAATTGCCAATAAGCAAGGGCAGAGAAAATGATGCAAACAGTTTAGCCTTCATTTAATTAGTTTATGAGTTGATTATTTTTATATCATGCTTGTTTTCTGATTTTGTGAGTTTTTGTTTGAGGTTTACAGGCTGTGTGAGGTAATCCTGTTGTTTCAGAGCGTAACGGGTTATTGTATTTAATAATAAAAAGCTCACGTCTCAGATACCGGAGCTTTCTTGACTGCAGTTTTCCCAAACGCACCCTGCTTTAAACCGCTTTAGGCAAACAATAGAGGTGATCAAAGGCTCCCTGTGATAGATTATGTATCTCAAAATATGTTGACTTTAAAATCGTAGTGAAAATCATGGAAAGCAGTTGGCAGCTGGAAGATGGGACATCAATCTAAAAAACATATTAACGCTTTGGAAACTACTGTAGATGTACGGTCTTTTAAATAAGGGAACATAAGGTAAAATGAGACTGTACTTAAAACTATTTAATACTTCAATTTAGATCAAGAGTATTTAAAGACATAGTGCAGACGTTTTTATAGCCTGCAGATACTCTGGATTAAACTCAGCTATTAATGGGCAAGTAAGGAAAACAACCCCTTAATGAAGAAGTGAGAGGGAGGGAAAGATGACACAGTGAATAAAAAAAAATAAAAAATGAGCGCGCGAGTCCCACCTTGCTGCAATGCAGAGGACAGTAAGGAGTGGATGTAGAGGGTGAACTGGGCTCTGATCCACTCGTCCCCGCCCTCCCAGCCCGTCCCGTCCAGGAAAACGTCATCGCGGTTCTCCGTCACGTGTTTGACCAGGTAGTCGGCGAAGCGCAAGTCCGCCGTCGTCAGGCTCAGGATCTTCCGGAGCTCGGGGTCCTGGATCTGGACAACAGCCTCTTCCACCTGCAACACAAAGCAGAACACGTAGCATTCATATCCACACGTTCCGTTAAAATGATTTGATACGCGCAGGACTTACATCGACAACCGCGTCGCTGAGGTGCCTCTGCTGGCGGAAGAGGATGTTGGTCGCCCCGGCGACGAAGCCGCGCACCGTCACGTCTGACAGCAGGTGATGCTGCTGCAGGGCCATGTAGGGCAGACACAGGTAACCCTGGCAACAACAAGGCAAAGGTCACTGTGCATACGACTGCCAGACAGGTGCTTAACTCCACTGGGCCGATCTGGGTCACTTTGTCGGAGGAACCACACACACACACGATTTACCGCCACAATGGAAATAAGTCTTGGACGTTGACATGTGTGCGATGTCGCTCTTCTCATAATGTCAAATAAACTAAACCAAACTGAGGCTGATCTCGTTGATAGCCCACGTGGCGTTCCATTTTAAAGGCGTCTCAGTCCACAGTCGAAGCAAACGCCACACAAGTTTGAAGGGCTGTGCGAGTGTTACCTTAGTGAAGATGGGGAGCGGCAGGCCGTACTGGTCCTCCTCCAGACCAGACACCAGACCCTGGATGACCCCTCCCTGACCGCCGGCGGCCTGCGGCTGCACCGTGATGGGCGTGCCCGGCTTGGAATCGAAGGCGTCCGGGAGCTCTGTCCCTTTCCCCTCGGCTGCCTCTTTAGGACCACTTTCCTCCAACACGCTGGGGTCCAGCGTCTCCCAGTCGCTCTCCGAGGACTCCGGGGAGGTGCGCGACGGGGGCTTCAGGAAGTGGTGTTCTCCCGCCGCGCTGTTCCCGGAGGACGGAGACTCTGCGTCGGGCTTAGCGCGCTCCTCCCCCTTCAGCTCCAGCGCGGTGCTGGCGACGTCGGCGACGGACACGGAGACGAACTCCTCGGCCCCCGAGACGCTCTCCACCAGGATCAGGTCCTCCGACACGCTGCTCTTAGGCCTGTAGTGGGACGAGTCCACCAGGCCGTGCTCGATCATCCCTGGACAAATCACATCAAATAAAAATGTCAGCGCCGTTTTATTTCATTTCAGCCTCCTTTCACCGCCACTAATCCATTTTGCCATCTACTAGTTTTCTGTACGATACGTTGCAATTTCTACAATTCCTACATCTTCTGATTTTTTAGACCTTAAAGCGAGAAAACGAGATTTATTTACAAGAAACAACACGTTCTTCCTTTAACAAATGAAAGTTATTAATTCATAAGCACGCACGTGCTGCTTTCAGCATTACTTGGTCTGGTATGACCAGTAGCTAATAGTAGATAATGTTATATATTATAATATATTTCCATACTGTTACTTTTGTTTTTTTAAAACTCCCAGATTTCCAGTTAATGCTTTCTGATCGGATAATGATTTGCCATTTTCGTTGTCAACACGTCTCTGTAAGGCTGTTTTGGAGTTGCTGACCTGGAAACAGCGACAGAACTGTCATCAGAGCTCCTACTAGTCGGTTGACGGGAGACACATAGAACAGGACCTGCAAAGCCCAAGCAACAACCAAGTGTCATCTTTCAACAGCTCGGAGTTGCTCGAAAAGAGAAAAGATTTCGTCCAGCTTGTGTTCGTACCTTCTTCTCCAGCAGAATAAGCTTGAACAGGATGAGAACCTACGAAGGGGAAATGACGAGAAACACTGACATTTCAGACAAAAGCCCAACAGCCATTACACCACCAGCATGCTTTTTATTCCTCAATCTGGCATTTCCTACCTTGTGTCGAAAGTGCAGTATTAAGTCTCTCGGTGACAACCCTGAGGAAAGAAACCGAGCAGAGGAATTTAGCCCCGGACACCAACGCGTCAACATTTTTTCTGTGCGGCTAACGACAACTGCATGGCCACGGGCCCGACCCGACCAGGCCCAGTAACCACAAATATGGCCTGTCTTTAGAACAACAGAACTATTCAAAAATCGCTGCTTTTGAATCCTGTCCCTCCTTTACAGGCAGCCGAGACTAGTTGAAAGCACGGGGAAGAGAATGTTTTATTGCACAAAATGACACACGTTTGCAACCCTTTGTCTCTGTCCAAATACCTTCTTGAGTTGTGGAAAAATACAAACCAGAAACGAGTGTCGAAGTACCCCTTTATTTGCATTTAAATGAGTATTTATCTCGTCTGTCGGAGCCCACTGTGAACTATGTTGTTTTTTTTAAAAAGGCGCTGCATAAATAAAGTTACTGTTCTTATTATTACTGAGGAAACCTGTCCTGCCGGCTGTCGCCCGCTGCTTTTACCTACCGAGATAAACCTGCGAGCCCTCCAGCGCCGAACCCCTCAGGGAGCCGTTCATGTGCTCGTACAGTTCCTGCGGGGTCGGGGTCGGGGGGGGTGGGTCAGAAACAGGAAGTGAGCGGAGGTGATAGCGGGAAGGTAAAACATTAACAGGCGGCCGCTGCGGGGGCACACGCTCACCTTTAAAATGGAGATCTGTGAAAAGTCCTTCTCCTCGAAGTAGGCGTGCGTGATGAGCTGCAGCTTGGCCTGAAGCAGACCGTAGAGGGGCTGGAAGTCAAAACAAACGCCGTCAGCAGCAGGTGGTGTGTGTGTGTGTGTGTGTGTGTGTGTGTGTGTGTGCGCGTTCACGTGTGAGTCATTTACAGCATGATCCAGGGAAAAGAAAACAAACCAAAAAGAGTGGCGTGGATGTTTATCAAGACAACTGACCTAAAGTAGCTCCTATATCGCGGGGGGGGGTGACTCACTAAGTACATTTACTCAATACGTAATATGTATTTCGTTATTTAACCTTATTTTAGACACATAGGTCCGTATCTGTCCATACGAGGACAGCAGCATGGAAACAGGATCATAGCAGTGATGAAAACACACACACACACACAAGCATTTGCGCGGGCCCAGGTGAGGCCATCATGAGTACACTTTTTCCTCAAATCAATTTATCGACACGTGAATTTGTTGAACATAAAGTTCCTCAACTCCGCTACATTTCAGAGGGAAATGCTGTGCTCGTTACTCCGCTACATCTTACCGCATATATATCGTACGATAAAGGAATTATTGCGACGGGCTCATGGGAGCCCATGGGCATAAAAAAAAAAACCAAACAAAACAACAATATAACAAAAAAGTTATATAGTATTCTAGTTGTATAGAGTATATAGTTCATTTAAAGCCTTTTCTGCTACAATGAGTCACATCCGCTCGCCATCCCTCCGCGGTCGTCGCGGCCACGCCAGGGTCGAACGGACTCTTGAATTCTGACGGCTACGGAGACCGAAATCCTGCTCCGTTATGTTACGAAGACGACAACGGCGTCTTCTTCTTCCGACTGACTCACCACTCGACTGAGGACGCAGACGCTCTTCTGAACGGTCTCCCTGGTGACGTCAGCCTGTCGGACCTTTAGGGCCTGGAAGAGGGATTGCAAAAAAAAAAATATATATATTATATATATTTTAAAAAATCATGGTCATAACCTGTTGCTGTAACAGGATAACAAGCTAAAAGGGTCAGGTTTGATGTGGCTGTATAACAATACCCATATCTACATTCCATTCTCTTCTGCAGTGGATAGTTTGGTTTTGGATTTTAAAATAACATGTATGTATGTAGCAAATTAAGAGTAGTGCTTTTTGTTACTGTTGCCCTAGTTGTCTGTTACGCTTATTGACCTATTTATTTGAATCGCTTCATGGTATTTTAAATGCTTTAAATGGCCTGTTGTTTTTAAAAGTCTAACGTTTCTTCTTTACTCGTCGATGTTCGGATAGTTTGGGGTTGTGATATGGACACCGCTGTGATTTCGATATATTAAAAAGGGCACATTTGTCCTGTTTCCTAACCCTTTCTTAGTCTCTTCATAGTGTCACTTTTTAAAGGAAACAATGCCTTCCTCCCTTAATTCCCTGGATGGAAATGTGTGCGTTTCATTCGCCCACTGAGCTAATTTTTCTTTTTCTTACCCATGTGATGCTCGGCCATACATTATTGTCTAAAACATCTCTGTATCCTGTAGCTTTAAGGTAGGAACTGAGAGCCCAAACCACAAAATATACAGCACCAGGGTACACTTACTCAAGTACTGTGCTTAAGTACAATTTTGAGACACTTTACTTCGCGCGAGTATTTCCATTGTGTGCAACTTTGGGCTTCGTCTCCACTAAATTCATCCGACGGCTTCAGTTACTTTGCAGATTCAAATTATTATTAAAAAAAATATAACCAACAAATAAATGACGACGTAATATTATAGAAGTAAAATGTATAGTGTATTACAATACACACCCCACCTTTATATTAAAGTGCGTTAATGCATCCATAGTTGTAATCCAATAATATCATGTACAATTCAGCTTCAACTTTTACCTAAGTACTAATCCCGCCACTGATGTCTACATCCTTTTGTCCATATAGTAAATATATTTGCTGAGCAGGATAATAAAATCACTTCATGGCTCTATGAGAATTAAGGGGGGGGAAAAAATGATATATATATATATATATATATATGTATGTATATGTATATGACTGGCCTTTGCTTCTATTTGGCGATAACAGGACACTCCGTAGACACACCTCATGTCTCCACTCAGCGGCGGCAGGTGGAAATACACAGTGTCTGCAAAAACAAGATTAGTCGCATTAATGCAAAGCATCGCCTGGAGGATCCATCGGGAGCTGCAAAACGCACGTTCAGCCAGAAGAGATGCATCCTGTGCAAGTACAGCGTGGCTTCACTCTTGTGCGGGACGTACAACAAGCTTCAGCTCCTACAACGCCGCGTGCGTCTGACGGCAGGAGATGAAAAAAGAGGGTTATGTAAGGGGGGAGGTACAAAGGAGAGAATAAAATATTTAAAATATCGCAGACATATCCGCCGAGGAGAGACGTTCAGGAGATTACTTCACAGCACGGCTAAGCTTCGGGACAGCAGTCTGTTCGCTTCCCAACTGGATAAAACCTGCCTATTCACCCCTGGCAGCAGCGGATTATCTGGACCCCTTAAACATCACCGGCGTCTTCAGGTAAGGGGCCAAACTGGTCCCGCAGGTTTAGCCCCTTCACTGCAGCTCGCATCCTACCTTCCGAGCAGCCAGTGATTTCAGTTCAGTTTAGTACACGAAAGGGAGAATCGACTTGCCGCGAATTCAAAACGCGCTTCTCACACACACACACAGCGGTCTCCTCCGGGGCTGCAACGACCACGTGCTCGGCAGGAAAAAATTGAGCGCCAGCCATTTTGATCGATTCATCACATCGATTAATTAAATATGAAGTCGTTTTTTTTCCCAAGCGAGACCAAACATTTTATGGTTCCAGCTTCTGCTTTATATCACGGTATATCTCTGGGGTTTGGACGGTTGCTCGGACAAAACGCGAGATCTTATTATGCCCCCGAGCACTCTGGGTGATGAAAATAATCGTTAAGTTGCATCCCCCAGTCCACTTAATGTTTTTTTCCAAGTGCTGTCCTGCTGTTTTGAGCAGTGTCTGTCGTCAAAGAAGATCCGTTTGGACACATCGCTGCAATAAACGCCAAAGTTTGGCTTTTGTTGTTATTTGACACCCACACCCCCCCACCCCCCAGGAAATGTACGAGCCCAAG
>CM022493.1:6919957-6932070 GCA_011952105.1 Coreoperca whiteheadi | reverse complement strand
GGGGGGGGGGGGGGGGGGGGGGGGGGGGGGGGGGGGGGGGGGGGGGGGGGGGGGGGGTTTCCAGGCTGGGCAGCAACAGGGCATCTGGACAGAGGCCACAGCTGCAGCATGCCAAGAATACAGCCTTCAAGCTCTCGCTGCTTCAACGTGTCCGTTCACAAGTTGACTCCGCTTTCCGATGGCTGCTTCTAAAAAACGCTGGAGTCCGGGTCCGCTGGAGGGGAACGAGACTGAAGCAGAGACTCAGGAGAGCGACAGACACTGCTTTGCCTCTAGCTTCTTAGTTTTACTTCAAAAACAGGATGGGAAAGCAGAAAAACGCGTTTTGGTTTTGCTTTTTAAGACTCAATTTTTTTCCCCTCCTTTATCTGCTGAACCACCGGATAATTTGACCCTTTCATGCCCCTAAAATGAATTCAAATTAAAAAACAAACAAAAAAAACAAAACAAAAAAAAACACTCTGAGAAGGACGAATCGCTGTTTTAGCTGCGAACTAAACATTGGCCGAAAGAAGTCATGCATACTAACACTCAGCAAGAATTATCTGCTGCTAAACATCACTGCACAGCGGAAATATTAATCTAACAAACCCCCGCCATGTGCATGACACGCACGCAGAGGGGCGGGGACCTTTATTATGAAGAGGACAGTCTAAAAGTGCATAGCTTCTGTTATGAGTTGGCGCTATATCAATACATCTTAACTGGATGGATAAGGGGACGTTATCAACTGAAATATTGGACTATTATAATAATATTAGATATTAAACTTGAACGCACTTGCTCCCCTTTTCTTCGCTGTTACCGAGGCATTCAACTCGAATTATTTCAACTTTTCGCTTTATGCTTGAAGTAGTTACAGGTGGAAAGGGGAATTTTCAAAACGATAATTGTAATAAAGATATTGCTTGCCTTGAAATATTGACTTTAATTGCCCTTGTATAGTTTCTAGTTTTATTTCTTATACTTCTAGTTATTCATTTGTACTTTTTTCTGTTTATCTGTTCTCATTTCTGTCCTCGTGCTGCTGCAACACCTGAATTTCCCCCCTCTGCGGATCAATAAAGGCTCATCTTATCTTGTTTTGCAGCGCCTCCGAGCGTTGCAAGGTGAGACAACTTTCCTCAGCGAACGCTACACACCCACGACAGACAGGTAGCACGGGTGGATTTTGGGGAAACAGCTTGAGTCCAGGACTGCGCAGTTTCACTTCCCCCAAAGTCAGGTAAAAAAGGTTCCAGGACGCCTCGCAAATTGCTTCATGGCAAAGTGAAAAGCAGACGCGCACATTAGCCTTTTCAAGTGAACGATGCAGAGACGTCGGGACAATAACTGTGCTGTCATTTATGTCCAAAGAATCGCTGTTATTTAGTACAAGGCGTGTGCGTGCTCGTACGGCGAGTCTGGCCGTCCTCAGCGGCGTTCCTTCAGCGTTTTCCTCTGTAACCGACACCCTGTATTATCAGTGTGACTGCGGTCTTTAGAGAGCCGCAGTGCAGAGGGAGTCGGTCACATCACTATTGTTTGGGTTTTTTGTTTTTTTTTGTAAATCAGCTAACCGTCTGCTGTGGCAGCAACACACGCCGGAGCAGCGGAAACACGGGCCACAGAAGGATCAAGGAATACACGGCAGGGATCGAGCCAAGTCCGCAAAACAAAAGGACACAAAAGCTGCCTGCGAGAGGGGCCCCGAGGGGCTGGATTCGAGCTCAAGTTTGTTTGAAAGCAAAGATTTCCTCTCATGCACCCTCCTCCACTCAGGCTGGTGGATATGCCTTCTGCTCTGGGAACATTTTGCTCACTCTTGCAACGCGAAAACCCACATTTCTTCCCCTCCTTGGTCGGACCGGCACGGAGCTGACCTCGGCAGACAGAAACTCTCCTGCCCTGTGACGCCAGTGCGGTGACGGCGTTGATGGGTGCGGTTTTAGTTCAAAGTCTCGATGCGAACTTTGACTCAGTTCCTGCTGTTTGCCTTTCGCAGGACAGTAGCCCGGGGGGTGTCACAGGACTGTCACATGACGGCAGCCGCTACACACGGGACAAGTTTGCCAGGAAGACGGACTCGGCTCTCTTTACAGCTGCTCTTACAACAACCAACAGACCTAAAGTAAAAACAGAGTCACAGTTTCATCCGCTCACCGTCAGCGGCCAAATGAGGACCTAAAATGCCCTTTTTGCTTTTAAAAACAAATTCAATAATTGACTCAAAGTGGCATTTTTAAACCAAATCGATGCATCAAATGTGGAAATACAAACGATACAAGGGTGTAATGTCCACTGGGACAGATTTGTTCTTAATTTATTCACTTAAATCTCTGAGACAAGTCTCCTCTTACAGTCCAGGTGCCACAATTCAGACCAGGAGAGAGGAGGCGATAGAGTTTCCCCTCACTTTTCACTCTGCGCTCATGGACTGTCTTTGCCCTGCGTTTAGCCTCTCAGGCTACATACAGCCTGCAGTACCTTGTTGGTGGAGGTTGTTAAAGGTGCAGGTGAGGCGGCAAAATGCCATCCAGGAAGTCCAGTTTGATTAACGGATCAATGCAGTTAAAAAGGTGCATCAGATGGCAAAACGCCGCACAACGGCCTGTTCGAGTCACAGACAGGAGTCTACAACTCCGGGAAGTTCCCCCGGCGGCGTATGTTCGGTTTTGTCACGAGGTAAACAGTAGAAATATAGGAGTTGGCGTTGCAATGTGCCCTTGCACGTGTGGGATTGGTCAGCGCAGCCGTCTGCCAGATGACGCCGTCGACTGGCGCCACTTTAATGAATGAGGGGGCGACTCAAGTCTGTCTGAAGCCTGCGGACGTTACGCACGGCAAAAAACTGAACAAATAACACTTCTCGCTCCTCTGCATGTTTTTCGGGGAAGAGCTGATCGTCGCTCAAAGACGCCGGAAACTGAAGATCAAGCGAAGATAAAGCTCTCTGTAGCAAAGATGCAAACAAAGCTGCAACTAACGTCCTCGTTAGCGATTAATCCACCATTTATTTTCTCGATTAATCGTTTTCCGTCATTAAAACAATCGATCGACTGAACGATTCATCATTTTGTTGGTCAAGGTGCAAATGCAACATTATCACTCATGAACAATTAAGTGTCTATTAATCAGTCTAAATATTTAAAAAGGGTTATTCCATTAAGGGTAGAGACATTTACTATTACAACAGCATTTTGTCATAATGACTTATTAGCTAGATTTATTTAAACGTATAGAAATGCAGACTATAGAGTTGGTTCGCTCACATGTACAGTACAGCCCATACATATACTTCAAACTCTTTACACACTGTGGGCGTGGCGTGACGTACCTTCCTGGTAGTTGTGCGCCCCGTCGGGAAGAGCGAGGAAAGGGAGGTACTTCCACTCTTCGGGCAGCAGGCTGCTGTCATGACCCTCATCCGGCACCAACGGCGGGTAGGAGAACTCCACCTGGCGGCCGAGGAAAGACAGTCAGGCGCGGCCCGCGTTGCCTTCACTTGTTCTACTTCGCAACCTCCTCGGCGGGTTCTTTGGCGCCGGGGGAGCGCTCCCTGCCGCAGGTTGGGGGATCTAATAGAGGTCTTCCACTGGTTTATTTTGAGGCAATAGTGGCATATAACAGAGCACTCGATCTATGCAACAAGGTAAATTCGCCTTACTTTAACAACATAATCCAATCAATTGCTCGAAAGGGAATGAGTGTGTAAACGTCCTCATCATCTGGATGGACACTAGGCTTCGTGTGTTCCCACCACTGAGAACCGTAAAGCATTGCTCTCTATAATTATTTTATCATCGTACTATTATATTACTTCTTTCTCTTTTTGTTTTTCCATGTAAGCCCTTTGTTAGTTTATATGCTGCTTTATAAAAGGTCTTCCTATATTTCTTTTTAAACATATGGTTAGTCACTTCCACAGTAGTCAAGAAAGAAAATTCAACATTTTATGCTGGTAAGGATTCCAGAAAGCAACTCCTGGTATTTAACAGCACTTTTTTGTTACAGTTACACACAGTAATTGTTGGTAATAATGAATCAATGGATCCCAGAAGCTTGTTTCTCTTTGCAGGGAGGTCGGGGCTGGACGCGGGGCAGCAGCCCAGAAGCTACTCGGGATTCAGTGTCTCGCTCAGTGGCACTTCAGATGAACCGGGCCGAGAAGCAGCTCAGTCCTCCGCAATATTTCAATGGATTTTTTTTCTGAAAATCGCAACAGTTCTGTCGCCCGCCGTCAGAAAACTGTAACACTCCCATCCCGGACTAAAGTTACACGACCCTTTTTGCATGACTGCGAGGCCTAGTGTAGCCTGCACTCAGACAGATTCTCTTTTCCTTCTTGATTTCATTTCACGTCTGCCAGTGACCTCGTTTTGCTTCAGGAAGAAGAAGAAGAAGAAGAAGAAGAAGAAGAAGAAGAAGAAAATATCCACGTCGCCATTTCAGTTCTCCCACAAAAGGCCCAGCCCTGCCCCGCAGTGACAGCTAGGATTAACCTGAAACCTGCTGGTCCTGAACGCCCCACACACACACCCACACAAACACACACAATAACAATGAGTCACACTTTACTCTCAACTCCTGCAGCGTGCACTCCCTCAGGGCGAGGTGCTACGCCCGACTCTGGAGAAGTGATGCTCTCAATAAAAACATGCCCGTGTCTGTTAAATAAGAAACAGATGGGTGGCAGGTGAATGAATGAATGAATGAATGGGGGGGGGGTCGATAGGGGCATGCAGGCTGAAAGAGAAGGAGACAGACGGACTAAAGAGCCAGGAACCCAGTCTGATACCCAGCAGGAGCTCGCTCGCCGACTCCTATCACATAACCTCCACCACCTGAAACAGAAAAGCGAGCACGGTCTCTAATCCTACACCCAGAATGCCTTATTGTATCTTTCGCCCTTGAACAGCAGCTGCTTGCAAGGCCACTGAGTCGAGTTGAACGGGCTGCAGGAAGCCAGGGCCTTCATCGTCTAGCAGCGGAGACAGACGGAGCCGGCTCGGCCCGTAAAATTGATAAATATTGAAGAAGAGGAGGAGGCGGCGGCGACAACTAGAAGATGCAGTCGAGGCACTTTATGCTGAATGCCCCACGTCCCCTTTCGCTAACTAGCAGGCGTTAAACGCTGCTTTTGTACAAGTGAGGAGGGCAAAAGGCCCACATGTCCTGCGACTGATGTCTGAACTAAAGGCTCATCTTTGCAGAACAGGTTTGCAGGGACGCGAACAGCAGAAGCGGCGGCGCGTGAGCGTTGTCTTTTTCTACGTTCAATGTAGTTCCAAAAAAAAAGAAAGACACCGAACCCGAGGAACAGAACAGCGTTAGTTGTGTTGGTTGGACAAAAGCAGTTCATCTCACTCGAGGGCTTCTGTTTTATATTCCCCCAAACGAAGAAATCAAAAAAGGTCTCGTTACTGTATCAGCACCAAAACTCAGGTATGTATCGGTTTGTAGTTGTGTGATTAACAGTGTTTTCCTGTCTTCCGATCTACTGTGTGTGTGTATATATTACACACACACACACACAATAAATATCGGAATAAGATTGGAAAGACACTTTCTCCTAATTTGACCTCTTCGGGTCTCAACAAATCTTTCAAATAGAAAAGTCTGAGAGGGAAGAATCCCTTGTGGTTCGAGCCTGTGGACACATACAGCGTGTGACAAAGGCTGGCAACCAGGATGTTTGGGAGGGAAGAAGACGGGGCTGGGAGCTCGGGACGCCTCGGGTCTCTGTTGCAAAGGGTGGGGGGGCCGAGGCAGAAACTGCTGTCCCATGCAGAACCTGAAAACATCCCGACAGGACGAGTGAGTCACACAAACGTTAACGGCGCACTGGCGCTGCGACTAGTGTCTGAGTAGGAAAGCGAACGCTGAGTCCACAAAAGGCCGCAGAAGCGTAGGAACGGTCCAAAACCCAAAGATGTTCAGTTCAAAATGACATAAAACGGAGACGAAGAGCAAATCCTTACATTTGAGGGGCTGTGTGTGTGTGTGTGGGAATGTTTGGCCTTTTCTTTTCTTTTGTGGGGGGAAAACGTCTTAAATCATTTCCCCGAATAGTCGCCGATTCGTTTCCTGTCGAAAAGGACAAAGACAATCAGTCGACCGCAGATAAAAGCGTCGCTTTGGTGTCAATACAGGAACTCGGACGTTGCACCGGCCCCGGGCCCTCACGGCGACGTCACAACGTTGTGTAAATATTGGCCCCTACTGCGCTTCCACGCTGCATCGCAGCCAAGCGGCGCTATTTGGTGAGAGTATTAGGTTACTTCAGCTGCATCTAGTCAGGAGGTTTCATTGAGATCAATATCTCCCCCGGCAAGGGAAACTCGAGAACAGATTACCCAACATCGCAGCAACATCACGCGCAATTATGTTCACGAACTGGAGGAACAGGTGTCTCAAATGTCCACTCGTGTTGCAGTTTATTCTCCCGATTGGACTGCTTCAAAACACAAACGCACAACACAAAGTGCTGTGCTCAGATTAAATACTGTGTGAAAGCACCGAACGCCAATATAGCCCCATGCTGTTGACATCCAGGCACTAAAATCAGCCAGATCTATTTGACAGAAAGATTAATTAAACACGGAGGCGAGTCTTGGGCTGTGCAAATAAATAAATAGTGTGTCCAGGAGGAGCTGAAGCCTGTAATGAAGAGAACACACACACACACACACACACACACTGTGCTTGCTGTGGAATAAACTGGAGCTGGAGAGATGTCCAAGTTGGCAGCACATGTTACGTAACCCTGCGAGCCCAGAGCCAGCAGCTGATGTTAACTGCAGCCCCTCTGCACGGCACGGACAGGCGGCGGCCCTCAGCCCTGCAGGCGTGCGTGCGTGCGTTCGTGCACCGTCAGCGGTAAGAAAGACGGACGCCGTCAGTGAGCCTGGGCCGCAGAGACGCCGCCGGGTCGCGCAGAGACGCCGCAGAAACGCGCCTTTACCAGCAGCCCATTGGGGACGCGCAAGCGAGCGGTTAGCGGCGTTAGCGCGGCGCGGGGGGGGTTCCCATACCTGGCAGCCCTTTTTGTGGTGGAAGCCAACCACCACGATGTGCAGCACCGGCCCCTTCAGTTCGTCTCTGCCGCGGGACTCCATGGCCCCCTCCCGGGTGTTCAAGGCCGTCCGGGGCTGGTTTGAACCCGGGGCTCGGATGGAAACACAGCAAACAAAGCTGATTTTCCTCCACACACCCCCAACACAGACACAGACACAGACACACACACCAGAAGGCGGGCAGGCACGCGCACAAACACAGATGGAGGTGATTTCTTCTCTTCCGCTTCGTCCCACCGCGCCAGAGAGACGAGCGGCCGCGAGAGGGTTCGCCGCAGCGCACTTCCGTGTTCGTCATAGCAACGCGATCGAGCGGCTCCAAGCTTCGCGAGGCGCATTTTAAACAATGTTTTGTCTTTTTATATACCCGTATACATACATACATACAAATACATACATAAATAAAACAGATACATTAGCGGAATACACCACGTGCACGTGCCGTATTTAACACAATACCACGTGATTTTAGGATTTTATGAATACTGATTCCAAATTCCCCCAGCAACAACCCAAACAATATAAATGTTTGCCCAGAAAACACAAACAACAGTATGTATATATTTATCAATTTACATTTCATTTTAATTAATTCTGTACATATCGTCGCCACACAGTTCTGGTGGAGAAATAAAATCCCTTAATTCTATTTTAGATTAACTTGTTTCCCCTGAAAACAAGTTAAATTGTTTTAACTTGTTTTTGTTGATGGTAAAAAGTCACATATTAGGCAGTTAATAACTTCTGGCAAGTGGGTAAAATAATTTGTATTAGGATTTTCTACTCTTATTCACTATTATTTTTACTTGAATAAATACAGATCTGTTTATTTATCATAAAATGTGTTTATGTATAAAAGGAAAAGTATTCATTATGCAGCAGCAGGGCCCCACTCAGTGTTTATTATTATACATATTATCTTATTATTAATGTTTCTTTCATGCGTAAGCTCCTTTTTAATGTTATAGCTAATGGAGGTGGAGCTCAGGAACTAGAGCTGTCTTATAAATTAAGTGTAGTAAAAAAACTGCAAATATTCCCTTCTGAAATGTAGTGAAGTACAAGTATAAAGCAGCCAGTGGTGGAAAGTCAATAAGTACATTTACATCAAGTATTATACTTAAGTACAATCTTTACTTGTACCTTATTTGTAAAGTACTCCGCTACATTTCAGGGGTAAATATTGTACTTTTTACACTTCTACATTTATTTGACACTTATAGTCACTAGTTACTTTTTACATAAAAATATGACATGCTTATGAGGTATGATGCAGTACTACTACTACTAATATACCCACTAGTATAACACGAAATATAAAATTGGCTACACTTTGCCAAACTACAACATTAAATGCTTAATGACATTAAATGACAACATAGTGACACGTAACACTTTGAAAGGAGCCCTTCTGCATAAAAACTACTTTTACTTTTGACACTTTTAAGTACATTTTGCTGATAATACTGTACTTTACTTGTAATGCAGTATTTACTTTTACTTATGTAAAGAGTCTGGGTACTTCGTTCGCCGCTGAAAGTAGCATGAAATGGAAATATTTATGTGAAGAACTACCTTCGACCACTGGACTGCACTTGGTGGACGACAAAAACAGTGGCGGGGGATTATTTTGACCATGACTCAGTTCTCTTTGGCACCGTCAAATAATTACGTCATGCGTTGACCGTCACAACCGGCGCCTTCGCGTGAAAATATATTGAATGACGTAATTTAATCGTCGAGTACTTTCGTGTTCTGTCTCATATTCGCGTGTTTACCGAGTAGATTTAAGATCTTTGGCTGCTGCCCGATAGTCGTTCGATGATTGATTCGGGCTCGATTGCCTTGGCCTGGTCACCGACGTTCTCCATTGCTTCTGCCTGCGCGCGCGGGGGTCCATTGAACGAACATGGCGGCTACTCCAGCGACAAACCCGTCGCAGTTGCTCCCACTTGGTTCGTAAACCCTGAATAATGTCGCGTTTCCTGTTTTAGGGAGCTATTTTATGAATTAGGATTAAAAGTCAGAGTGCGGGGGTTGGGCTTTGAGACGGGAGTTCAGATATTGGTGACGTTTTGTTAGCTGATTAACGTTAGCATCATGCTTTCAGTTTGTCTCCGCTAACAGTGCTAACTGCGCTAACAGTACTTATACTGCTAAAGGAGCTAACGGCGCTAATACTGCTAACGGCGCTAATACTGCTAACGGTGCTAACGTTACCACAACAGACAGACGTGGCGGTCTTATTTTGCTGTATAACTTAGGTACAATTTAGTTTCCATAAAGTAACATTTTATTCGCCCAGAAAGGTCACATTCGGAGGGAAAGGCATTGTTCCGAAAGCCAGACATAAATTCGTTTTTATACAAAAAGCAATGCAATTTAGTGCTGCATCTGTGTCGTATCTTTTGTCGTTTTCCTTGTGAATTGCTCTCCAATTTTAAAATTATTTAAATGTACTGCTTAATTTTAAGGAATGCCAGTCGGAAAAGGGGGATGGTAACTACAGAGTTCAGTGATTCTTCAAGCTAAACATGAACACTGTTAACTGAATGCCCTTGTGTTTTTGGGCTCTTGGTCGGATGAAACAAGCAATGTTTAGACGTTTTTCTTCCTGGGACTTGCATTTTTCTCTGTGAATGAGCAGCAGCAAATGCAGGGGGGGAAAGTGTGTAAAGATAAGGTATGAAATGAATGTATACTGAAAAGCTTTCAAGCATTTACCAATTGAAAACTAGAAAATATAAAAAAAACAATTAGGGCTGCAACTGACTATTGTTAATCGTCGTAATCTGTCATTTTCTCAGTCAATAAATTGATCATTTTGTCTACAAATTGGTGAAAAATGCATATTATATTTTCGTCGCGGGCCAAGGTGACATCTCAAAGTGTCTTGTTTTGTCCGAGCAAAAGATATATTAAGTCTACTGTCATATACGACAAAGAGGCATTAAAAATCCTCACATTTTAGGAAGCTAGAAGCAGCAAAGGTTTTGGATTTTTGCTTGAAAAATGACTGAAATGATTCAGTTATCAAAAAAAAAAGTTAGATTCATTTTCTGTTGATCAACTAATCATTTCAGCTCTGATAACAATAGGATTGCTGACGAAAAGGGTGCAAAGTAAGAAACAGAGAATTGAGCAAAAAGAAAACAATAGAATATGACAGGATCTCTAATTTCACTCTGTTTTTCCTCCTTTTAGAGCTTGTGGACAAATGTATCGGCTCCCGAATTCACATCGTCATGAAGACCGACAAAGAAATCGTCGGCACCTTGCTGGGTTTTGACGACTTTGTCAGTATCCTTTCCAGGTTACAATCTAATTTAAAAAACAAACAAACACGTTTTCTCCTGTTTTTTAAATGTCCTGCATGATTTTAATCTGAATATTGTCCCAGATGTCATCCTTAACTCAGTGTTTTAGATATGGTCCTGGAAGATGTAACAGAATTGTAAGTGCGCTTCCTTGTAAAGTCATTTTTAAGCCAATTAACCCATTCTTATATTCCATTCAATTAGATTTTATTTATGTAGACCAATATAACAATTTGCCTCAAAGGGCTTTACAATCGTTACAACATACTACACCCTCTGTCCTTAGACCCTCGATTCAAATAAGGAAAAACTACCCAAAAAAAACCCTTTTAACAGGGAAAAAATGAAATAAACCTCAGGAAGAGCAACCGAGGAGGGATCCCTCTCCCAGGACGGACGGACAGGCAACACATGTCGTGTGTACAGAATAGATTCACAACAGAAGGTCATAGTATCTACAATTATAATGACAAAATGTAGGTTGTGAAACATAAGTGTAGAGGACGGATCCAGAAATCATAGTACATACAAATATGATGAAAAATATGAAATCGCGGTATATATGACCAAGCCCAGCGAGCAGGATCTGAGCCACTTTAAAGCAGGGGGTGCTTGATTTTTGCAATGTTATGTAGGTGAAAAAGGTCAGTCCTTTGAAGTTTGTGTCGTGTGGGAGTTAAAAGGATAAATCCTGATCAAAGAGAACTCTGAGGTCCCTCACGGTGGTGCTGGAGGCCCCGGCAATGCCATCTAGAGGAACTATATCTTTAGACAGGAGGTGTTTGGGGCCAACTGCAAAACCTTGGGTTTGTCTGAGTTTAACATCAGGAAATTGCAGGTCATCCAGGTTTCTGTGTCTCTAGGTCATTTTTGAAATATAGGTCTTTTATTTATATATACTGTATATAATCTTGTGTTCTAGTGAAATCACACCAGAGGGAAGAAGAATAACCAAACTGGACCAGATCCTCCTCAACGGCAATAACATCACCATGGTATGTAAATGTCCTGTTGCTGTCTTTATGTTCACCTTGTAGGCTCACAAGTGTATTTTACACCTCCACGTTTAACCTGTTATTGCAGTTTTAGACCCTCGCAGTGTAAATTAAATCCATATGTTGTCTCCTTTGCAGCTCATCCCTGGAGGGGAAGGTCCTGAAGTGTGAGAGTCATCACTGACTGCTGAGTGTTTGTGTTTTGGATACAAGCCTTTTTTCCTATGTTGTGTTCCTCAGTTGATTGTCATTGTTGTTTTTGCATTATAATGTTTTTGTAAAAAGATTTCTTATTGTGTATTAGTTTGGGGAAAGAAAAGAGATATCAGAAGTGTATCATGATTCACACATGATAAATACGCATTTTTTTGTTAAAAAAAATAAAATGAGAATCACACAATTTTGGGGAAAAACAAGCTTTTCTTTATTTGTGTTTTTTTTGTGTTTTTTTTTTTTTCTTTTTAGTCATAGTTGTAAAACTTGAATTTAGTGCAAGTGTTGCATAATCATACAACACCAGTGGTAAAACTTTGATCCAGTTGTTTACGTTTGAGAAGAGTAAGCAAAGTTGAAAACCGACAGAGGCACACGCAGCACTACGGAACAGAGAGAGCTGACTGATATTGAATAAACCAAGTGGAGTTTCAACAGAGGAAGGAACTGTAGCATTCGCCCCGAACATCACCCCCCCACCCCCCCCCCCCCCCCCCCCCACCACACCCCCACCCCAACCCCCTTCCCCCCCG
>CM022493.1:6896552-6919932 GCA_011952105.1 Coreoperca whiteheadi | reverse complement strand
GGTTTATAAAGAAGACACCTCCAGTATTTGTAATAAGCCCATGTGGGTTTCAACAAACGAGGTACCTTTTCGCCTTCCCCCCACCCCCCCCCCCCCCCCCCCCCCCCCGCAGCTTCAGTACATGGAAGGTTTCTCCTCTCCTTTCGGATTGGTCACCTTCTCGAGGTTCTTGTTGATGATGTCGTAAAGCTCGGCCTATAGGAGACGGGTAGAAAAACAGTTTAGACATTCTTCCACGACAGCGTGCTGTGGTCAGTACTTCTCACCCAGATCAGTCGGACTCACGTAGAAGCCGCGGATGTCGAAAACGATCACTCTGATCTCCGAGTAGATGGCCTCGTCCTTGTCGTGGACGAGCGAGCGGTAGTCCATCTGGGAGGTAGAGAAAGCGGAGTTGAAGGTGTTTTATAACGACTCCATTGAGGCTTTAAAGAAGAAGGCTGGCGTCGTCTGTATTTTTCTTATTGTCAACAAATCCCACGACAACTCCAACACCGACAATTGGTCAGCCTCGAGATTTTCTGACCCGCAAAACGTTTCATATCGGAAAAAGTTCAGTCATTTCTTAAAACAGCTGGTCCCCAGTTTTTAAATCAAAGAGGATGAATTAGTGGATTTGTTGGGGACTACGTTCGGCGGCGGATTGAGCCACATTTGGTCCTCTGGCGAGCGTGCGGGGCAGCAGGACCGAGTCGGAATAAACTACAGCGTGTGTGTGTTCATGGTGACGAAGGAACGCGTCACCCAGGGCAACAGTGAGGCTCACCGACGTGTTTTTTTATAGTGTCTGAACAAGAAAGGAGCCCTGTGGCCCAGAGGAAGTAGACCCATCAGGCTGTGACACACACACACACACTACTTGTTAATAGATACATTCACTGTTGTGTTTCTTTGTTTTTAAAAATCTTTTCAGGGGATTTGTTGCCACTGAGAAAAACATCGAGGATCACCAGACTTATTACTTTGACATAATGAGGACATTGTGACCACTCACCACGTGAGTGTCTTTGGAAGCTTTTGCAACAGCATCTCCCCTCTCGGAAAAGTACCTGGGTAATTCAACAGAGATGGTCCTATAAGTCGCTGCCAAGCACTGTCAGGAAACGTACCTGAACATGCGCGCTGATTTGCCGTAACAACAGGTCTAAGAGTCCCGCATTCGTAATAAAATTAATTGATTGTTTGTTCGCCAAAACAGCTGGTAAATTAGTCACACTCTACAGGTATTTGGAGGCGTAAATGTTGGCACTCCCCACCGCTACTCTCAACACAGGCGACATTTACTGCATATCCATACTTGTTGATGTTGGTCTGAAAACCGTCAACTTTGGTCTTCACTGCGGCAATTCTCTCCAAGATTTTCTCCTGCGGTGAAAAATGGTTTTCTTTAGTTTATTTTATTTTATTTTTCGCAACTCGTTAAAACTTCATATAATTTCACGAAATTGCGTCGCTGTGCGTGAACACGGGCACGCACCTGGATGGCCACGCCAAAGTCATTTCCATCTTCTATTTTGGGGATGAGGTGCTGAATCCAGCAGGAGACCTGCGGCAACACAGCAGCAGTGAGGTGAACTGGGATAAATCCCACGGTTTCACTCAAAACGCCAAAAGGCATGACCTTTTTCTTTTCAAACATCATTCAGAGACTCATCGTTGCAGGGAGAGTGAGTCGCTTACACCGATGATGGTCTCTCTAAGAGCAACAATCTCTGGTTTCACCCTCTCCAGAAGCACCATAATCTTCTCATTCCCCTTGATGAAGCCACACTTTGGAGCTGTAGGACGGGGAGGAGAAACATGTTACCTGTTGTCCTTGACAATTACTACCAAAAAAGAAAGAGAAAAACCCTTTTACCTTTCTTCTTTTTCTTCTCGTCGTCTTCGTTCTTATCGGTCTCCATTTCCTGCGAGATCATCGTCATAAAAGGGAAAAATCACTACGGGACCAATGGTGGCTAGGCTAAGCAACAAGAAACTGCAGTCTTTTTGAACGCAACACAGTTCAGCAGCACAAACGGCAGCCTCCAGCACACACCTCTCTAAAACAAAACACTGAACGTCATCACCTTCATGAAGGGAGGGTTTGTTGCAGGACTGCTGTATTAGCCCGCGATAGTTTGTGGCGTACCTAATAAACTGGCAGCTGAGTGTATTCCCTAATATGCACCACGGGTGAACTCTCACTTGTATCAGAGCTCTATTAGTATTAATTAAGAGCTGAACGCAACAGGTAGAGGTCGACCGATAATTGTCATTTTTTTAATATATCGGCATCGGCCGATATCCGTGTTTAGCAGCACCGATTTAAAGTCAGGCACGTCCGCGGGCAGCCCCGTGTTATTGGTGCGGTGGAACGTGCTGCTGCCGCATGTGAAGGACCCCAAGGATTCAACAACAATCCCGGGAGATAAAGGAAAGGCTTAAATAAAGTCTCATGGCCGTATATTTACTATATATTACCAGTAATCTATGCATTTTTCAATTTAATTAAAATTTTTATTTATAAAGTTGTGTTTATTTTATTTAAATGTATATTTAAGTTTACATTTATGTTCCAACAAACTTGAAAAATTCTGCTTAATAAAAACTCTGAAACTTCAGTAAATGATTGACAGTTGTTTTTTTATATTACCTGTTTTATATATTGAATACTTGGTGAGTTATTGATTTGTTTGGTTAGCTTTGGATGAATATTTTATTTTAATATCGTGCCGTGCACAACATGTAAGATTCGAGATGGTACAAGTCGGTTTTCAATAAATGAAGTATAGTTTAGAAATGTTGTGCGTCCACTTATTATTACTGTGACATTTTAGCTAACGAGCGGGAGTAATTCAAGATATCGGCCCTAGAAATCGGCTGCACATATTCGGCCATCGGCTGTAGAGAAACCCATATCGGTCGATCTCTAGCAACAGGTTGGTTCGTGGCTTTCTTTGGAAGGAAAATCACTAACTGAACTAGAAGTGGATTAGGTAAGGGGGCCCAAACAAGCAAACTGCAGCCGAGTGGACTCATGGAAAGTCTAAAACCCTGTTTGTGGATTTGTGAAAGTCATTTAGAAGAACTCGTGGCACTGTGGGATAGAAAGCAGGGAAAAGACGGGCGGCGGCGGCGGCGCGTCCGATTGGTGGACGGGGAGCCGTGGTCTCACCTCTTCCTCCGGGGAGGGAGGGTCGGGCACGGGGATGTCCAGGGGGGCCCGGAGCGAGGTCAGGTCTGTGAGGCTGAGGGCGCCGTCCTTGGGGGGGGGAAACAAACACACACACGAAAGACAGGTTGAGAAGCCCAGACGTGACAGGTCAAAGGTCAAGCGGGCCCCTTGTGTTCAAACCGTGCAGAACCTGCTGACCCTGAGCAGAGCGTCCAGCTGCACGATCTTCAGGGGGATGTAGTTGGAGAACAGGTTCTCTGCCTGGAAAACACGTACAAAAAGAAAAGAAGGTCAGAGGGGCAGTTTTGAATAAACGGGCCGCTAAAATAACCGTGTGGCTCTACAAACCTCATGATACAGGGCCTGGCGGAAGTTTTCCACCTGTGGAAGACGGAAAGCAGGACGAAGTGAATGAAAACAGCAGATTACTTAAAGCTGCCGAGTCACGTTAGAAAGGCCTTTCGGGTTTACTTTCGTTTTCCTCTCAGACGGGGACTTCCCGCAGCTTTAACCGAGTACAGCCGGCCCTGCTTTCAGCGCGTTTTTGCTCTCTACCCCTGTCCTATTTTAGCACGTTAGCTGGCGCGCGGGGCCGGCCGCGTCCGTTACCAGCAGGTCAACTCACCTTCACCGCGGACGCGCCGCTTATTTTCAGGGTGGACGTCTTCGACATGGCCGCTTTTCAAGTAAATACACAAAAAAATAAATAAGGCGTGGAGGTGTCCCAATCTAGACGTGTGCGGGAGAGGACGACGCGTCTCGCTGGTGGGATTTCTTTTATTTCCTCCTTCGGCACACTTTCGATTTGATGTCGCCTGACGCACTTCGCGCCTCCCACCGCCTCCCTCCTCTCCTCTCCTCTCCTCTCCAGAGTCGCTTTTTACAGCCTCAGAACTTTGGCAAGCGTGCTCAAAACACAGCACGAGGGGCTGTTGTACATTTATATGTAATAATAATGTATTAATAAGTGATAATTATAGGGATAATAAACAGCCTGCAGTTAAGAGTCGCGTGCTGGTGCGGTTAAAATTTTGAGTTTAATGCAAAGTGCAATATATGTCCAAAATCCCCCCCCCAAAAGGTACTTAAGTAGGTGAGTATAAACGCGGAAAAAGTACTTGAAAATGAAAGTAAAATGTCCCCTGTTGTATATTATGCCATTAGATTAGTATGACTCGTGCATCCATGTAAAAGCAGGATGTTGTAGGTGGAAACCCGTTTTGAACTTGTTGGATTTGCATTTAGTCGTTTCCTGTTTTATTTTGGAATATTCTCCTTCCCCCTTGTGTCTTGTAGCTTTGCTTCCTGTCTCTGACCGCGTTCACCTGTCTGCTGGTTGCACCTGTGTGAGTGTGTTGAGTCCTCGTGCCGTACTGCTTTGTCTTTAGTTATTTGAGTTTATTTTTTGTGTTTTGCCCTCTGTTTTTTGTTGCCTACCGGTTTTTGTTGGACTTGAATCAGCTTTTAGGTATTTAGGCTCGCCCTTGTGTTTCTTTAACCGCCTGCCTGGAGTCCTGCTTTTGGGTCCTTCTCCCTTTTTTTAAACTACCTTAACAGAACTATTCTGAATCGGACTGCAGCTAATCATTATGTTCACTGCTGGTTTGTTTTCTCCCTCAATCGATTGATTGTTTGGTTTGTAAGAGTTCTGAAAATAGTGAGGAAATGCCAACGCAGTGACCCAGAGTTTGTTTTGTCCAACCAACAGTCCAAACTTCAACATGCCTAACAACACATTACAGTTATTAAAAGGAAACGTAGCAGATGTTCACATTGGTGATGCTGGAACCATGAAAGGTTTTGAGAAATGACTTTAACGATTATCAAAACAGTCGGTAATTCAATTTCTGCCAGTCGATTGACTAGTCATTTCAGCTCTACTTGTACAATTTTATACACATTATAGTTTTGTGTGCAAAAACTAATTTGTAAAGTAACTAAAGCTGTCAGATAAATGTACTTACGCAAAGTACAAGTACCTCAAATGTGGAATTCAGTACAGTACTTGAGTAAATACATGCCACCACTGCCCAACAGTAGATAAAGCAGTAAAATGGAACAGACGAATTAATGCAGCAGTGATATTAATCCAGAAGCATCATGTGCAATAGTAAAACACTGACAGGGACCATTTTACTGCACAATGAGCACTAATTTAGGTAAATCTTCCTGATATTACTTACAGTAGCTACTTTTACTAAAGTCAACTTTTAAATGCAGGACTTTTTAGTTGTACTGGAGTATTTTCACAGTGTGGTATTAATACTTACTTAAGTAAAGGATCTGAGTATGTCTTCCACCACTGTTCATTTTAAGGGGTCACAAGCAAACAAGCAAACAAACAAATACAAAAAAAGGTTGCTGAGTCGTTCAAGTGAATCTGGTATATTGTTGAAAAGCCATCTTTTATTTTGAAAAATAAAACCGGACCGGAAGTGGAGCCGGAACTCAAAACGTCCAACTCGAGTTCCGCATTTGAAGCTAACCAGCGTTAGCTCCGGAGCCGCGGGCGGAGCAGAGCCATCCACCTCTGATTTGGACTAAAGAAACACGTCGTATCCATTAAAGGCGACGTAAAGGCTTCCCGCCGGCCCGCGGAGGGACTCAATAACGCTCCAAACCCGCGAAGGCGTTGGATTGGATTGAGCAGGTATGTAAGCGTGTGTTTGTTTCCCCTCTCTCCAGTAACAGAAAGTTTCGGTTTCAGCCAAAGTGAACAGTTGTCTGTGTTCGCCTGCCAGCAGCGAGGAAACGCTACTGTCAGGTAGTGTTTTGGGACTTCATATTCTGGTTGTTCACAGCTGTGACCACCATCTACCTGTTCCCTTTAGCCCGTCCTCAGTTCACGCCCCACAGCCAGTGTCCTGCTTTTAAAACCGCGTCCCTCACCAGTGGCTTTCTTCCACGCCAATATTTACAAAATCCACTCCGTAGCAGGCAGCCCGTCCTGCCCGTGGCACATCAGGCTCTTTACCTCCTCCCTGTAAGTGTTAATACTCCATGTGACCCTCAGTCATTGAACTGGACATCGAGCATGAACCTAACTGTGCAATAACACACCCTGCTTTTCGGTCAAATTTGGTGATACGTATTTGTACTTCTAGTGCTGCTGTGCACCATTTAGATTGTGAATAAGCTGCACGCACCTGGCCAGTTCCTGCACTGTTACTTTACACTGCAATGTTGTCCTCGACCGCCAAGCCCACGTCGCGTTTGACGCCTATTTGAATTTTAAAACCTCACGCTTCTACCCACTTGGTACTTCATGTATCTGACCTGTGTCATACTTTTAGTGCTTCTACCCTCGTGTGCAGCGGCGAGACAGGGAGCTGCTGTTACTCAGGGTTTCCCCTCTAAAGTATTTCATGCAGTATTTCATTCAAGTCGCCCTGGTTTCTTTACCCACCCAATGATGTCTTATCTTACCTTCTGTTTTCTGTGTTTAACACACAAACTGCAGATCTTATTTCACCCTACTCAAGGACATTTAGTTGTTGTTGTTGGTGTTTTTGTATTTATTGCTTCTTGTTTTCAGAAGCGCAGTCATGCAGAAACTATTAATTTATTAACTATTGATCTCAAATACTGTACTTTTTTTTTTATTTATTTTTTGCTCCACTACATTTGTCTGACCGTTTTAGCTAAATAAACTATTTTAAAACCCTTTTATTTAACTGGAAAATTCAGTCAAACAAGCAATTCGAAGACATCAGCTGCGGCTCTGGGAAATCGTGTGACCTTTTTATTTTTATTTTTTAGACTAAATGGTTAATCACTTAATCGATCCCCCAAAGTTCAGATTGCTTGAAACGTTTCCCAGAATTGTCTCTTCGTGTGAGTTAGGAAGAGACTTCACAGATGTAAGACTTTCTCCGAAATGCAACTAGCTCTCAGAGTTTGGAGTTTAAGAAAAAGATGCCATTGTTCAGTTTGTCTTAATGAGTTAAAGTTTAAAATCAGAGTTTCTTCCTTTTTTCTTGAGCTGAACACGGTAATCATTATGCGAGCCTCGAGACTACAGCAGTATGTTTTTCTCCCGCTTTTGGGATAATGGAGCTTCCCACCAGCATTTAATTGTCCTGACTTTAATTCATCTGCTGGTTATTTTTGTGATTAATCATTTAGTTTAAAACATTTTTTTTTTTTTTTTTTAAAGTCAGGAAATTGTGAAAAATATTCGTCACAATTGGTTTTGTTTTCCAGCAAATCTCCCAAACCTAAAGACGTTCACTTTACAGGGAAACGCAGCAAGTTCTCACATGTTCGAGTGGCGTTTGCGCTGTGATTTTTTTTTTTTAACCATTAATTGATCATCTTCCCGCTCTTGCAGCCATGAGCTGCAACCCTGCTTCCGCCCGGATGGACGAGGTGAGGCGGCGATTCCAGTCCCTCCTCTCCTCCTCGGGCTCCGCCCAGGATGTGAAGGCTGAGGTCCAGACCATGGCCGGCATCCCCCTGCCTCTGTCAGAGAAGTACCGTCACTTTGGAGCGGAGGGCATGCTGAGGGAGAACGCGGCCGGCCGCAACAGACAGGAGGTAAAAGGTTTCCTCGTCTGCGTCGGGCTGGTCTGTGCCGCTCGGATACAGGTTTCCTGACGTAGCATAAATAAATCTGTATTTTCCCTACTTTAAGCAGCGGTGGAATGTAACCTAAATACATTTACTGTACACAAGTACGGTACTTGCAGATTTGAGGCAAATATTATACTTTTTACTGCGCTACGTTTATTTGAAGGCTTTAGTTACTTTACAAATGAAGAGTTCTGCACACATGAGACTGTCCAAGTGCAGCCGAGACGTTTAAACGATTTCTCGATTGTGAGGATTTGCTGCCTGTCCTTCTAATTATTGCAGTTCACCTTTTAAAAGTGTTGAGGTTTGGACTGCTGGGCGGCGGACAAAGCAAAGCGTTGTGAAGGCGTCACTTTGGGCTCTGGGTCACTGTGACGGCGTTTCTCGCTATGTTTGGAACGTTTACAGACCAGGCGATCAATCGATTGATGGAGAAACTAATCGGCAGATGAATCCCTGCTGAAAACAATCATCAGCTGCAGTCCGATTCAAAGTGAGCTCCACCCCAACCAGCTACAGCAGCAGCATCCTGCTTTTACATGACTGCACGAGGAAGTATAATGTGATAGCATAACAGCCACAGGGGACATTTTACTTTTAATACCATAACTGCATTTTCCTGATTATACTTTTACTGAAGCAACATTGTCAATGCGGGACTTTTACTTGTAACTGAGTACTTTCGTGGTGTGGCGTTAGTACTTTTACTTCAGTAAAGGATCTGAACACTTCCTCCTACACTGCCAAAAAGTAGAAATTAAGTCATTTCAGTGCTAATATATCAAAGATGTTTTTTAAAAAGCACTCTAAATCAAGGACTGACTCATGTGGGGAACTGAAATAAAGGTCAGTGTAATAATACTTTCCAGATCAGACAACTAATCTCCTGATATACAGGGTGTTATGTCTTTGTTGGGGTAATATCTTTTAGATTTTTCCTTCAATTTGTACAGCGTGAAGAGGGGGCAAGAAATGAAAAGCATTAAAAAAAAAAAAAAGTTTTATTTTACTGGAATGGATTTGTCAATCAAAAAAAAAAGTGCACTGTAATAAAGTAAGAGCTCTTACATAAATGAAAGTTACGTAAATGTAAGAATATATACAACACAAACAACATGAAATCTGTGTACAAACGAACACATAAATAAATAACTAACTGCGTTCATATCACTGACTCATCGGTGGGAACTTGAACTTGTGTAGCGACCCCAGTGTCTCTGCTAACTGATCGCCTTCATTTTGTCTCTACTCCAGGTTCTGGAGTCTTTGAGCAGGCTGGTCAAGGCCTTGAGTATCCTGGAGAAGTACGGCTGTAACCTGACGAGTCCCGTCAGGCCCAGATACTGGAGGAGCGTCAAGCACAACAACCCCGTCTTCAGAACGACAGTGGACGCCGTCAAGGTGAGCAAAAGCCCGACCAGTTGGATAGTCCTGGCTTTAAACGGATCCTCCCTTTTTTTTTTTTTTCCCACGTGGATTTTTCAATGTAATTCTGCCTTCACAGTGGCTTTGAGCGAGACTTTTGGTAGAACTGTGAAGCTTCTCGGGTGTGAATAAGTAATCACACGTGTTCTTGACCAATCAAAAGCAAGTATTTCAATCCTCATTTCCTTCCACAGGGAGGGCGGAGAGTCCTCTATCTGTACGGTTACACCAATCAGCAGATAGACGGCCTCAGTTTCCCCGACGAAGTCGCTGAACCAGACACTGAAATGGTTGCTGCGGTGACGCTGGAGGTCATGACCTTACGCACAGAGGTGGACATGCTCATCAAGGTTTGGGCCCGTCCGAATACTGTAAACCTCTGCGCTCAGCTGTTTTTGTGTCAGAAACTCACTCTATTCCATTTGTTATACCTCTGTTTGTTTAGGGCATCCATCCTCACATAGAGTACTTCAAAGATATCATCCCATTCATCATCCAGCAGGTCTGTACAACCGTTTCCAGTGGCTGCTTACGCGGATCTGTTTTCGAAATGCATCGTTAAAATAAAAATAAAAAATGTTGTCACTACATTTTGATATCAGCTGTGGGAAACTAACATAGCATAAAAACATGACATTTTTTGTTTTGAATGTGCATATGTATTTGTCACACATTACATTACTGCTCTTTAGTGCACATTAATACATGAAATAGGCACAATACATTCGAAATCATTGAAAGCAGGGATTTCTACTAATGACAGGCAAACCTGAAGTGAGTGAAATCAGCTGCTTATCTGCCAATGTGGATTTTCTGCAAAGTGCTAAACGTAAATTTGACAACAGAATTGTGCGCTCATGTCTTCTGGGAAACATTACAAATTAGAAATAGTAAAAGAACAGTATAGAAACTACATAAAACACAATATAATTAAGTCTTTCAGCGTTGATGCACTCTGATCACACGTCTACATTCATCTTTTTTTTTTTTTGTCCGTCCACCACACGTTCAAAGTGTAAAGAGTGTTCTCTGTGATGCCGCTTCCTTCAGGATAAGCTGGAGAGCGACGCTGTGGTTATCCCGGCTGGAGAGCAGCAGCAGCAGCAGCAGCAGCAGCAGCAGGGAGACAAACCCCCGGCTCTTTCTCCCCCACCTAAACCCACTCAGGCCCCCGGTGGACAACCTTTGAAACCGCCAACAGGTGACCTGCCACCACAAACACACAAACCGTTGACAGAATTAGCCTCTTGTGATGCCACACATTTAGATTTTGCCTGTGATTGCGGATGTCTGTTTTATTTATAATATTATTAGGTTGGATTTGATAAGTTTATTGTTGTTATTGTGCACCAGTAGCATTGCATAAGCCTCTAGTGCAGCAGACGTACCTAGAACCCTAAATACAGATACTATCTACTATTCTTTCTTTCTCTATGTCCAGGCTGTCCTGCAGTGAGGGACTGCAACTTGTGTGGTGGCCCTTCGTCTCTGGTTTGCCCGTCTTGTGACAGTCAACCTTTCTGCGACGCATGCGATGACCTCTTTCACCGCCACCCCTCCAGGGCCATTCACAAGAGAGATAAAATACAGAAAACCCAACAGGGTAGGCCAGATTACAACGGGCTTTAAAACAGGAATACTTCAGGGAGCACCCGCAAAAGCTAGACGTTCGTTTTAGTTGCTATCTAGTCTGTTGTCTTTTTGTGTGTGTGCGTTTGCAGAGACCTGCAGCATCTGTGGGGTTTCTTCTGTGCACGCTCAGTGCTCCACTTGCGTTCAGAGGTTGTGTCTGAACTGTGACAAGCTTTTCCACTCTCACCCTGACCGCAAAGGACATAACAGAACTGTCATCACACCAGCCAAAACATCCAGGTGAGCAGAACGGGAGCTTCAAACCAATTCTCACTGTCAAAGTTCACTTCAGCATGTGGCAGCGGTGTGGTCTAACGTCTTCACCGTCCCGCTCCCTTCAAAGTCGATACTGAACCTTTGCCCTGCTCGCTCCTAGGAAGTCGAGGGTAAGCGTTTCTGCTAGTTGACAGAAAGGTATAATAGAACAGTGTCCTTCCAAAAAAGATATTAAGATCAGTTTTACCCTTTATTTGTAAGGTTTATGTTTGACTAACTGTTGGATTTTTGCCATTGCTTTTATTGTCATGTGTACACAGGGCGTCCACGCAAAAGAAAGTGAATCGCTCCAATTGGACCGCCCTGTTTGAATATAGGTTAAATGACTGAATGAATAATGATCCGGCAAGACGTTGCAGCACCGTTAAAGAAAGCAGACCTGACTTGACCGTAAATGTGATTTTATTTCAGTCCGTCTCTGTCGCCTTGGGAGTGTGCTCATTGCACCACAGTGAACGAGATGCGAGCCGTCCTCTGCGCGACCTGCGAGCGGCCTCGGCTCGCCACGGCTGCATCCGCCGTTCAAGAAAGCCCGCTGTCAGTTCCTACATCACCCAACGCAGGTGAGACTTTTAGAAATGATAATAAACTTTATTCATACAGCAGCTTTCGTTACAACGTTCTTTTTTTTTTTTTAAAAAAGGGGAAAAGTCGGCGCTACAAAAAAGAAAATCTGGCAAATAAGAGACACGTTAGAAATGGGAAAAATCAAAAGAAGCTCTAAATCTAGAAGATCTCGTTAGTTTTTTTACCTTAATTTAGTCCCGTTGCGTGTGCTTTGACATAATTTTATCGCAGCATATCTCAACATGGTTCTGAACAGTGCTGTCAAAAGACTGCCCCTGGCAAATGAACTCATGCCTCCATCCCTCAGAGTGGCAGTGTAAGAGCTGTACCGTTGTGAATCAAGGCAGCAGCATCCTCTGCGAGGTGTGTGAGCGCCCTCGCCTGGCCACCCGCCCACCTGTCGCCCCAGCGCTGTCCAGCCCGGGATCTCTCTCGGACTCGGGAACAAAGGTTTGTCTCACTACGGCCGCTGCTGAAGCTTTCTTGTCCTCTCAATCTTTATTTTTCCTTGCCCAGAATATTCACCTGAATCTGCATCTCCCCTCGGCTTTACGGAGCTTTATAGTTTCAGCTCTTAGTTTTTCTGTCCGGCTGCAGCTTTACTGTTTCGGTTCACTCTCCCCAAAAAAGTCAGTTGTTGCAGGTTTAAAGACACAACCTTGGAATCTGGCTACATACACTGGATAATCTGGTGTATGTTTAAGTGTCTGACTGAAGCAATCTGCGACAGACGATTTTTGTACTTAAATACAGCGGTTGTCTTGTTTTGTCTTCTTAACATGTCTAATGTTGTGTTCCTTCTTTTCTTTGTCTTTCACAGTGGATGTGCCAGTTCTGCACCTATGTAAACACCAAGCCCACCCTGGTGTGCGAGATGTGCAACCTGTCAAATAAAGACGACTCTGCTGCCGTTTCTCTGCCCCAGTCCCTCCAGCAGCCTCCGTCCAGCACTAAAGATCAACCCCAGCCGGGTGGGAGGCCCCAACCAAAGCCCAGAGTCAACCTGGAGCTGAAAAGACAGAAGATGATGAGGGAAGACGGCCTCGTGCTCATCCAACAGATCAGAGTAGGCCAACGCTGATAAATCTCACAAAGCCATAACCCCAGACCGTGGAAAGATTTCAACGCGATAGTTTTCTTTTAAAAGAAATCGGCAGGGAAACTGTAGGCGGCCATCAGAGTTAAGACACATCAAATGTGATCGGGGTGGAGGGCGCATCTGCTGATAAGGAAAAACACTGACCTCTGAAACAGTTAACGCTGCAGATTATTCTCTCAAATAATTGATGAATCTTTTGGTCTATGAAACGTCAGAAAATGGTGAAAAACCAACAGTCCAAACCCCAAAGATGTTTAGTTTGCCATCACATAGGGGGGTAAAAATGCAGCAAATCCTCACAATTGAAAAGCTTAAGTTAGGAAATCTTTTGTATTTTTGCTTTAAAAATGATTTTTTGATTAATTGATTATCAAATTATTTGCTGTCGATTTAAGTCGCCTAATCATCTGGAAGTAACAATGTCACAGTATTACGTAAGCATACATTCTCCTTCGTAGGAAGCAGAGAAGTGTGGCGTCAGCCCTGAGGAGGTGTACGCAGCCATCTTGTGCGGTGGCAACAACACTAAACCCTGTGATTGGCTGACATCAGAGCTGCCTCACCTGCTGGACGAAATCTGCGCCATGGCGGCTTCTGTCCAGCTAAACTACAAAGCGGAGGATTCTGGGATACAGCCCGTGGTGGAGCGGGACGGAGAGGAGTCTGAGCAGAGCGGCCCTACTGTCCCAGGTGGAGGCGTGAAGCTGTCCAGAGCTGAGGCCAAGCTGGCCTGGTTGGCGGCAGGAGGCGACACAGACCGAGCCGTGAGACAGCTGCTGAGAGACAGACAGGTCAAGGTAGGACAATCAAACGTATCTACGTAAACACAGTTGAGGTGGTATGGTTTTATTTACTCCTGAACAGTGCACAGCATCACATTGACCTTAGATAAAAGGAAAAATGCATGGTGCCAGGTTAGTAAAAAATACTAATTTCCACCTGTAGTCCCTGGACAGGTTGTTGTTGTTAAAGACAAATAACAGCGTTGAAGGACAACAGTTTTGGTGTCATAAAGTTCAGGCATGTTATTAAAGGTCGTCCAAACAGAAGCAGCGATACAAAATTCAATTTTGTATTTAAATGTGGAACAGCTCAGAGCGCCACCAAACCGTTCTTTTCGTTATCGATTAGTTTGCAGGTTGTTTTCTTGATTTAACCGATTGTGAAGTGTCAGAAAATATTGAAACCAGAGCCCAGAGTAACGTCTTCAAATGACAAACAGTCAAAACTCTGCTTATAATGATGTAGAACAAAGAAAAGCAGCAAGCCATAACATTTGAGAATGAAGCTGGAAGCAGAGAATAGTTGGTGGTATTTTTACTCTAAAAGCAAACTATTAATTCAAGGCTGCAAGTTCCAATTCATTTCATTATCGTTTAATCTGCCGGTTATTTTCTGTTATAAGTGGCTATAAAATAGTGAAAAATATCCATCCCAGTTTCCTAGAGTCCAAGGTGACGTCTTTAAATGTCTTGTGTTTTTTTCAACCAACAGTCCAAAACCCAAATCTATTCAATTTACAATGATAGAAAAGCAGCAAATCCTCTCCTTCTGAGAAGCTGGAACTCGGGAATATTTAGCATTTTTGCTCGAAAATGCCAGATACATTTTCTGTCAACCAGCTAATCATTTAAGCAACTAATTGTTCCAGCGCTAACACTAGTGCAGGCGCCACGTCTGACTTTGATGTTGAAAGGCAGGGCAAATTTATTTAAATAGCACATTTTCATACCCAAGGGCAACCCAAAGTGCTTTACAGAAAACACAGGCAGAAGCACAACAAACGATCAAAAGCACACAGAATAACAGCAATAAACCAAAATAAATAGATTTTAAAAAGTTAAAAATATGAACTTGTTTTCTACAAAACCCTTTTCTTTCATTTAGCAAAAGCCAAACTTCTCAAATGATAAATGTCGTTTAGAAACAAGCATCTGTGCACGTATTCCTCAAAAATTAATTGATTAATTCTGTAACCCATCTAAGAATACATGACCAAGACAAGATTATAAATCTGACCAGACATTTGACGCCAACTTTCCAAACTTCTCAGTTTCTGTATAGATTCAATAGGCCGTAGAGTTGCAAAGTAACACGTAACGTGTGAGGGAATAGTTTGTTAATGAGCCGCGGGCGTTTGGTTGAGGCAGTCATCATCATCGATCAACGGCTAAATCACCTCATTGTTTGCTTGTTTTGATATCATTTTGGAAAGTTTAAAGGTAAATTACAGCCTTTTTAAAGGATTCCAAGTTCCCAAAAAACCTAAATCAGGAAAAACTCGGCACTCAGCGGCACTCCGGCAGTTTAAAAATAAAAAAGGGCCAAAGAATCACCTCATGTCTCGGATGGCAGCAGCTTTGTCAGCCTCTTAGTTAAAAATAAAAGTATTACGTGTTATTTTATTTGGGAATACGAGCACAGTACAGTGCACCCAACACCCCTTATGTTCGCTACAATTTTATACAGAAACAAATGTCCTAAAAAAACAAAACAATACTTCCATAATTATTACAAGTAAATGCGATACAATCTCTTTCTTATATGTTGATGCACTGGTGTGGAGTGAAGCCTTTGCAGCTGCACTTTTCCAAGGCCGTCGGTCTTTATTCATGTGTGGACGGGCGCACACGGGGGAGCACAGTCAGCTGACCGGCGAGGGTGATAAAGCAGCTTTCTACAGATGAAATCAAAAACGTGAGAAAACGCCTCTCGAGTGACTCCTGGCCCTCTGACCTTGAAAGATAACGCCGAACCTAGACGGTGTGGGGGATGTGCGGGAGTGTAAAATGTAGGAATTCCAGGCTGCTGAAGGGAAAACAAAGGAAACGTTTGAAGTGAGGGTAGGAGATACACAGTGTGTCTTCTGGAAAGGACTGGCATATGTGAAGGAAACACACCAGCAAATGCTTGTCTTATAGGCTTATACAGAGTTACAAAGGTATTATCACCTAAAGTTACTTAAAGTGCCAAAAGTAAAATGTTCCTGTCAGTGTTTCCTGTTCCATCTGATGTTTCTGGATTAAGATCACTGCTGCGTTAATGTGCGTGTTGCATTTCACTGCTGCAGATGTTTATGGTTGAGCTCCTTTTAGCTGCTTTATATACTGTTGGGTTAGTTTAATCTACAGCAATGCATCATGGTCTATGAGATCATCATGTGGGTCTCTCTCCCGTGAAAACCACGTATCTCGGAAAAGTTGACTTTTCGTGAGCCCCGAGAAACAGCCCTGTTTTCAGCTCTGTGATGATGCGTTCAACAGCTGATCGAAGGACGGGTTTACATAAGAGACAGTTCACCCCAAAATCAAAAATACATATTTCCTCTTACCTGTAGCGCTGTTTATCCATCTAGATTGTTTTGGTGTGCGTTACCAAATTTGGGCCGTAGAGATGTCTGCGTTTTTTTATTTTTATATATAAGGTTTATTAAGGTTAGGGTCAAGGCGTCGACACACACTTTATTATTATTATTATTATTATATTTCAGCTGTAAGTTCCCTCCCGTGTGTGTGTGTGTGTGTGTGTGTGTGTGTGCGCAGATGAGGGAGCTGCACTCTCTGGGCTTCAGAGACGCGTCGCAGTGTGAGGAGGCCCTTCGGCTGAGCGGCGGAGAGGTGAAGGGGGCTTTGTCTCTGCTTCAGCGCCCCCTCCTGGAGCCTTTCCACCAGCGTATCTGGACCAACCACCCGGAGCCGCCGATTGACCCCAAACACCCGGACAAACAGGTTAGGCTGCGCTGCAAACTACCCGAGGGCTTTTGGTGTGCACACCCGGAGCCTGTGTTGACGTGGGCGTGGGCGTGTTTTTGTTTTTTTGTACGTAGAACATTTGTACTTGAGGTGTGGCTCTTTTGTTTTTGTCCCCACCGTCTTTAAACAGGCCTTTCGCTGTTACATAAACACCTTGCTGTCCTTGTGTGCTCTCCGCAGAGGATGTGCAGGCGTCTGCTGGCGCTGTACGACCTGCCCAGCTGGGGGCGCTGCGAGCTCGTCCTCTCCTTGCTCCAAGAGCCAGACGTCACCTACTCCCTGGAGGACGTGGTGCAGGCCGTGAAAGAGTCGCACGACAAAGATTTCATCAGGCGTCTCCTCAACAACCAGTGCCCCTGCTGCCTGGACATCTTCCCCCGCAGCAAGGTGGGTCAGTGACGAAGGTGGCGGTTCAGACTTAATGCCGCCGTGGTTTAGTTTAACATAAATGCATGTGAGCTAAAGCTAGTATGTGTCCAGTAATGGAAAAATCCTCAATATTTTCTTTTAATGCATGTGGGCTCAAGAAAATGTGTTAAATAATGTCATTTTTAATCGCACATTTTTATCAGTTCTAAATGTACCTTAAATTCATATTTGTCAAGTTTTTAATACTTTAATCAACATTGGTATGGTTCAGTTCCCATATGTATGTGTGTATATTTGTATGTGTGTGTATTTGTGTGTGTGTGTGTGTGTGTGTGTGTGCATTAGGGGTGTGACGAGGACGCGAGACTAAAACGTAACGTAAGAAATAAGCGTAAGATTTCTCGTCGATGTGAAAAGTTGTCTCGTCGTGATATCGGCGTGATGGAGTGTGAGGGTGAAATGAGTACTGAAGATGCCCCCGCCACTTTCCAATCGTTTGCGTGGAAACATTTTGGTTTTCCAGTAGAAATAAGAAACGGTGAAAAAAATAACAGACAAGACCCAAACAATTTGTAAACATTGTCAGAAAGCTACGCCGTACACCTCGGCTAACACGAGCACTGTGCAAAACCACACGCCGAACAACCACAGTCTCTCTGCTAAAGCCCTCCGCGCCCGAGAAGAGAACGCTGGAAGGGCGAACAGCGCTAAATGCCTTTGCATCTCTTCCACCGTCAAGTGCAAGAGCCACGGCGATAACGAGAGACATCAGCGTTTTCATTGCAGCTGATTTGTGGCTGTTTTCTGTGGTGGAAAATCTGGGATTTCGGCGGCGACTCCACACACTGGAACCGAGTTACACTATCCCGTCCGTCACGCGCACATTTTTCTCGCACGGTGGTACCGAACCTGTACGACGAGTCCAAGGCCAGGGCTGTACAGACTCTACAAGAGGCAGAAAGCATCGCTGTTACTGCTGACGGTTGGACTGTTAGGTGTACTGTTATTTATATATTTAATTTATGTTCAATTTGTGGAAAGAAGTTCAGTGAGATTTCTCATGTGTGTGTACAGGGGGGAAAAACTATTGGTTGATTTTGTGGCCAAACATTTCGCAGCGTTTGCACGTTGTTTTAACTGCAAATCATTCATTAAAATAGAAGTAAAATGACATGCATTACGAGTTGATTTCAAAGTGCACCAGCATTTTGTGATCTTCAGTTGAATAAAAGACTATTTTCCCTTCATGCATTTCATTATTGAGGATTTCTTAAAAATAGTGCAAAAATCCGGTCTCGTCACGTTCTCGTGAACCTAATCTTGTGTCTCGTCTCGTCTCGTCGCGTGGGATAAGTGTCCCATCACACCCCTAGTGTGCACATACACACATAAATACATGCATACATACATACACCCACGTATTTATGTATGTATACATACATACATAAATTAAAATTCGCTTTATTGGCATGAATGTAAGTAATACAATATTGCCAAATCTAGGAATAGATGAACATAAATAATACACACACGTATGTGTGGTGGCCCACAAGCAAAACTGAAATAGACACTCACCCAGAGACGGTACCTTTAAGGGATCGGGGTTCTGAGTCATGTATATGTATGTGTATATGTATATATATATATATATATGTTTTTAGATAGATAGATATATGTGTGTGTGTGTGTGTATGTATAAATTAGGGCTGTCAAAATTAACGTGTTAATGAAAATTCATTTTAGCGGCACAAATTTTATTAATGCAAGCGTGCATTTTCTGTTTGATCCGTGATCGAGTGCATTACGTGTATAGGTATGTATGTGTGTGTATGTATGTGTATATGTACATAGATATATATTCACATACATGTTTACATCACTCGCTGTACAGTTTTTAATGATTTATTTTAAGTGGAGAGTAAAGCAGACTCGACATGTCTCCTCACTCATCACATGTGTATTTATGTGTATATACAAAGACAGTTCGACATACATACGTAAATATACACATACATACATATACACATATATTTACCTTCAAATTTGCTTTATTGTAAATAATACAATATTGCCACAACTAGGAATAGATGAACATACATTATTCATCTATGAACATTAATAATAACATTACATATACATACATACATATGTGCATGCATGCATACACACATACGTACATATACGCACACACATATACACACACACACACACACACATACATACATACATATGCCCTTTAATTCCTGTAAAACATATGTTTTATTAATCACACTTTAACACATTTTGGCTTTATCATATCCATAATATACATACATATATACACACACATAGTATGTAATGTATGTTTGTATATACACAGACATTTCGACGTACATACATACATATACATATACCTTCAAATTCATTTTATTGGCATGATTGTAAATAATACAATATTGCAAAAGCTAGGAATAGATGAACATATGTATATATACGTATGTGTGTATATATATATATGTATGTATACATACATAAGTCCTTTAATTCCTGCAAAACATATCTTTAATTAACAACATTTTAACACATTTAGGGTTTATCATATCCACAACGTACATATAGACATACATACATACATATGGACATACTAACATAAATATACACATACATATGGGCATACACACACACACACACATTCACATTTACACACACATACAAACATATACACATACAAACATAACGTATACATATAGACATAAATAAACACATACTCACATAGACATAAACACATTGATACATATATACACATACGTGTGTGTGTGTGTATATAATCATGCATACTTGTACACATACATACATACATTTACACATACATACATAAACCCTTTAATTCCTGCAAAACATATCTTTTATCTATTCACATACATATATATACAGACATAGACATACATATATAAATATACACATACATACATAAATATACATATAAACATGCATACATATATACATACATACACATATACATACAAACATCCATACACATATAAATAAATACGTACATACATACATTTACACATATACATACACACATACCTAAGCCCTTTAATTCCTGCAAAACATATGTTATTAATCACACTTTAACACATTTTGGGTTTATCATATCCACAATATACATATATACAAATATACATACATGTGTTTTTAGATAGATATATATGTGTGTGTGTGTGTGTGTGTGTGTGTATGTATAAATTAGGGCTGTCAAAATTATCGTGTTAACGAAAATTCATTTTAACGGAACTAATTTTATTAACGCAAGCGTGCATTTTCTGTTTGATCCGTGATCGAGTGCACCCGAACTCAGAGCACCTAGTCCAGGTAGTCTCGGGTTCGGTACCCTGGTGCGCTCCCAGGTCCACATGACAGCTTTCACATGACCAATTTTTCATGCGAACTGTTCTGAACTAAACTCCCAGTGTAAAAACTGCCTTTATTTATGTTCTTAAAGTAAGAGAAATCACTGCTTATTCTGCCTTTTTAAGCTTAGGCTTAAGAGATATGAACGATGACCTTTGGTACATGTCTAATCTTCCTGCTCTATATGTAAATTTGCATAAAGCAATGCATATATGTCCATACCCATGTTGATGAGAGTATTAAAAACTTGACAAATATTAATTTAAGGTACATTTAGAACTGATAAAAATGTGCGATTATTGCAAGTTAACTCATTACAATCATGCTATTAAATATTTAAATCGAATGACAGCCCTAATATACATACATACACACATACATATGTGTATATGTATACATGCATACATATATATACACATACACGTAATGACAGACGTGTGTGTATGTGTGTGTGTTTGTATATAGACATACATTTCGACATTCATACAAAATATACAGATACACGTATATACCTTCAAATTCACTTTATTGGCATGAATGTAAATAATACAATATTACCACAACTAGGAATAGATGAACATAAATAATTAATCTATGAACATTAATAATAACTTTACATACACACACATACATGTGTATGCATGCATACACACACACATACATACATACATACATACATACATATACACATGCGTACATACATACATATATACATAAGCCCTTTAATTCCTGCAAAAAATGTTTCATTAATCACACTTTAACACATTTTCGGTTTATCATATCCACAATATACATATATACACACACAGACATATACACACATATAGATACATTCACATACAGACATAAATATACACATACATATATACAGATAGACATACACGCATACATACATATACACACATACATACAGAAATACATATACACACATACATACAGTACATACATTTACACATACATAAACCCTTTAATTCCTGCGAAACATTTCTTTTTTTGATCACACTTTAACACAATTTGGGTTTATCATATCCACAACATATATAGACATGTGTGTGTATATATACATACATACATAGATACATATACACATATAGACATAAATGCATATAAACATGCATCATACATACATACACATATATACTTACATAATTATACACATACATACATACGTACATTTAAACAACATACACAAGTCTATATGTATACATATAATACATACATATAGATATACATATACACATACATACATACATTTACACATACCTACATAAGCCCTTTAATTCCTGCAAAACATATCTTTTATCTATTCACATACATATACACATACACACATACATAAGTCCTTTAATACCTGCAAAATGTTTCACTAATCACACTTTAAAACATTTTGGATTTACCATATCGACAATATACATATATACACATATAGACATATATACTTATGTATGTATGTACATATGTATATATACACATACGTACATACATACATAAGCCCTTTAATTCCTGCAATTCCTACATATGTGTATGTTTGTTTATACACAGACATTTCAACATACATACTTAAATATACACACACATTCGACATTCATACATACATACACACATATATAAATACATATGCAGATACATACATATACAAATATATATACCGTCAAATTCGCTTTATTGACATGAATGTAAATAATACAATATTGCCACAGCTAGAAATAGAAATAATCTATGAACATTAATAATAACATTACATACACCTATACATATTCACATACATACATACAAAAATACATATACATACATATGTGCATGCATACATATATATGTGTATATATATATATACATATATACACATACAAATATACATACATTTACAAACACACATATAGACATACATACATAAATATACACACATACATACATTCATATACGCACACATATACACGCACGCATACATGCATACATACATACAGAAATACATACATACACATACACACATACATACAGTACATACATTTACACACACATACATACATAATTTTAATTCCTGCAATACATTTCTTTTATTGATGACACTTTTAACACATTTTGGGTTTAGCATATCCACTACATACATACATACACACACATATATATATATATTTATGTGTGTGTGTGTGTGTATGTAGTGAAATGTGTATACATATACATACGCACACACACACACATATATAAGCCCTTTAATTCCTGCAAAACATATGTTTCATTAATCACACTTTAACACATTTTGGGTTTATCATATCCACAATATACATACATTTACATAAATACATATATACACACATAAGTACATACATAAATACATATACACATACATGCATAAGCCCTTTAATTCCTGCAAAACATCTTTTATCTATTCACATACATATATACAGACATAGACATACGTAAATATTCACATACATATAAACATAAATATACGCATACATATACACACATACATGCGTACACACATATATACACACACACATATATACATACATCTACACATTCATACATACATATATAAGCCCTTTAATTCCTGCAATTCCTATATATTGTGTATACATATACATACATACACACACATACATACATACATAGACATGTATATTTATATATATATAAATATATGTGTACATGTCTGTGTCTTAAACATGTGTGTTTGTATATAGAGACATTTCGACATACATACATATACACATATATACATACATTTACACATATATACCTTCAAATTATTTTTATTGGCATGAATGTAAATAATACAATATTGCAAAAGCTACACTAGGAATACATTAATATAAATAATTCATCTATGAACATAATAATATTACATATATATACACACATACATGTGTACACACATATATACACACATATACACATATAGACATACATAAATACATTCATATATACATACATACATATACACACACATACATATAGACATACAAACATAAATATATACAGACATACAGAAATGCATACACACACACACACACACATACATAAGTCCTTTAATTCCTGCAAAACATATATTTTATTAATCACACTTTAACACATTTTGGGTTTTCATGCATACAACATATATATAGACATACATACATATATACACACACATACATA
>CM022493.1:6870909-6890358 GCA_011952105.1 Coreoperca whiteheadi | reverse complement strand
CATATACACATATATATATATACATATACACATATATATATATACATATATACTACATATACATATATATACTACATATACATACATACATACATACATATATGTATATATATATATATATATATACACACATACATACATATATATGTATATATATATATATATATATACACACATACATACATATATGTATATATATATATATACACATACAAGGGCTAAATTATCACTGATATATGCAGTTATTTTTGTTTTATTTAATTATGCAAATAAAAGTGAGGAATGCAGATTCTTTCACTATCTGCTCTAATTGCAGGAGCTGTTTCAGAGTTCAACAGTTAGTGCACCGCTGTTTAGTTTCTTCTTCTTCTCCTCTCTGTGTTTCAGATGCAGTCCCTGACTTCCTGTCAGTGCTCCGTGTGCCACGAGTGCTTCGGGCAGCACTTCACCATCGCCGTGAGAGACAAACACATCAGAGACATGGTGTGTCCCGTCTGCAGCGAGCCGGACATCAACGACCCCGAACAACTGGACAGCTACTTTTCCACGTTGGACATACAGGTGCACACAGAGAGCAAAGCAGAGAAATCATTGGAGGTTTTTTGTGTTTATAACAAGAGTTCTGATTGGCCACTTCACTGTAAGTTTCAAAACTGTCCCTCTTATGGTTTAGCTTTCAATTATGATCATTTCTTTCACATATAATGTCATGAAATCCATCGTAATCTTTCACACTTTTAATTCTCCTCTTTATTTTGAAAGTTGGTGCACACATGAAATGCAGCAGGTCATTTCCCAAACCAGTCATCATCTTTTACTTTAAAGTGAGATGAAATAACCTTTGCTGAACAGCCGCAACTGTGGCTACACGATAACACAGTCCACAGTAGTGAAAGACTCACTGAAGTCCGCTTATTAATCAGGTGATGTGCGCAATATCTTGACAGTTTGCTAACGTTTGCCTCCCTAAAGTTACAGGTCACACCGGACCAACTATGGGTGTAACAGCAAAACCCCAGGGTGTATTGAATTAACCAAATTCGTGCTGAATTTAAGATTTCATTTGTAATATTTAGGTTGCGTTATTTCTTCTTTCAAAAGTTACAGTCTCACTTTAAAGTTTAAGGAAAAAAAGTCAAAAAAATATTGAATTATATAAATTATAATTATGTAAAAGAAAAAAAAAAAGGGGGGGGGATTGAAAAGAAACTGTTGCTGCATACCACTACATGCAAAGTCTCTTATTACTTATAATTTATACAAGGAATAATAATAAAAATAATGTATTTATATAGAAATTTTCTTAAAGTACATCACAAAAGAATGGAATATTAACCGTACGAGGTGGGTACAACGAGAATAATAACACTTACGTAGCTAAGGAACCCAATGGGTTATTAATGTTCCTTTTACTTAAAATCTGTCCTAAATGATTAAATGAGCAGCTTCTAAATTTTTGCTGATTGACTTAACTTCATGTAATTTCCTTATAGGTTTACTTGCCATGAGCATATTGTTTTTAAAACCATCTCGTCCGTCTTTAAACGGTGTAAGTTATTTAGATGGAGGTTATATGGATGAGTGCTTTGTGAAACATGAAGACCCATATGCCAATGTCCGAGTTACCAAATCACCTTGAAATACAGGGAACTGGTATCACTACTCGGGTGACATGTTTTGTTTCTCCAGCTGCGTGACTGCCTGGAGACTGACGTGTACGACCTGTTTCATAAAAAGCTGACGGAGCACGCTCTGATGAAAGACCCGAAGTTCCTGTGGTGCTGTCACGTGAGTTCTTCTCGCCATCGTAAAATCAGTGCACTTGTTCTTCCCTATCGCTTTATCAACTCGATCTGATTTCCACCTGCATACCCTGCTTTTCATACTTACTTCCCTTTTAAATAGCTTTGCCTATTTTTAGCTCTGTAGGGCGGCCTGAGAGTTCACTGTCACGCTGTAACGGAACAAACAAGATGCATAAAGTGACGTAGAAGGGCAGTTTTAAAGGGGCGGGGGGAAGGAAATTAAGTTCGGTGAACGCGAGTCATGTAAGGAGTTAAACCCCAGCCCTAGACCAGCTTAGCTCGGTTAGTTATTTAAGCATTTTGTGGGTCGGGCGACAAGCTCACTTTTAAAACTACTTATATTTTTATTTTCAACCCATGGTGTGACATCTTCAAATCGCTTTCCTTTTTGTCCAAAATCCAAGGATTTTACAACGATGTAAAACAGGAAAAACAGAGCAAATGCTCTTAATTAATGACTAAAATCATTATTAAAATCAGTGTCGCAGTCCAAACACACACTCTCATCTCCACATTTATTCAGATTGCAGCAGATTTTAACTTACACTAAATGAAACCATGTATCATGTATTTTAGCATTCTGAAACATCCATTTTTAAATTAGTTATTTAGAATTTCTTTTAAATTTACCGATGGTGTTTTAAAGCAAGGAGAACCGAGGCCCTTTTTGTAATGTTTTCATATATTTTTTTTTATATTATCTGTTAATACCTACTTTTTATCGACTTTTAAAGACAGAGTGAACGTGAACAAAATCAGCACCGTATGAAACCTTTTTTAAACAACGGGAGACTAAACATGGCACTAGAAAGGATGAATATTTACATGACGTCTGGTGTAAAGGATGAAATGTAAATAACTGACTTGTCTTCCTCAGTGCACCTCTGGCTTTATCAATGATGGAGACCAGCTGAAGGTCACCTGCCCGTCTTGCCGCAAGAGTTTTTGTGCTCAGTGCAAGAAGCCTGTGAGTAGAAGTGCTGTGCGCTTCGTCACATTTAGAGGCCGTCCAGCCTGTCTTGCACTTGATAAAAGATAATGAAAAGCCTTGAAGCCTCAGCTGCTCACTCATTAAGTCCCTCTCCGGTCTCAGTGGGAGCCCCAGCACCAGGATCTGTCCTGTGAGCAGTTCCAGCAGTGGAAGAGGGAGAACGATCCGGAGTACCAGAGGCAGGGCCTGGCCGGCTACCTGAGAGACAACGGCATCAGTGAGGCCTCCAACTTTACCTACAACCACACGTTGCATTCACCCCAGGGCTCCACCTTTTGTTTATGCATCAGACGGTCTCACCCACCACAGTGTCCATTTATGTCCTCACGTACTGAGAAAAACTAAAAGGCTCGTGCTTAGACTCACCTTTGGTTTTGAAGTAACACGATTTTAAAAAGGCTATTTAGTGTGTTTGTTTGGGTGTTTTTTTTCTACTTGCACAAAGACATAGCGCATCCCTCTTTCTGATATTTGTTTTTGAATCACTTTCCTCTTCATTATTTTGTTAAAGCTGCATTAGGCAGTGGTGGACAGCAACGTGGTACATTTGCAGTTTTAGGTATTTGCACTTAAATCGAGTATTTCCATTTCATGCCGCTTTCTAGTTCTACACTTCAGAGGGAACTGTTTTACTGCACTACATTCGACAGCTCTAGTTACTTTAAAGATTAGGCTTATACATAAAATATGAAATATGGAACACAGTTACAGATCACAGTATATTAAGAGTATGTAACGCAGTAGGATTTCAACTTCTTCAACCCTTTCCTCTGTCTTATGTGCACTGAATATTTTTGGGTTTTGGACGGTTAGTGGGACAAATACAAGCAATTAGATGACGTTCCATTGGGCTTTAGGAAATCGCATCGATAATGAAAATAATCATAAGTTGCAGCCCTAATTGTATACTACTCGATTCTACTTACTACGTACTTTTACCTGTAACACAGTACTAGAGTTATTGCTACTTTTACTCTCGCAAATAATCTGAATATTTATTCCACCCACTGGCATTAAGAAACATCTCATCGGCCCGAGGTGGTTGCGAGATGGTGAAACAGAGTTTTAGACCAGATGTCTCTTTCATAAATACGTTGCCTCACGCCGCTTTAAATATGAACCAAACAAACAAAAACACTTGTTATTGTTGTCGGGAATAAACGGATTTACCAGTATGTGGCGTCCTCTTGCAGCCTGTCCTCACTGCAGGTTCCAGTACGCTCTGACCAAAGGCGGCTGCATGCACTTCAGCTGCTCCCAGTGCAGGTACCAGTTCTGCAGCGGCTGCAACAACCCCTACCACAAGGTGAGAATTTAGATTTACACACAGCACTTGGACAGTCGTTTCCTCTTTTCGGTTTACAACCACAACACTCCAACAGCTGTTTAATCTACATACTGTCATGGCTGTAGATTACTTTACAAACCTTCATCAGAGTAACTTGAACAACAGGACAGTCAATTCACTGCTTTTTCTCTCTAGACTTCCATTAAAATGTGAAGGTTTTAGACCTCCGAGACGTGTACTGCATTTGTTCTGTTCTCTCCTGCAGACGATATGTAAGGCGGCCCAGTGCAGTTACAGCGGCCTACATGCTCATCACCCCCGCGACTGTCTCTTCTATCTCAGAGACTGGGAGCCGCCCAGACTGCAGGCCCTGCTGCAGGTAGGGACACTGTTGCTTTTTAGACACTAGTGCTACAGGTGGGATGACAGAAGTTGTCTGCTAAAAGCTGATGTTAATAATAAAGAAAAGGTCGGGTTGTTGGCTCTCTTTGTGAATGTAAGGTCATCAAATACCTCTACAGTAAATTAACCAACTTGCTCTGGATTAACCAGTTTCTGTCTGCTGCAATTATGTTAATTGAAAATGACTTCCTTTTGGATGTTAACAGAAAATGCAAAAGCTTGAATCAAATTTTTACCAACCTATACTATATCACAATAGTTTGTTTGTGTGAATCTAATTTCATGTAATTTTATTTAGTATAAGGGCACCAATTTGACCCTAAAAGCCGCACAAAATGGAACCGAATAGTATATTTCTTCATGTTTCTGTCTCTCCTCAGAGGAGCGGCGTGGAGTTCAACACAGATCCTTCTCATGGAACTCAAACTGGTAAAACAGCTGTTGTTGTTGCTGCTGTTAACTTCTCTTTTGTTGCCCCAGGGTTCAAACACACGCTGGAATCCAAACAAAAAGTTAGATGAGATTTAGTGTGTTACCACGAAAATAAACATTTGCATCTCTAAGTCTATGAGCGTATCCTCCCCTGAAGAGCCCATTTTATAGTCATATATTAATGCGAGGGGAAAAAAAACACAGGATCTGTCCTTGACTTTGTTCCCTCCTCTGCGACGCAGACGCTTGTTGCGTGATGGAGCAGAAAGATGAAGGAGGTCTGCAGATCGACTCACCGTGTGGCATCCAGACTCAGCCGGGACAAGCTGGACTCTGCGAGTGAGTGCGCGACTGCTGCTGCTGCCGCCGCCGCTGCACCTGTGACCGGGAAGCTGCTGTCTGCCACGCTGACTGCGAACTCTTTAAAACAATCTGTCAAAACGGTGGAGTCGAGCTTGTGCTTGGTGTTTAGACAGCTCGCAAGCCACTTGGCAGAGTGTTGAATGACTTGGTGGTCTTTACGAATCTAATCCTACGCCAATCCCGAAAGAAATGCTAAATGAATACGAGGCTAGACCTGTTTGACGTTCAAGGTGATGTTAGTCTGTCGGTCGGGGTCTCGGATCATAATACACAGCGCACTGCCCTCTGGAGTAAACCTGAAAACAGACACCTCTCTCGTTTCGTCAGTGCTAGTGTTTGATTTGGGTGAATTCTCTGTATTTGTGCCGAAACGCATCGAAACCGACAAAAACCAGAAAGAAAACGATACTTTTACTGCTTTTCGCTCAGGATTACAAAAGGTAACGGTACCAGAACTGTAAGAAATTTAGCATTAACTTGGACCCCACTCTATTCTTTTCACACCTCACAAATTTTGAAATGCAAACATTAGTCACAAATACGGCTGATTATCGAACCTAAAATTCTTTTTTTGGTACCAAACAAAATGTGCTTGTAGCACCGAGTACGCCAAACTGTCAGGTACAAAAAAGCTGGTATCACATGTTTGGTCAGACTCATCCTTTAGGTCACTTTATTCTTTAATCAGATACTTCCAGTTACATGAAAACGTGAGGTTGAAAACTATTTTATCTGCACTAGTATGAAAAATAAACTTATTTTGATGCTGCTTAAACATCGTTATACAATACTGAAGTTATATTTAATGATATAGGTAATGTTCACACCAAAGTCCGTTACCTTTGTAAGCCTGAGTGAAAGGGAGTTAAAACATTATCCTGTCAGAAACACACCTCTCTCGGGGATCCTAAACTCTTCCTGTTGGCTTGCAGATTTGCTTTCCCTTGGCAGGAGGTCTGTGGTTGGACCGGTTTCAAAAAAACAAGCGCATTCTTTCCTTGTTAGGTCATTTTGGCCCGACTTCACCTATTCGGGGAGCCGGTTAAGGTTTGAGTTGTGCTGTCATTTGGTGAGAGTTGAGTTTAAAGGGGACAGACTGAATATTCCGTGCTGAATCAAGTCTTTTAAAATTAAACACATTGCACAACTCCTCTCCAATATGCCATGCTTCATTCCAGCTCGCTCACGTCTCTTAACACTTACGGACTGCACTGACAAGTTCGCTATATCAACTTCAAAGGTGATAAGTCAAAGTTGTGTTTGCAACTTGTTTCTGCTGCCCCCGAGTGGGCAAAAAGATAACTGCAGGTTTAAAGGTCCCAATGTAAAAAGTCCAAAATGCATCCTTTATACAGGCAAATTCTTTAAAACGTCTCCCCTGAACTCTGACAAACTTCTGGGATTAAAGGGGTCAGAACTAAGTCAACACAAGTCTTTAACAAAAGGTCTGCGTTCCTGCAGGAAGCACTACAGGGAGTACCTGGTGAGTCTGATTAACGCTCACTCTCTGGACCCCGCGGCGCTCTACGACGCCCAGGAGCTGACTCGGGCCTGTGAGAGGTACCAGGTGGACACGCAGAGAGGAGAGTCCGAGGACGATCACGCTCACCACGATCGGCTGCTCAAGGTGAGAGGCATCCGTTTACCGCCACGGAGGTCGGGGTCTCGTTTCGGAGACACTTGAGCAATATGTTGCGCGTTTGGGCCAAACCTTCGGATAGATGGGTAGTTTGTGAAATGAATGAGGATCAGACCAAACTAGAGAGGCGCCTTATGACCGGACTGGCTGCACGGATCCTGGCCCCTTCCCTCTCGCCTCGACATGCTGTTTAGCGAGGCTCTATAATCGTGCAGCTGTTAAATTGTAACTTCTCCTCCGTCTCTTTTCACCTTCAAAAAGAAAGCATAAATGTTGCGCTAAGCACATAAAAGTCTAACAATCACTGAGATTATTTAGACGTAACGACGGCGATATGATTCACGATTAGTGGGAATGATCATTTTTGTGTCACAACTTTGATTTTCACAGATAAAACGCTTAAAGTCTTGATGATGTGACATTTGTTGGCGTCTGTAGCAAACAAACATGTTCTCTTACATCTGGAGAACAAGGTTTGTAGTCCGGGGGCGTCTCTGCAGCTCTACATTATTAATGCTGTTGTCACACATTTCACCTTTTATTTTATTCTTTAAATTGCAGCTTCTGTGATTTGGATATTGGACTGATGGCCATAATGCGGTTCGCAGAAAAACAGACCCAAATCATGTTTTTCCTTCTGCTAGTTGAAACACCTGCAGCCGGAAGAACCCTTCTGTCTTTGCATTTGTGCGGTGGACCTCTTTAGTCAACAAAAAGGGAGTTTGACTGTGCAGCACTTTATTTATAAAGCATTACCCCGAAAACTGCAAACTATCTCCGATCGCATCTAAAAATCCAACAGAAGCTGGAAGAAACTGGTTATAAATGCAAAGCACTGAAACAAAATGGCCGAGTTAAGAAACGTTTTAATATCAACATCTAAATGAAAACTTCACAACGTCGTATTTAGTTTTTTTTCTTAACGTGTAACCGCTGTTCTGTGTGGGGAACCAATTGTGATTGAACAGCTGGAAGGGTTAATATTGTAAGAAAGTACTTAGATCGTACTGAGTGCCTCTCATGTGAGCAGAAGATGTGGGAGAACACTGGAGAAGAGATACTGGTGTCATTTTTCACCTTGAGCTGTCGAGATAGCAAAGCCTGTGTGTGTGTGTGTGTGTGTTTGTAGTGCCAATTAGAAGTAGTCCTGCTGGGACACTTTGAGTTATGTGACAGCCAAGCAGCAGCTTTGGTTTTTCCTCTCGGCCTTTCGCTACAAGACGGGCGGGGAAAGTCCTGAGGGCCAGAGAGCGCTCGCAGTCCGCTCATTTCTCGGCGTACGCAATAAGAGTTCGTGTCAAACATGTCGATTTTAGACTCCACGAAAACCTATTTCAATAAAGGATTCTTGATGAAGTAAGCTGTAGGAAAACGTTCACGTACGTTGGGGTTTTGTTTAAGATAAAGAACTTGACGTCTTGTTTTTGTCCCCCCCCTTTACAGAAACTGATGGAGGTCCCTCTTGGAGAAAAAGTTCCTCGGAACAAATAAAAAGGTTCCTCAACAGAACATCGCTCGCCTCCAGAAATCATCCGAAATCTGTCGACAAGAATTTTGAGAAGGGCGCCGTGTGTCTGACTGTTTACGGTGTTCGGCCTCCACCCTTTCAGCGCTCCTGACTCCAACTAAATAAAGGAAAATGGTATTTGGGAGGCATCTGTTCCTGTACGTCTCACAGTCCAGTCAATGTTTTATTTCCTTGTTGGCGATCAGGATGAACCAACTATGAAGGAATGAAGCTGCTTCTGTGCGAGATTTGCTAACGTTGGGACTATATCCTACTCTTCAGGTCACACTGATATGAACTTTTTTTTAAAAAGACCTTTTTCGTGCTATGGGGTTGGATCTTGTACGAATATGACGGTTTGCTGATTTATCTAATGCACTGCTAAGAAAGCCTCTTTACGGAAGTAAGTTAAAAATGTCGATCTCAGAACAACGTAGCAATATTGGGCAAAAATATATAAATACGCGGAAATTAATATCTTGTAAATGTTGACGTCTTGTCAAAGACAGCGCCGATTTTCTGTTTTGCTTTATAGATGATGGATGAATCAAACTCAATAAATAAAATGATTGTTTTGAGATGTGGATGAAATCATTTAATGTCAGATTATTAGTGTCACACTTAACACAGCTTATTAAGGCTTTCGTTAAATACTTGTTGGTATCTGACTAACATCTGACCTTGTTACACATATTGTGCTGCTTCTTTAGGATGTCATTAGTTTACATCAGCTGTTTGACTTACAGGAAAACCCTGCGAGCAAAACCTTTCCGAGAGTATTAGAGGGATCCTGGCTATTCATATTTAAGCAGAAAAAAAGTTTTTGAGAACCTTTAATTATCAAAAACACAATGTAATTTACTTAGTAGACTAAATGTAATGGTTTGAATAAATCAATGCACATTTTACACATTAATAACCATGAAATAAGGCACAAAAGGCGTGTTAAATCCCTTAAATATTAGCGTTTACAGGAATAAATCCCTTATATACATACTTATTTTATGGCATCTATGCAGAAAGGCCTCGTTGAGATTAAAAATCTTTTTCTAATCATGTCCTGGGCACTGACTAATTACAGCCCTATGACATAAAAGAGGTAAACATGTCTCTAAGATCAGAATTGAATGCTATAAAATTGTAGAACTGAGTTTACTATTACTACCCTTACTATTCAAGCTGTGGCATTGTTTAATTCATACTAATATAAGGGAAATAAGGACATGTATATCAAGAAACAAGAGCCTGAAACTGTGTGTTTTGGCTCTGTGGATGTGAAATGCACGCGCGCGCCCGCTGTCGCCCCCCGGCGGCCGCCACGCGCGCCGTTTCTCAAAAGTCACGTGACTTATGGGAAAAGGAGTGCCTGCTGAGCGGCGGCGGAGTCCGGACCGCGCGGAGCCGGAGAGCAGACGCTCACAGTCCCGCAGGCACCGCGGAGGAAACGCAACCGAGGTAAACGAAACTCAGACCTACTTCCTTAATGCATCCACCGCCTATATTTGATGCGTCTATAAATGTAACTGCGATAGTGGTAAGAGGTGCTTCTGACTCTTGTTCCAACACCGGGCTGCCTCTAAAAAAAAACAAAAAAAAAACAAAATTAAAAAAAATAAATAAAAAAGAAGTTGTTTTTGAGATAGCGAGTTTCTTTGCGCGAGCTCCGCCTGTTCGAGGTCTCGAGGCTTGAGCTAAAACTGCACACGCGAGCTCTTTGCGCCGTATTTGTCGACGTTCACACGCAGTTTTATCCAAATGTTGTTGGTTTTTTCCCCCAAAACTTGTTATGACGAAAGTGGCATTGTAGCGTCGAGGGGCGGGGGCACGTTGTGGCATCAGATGGCGGTGGTTGTTTATTGTTTGTTTGTGTTGTTGTTGTTGTTTTTTTAAGGTGGTCATGGCAGCAGGGAGAACGCGCTCCACTCGCAGACTGCGCTCGTGGATCGTCGAACAGGTGTGTGTGTGTGTGTGTGTGTGAGGAAGGGGGAAAGGGAGAAGAGGCCTTATTAAAGAAACAGATCATTGTACATCAGTGGTGGGAGAAGTATTCAGATCCCTCGCTTAAGTAAAAAGTGCTAATGTGGAAATACTCCACTGTGAGCACTGGAGATGTTACTTCAACTAAAAGTATGATCAGGAAAAGGACCCGTGTTTTTTGTGTGCAGAAATCTCAATTTGTAAAGTAGCTAACGCCGAACAGATAAATGTAGCGAGGCCGAAAGGTGCTGCGTCTCGGATACAAGTATCATAGGAAATACTCAAGCAAAGTAAAAGTACCTCAAATGTACTACTTGAGTAAATGCGCTTAGTTACACTCCACCACTGCTGTACACGTTTATAGGACTGCAGATGACACGTACAGGCGGTTTTCATTTGGCTGTGAAGGGTCTCAGGGAAAAGTGAAGAGGGGGCTGGATCAAGGGGCCCCCCCAGACCCGCAGGGGCCTCGAACAAAAGCTAAGGTTAAGCTAAGTTTGTAATTTGATTAATTACAAATTTGTTGCGAAAATCAACTGAAGTTGCATTGTTACACACTTGTGCCAAACTGCACATGCTTGTTAATCCTAAATACATTTATTTTTAAGCAGATGACCACATGTAGGGGTTTAAACGGGGGCCCAGTAATGGGTTAATCTGACCGGGAAATACGGAGGATCTTCGATGCCATAAAAAATACAGACCTACCTGAACCGTTCAAAAAAAAAAAAAAAAGCTAAAATCATAGTAGTTTTATTGTTAAGAGACCCGTAGGGCTGCAACTAAAGATTACTTTTCATCATCAGTTCATATGGCAGTTGTTTTCTGGATTAGTCGATTGCGCTATAAAATTAATAGTAAAGAAGAAGAAAACAATTGAGCCAAAACAGTCAAAAACTCAAAAGATTTTCGGTTTACAAAGCTATAAAACAGTGAAGCAAATAATGCAAATCCTCACATTTTAGAAACTTGAACTACCAAAGTAGATTAATCAGCTAATTGTTCCCACACCCGAGACCTGATACTTATTGATAATGTTGTATTTGCATCTCTTTTCTTTGACTGACTGTTTCAATCTTAGCGTTGTTTAGGGGGTTATTATAATAACATAATATAAATGTAGATTAAATGGGTTCCCCCCCCAAAAAAACCCTGCAGAAGAGGAGGTCTGACTAGTTCTGTCAGCCCTGAATTGTGTCTGCAGGCATTCTGCTCATAAAGCCTCCTGCTGAAGGCGACCCAGGTGCATGTTTATCCCCTCAGAGCGCCGCTCCGGGGGATTATGGCGGCCGGACACTGATCAGAGAAGCTTTACAGAGAGTACGCTGAACCCAGCGGGTGTGTGTTTTGGGCTGTTCGCAGGTCAGCAGTGGGAAATACCCGGGGCTGATGTGGGATGATGACGCCAAAACCATGTTCCGCATCCCGTGGAAACACGCCGGGAAACAGGACTTCCGTAAAGACGAGGACGCCGCCATCTTCAAGGTCAAGACCATTCCCCTTTTGGGAATTACGTGAGCTAGTTTGGCTCTAAACCAGCTCGCATAACTCTTAAAAGACTACACTACACGTGCAAAATCGCCAAGAATGTCTGTAATGGCACAAAACCTTCGTGACTTCTGACATTACACCTCGGCCCCCTGCAGGCGTGGGCGGAGTTCAAGGGTAAGCTGACTGATGGGGGTCAAGACAACCCGGCCTCCTGGAAGACCCGTCTGCGCTGCGCCCTTAACAAGAGTCCAGAATTTATGGAGGTGATGGAGCGAGCCCAGCTGGACATCTCCGAGCCCTACAAGGTCTACCGCCTCGTCCCCATCAGCGAGCAGGGTGAGGCTGCCCCACACACTCCCGTTAGAGTTAAAAAGATGTCTGACTTTCTGCCACACAGCGGCGGAAATTACGCCATCGCAAATTATTCAGGCGAGCGAAAAGAGAGAGCACCGGCGTATTTGGCGTGCGGTGAATTTCGACACTAAAATCCAGGCAAACACAAGTGTTTCGCTGTTGCCAAAACTCCAGGCTCACCACCACTGATAAACTCATAACACTAACGCTTCCAAACTGTTCCGCTGTTAAAAACACTGAATTCTGAAGCAACGGTGCCGCCAAAGACAAACAAAGCCAACAGATTCTTTGGCCTGGAGTAAAATATCGTGCCAACAGAGAGATCCAAACTCTTCCGAACTCTGGACCAGCGTTGTACAACATGTACGTTTCTGCAACCTGACGCATGAAACCCGTATCCGAACTCCGCTCGCGTCTGCACATCAGCACGACTCGTGCAGCAAACTTTTAATCCCGAACCCGACCCGGCTGTGCGTTATATATTCCCGTTGTCCACTCTTCAGACCGACAACCGCTTCTCCGGCCTGTGACTGGCCGCAGTACAGGTGAGGCCTACGCAGGATAAGGCCGGGCTGCCCACCGGCACGTTTTGGTATTTCGATAATCGTTAAATGTTATTTGTGAGGCTAAAATGCAAAAAATTCCCTGGTTTCAGCTTCTCAAATAAAATATGTCTGATGAATATATTTGGGGTTTTGTTCACGTCACCGCAGGTCGGACAAATATTAACGCGCACTTTTTTCACTATTGTTTGACATTTCATACCCAATGGTTAATCGATTAATCAAAACAATAATGGGCAGATTAATCAATGATAACAATAATGAATAGCAGCACATTTGTGCTGAAACAAGTGGTTGATTAACTAATTTGTCTATTGACGGAAAATTAATCGCCAACTATTTAGATAATCGATTAATTGTTTATTTCATTTATGAAGCAACAACCTGAGACGTTCTCTGTTGCCAATGTGAGGATTTGCCGCTTTTCTATAACTGTAAAATGAATATCGGGGTTTTTTTGGACCGTTGGGAAATTGTGATTTTTGCTACTATCTCCGATTTTATAGACAGTTTAATCACTAATGAAATCAAATGTCAGTTGCAACCCTATAGCACAGGACACCTCAGCATCGCGTGATTTAATAAAACACATATCTAGGTAAGCATGGACTTACCAAAAGTCACAGTGGATGACACCTAGTCTTATACCATCTGGGAGGGGGGAAGGAAAACAAGCATGGGCTCAGTCAGTCTCAAAGTGGCTCTCGGTTCATTATTATCAAGAGAGTGTGGAAACTCTCCAAGGCCCGTCTTATCTCTAACAGCGGACACGCTGGCACCTCCCAACGAAAAACACACCTAATCTAAAGTGCACTGACGTCAGCCACAACATGTCAAAGCCAACGTTATAAATTCCTCTTACCCGTACGTGTCTCCCACGCGTCTTCTCAGCACGTCCAGATGAACACGGCCGACAAACTCCTTCCCGGCTGAACTCGACATTTCCGGTCCTGATCCGGGCGGCCGAGCTGCGTGCGGCGTCGACGACACAACCGGAGGTCACGTAACGACGTCGAAACGCTTCCACCGCGAGGAGAAACTGACTTTGCTTCGCCGGGCATCCAGCGACCTGAAAGTGTTTCCAAAGCGAGTTCTTAAAAAAAGACAAAAACATTTCAAATGAACCCAATAAAACCCATTTCATCTGCGAGCGCGACGCCACAGACGGCCTGAAGTATTCTGATCAGTTTATCAGCAGCAACAGGGAGGACTAAAATGGAAAAATAATAATTCGGCGGCTTGTAAAAAGCAGTGGTGTAGTTTCTTGTCCTACATAAAAAGCTTCATGTGATCCTCAAACACGACAACTGACAACATTTGATATCTGATATCAGCTGAAAGGTATTTACGAGCCTTGCTGTTTGCTCTCTGCTCGCATTATTTCGCTGACGTCCTTCTGCTTCCTGGACACCTGTGAATCGCCACGACTGAACGCATTGATTCAGCTCCTTTACTGCACTGTAGCGTCCCTCGGTTAAATGTGTTGCTATTTATTGCTGAACTGTAACGCCTCTCTGTTGTGCTTTTAAATGCCGCTTCAGTGCGTGTCCAGGACTTACATAAGACACTTTGCATTGCCCTTGTGTTTAAAGCTGCTATACAAATAAGCATGCCTTACACGGCGACCCAGGGAGAAAAGGCCAAAGTGCAATTCTGAAAGTGTGGCCGATGCGCCGTCCTCCTTTTATTGAATTATTCTGCCACTAAATCTTCTAAAAACCCCAAACACAGCTGTCCGCGACTCAAACGTGAGGAGATCTGCTTAAAAAAAAAAGATACTGTTGCTTGTTTTCTGAAATATTTCTGCGCTGGAAACGAGCGACACGAGTAATTAGAACTACAGGGCGAAAGGCAAGAACAGATCAAGTGAGTTCTTGCGGTTGTGCTGAGTCAGCAGGGCAGCGAGCTGATACTGGGGGTCAGAAAGTCCAGCCGACGTCGGCCCGGTAACTCTGCTCATTCAGCTCTGCAGCTCTTTAGTGTAATAACTGTAAATGAACGGAGACCACTTTCTTTGTCCGTTCGTAAGCACCCTAAACCCACAGGTGTCGCCTGTCTACGGCCGTATCGTTAGAACTGAAGTGAGCTTGCGTCCGTTCAGGTGTGCTGGTGCCTGAAAAGAAATGCAGAGCGAAAGCCACCAAGAGGCCGAAAAGGAGGACGAGTGAGCCGGAGAGCGACGACGCCGGTCAAGTCAAGCAGATAAAGACGGAGGAGGTCACCTCACAGCTGGTGAGTTGGTGATGGGGGGGGGGGGCTTAGCTGAGCCGAGCCTGACGAGCTGAGCCTGATTGGTCTTAAATGGCAACTGGACATGGGAGCTGTCAGCAACATGGCCTCTCCTCTGGTGCCACCTTGCGGAGTCCCAAATCCAAACTATATGCTAATTCTACACTGCACGCTGACCACCATAATATACTGTTTTAGCAGTCATTTGTTCTAACAAGAAATGACACAGCATGTGTGAGGTCAATCAAATGGCAGCTTTGGAGAGCTACTGCTAATTAAGGCTTCACAGACATTTAAAGTTCTTTTCTATTTTTAGTTTTCTAAGATTTGTTTTCCAGCTGTGAGCAGCGCCTTCATTTCCTTTGTGCATTGCATTGTGGGAGAATAAGGCCCGCCACACGCCACGTACTCGAAACCTGCTCAGACTCAGCGTGTCGTTTTTGCCTTTTAGCATGTTAGCATGCGTCGGACGCCAAAACACAAAGTCTGAGAGTGGAAAGTTTGAGCTGCTGGAGGCGCACGATGAAAAGTCAGATGGTCAGAGTCATTGGGATTCATCCTGTTAGGATCATCCAATAATCTCTGAAATATTTACTGGACTATAAAAATAGCTGTAAACGTCCAGGCACAGAGCCACGCTGCCAGCGAGGCTAAAAAAAGGCCTCATAAATCTTGGCTTTAAAGTGAGGCAGCCTGAGCTGAAGGTGTCATCCAGCCGCCGTCTCAGTGAGCTAAAAACCTTGTCTCATCAGCCGCGAACTCTCTGATCCTCAGTGTGTCGAAGAGGCTCTGCTGCTGGGTGACATCCACTTCCAGGCAGAAGAGGCCGCCCAGTACACCCCCACCACACAGCGAGGCGGTGAGTTCAGCTGCATTGTTCTACAGCCTGGTCGGTCCGTGCCCCTTAAGAGTCCGATATGTTCCCTTTGCCTAGACATGAGCTTCCTGACCTACAGGGATTTCTGTGCAGGAGAAAATTACTAGCCTCATTTGAACTGGAGCGTTAACTAACCAGCCTTCCAACTATATTATGGTCCGCTGAATTCTGCACCACCACACAGCAGTTTGCCGTCCCTGCTAGCACCATAACGAGGAGAAAACACATTGCTTTAAAGCTGTCGCTCGTCCATTAATAGATAAAAAGCACCTCGCTTCCCTACGGGGGGGGGGGGGGCTGTTTGTTGTCTTTGTCAGGCAAGTTCTACACGTGCTGATCTCTTGCCGCCTTTGGGGAAGGAACGTGATAGCGGTATGTCAGACGTTTGGGCTGATTTCACCATCTAGATTCCTCCCGGAGAACGCCGGCTTCTCGGTCGTGAATACGCACAGCCGGGGGTTTATAATCAGCTGTTTGTGCGAGTGTTACAAGAGGGCAGGGCAGGTACCAGCGCGATAGGAGAGCTCATGATATGCAACAATGCTTCCTCGTACGCCATCAGCCCTTCGACCAATCAGGAAAGCTTACCGCATCGCCGCTACAGTTACAGTAAGTTACGCTTCCAAAACAAGGGGAGAAATCTAATGGACCTGCTGCAGGATTTACACTGCATGGAAACAGGATTTCTCAAGAGTAACATGAGATTACGTTCAGTATCTGCCAACAAAACAAACTTTGGGTTACCGACTCTGGCCACGAACACCTAATTCAACCAATGACATTAGGCCAAAACAACCAGCTGATCTGTCACTTTTTACCCCCCCCCGCAGTGGTTGATGAGATCCAGTTGGACGTTCGGATCGAGGAGAGCGTCTCTGCTCCGGCAGAAGGTAATAAACTGAAAAACACGTACAGCAGAGTCCTTACTTTTTAGATTTCATTAGTCTACAGACATTTAGTCTGTATCCTGCTGATTTTAGTTTTTCAGACTGGATGACTACTATGATTTAAATATCGTTTAAAAGTTAACGACAGCTTGATAAGATTTCGGTCTGTAAGTTGTTTTAAATGGATTATTTTCAGTTTTATTTTGGCTACACTTGACTGGTCGTGTTTGAAATCCTGCCTCCTCTCCGTTTCCGTCTCCAGTCCAGGACTCCTTCAGTGTGGTGGTTCATTATTTAGGGCAGGAGGTTCAGAGGCGTGAAATCCAGGGCACTGATGTCAGGATAATGTACCGGTCTTCTTCGCTCGTTCCCCCGATACCGGCCGCCCTGAAAAGCAGCTTTCCGTGCATTCGGCTGCCGGAGCCGCCCTCCACGCTGCCGGCCGGCCCGGAGCTGCAGGCCCTGTTCACCCTGCTGCCCTTCATGGAGAGAGGGGTGGTGCTCACCTCCACGCCGCAGGGAGTTTACGGCAAACGGCTCTGCCAAGGGCGGATCTTCTGGACGGGGCCGCACGCGACCACGCCGGGGATGCACAAGTTGGAGAGAAACACGGAGCCGGTGATGCTCTTCAGTAAAGACACCTTCAAGCAGCGTGAGTCCGCACAGAGATGGCTGATGCGTAATTCCTGTGGCGAGATGTGCGAGATTTTAGTCTTAGCGTGGTTGGATTAGTTAAAATATGTACGGAAGCGTCTGACAGCTGCCCGAACCGTTCAGGTTTCTGTCTAAGATGTGCATCAGGCGTCGTAAATGGACTCCGTAGTTATTTCAACCCAAAACCAGGTTATTAGATTAACGTGTATGTAAACAGTCCCGGACCTGTTTTTAAAGGCCATCAGTTCATGTTAAGGAGGCAGTTTGAATTAGATTACAAAGAATGCTACATATTTCGACTACAACTGAAACGATTAGTTGATCGACGGAAAATTAAGTGGCAACGACTTTGATAAGTGGTTCATCATTACAGTCATTTTTCGAGCGTAAATTGTCAGACACGCTCTGGTTCCAGCTTCCCAGTTGAGGAGATTTTTCCGTTTTTTGTCCGTCATATATGATCACAAACTGAATATATTTGGGGTTTTGGACTGTTTGTCACGTAAAACGAGGAGTTTGACGACCCCACCTCGGACAATGGGCATTTTTCGCTGCTTTCTGGCATCACAAAGCACGGAACAATTGCGAAATTAATCAGTAATTTAAATAATTTTCCGTCGCAACGCCCGAGTAGCTTGCCCATAATGCCCAGTGTCCGACCTCAAGCCAGTGAAGCGGTTTTGAAAACGTGTGTGGAGAAACTAATTTGGCTCATTTTCTGTCCCGTTATAGCCTTGAGAATCGCAGTACAGTCGAATTAAAAGCACAGCTGATCATTTAACTCCCTTTTCTTTCCCTCTTAACCAGAACTGGACCACTTCCGTTCGAACGGTGGCGAGCCTCCTCGGAGCGGCTTCACCCTCTGTTTCGGAGAAGAGCTGAGTAACACCGAAGACCCCTCCGGAAAACTCATTATTGTTCAGGTGAATGTGCAGCCACATCTATGACGCCACTTTAGGTTGGTAGATTGATTTTTATATTAAACCATCTCTTCATGTGCTCTCAACTGCTATGAACACCAGAACGAAGACTTACCCGATCGGCTTTCAACACGCGGGAGATAAATTGTGTCTTTAAACAAAATATTTGTACAATTGTTTTTTATATTTTATTTTCTGATTACGACCTCGGCGCCAAATACCATGGGAATAATTAATGAGATGCTATAATTCAATTAAAATTCTCCTAATAGTGGCTTCACGTTTCTGTCAAATAAAACAGCGGTGGAAAGTAACTAAGTACATTTACTAGTACAAATTCAAGGCACTACTTTACTTGAGTCTTTCCATTTTATGTAACTTGATACTTAAACTCCACTACATTTATTTGAAGGCTGAAGGTGAAATGTAACACACACACACTAATGCAGCAGTGCTATTAATCCAGAAACATCAGATAGCACAGGAAACCCTTTACTGCTAAATAAATACTCAAGTAATACTTTGAATGCAGGACTTTTACTTGTAGCGTGGTATTAGTGTAGTGTATTTTCACAGCGTGGCAATAGTACTTTTACTTGAGTAAAGGATCTGAATACTTCTTCCACCACTGTTAAAAAAACAACAACGTATTTGATAGAAAACCTTTTGCACTTTTTAGTCGGCTTGGAAAAAAAACAAAACTTTTAAAACTATTTTTGACATTTGTTGCTCAAATATCAGTTGGTTGAAGAACTACTGCATTTGCATTACAAACATTCGTGTTTTTTTCTCCATGTAACTTGCTCATTCATCAGGTTTTGCTCTCAGTTAATTAGTGATTGATCCCGAAACGTTTGAGACACTATTGCTCCAGCAGGGACAGTGCAGGGGAACCCTGAGAGAGCCAAATGTGGGACTAAAGTAAAACTCAGAAACTGAAGTTTTAGGCAAAACTTGTGAGCGAGAAGTTAAGAATCATCCAACACATGATACTAATACCATCACCTACCAACCCCCCCCACCCCACCCCCCCCCCCCCCACCCCACCCCCCCCCCCCCCCCCCCCCCCC
>CM022493.1:6832628-6855130 GCA_011952105.1 Coreoperca whiteheadi | reverse complement strand
CGGCACCGGGTGGCCGGGATGCTTGGGCGGGTGCGGGTGCGGCAGCGGCTGCTGGGGCGGGTAGCTCGGCTGCCAGGGCGGGTGTGGTCGCCAGTGGCTGGGCTGCTTGGACCCCTGTGGCTGCTGGGGCGGGTAGCTCGGCTGCCAGGGCGGGTGTGGTCCCCAGTGGCTGGGCTGCTGGGGCCCCTGCGGCTGAGGTAGCTGCGACTGTTTGGGATGTTGGGGCACCTGAACACGGTGTTGCTGGTAGCTATTCACGGGAGCCTGCTGGGTTGGATCACCAGACTCCACTACTTGTGGAGGTCGAGGGTGTCGGAAAGAATATTGCATTTCTGGCACAGACTGATAGTTTAGTTCTTTTGATTCAGCTTCAGGCTGGTAACTGCGAACTAGTGGTGTGTTGTAGCTACTTGCCTCATTTGCAAGTGAGGTTGAATTACCACCATCAAGTCCTCCCGTGCTCCATGAAGATTTGTCTCCAGTTTTAACGCTACTTGAATCTGGCTGATAGCCTTCCACTGGCACATTATCTCCATACTTCTCAGCAGATCCAATACTGTAAGCTGTTCAGAACATATATGTTAGTCCATGCACACAACCAGTTAAATAATCTCACAACTTGACTGAACTTACCCTTTGCTCGATGTCTTCCAGCAGCTAGCAAGGACAACAACAACCATCTAGACAAGACATTCCCATGTTACTTTATGCCTTGATAATGAGTTCAACAAAGAAATTTTAAAACTTACCTTAAGAGAAACCCCATAGCTCCAGCCACAGGTGTAGGCCAGTGACGCCACAAACTCGGTCACTTCTGTCAGCGCCTACCAAACCACACAACTGAATCAGTCTGAAAACAACAGGACAGTGAGGTAACACTGGAGCTCTTTATAAGCTGTACCCTGCTAATTAACTGGACACAGGTGTGAGGAGATAAAGGCAGGTGTGGCTAATCACCTGACGGGAGAGGCCCACTGCAGACCAAGAAATTGTAGTTGAGAAGCTTTCAGAGGTGTTTTGCATTTTTATTCCTTGCACTTTGGACTCTAAGTGTGTCATTTTCACACTTCAACTAAGTAGTTATTTGATAAAAGCAGGAAAAACTACAAGTAGGCCTATCTGGTCAGCTTCATCATTATGTGTTATTTCAGCCACTTCAGAGAAAATGATGGATTTCTGATTATGATGTCATGATTGTTTTACCATGACTTAAAATATTTGCTTCAGTAAATATCCAGAAGAGGGCAGAATAAGCTCAGATAATCAAACTTCAGCGACAGTAAACTTAGGCTTGAGCGAGTGCTGGGAAATTAAACTTTCTGCGGGACTAGATTATAGTGTCTCATATCTGGTATAATTTTCACTGTTAAACACACACACAAATCAGAAGGATACATATTTGTTGTGTGGCTGTTAAACCTTGGATTCACAAAGACTTCAGTTCACTTCATGGTTATATTTGGTGGACATTTAATGAATCAATCGGAGGAAGGATGAAGATAATGATGACCAATTATAATTTAAGAAAAGCATATTTTTTAATGTAAAATGTTGTATGCATATAATATTAAGATACAATAAGATAAGCCTTTACTGATCTCCAGAGCGGAGGAGCAGGCATTGCTGCAGCATAGGCCTGAAAAAAGAAAAAAATAATAATTAGAGGTGTATACAAAACAAAAAAAAGAAAAGAAGCAAAAACAGAAACTAAACAAGAGCAATTAAAGTCAAAATCACAAGGAAGGAGTGATAGGGATCTGATTAGTAGCATGTCTAGTATATGTAAACAACTTACACCAGAATAGTATATTTTATGATGATGATGCTTAGTGATTGTCTGTATTAATATAGAAATATAGTATTGTATATAATGTAATACAGTATAACGTAACAAAATAGTATCATATAGTACAGTATAATATAGTATGGGATATAAAATATGGTATAAGTTGAAATGCAGTAATATAGTACAACATAATATATAGTATAGTACAGCAATATAACAGGATATCAAATATAATATAGTATAGTATAATATAAAGTAGATAATACATTTTATTTTGTATACTATTTAACAAAATAGATACATCTTCATAAATGAATGATTCCTGAATAAAAACATTTACATGATCTTTTTCATCAAAGACTTTTTTAGAACCAAAACATAAAGCTCCCATATACGTCTTTTTCAGCATTTATATTTGCGTAACATTGTTTTTTCACGCCTGCTGTCAGAAGAACTACACTTCCCGTCAGCAGCCGCATTACGCAACGCAAACGCTGCTTCCCGAAATGAGATTTCGAAATAAGGGTTCTTCCTGAAAGTGTCGCGCCATCGCCACTGTGAGCTCGAGCGAAAACCCAAAACCCGGATTTTATTTTGAAATCAAGGTCATTCCTCCGTGTTTCGTCGATCCGTGGCGGAGCCGCCGATCGCCCGGGACCGGGGGAGTGTATTCCCGTGTGAACTGCGGGCTTTCGCAGCAGGTACAGTCCGTCCGCGATGAGGCTCCGTTTGGCCGGAGCCGTGCTGATGACGGCGGCCGCCTACTACGTCTACCTGCCGCTACCGAGCGGCGTGAGCGAGCCGTGGAAGCTGATGCTGCTGGACGCGCTGTTCCGGAGCTTCATGCAGGCGGTGAGAGCCGGAGGATGCGCGGACAGTAACGTGAGGGCAGAGGAGGAGCAGGTTAATGTGGCGGCCGCACAGGAGTTGTCGGGGCCGGAAAACCAGAGGAAAGGCAGGGGGAGAGTTGCGGCAGAGTATTTCGGTGCGAGGACAAAAATGTGTTCTTTAAAATACAGAAATCGGTGGCGTAAAAGAGGATCGGGCACAGGTGACATGTAAGGAGCACACAATGAAAGCAATATCACCACAGCGTGGCTAGAATAATATAACTTGGTACGGAGAGGGGATGTAGAAGAGTTCAGTATGACAGATCCCAGTAAAACTTAGTGTACCAGATTCCATTAGAATAGAATCAAACACATGAAACAATAAACCATCTGAATGCAGAGCACAGTTTAATAGAGTGAAACAGAGCAGAGTTTGATATTCCACAACAGAACAGGCTAGACTTTAATACAATACAATAGAATACTATTATTAGGCCACTGTACCATACTATATTATGGTGAATTAGAATATGACAAACTTTATACTGTGACCTACAAGGAGAGTAGAAAAGAATAGTATAGAATAGAAACAAATAACACATAATGTGCTGTGCTATACTAGAATATATAGAAATATAATAATAGAAAAGAATAGAGTAGAATATGTATATATTAATATGTCCAGTGAAAACCATGCATCTTCATGGGAAAAGAACATTCTCTGACTTCCAACGCTAAATAAACCGTTTAATTGTCTGAAATAAATGCGTCGTCACAACGCGTTCTTCGGGTCGCGAAAAGTCGACGCTCGGTCGTGGTCACGTGAGCAGGCCGGGTGCCGCAACGGCAGTAAGTAGGACACCAGGCTGGCAGCGCGCGGCAGGCACACGACTGAGCCCACGGGTGCGAGATGCGGCAAGGAGGTGACCTTTGACCCTGCTGCTCGACACAGTATGAGGCCGTCGGCGTTTGTGCACAAGCAGCAGAGCTGCGGCTCCGGCGTTAACGTGTTAGCTTTCAACTTAGGCGGCAGTGCACGCATCCAAATCTTAGAATCTTAGGCGTCGTGCGCAGCGCGGCAACCTTTTACGCACACGCTCGGGCCGCAGGACAGGGTTCCCACGGCCCGCTCATCCGGTCACTGCGTATCTATTTTCCGCGTTATTCCAATGTTGTTCAATTTAACCAACTCAATGGCATGGGGGGAGGCTCCAGAGAGTCTGATTTACAAGCAAATAAAAATGAAGATACAACGTTTTAGGGCAAAACCGGCGGTGGAATGTAGCTCGACCCCAACTTTTAAGACCTGCGCTGCCTGTGCCTGTCTGTCGGCACACTTTGCACATGGACTCGTACTTTTACTCATTCATAAAGGCACATTATACCTAATACACAGACAGTTTTTTTTTTTTTGATAGCCTGTAAATATGTCCACACATTGGCTCGCTCAGGGTTTTACTGTATCTTTATTTAGATTTTCATGGTCTGGGTCCGGCTTACTCTTACTCTGCAACGTTACCTCTCCCGTGTTTCATTCTCATTGCTGTTTGCTGCGAAGACACCTTTATTCCCCTAAAGGGTGATCTTATCTCATCTCATCTTCAATGTAATATTACAGAAATACACGAGCTGCCCAGCAGATAAAGAAAATAAAGTAGTTAAAATGAGCTCCACCTTTAATATTGAAGCGTTATCAAACACATTAATGCATCAATAATTATAATCCAAAAATGTAATCTATATTATTCCGAAAGTTTGCACAATGAGTACTTTTACTTTTGGTACTTTGCACTTTCACTTAAGTAATATTTTGAATGCCTGAGTTGTACTTGCAACAGAGTATTTCACTGTGGTATCGCTACGTTTACTTAAGTGGAAGTTCTGAGTACTTCTTTCACCTCTTAGCGAAACACTTGTACAGCCAGAAGACACTCAAAGGAAACAAACCCTTAGTTCTTAAACAAGTTTCTTCGACCCCGACAGACTTCTCTTCTAGCATTGAAGTCCAAGCTGCGTCCTCTCGGGTACAGAAACCTCTCGCTGACCACCTAACGACTGGCATGCTTGTGTTTCCAGAGTGACGTGGCTCACGCGCTGGGCGTCTGCCATCGGGTCCACCTGTTGAACAGGGTGGTGTCCTGGGTGGAGGTGATCGAGGCGCGCTCCTGCCCCGCCGTGCACGTGAGGGACTCCGCGCTCGGCGGCGTGCCCGTCCGGGTCTTCCAGCCGAAGGCGGGGGGGCAGCTGAAAAGGGGAGTCGTGTATTTCCACGGCGGCGGATGGGCCCTTGGCAGCGCGCGTGAGTGTTGGTTTTAAAACTCTGCAGAGGAGCACGATTGTTGACTTGAATGCCATTTGTGTTTTGTTTCCCCACAATTGCAGTTGAATTTTATTCTCATCCACGGGTGAGTCTAAGACAAACAAAGCCTAAAAGGAGAAAACATTCTGGGTTAACATTCATCACTGTGGATAATATCACAGCTACGGTACTGTTGACATGATATCAGTATCACTCACTGAGTCCACCTGCTTCACAGGGATGCGATCATACGACCGTCTTTGTCGCAAAATGGCGGAGGACCTGGACGCCGTCGTCATGTCTGTCGAGTAAGTTCTGTCACGACTGATGCCAGTAAACGAAGTAACAGCCAAATAGGTCCAAACTTGTTGTCTCTTGTTTTTAGCAAAGCGGAAACTACACTTTCACAGGTGCTTTTCGTCCATTCGTTACAAACCAATATTCGCTTCCGATTTCTAGTAAAATCGCCAACATTGACATTTACCAGTCCTTCAAATAGTGTAGTGGAAAACGTATCGATCAGACTCTTTTCAAAGGTGGCTCATTACTTTCGGTTGTGTCACTTTACCTTGTAACTGTGCCTTTAATTGTATAGTTTAAATTTTTTTTTACTTCTATCCTTGTTTTAGTTTTATATAACTTTTATATTATTTATTTCTGCCCTTGTGCTGCTGCAACAGCCGAGTTTCCCCTCCGGGGATCAATACAGGCTCATCTTATCTTACCTAATGAAGGCCATGAGATGTGGCTGAAAGCTCCTTAAAAACAACCGAAAGATGTCATTTTATGATTTGTTTTAATGGCGTCATGCAGTCAAGCTTTTCTTTTTTTTGTCAGTTGTTTCACTTTTTATTATATGAAGCATAACCTGAGCTTTCCTTGACGCAAGAATATTGTTTACAGTTATCTGAGGGTGAACAGTTTCTGACTAGTTAGATGCTTGGGGACATACTGTAAAATCTGGAACTAAATACATTTAAATCAATGAGTTTCTCCGGAACAAATCACACTAAAAACTGAAAATGTTGTGGTGCTGTGTCGCTTAAACAGATAAGGACCGAAGCAGCAACACTGTCCTGGCTTTTATTCCTGTTTCAAAGTATTATTTTTATGTAATAGAAATCCTTCTGTCGCTATAGTTACCGCCTTGCCCCAGAGGCGGTGTTCCCGGATCAGTACCACGATGCGCTGGCGGCGTCGCGGGCTTTCCTGTCCGCCCAGGTGTTGGAGCGCTACAGCATCGATCCAGGGAGGGTGTGCGTGTCTGGAGACAGCGCCGGAGGAAACCTGGCCGCCGCTGTGGCACAGGAGGTAGAAAAGCGAACACGCGCGTCAGATTTCTGCATATTCAAACATGAACTGCTCATCTAAAAGCATAACAGAGAGGCCTTCAGTTCTAGGCTCTCTTTGTTCCCCTCTGCTAGCCCATGAGCTAGTAGTGGTGATCCCGAATGCAAAAAACAGCGACAGCCCGGATGAGAACAAATATTCCGTTTGGTAAGGTCTCGTAGCAGTTCAGCCGGGTTTAATCAGCCAGGCTCTGCTGTTCAGACAGGGGAAACTCTGGAGAGGCCAGAATCTGTCTGACACCATCTGGGGTCAGAATGTGGGTGAGTTCAGCGAGTAACTGCTAGCGCTCCAAGAACGTCATTAGTTTGGGTTCGAGCGAGGAGTTTTAGTGGAAAGGCATTTTACACCCTGACCGCTGATGAAAAGCAGGAAGTTAAAAGGCTGTTTTACTTTGCTACCCTCCCTTCATCGATCCAAGGGACACTTGAGATGAATTTGCTGAAAGCTGAAACACAACTGCACCAGTTTGTCTACTAAACAAAAACAACATACATCATCAGTCATTTAAAAGATGCTGTTAACACAACGTGGCTTTAAAGATCTCGAATATATTCAATATTGGACTGAAATGATCATCAGTGAGCTATTTCAGTTAAAAACTAACTATTCAGGTTGGCTCTGAGAAACCCATATCAGCTGAGTCGTAATCTAAACCCTGACTGTGTCCACAGATCAGCTCAGATGACAGTCTGACGGCGAAGTTCAAGGCCCAGGCGCTGATCTACCCCGTGCTGCAGGCGCTCGACTTCTACACCCCGTCCTACCAGCAGAACCGGGCCGTGCCCATCCTCTACAGGCCTGTCATGGCTCGTTTCTGGCTGCAGTACCTGGGCGCCGACTCCTCCCTGGAGCCCCTTCTGCTCGCCAACAACCACAGCTCCCTGGACCAGCCGGCCATCAGCGCCGACACCCGCGCCAAGCTGGACTGGACCGCTTTGGTCGCGGCTGAACGCAGGAAGCACTTCCGGCCGGTCGTCAGGGAAACGGGGTCGCCGGGGGTGATGGGCGAGGTGCCGGCGCTGATGGACGCGAGGGCGGCGCCGCTGCTGGCAGAGCAGAGGGTTCTGGGTAGGACGCCTAAAGCATACGTGATGACCTGCGAGTTTGACGTGCTGCGGGATGACGGGCTGATGTACGCCAGGCGCCTGCAGGACGCCGGCGTCACGGTGACCAGCGATCACTACGAGGACGGTTTTCATGGCTGCATGGTGTTCGCGTCCCTGCCGATGATGTCTAGCGTTGGACAGAGGAGCATGAACAACTACATCCGCTGGCTGGACCAGAATCTGTGAGACGATCAAAGCGCTCCAGATCCTTTTGAACCAGGATCCGTCGCAGAAGGTCTGGCGCTTCAGAGAGCTCCTTGTTGGATCTGCTGAGACGTGTGTCCTCGTGTCTTTGATAATCACAAATGTAATGTAATGGGGGGTTTGAAAAAAAAAAATAAAAATCCGACCTAGAAGATCACAGGTTGGATCCACGGTGTCCGTCAGCAGCGATGCGTCCTGAGCAAGACCCCGGGCAGGACAGAAAACATCCGCTGCTTTGGATCGGAGGATCCGCATAATACATCAAATTTAAAAACCCTGAAACAGAACCAACAAATGAAAAAAGGCTCATGATATACTTGCTGTTTACCAACATGTAAGTTTGACAAAGTTATATCCACTAGGGGGCAAATCAGGGGCCCAATCATCCCTGACAGACACCAGAACCCTTCTGCTTTTCGCAACACGGCTGTACATGGTGACACCACAGGAGGTTAATGGTTAAGATCACAGAGCAGCAGCTCTTCTAGTTTCTCTTTAAAACGTTTCACCATTGAGTCCGCCGCCGATCACACCCCACCGTTCTCAAACACGTCTTTAGAAAGCGAGCGCGTCAACGCAGCTGGGCCTGCAAGGTCCAGACTCCAATGTACCACAAAGCGTCCTCACTGAACCCTCAGACCAAAAACCAACCAAAGAAGAACGTAACGCTTTTTACTTTTACGCTCACGTCAAAGGCCATCAATTCAACGCAACCTTTTGGAGAATGACCGTATATTTAGGGCTCATTATTTTCAAGAGCGACAAAATCCAGGAGTTTATGTGAGGGAAGAATAAAACATTATTGAAACACAAGCGACAACGTGACCCTATTCATGTTTAAAACGCCAATTTGCTCATTTTTCTCAGTGTCCATTGTAGTGTATTTGGAATGTAATAAACAGATGAAAATAAAAGTATTTAAAATATTGATAACCCAAAAATCTGGGTGGAAATCGGATTTTGGAAATAACCAGTCGCACCTCAACACTATGGGACGTCTCCGTGTATTGTCTATTAATGACTGAGGGATCATTTACAGCTCATTCATGTCCCCCCCCCCCCCGTTTTCTTCTGTCGTCATTCTCCGCCCCGTCCTTGAGTACTGTAAGCTGACGCAGGACGACGTCCAACGACGTTTGGGGGGAACATCTGGGGAAGTAAATCCCCCCCCTCAGTCCAAATCAGTGAAAACCGATGTGCTCCAGTATCTCTCCGTAAAACCTGACAATGATGAGCCTTGAGCGTTCTGCGTGACGGCCGGGGCTTCTAATCTGACTACTTTTAGAGGTCAGAGTCACTCAGACGTTGTCTTCAGCGTTTATTCTTTTAAGATGACACTGAAACAGTCTGCTCTCTCACACACACACACACACACACACACACACACACCAGGCCAGTCAGGGTTACAGTGTGAATGGCAGAAGTATGCCAGAGTTCACATCTGTGTACACTCACTGGATTGTGCAATATTGTGCGTTTGAACGTATCCCTCACCCCCCCTGTAACTTCACTTTCTGATGACCACTGTACTGTAGGGCCAATGCAATGATGATTGCTGTGAAATGTATGCGAGAATTACTGTATCACCGCTAAGGGAAGAGATCCCAAATGGACTATCGCGTTTCCCTCCCCCACCGCTGCTGGCCCAGAGCTGATATAATGAACCGACGACAGCCAGCCTCAGACAGTCTCGGTGTTTGGCTTTCGGCCCCGAAAACGCAGCGAGCCGAGAGCGTAGCAGCAACGCTGACCCGAGTGCAGTTGTTACAGGGCTTCACATTATTCAAAAAAAAAAAAAAAAAAAGGGGGGGGGGGGAGTTGTAACACTGGCTATGAGGAGACTGTGATTTTCTTTTCTTAAAGGGAGATGATTCCAGACAGTTTATTCCTAACGTGTGGGTTTCTCTGAGCAATGCATGCTCCATTCGCACACGTTTTGTACACTTTCTAGTAAAAAGTGACTATGTTTGATATGCACGTAAAGTAAAATAAGTCATTTATAATTAAGAAATAAGGATTTTAAAATCAGACGAGGTGATGTGGACGGCGGAGAAAGACTTTTTGAATGTTTCTGAGTCCTATAAATGTATTGCTGTATGTGAAATGATGCATTAAATAGTTTATTATTGTAAAAAATAAGGCTTTCATATAAGTACGGTTATGCAACAGGTTGTTTCAGCCAAGATAATATACAGAACTGGCCCCAGATGTGCTCCTGCAGCTCTAATAAATCACATAAAGTAGCTGTTTTATTGGCCTCTGGGACAACTCTAGTGTAGGGAGCAGGATCACAATATTTCTTGTTTTCTTTATGCAATTATTATTGGGGTTTTTTAAACGATGTACTGTATGTGTCTTATTATCATGTGGGCACTTGTGTGTGAAAGCAGAACATTCCTGGACAGGGTTTTACTGTGATTGCGAGGACCGGAGGTGCCGCAGGCGACATGCAGCGGCACCTGCAGAGGGCGAGCTCTGGGGGCCATACTGGAGGTCCTCAGCTTTTAGACTAGGGCTTAACGCAAGAGTGTTCATTTAGTCACAATAAGCTGAATTAAATATGTAAAGTGCTGCAGCATACTGTATATCTAAATCCATTAAACATCTGTCCAAGTGATGCAGAAATAAAAAAAACTCAATCGTATGTATTAATGGAACCTTATGTAACTGTGTATGTTGCTGAATTATTTGTAAAAAAAAAATAAAAATACAGTAAAATATTATTATTACCATGTCTTCTTTTCTTATTGCCCTTGAAAGATAAGCGCGTATTTGATTATTACAAATACAGCAATTCCATTTAAAAACAGTTATTTATTAAATTATAGTTTACTGTGTCACCATTTATAATTATTAGTTACAGATATAAAAAATATAGTATTTCATAAACATAGACCACATGATTGGTTATTCAATTATTGTAATTTACTAATATAAGCCCTTTAAATATAATTCTATAAAATATATATGCATATTTATAGATTACAGGCGTCGTCAAATATTTCTGGGGAGGTTTTCATGGGTCAGTATTTCAGAATAAAAGTCTGACACGGGAGATGGCGCCAAATCCTCCTCCTGGACACCAGCCTCCCATCACTAAAACAGCTGTTGTGCATAAGTGTAGATATAATTTATCACATGAATCACGTGTCTTTTATTCTTGTTTTTATCTCAGATTTATGAACGCCATAAAACTTGATGGTTTTTCTGTGATGGATTTACACTTCAATGCTTTTTTTTTTTTTTTTTTTTAAATCCCTGGATTTAGAGTTCGAGCCTTGTAGTTTTTTTCCTTGCATTTGTGCCTGCGATCTGACGTCCTGTGATATCGGAGAGCAATAAAAACGCGTCCAGGGCGAGCGATTTCTGCCAGAGCTTCTCCCATCTGTCATCCCGGTGAAAAACCGGTTTCCCTCCCTGCTTGGGTTCCTCACCTCTCGCTCGCTGGATACCAGAGGAACGACTCGGCTTCCCGTCTCTGCCTTTCTTCGCCCCTTCGCTTCTTTCCTCATCCGCACACAGACACTCGTCCTTCAAGTCAAAGCCTGCAGAGGCACAGAAGCCGGGCCCCGTCGGGCAACGGCTGCGTGACAGAACGCAACGTTCCTGTCAGATCATGTGATCAGAAATGGCAGCAGAGAGGTGAGCAGGAACGCGCTTCTCCGGACAGACAGGTCGGTGTGTGTTTACGTGCCAACTAACAGCCGAACCTGCATCATCAGACCTGCATCTGGAGCGCCGCAGGGCACGCTCAGTGTTTGTCTGCTCAGATCTAAAACACTTGATTAGTGTGCAATTGCCCATCAGGACTTGATTACCCAAAAACTGTGTGTGTGTGTGTGTGTGTGTGTGTGTGTGTGTGTGTGTGTGGGTGGTGGATCAGTGAGGCAACAGTCAGCCGCAACACCGCGTCCTGCTGCCAAGCAGGCCGCACGACTGAGTGCAAGCTTTGTGTGAGTATCCGCTCAGCCATTGTTTTTTCCATAACCACTTAATCCCATTTAGAGTCACAGCAGAGCACGGAGTTTATCCCAGCATGCAATTTGCCAGCAGATCGGAGGGTGGGTTCTTCAAAGTCGGCAATTCAAGACGGAATAAGTCACAGCGGGTCAGGGTCAACGAGTCACATTTAAAAGAGACTGAGAAATGCAGGTTTCGTTGGCCTGGATTGAAGAGAGACGGCGGGTTTACCGTTTGCACGCCCTCGGTATCCCATAATCCACTGGTTCATTCTTAAATGCCGCGTTCAGGGGGATCCTCTTCAACTCATACATTGTGCCCCGGTTCTGTTTTACATCTAGGCGCCTGAGATTTACCCAAACATGGCAGAATGCAGACTAAGAAAGGCGTGATTTTTGAGTGTGCTGTCGTAGCCTCTATCAATGCAAGGGCGATGACCAAAGGACGTGGAGGAGCCGCTCACAGCCGCAAAAAAAAGTCTTGAAGTAAATTGGTGATGACAGCTGCGGGAAAGATCCAAGAAAACAAAAGAGCGTAATTGGTGTTTAGTTTAACTGAGCATTTACGGTTAGTATAAACTGGTGACCGTATGTTGATCTCTCTTTTTTGGGTACTAATGACAAAGAGTACGGTTTGACAAATAGTTCCTACTAAATATAATTATGCAAGTAGTGTGGAATGGGAACAGTCAGGAAATATCACAGGACCGCGAAACCTTTACGAGGTGTTGGCACCGCGGGGGTCGTCGGGCACGCGACGCCATGAAGTTAAAGTAAGTAAAAGTAAGTAAAGAAAGCCAGACGTAAAGTCAAGTCAAAGTCCTGAACTCGAAATGTTACTTAATTAAAAGTACAAAAGTATTATCAGCTAAAAGTACTCGTTATGCAGAATGGCTTCTTTCAATGTGTTATGTTGTTATGGAATATTGTATTATTCTCTTTTTATCACTAACAAATACATGTAAGCGCATTCACATGTTGTAGTTCATGTCGTCAATGTGGAGCCAATTTGAGATGCTTTGTATACTACCCGGTATATTAGTACTATAGTACTGCGCCATATGTTGGGTTTTTTTAATGTAAAAAGTAACTAGTGAGTGTAGGGTTCAACTAAATGTAGTGGAGTAAAAAGTACAATGTTTTCCTCTGAAATGTAACGGAGTAGAAGTATAAAGTAGCATAAAATGGAAAAACTCATGTAAAGTACAAGTATGTCAAAATTGTACTCAAGTACAGCACTTGAGTAAATGTACTTAGTCACGTTCCGCCGCCGTACGTCAGTGAGTGAACGCATCATCGTTCAAACTGCTGCAACATTTGTCTTCAGTTCAGTAGTAGATCCCATCTGTTGCTTGTTGAAGCTGCCACATTCAGTTCAGGACAGAACCAGCTGATAACAAGCACAGTTTCAAAAAGGTCAATAGCCCAGCAGCCACTTATTGGCAACAGAGTAATCACATTGTGATCGTTTCTGTTGGCTTTCGGTGTCTTTTAACCGAGATTTGAACGAGGAAGCAACGCGCTGTGAATCGCGTGCTCTCGGTCACCTGCCTTCGGTCAAAATCCTAAAATTCCTAAATACGCTCTAATATATTTACCGGAGACTAAGTGACACACAGGTAGGACTCCACATGAGAGTGATAGGTGCCAGTTATAGCGAGCTGTGTCCACTCTACCTAATGGCTATTTGAAAATGACAGGATGTATACTGTAGTTGGGGGAGGATTTGGGGGTCAATAGCTCGTAGCTCATAGGCCCAGGGTCCTCCTTTAAGCTAAATCCATCCCTGCCGCTGGGTCTCGTTCGCAGACATGTCCACTCAGCCCAGAAAGGAACACAAGTTCTTGTTTTTAAAACACGACTTCATGCAGCTTTTCACAGTTCACACATCAGGCGTGAGTGCGACACACGTGGGCAGACACTCTCAGCTGCAGGGTGAATGCATACTTAGTGCATGCACGACGTCTCTGTGTGTGCGACCCCGTGAAGGCCGGACTTCCTCCCTGGCCCCTGGGTGCGTCTCATTAATCACAGCGTGCCGCGGTGGCCATTTCTAAGGAAAACAGAGGTGGCGGGAGCGAAAACAAACCTGTGAGAACGTGAAAGGAAAGCCGGAGCGGCGGGGAATCCATGAGGGAGAATGTTATCGCTGCGACTAAAGGTCATATTGTTCACTTCTTCCTGACAGGCAGACAGAGAGAGAGAGAGAAGGGAGTGTAAGGCAATTTGGAAAGAGGTGGAGCGGAGGGAGGGGGGGCGAGTGAGGGAGGGCGAGACTGCAAAAAGGGAAAGAGAGAGAGAGGGCGGCAGGGCGGGAGGACAGAGAAAGATTGGTATAGGGAGGAAGAGAAAACCACAATGTGGGGCCTCAAACTGCACAAGGACACATTCTGTGTGCTACACGCGCACAAAGACACGGACACGAAACCACACACACTTACACTACATGGCCAAAAGTATGTGGACACGTGCGCTTCCAAAAACCACGTGTGAGGGTGTGATGGGTGATGCGTGCAATACACAAGCGGTGATTTTTCCCTCACTGACAGCTCCCGGCCTTTGGACGTTTTCATACAAGCACATATACATTCTCGTGAAATCTTCCGTCCTTGGAACAAAGGGGCCAAGCCCAAACCATGAAGAACCCAGTCCAGTCTCCCCAAAAATTATCTCCGTATAGGACGATTTACATCCAGTACCAACGCAGGACGTAGTCCCTCTATATAGCAAGGAGGAAAGGAAAGGTGTGATGGTCATGTAATGAGTCTGACTTTGATGCTGGAGATCCTGCCACAGATTGCTATTGACATTCAATTAACTTTCAGCAAGTGTTTTAGTGGCGCAACCATAACCTTAGGTGATCTGCAATAACCATTATTTCCCCCAAACCTTAACCACGCCGTAGTTGCCACGTGCAGATGCCGTAGGGAACGAGAGTTTTAACACGTCTGGCATCCCACGTAATCCGGGGTTCAATATCGACGTTCTTGTGTGGCGATACGGTTGCGCAAAACAGACCAAAAGTACTCAAAACTATGTGAACGGTGGTGTCCACATACTTTTGGCCACGTAGTCCAGATAAAGTCATGCATGCATGCAGACATGCACACACACGCACACGCACGCACGCACGCACGCACACTTAAACCATGACATACGTCTACACTCACACAAAAACACTTCCACACACGCACAGGCACGCAAACGCCTTGGACATGAAACACACACACACATACGCACACACATTTTAGTAATTGTACCTGGAGGGGGGGTCTCTCTCTCTCTCTCTCTCTCTCTCTCTCTCTCTCTCTCTCTCTCTCCTCGATCGCCCGCTTTTCTCTGAACTCTTGATTCCTGAAATGAAATGAAGCAGTGAGCGAGCAGCCTCAACCTTAGCGCCTTCACGCACACGCACACACACACACACACACACACACACACACACACACACACATCAACGTAAAAAAAAAAAAGTGGAGCCAAAAAATTTTTGGGGAAACTTTGGAAAGTCCCCAAAAGTTTCCTGTTCGCCCATTGGCCGCCTCGGTTGTCCCACCTCTCCCTTCCCGAGGCGTTTGTGTGTGTGTGTGTTTGTGCCATATATCAGTGATATTGTTCAGCTCTGGGTGCTGTGTTCTTTCTGATGGGAGGGATAAATGAATACAGTGTGTGTGTGTGTGTGTGTTAGCAGGGTGTTTACCTTGGCAAGCAGTCAGAGAGAGAGAGACTTAGATTGATAGCATTTTAGTTTTCACAGTTAATAGATGTTCCACTACGTTTATATTAATAATCTTCTATTTCCCCGAGCATTGGAAATGTGTAGACGGTTCACCGCTCACACACCTACCTCAACCTTAGCTAAACCAACATAACCAAAAACCAAAAGTCTTACACCACAACGGGTTCAACTTGTGAGGACCAGCTTTTGGTCTCAAAAGTCGGCGTGGAGTCCGCATAATGTGTCTAAACACGATTAATACACAGATAAATACACACATTCATCCGTCCTAACCCCGATGAAGTTCTCTGCCACTGATTTGGATTCAGTGCTTCATAAGTTTCATTGCTCATTAAAGTCTTAAAGCAAGCACTTCTGCCAACGTCTCGTGTGCAGCACAAAGGGATTTTCTTAACGCTGTATTTGGTCAGAAAATAAGCAACTTCGTAAATCCCAGAGAGTTGAGGCAGAGCAGCCGGAGGGCGTCAGAGGGAAAACCGGAAAATATTTGCTCGGTAAAATCTAAAATCTAATCATATTACGCACGTGCGCAATGTGGACGTTCTCGCAGAAAACGACACGAAAGAAGACCAACATCCGCTGCGGAGGACGGGGCTGCCTCTTTCCTGTCTGCATCCCGCTGCCTCTTGATATTTTGAGGGTTTTGGGGGGGTTTTTTTGTTTTTTTTCTGCGTTTCCACTCAAGGTTTTTTTAGTTTTTTGCGCATTTTCAATTCGCGCATTAAAAACGGGTGGGCGGGAAGGTTTTTAATGTAGTAGCCTATTGTCAACCTTGTAGGCCCCTACATGCTTTAGCAGTACTTATGGTCCATGCAGCAGAGCTGGATTTGAGACAGAAAAACAGAGCAAGGAAAACAAAGAAAAGAGGCAGAGAGCGAGAGAGAGAGAGGAAGAACGAGGGCAGAGGGGAGTGGAAGACAAGGTTGGGAAAAGGCAATTGAGGAGGGAGGGAGTCGACTTTGCGGGGGAGTCGGTCAGTTCTCTTCGTATCAAAACTTGGCCGCCGTTCAGAAACACACTCAACAGGGTGTGTTTGAGCCTGCATTAACCACAACGTCGGGACTACAATCTGTCCACATCATGGGGACGTAAATCCCATTTCTGGACGAAAGGCTCTAAAGTCTGATCTGGGCTTAAGAAAGAAGGATATCTCTCCATCTTGTGCAGAGGACGCTCTCGCGGACGATCTGTCCTGACCCTCACACTTTCTCTGCGCTCTCCATCACACGCACTCAGTTACCCCCGGCAGGCGTGTAGCGGTGGAGCGCGGCGAAACCTAAGCGGAGGGTGTCTCCCGGGGGACGGCGGGGCGTAGGGGCCAGATTAAGGCCAGATGTTGCAGATGCAGGAACGAGCACATGGAACCAGGATCCATTTATAGGCTTGGCCCGCCTCACTGCACAACAATACATTGATAATAACATGCTGACTACATGCTGCACTTAACATCATGGGGGAGGGGGGGGGGTATTACTGCTCACATTGTGTGAGCTGTCCATTTCAAATCTTGTTCGTTGTGGTTAATCTAAGGCTACTTTTCTAAAGACACAATGGGGTTCACTGGAAAGCAGCAACAAATTCAAATAACTAAATGACTGGACATTTGTGGACATATAGGGATATGCAAGACCTTAATAACAATAGGAAAAAAGCAGCTTTTGGGATTTTTAGTGCTAAAAGTCAACATTTCAATAGTATGGATGAAGACGTGAAAGATTTACTATCTTTTAGACGTTTTCATGCTTTTATGTTTCTTGAAGGTATGGTGTTGCTTTATTCTGTGGTACCTATACGGTACATAAGAGATTCAGAATAAAAATTCACGTCTTTTGCGATTTACAATGGTCTGCAATGTCCTACTTTCCATCACTGATTGATACAACACCACACAGATCCCAAACGGCTGAATTTACTGTTCCAAACAAGCGTCAGAAAGGTCTTTTCCTGGGAAATCCCCTCTGGCAGACAGTGACGTGTTTTAATTCCTGGTTTGTAATAAATAGGAGAAGGGGAACCAGTATTGGCGGAATAGACAAAGAGGATACAGCACAACTACCCACAGGAACTCGAACTTCATCAACAAACAAAATATCTAAAGAAGAAACAGAACTATCGCTTTCGCTTTGCTCAAGAGCAAAATGAAAGTCTCTCCGCTGAAAATCGGGCTATTGGCTTCAACTCATGAAAAGCAAAGAGAGAAGAAGGTGTTTCTCCTTCTCTCTTGAACTTAGCTGCCTCCCCTATTAACGCTAATATAAATCTACTGGACGGGTGAATGTAAAACACCAAAAGAGTGGAACAATGACGCCGCACCATCATACTCCACTGTGGTGTTTTAGCTTTTCTAGTGCAGAGAACAGAGAACTCTGGCGAGACCACTGCAGTGACCATTTACCACCAAAGGTGTCGCCAAAATAAACACATTTAAGAATCTCCCACTTAAAAACATCACTTCTATGTGGGTCATTTGAATAAAATCTTCCAACATGATATATGTCATTTTCTATTGAGAGACTGTTTGTGGACAAAGTAACCAGATAGGAATGCCTGTTTTCGGGTACAAAAATCCCATAAATATCCAATAATGCCATAATTCAGTTCGCCCAATTCAGTGTAATCATTTAGAACATCGCCTACAAGACCTGATACACCCAGCGATATCAAACGAGAGCGATCACGGTACCAAATCTCCATCAGTAGACAGATTTATATCGTCTCATGACATATTGCTGCCGAAAACTACCTTTGACATATGACCTCACTTCTGGATTGGTCCATCTGAAGCTCCAGATTTGAAGGCGTTTTAACCACGTGGCAATTATTTCAAGTCTTCTTCTTTGCCTTTCGGCTGCTCCCTTTCAGGGGTCACCACAGCTAATCATGCGCCTCCATCTAACCCTGTCCTCTGCATCCTCTTCACTCACACCAATTAACTTCATGTCCTCTCTCAGTACATCCAGAAATCTCCTCTTTGGTCTTCCTCTAGACCTCCTGCCTGGCAGCTCCATAAAAAAAATAAATAAAGGCCAGAAGAGCACGGCGAAACAGAGGCTGCCGGTCAGCAGGTTCACCGTGTTTGGATTGGTTTGATTGGTTAAAGGTCAACAATGTGAGACGATGTGGAAGACTCGGTAACAAAGTTTGTCTCTCATACTGACCTCATCATCTAATCTCCAGGTTCTTTCCAACGTACTTCATCCTTCAGCAGGGTGGCATCACTGTCGAGTGAATGAGGACATCGTGTTTTTGTTACGCAGCCTGATAAAGACCACATCGGCTTCCAAGAATCCCCCATCAGCCAGGAGTTTTGACACCTGCCAAAAGACAGAACCCATATTTCCAACAACTAGCAGGATTCACACACCTCCAATTGCTGAAGTGGACACAATCGTGACTATACAGTATTTTCAGACCAACACCGTTTACACCTGCTTCTTTACCCAGCTCACCTCAGGGAGAAACATGACTGATGCACAGCATAAGATGAGATCAAATGTGGAGCGATCTGGAGCTAAAACAGATAAAACAATGAAAATGAATGCCAGGAACATCTGTTAAACTTTCTATTTTAACAAGCACACATCTTGGCAACGTGTGTGCGTCAGCATACAGTGGCAATTAGGTCAGGTAGGCCAAAGCCTTTGAAGAAAAGCTTCATTTATGGCTTTCCCCTGAAAAGACCCGTCAGTTACATAACCTAGAGTGTATATATAAGAAAGTATACGAATTTATGTAACAGGGATTTAAGTGATTCAAACTTTAGTTTAGGTGAGTTTAAACTCTATAACATCATAATAAAAGTGCCAAAAATCGGTTGCCGTGCCACTCTGTGCATGTTTAAAAACATCATATCTGATCATATTCTGAGGTATAATGTGTTTTTCTCACAGTGAAGCCCAGCACAGAGATCCACAGCAAAGATATGCGCGTTCACAATAAACTAGAAGGCTATCTGTGTTTTTCCAGCGCAGAAATGAAACAATAATCTCTCCAGGAGAAATTCATAGAGGGAAAGAGCTCTTGTTCCCCAGGCCGGCCCCGCCTCCTCCCCCTCCTCCTCCTGCTGCTTGCAGGGGACGGGGAGGGTAGAAGTCAAGGAGTCCGCTCTCTGCCATTGTTCTTGTCCTGGAAGTCTGGGAACGGGACGGGGCGAAGCTGGTCGGGTACCGGACGGCGGTGTCTGTCGTTATGACGGGCTCCGGTCCGAAGCTCGGGGTGCTGCTGCTGCTGGCGGTCCTGCTGCAGACTGTGGTCGTCACCATCACCGTGCTGCACTTCACCACGGCTCTCAATTCGGTGAGGGGGGGGGGGGAGTTTCGGTTCGGACTGACGGACCGGAGACGCGCGGAGGCTTTTACGCAGCGCCACGCAGTGCGCGCCGCGACGTGGGCGCGAGGTTGTTGGGCTTTTGAACGCAGCTATAAGAAAAATAGACTTTTTTGTTGTTGAACACTTCACTGTAATTTCTGTAGACTCAAGCGATTTCATGTATTGTTGGCAGTTTTTTGGGGAAACGATTGGAACCCGTTTTTATGCGCTCTGGTTCTGTTGCTGCACAAATAGTCCAGGACACGTCTAATTTCCTTGTCTATTGTTTTTTGGGGTTTTTTTGCACAATGCAATGTAGGCCACATATATTGCTTTCATCATTATAATAGTTGCACAATTCAGCTTTTTGCAATGATGCACGTTTTCCATTTATCTCAATTTGCAAACACAGAAAAGAGCACAAGGAAGTAAAGCGCTCTGGCAGCTGCAGAGGTGGACTGCAGCTATTTTTATGATTAGCTGTGATTATCAGGAAGAGTTTTTACAGAGCTGCCTGTGCGTGTCTCTGTGTGTGTGTGTGTGTGTGTGTGTGTGTGTCTGCTGGACTCACCCTGCTTGTTTTGGTGAAGCCAGAGTCCTTTGGTTACCTGGATTCAGTCCAGTTCAACTCTCAGTCTGTGTTTACGGGAATGAATCATTAGCCCAGGTGAGAGCAGCAATAATCTGCATGGGGAAATTAAACCTAAACAGATGAGAAGTGAAAGATAAGGGACACATGCCAGGAAATGATGTTGACTCAGGAGAAACTTTAAGCCCGTGATTGTGAGAGTGTAAAATGTAGTTTAGGCCTTGTTTTTCTCCCACAAAAGCATATCTTCATCTAATTATGCCGCAAATGTACGTCCCAAAGCTTAAATCTGGTAAAAATCTGGAAGGTTTACATTATAGTCTTTGCTGACAAACCAAAGGGATAGCTTCCTCAGGCGTGCTTCGTTAAAAGAGACCTTTGTGCTAATTGTTTTCGTGCTCTTCTTGACACCCCCCCCCCCCGCGCAGATGAAGGCGACGTTTGCCAGGAGCAGCGTTTCCTGCCTGACGGGCGCTGACCTGCAGAGCATCACGGCCGTACGGGGGGATCCGTGCTGGCAGGTCACTCAGCAGCTTCACCTGCTCATCGAGAAGGTAAACAGCAATGACCCCGAACACTGACCTCCGCACTTCCCAAATCGGAAGCCTAAACCCGGTTGTGATTCTCGCCTTCACTCCACTGCCTTACAGCACAAATTGAACCTTCACATAACAGCATTTGTTGATCGAGTATTAATGACTCGATGGTTATTTGGCCAGCTGCTAAAATTTCTGGCCCACTTTTTTCTTTGGCCTGCTCTGGATCAGAATCTCCACCCACTGGAGTTTGGAGACATTACTAGTCCCGCCACACTTCAGCTGCAAAGGCCAACAAAGCAAATGAAAGCAGTTTTATTACTATTATTATTGTTATTATTATTCCAGGGTCTCTTATGTTATCATACTTTTTACAAGTGGCACTTTTGCTCTGATGATTACATTTCAGTTGAGCAGCAGGTTTCCTCACAGAAACAGGCCTAAAACTGAAAAAACCTGGGCATATTGTTGGACGACACGTAACGCTGTTTTGGAGACATTTCCGATTTCATAAAGACTTCTGTCCTGCGAGTATGACAAATACTAAGTCAGTAGAGTTTTAACCCATTCAGAGCTGAAACAAACAGTTGGTTAATCAGTTAGTCGATCAGCAGGAAATGAATCTGCCACTGTTTTAATAATCAATCAACTGTTTCGGGAACGACCGAACAGCAAATGCTCTATTTCCTGCCGTTTATTTGACAAAAACGGCAGTGACCAGCTGTTTTAGGACATTACTGAGCCTTCATTGAAAATGGAACTATATATATTTGTGAGCCATTTTTTTTAAAGGTTTACGTCTTCAGCAGGAATCAGTGGGCGTGGAGCTGAGAGCCACAGCCAGGAAGTCAGAAAGTATTGCGTGACACGTGGCCGGCTTTAATCTTCTCAAAAAGTAGAAGAAACGGCAGCTTTACGCTTTAAAAACTAAAAGAAGTGAGGAGCAACCAAACTTGTAAGGACCTCAAGTTATTGTTATTTTCGTCGTTAGGGGCTTCCCGAGCTGCTGATCTCGGGAGAAGAAAAATGCTGAAATGATCCAAATCACTGTCTGCAGACGCACAATGAGCTCCTTCATAGCTGGAGATGTGATGTGATCCTGTGTAGTTTAATCAGCACAGGAATGCGTTCACCTGCTCTGCTCGCTCGCTCACACACACACACACACACACACACCCCCACACACACACACACACACCAAAGTTAGTCTTTTTCCTTTACTTGCTATTTGTGCGTATTATTTGTTTTCGTTCCCCTCTCCTGATTCTCCTCCTCTAACTTTGCTGCTCTCAAGCCGGGTATTTACTGACTCAGCTGCTTGATTAAATTTAGTTCAGAACATAAACATAATGCTGGGACAGCTTGAGCCGGTACATCGGTTTGGGCTTCTAACTCAGGGCGCAGTGAACGCACATTTAAGGGTCCTGTGAAGTTTTGTAATCTCGTGTCCTGCGATTGTTATACTCCAGATATCTGTGAAATGTGTATATTGTACATAGCATTTCACTGAGCCGTTTACAGTCATAAAGCCAGAGGATATGTTGTTTTTTTGTGTTCAAGCTTGGATTTCGTCAATACAAAATTTCTGGTTCATAACAAAATCAGAATCAGCTTTATTGGCCAGGTATGCATACACACACAACCAATCTGACTCCGGTTTTTTGTTGGACTCAATGCACTGCACATACACAGACATAAGTACAGCTTAAAGCTCAAAAAGGTAGACAAACATTAAGCTACTATGTGCATATAAGTATATATATATATATATATATATATATATATATATTTTTTTT
>CM022493.1:6821891-6832603 GCA_011952105.1 Coreoperca whiteheadi | reverse complement strand
TTTTTTTTAAGTACTACAAAAACGACAGTAACCTCTGTAAACAGTAAGACAATTAGTGCAAATGGCGCTGAAATACATGTGATAATGTAGCAGGCTGCTTTACATACATGAGGTAGGTGGATGTGACAGCATATACCGTCAGACTGAGAGTCTGCATGTTCACCATCTTAGCTTAGCACAAACGTACAGCTGAGGCTGATGGGCATGCAGTTTCGCAGGTACTCGGTCATACACCAAAGTATCGGTTGTAGTTGTCGAGACGTTTCACCTAAAACCGCAAACGTCCGGACCCACGGTGGCGCTAGAGGAAAAAGTCCGGACTTGGCAAATTTCATGGCGATCCATCCAATAGCCGTTCAATAGCCGATCGATCGTCAGCCCCACGTCGCCGTCCGTAAAGGGGCTAACTGAATCGTCCAGCCACGTGGTTAATGGTTGGGACAGTCGTTTTGGAGAGGTTTCTTAGAGAAGTCAAGGATCTGGTTCTAAATTAGAGGTAAAATGACTTTGGGAATAATGCCAAAAACAGGTGACCAATAGGGCTGAAATTTAGTATACGTGACATAAAGTCGCTTCAGGAGGACTGGCATCTGTCCCAAATGGGAGAAACATCCACATGGCTGTTTGTTATTTTGGAATAGTGGAGTCTGCGTCCGACTTTGTTTGAGCTCGTGCGTGTTGAAGCCCTTCCCTCCTGTATGTCACGGGGAAAACAGGGGCCCCCACGTTTGGATTATCTTTTGCCTTTTCTTAGTTGAGCGTCTCGCACTCCCTTTCACCGTCTTCGAATTTCATCCCCTCAAAATAACGTCTTGCCTCTTGCTTCAAGTCAACCTTCAAGGGACGATTACAGCATGAGAGCCATCGCGGGGATCTTTTGCTCGTACGTTCTGGTTCCCGCTGGTAAATTGAGCTCGTAGATGGGTTGTTTTCTTTCACCTTCCTCTCAGTTATGGCTGAAGCTGTAAAAATATTTTTAAAGGGGAAATCATTAACCTTTGCAGCCTCTGCTGGCACTCAACGGGAACTTCAACAACACTGGTGAAACGTCTCTCCTTCTACGCAAGTTATTTATCAAAATTAACGTATATTATTATGGGTAAACCTCCCTTTATACTTTATGGGATGCATTTTTTCCCCTCTCTTCTCTAATGCTTTCAGGATGGCTCTTTTTCCATCATGTTTTTCCAATTCCTTTAACGTTTCTAGAGTGAAATAAACACGTCCAGAATCCACTACAGCTTTGAAAATCGCTTGGCAGTAGTTGGTTATTTTGGAGCCAATTCATTGGGTAAAGGAACGTGAAACACGAGGAAAGGGGGAGAGGGGTCGATTACCAGGGAAGGATCTGTTACCAACATGAACATTAAGGCTCCTTTTTATTCGCCGGAGCAAACTGATCCCGATGTCGGCAGAATTTCACGGTTTAAGTCAAAGAAAAGGCTGCTGGGTAAGACCTGTGGAATGAGCTGCTTTTGTCTCGAATCATTTTCTTGGTTTTGTTTTAGGGCTCAAGGCCCCCTTTGAGAACACAATCCTGGCTTTAACGTGCCCTTATTAAGGCATCATGGGGCTACTGTCGCTGGTAGTGCATCAAAAATACCTTAATGCATTCTTTAATAAATGTTTTCTACTGTTTCTGCTGCAGTCTCTGTCTCAGCGCTACCAGAGGCAGATTTCGTCGGCAGTCCGAGGTGAGGAAACTGCATAATACACTGACCCATGACCTTCTGCATGTTGAAGATGTATATTTTTAGATCAACCTGGTACTGTACACGAGCATGACGCAGTTGCAGCATCTCACTGGAACAGATAAAAGACCGAGATTTCCGTCAAAAACTTGATAAACCGTGATTGTGATTTCCCCGCAGCGGCTTGTCAACCGACGTGTTTGTGGACCCGCTTTTTTTTTTTTAAAAGGTGTTCTTTCATTCCTTTTTCCGCGTTAGATGAAGTTTCTCGGGTGCTGCCCTCACTTGTGATGGTGGACGGGGCTTCACCTCGCCCTAAAGTCGCAGCCCATGTCACCGGCAGCTTTGTGCCCACGCTGGAGCGAGAGGGAGGAGGTGAGGCCCGCAGAAGTGGACTGCAACACAATGGTGTCTGAATGTAACGAGCGAATCAAGGCTGTGGTTTGGTTTGAAATTAATTTATAGGGGCTGCTAGCCTACGAACTTCGCTTTGCTTATTGTGGTCTGACGAGACTTAATAGGCATTTGCTTTGGTTCAGGGCGTCATCCATAGGCATAGACCAACATTCCTTTCTTTAAATCGAATCAGCCTGCACCAGAGTACATGTTAACTTTTAGCAATTTGAATTCGGTCTCGTCTTAAGACGTGCCATTGCAAGGAAAAGTACATCCTTTTCAATACGTTTCTACAAATCTACGGGAGCCCATTTCGACCAGGAAAAGAGAAAAACAGAGGAAAAGTTAGGAATGATAGAAAATAAACAATATTGGTGGTACATTCAGTCAAAACTGTGAGATACTATATCAAAATGTTGCCTTTCTAAGTCAAAATGATGAGACAGAAAGTGACATTTTTAACTTCTTAGTATCTCATAGTAAAAGTGACTTACAAAATCAGAATTTAGACTCAATAAATATCACAATTAGAATCTCATAATTTATTACTTTTCATTTTCATCATCTTAACTTTTAATTCCTTTTCATTTTGACCTAAAAAGTCTTTGTGATTCTTCGCACTCATCTGTGATTTTTCCCGTTTCGTGGTAGAAATGGGCTCTTCATGGCAGATCCGCACCGGCTGGCTTTGTGATTCGATTCTGAAACGCGTTGGTTTTCCACAGCTCCAGTCCCTGCTGGGCGTCGGGTCCAGGGCCAGAAGATTTCGTGGTGGGAGGGGCAGAAGGGGCTGGCCTTCCTCCAGGACGTCCAGCTGGTGGACGGGGAGCTGGTGGTGCCGCAGCCGGGCCTCTACTACGTCTACGCCCAGACCTACTTCCGACACACACACTCCCTGGAGGAGGACGGCGAGGAGGCGGAGGACAGAGGGAGACCCCTGCTGCAGTACGTCTATAAAAAGGTGGGTCGCCATCATGTTAGTCTCTGATTGCACCTGTATCTCCTCCCACGTTGTGCTGTGGGATTTTGTTGCCGTTTCTACTTACTTTAGTAAAAGCATGCAAGTATAATGAGGAAAATGTACTTGAGGTATTAAGTAAAAGTACTCAATCCTGTAAAAAGTCCCCTGTGACTGTTATATTTTATATCATTAGATTATTATTACTCATGCATTGATGTAAAAGCGGGAGTTTTACTGCTGCAGTTGAGCTGGAGTAGAAGTATAAAGTGGCATGAGGTTAAAATACTCAAGGAAAGTACAAATACCTTGAGTAAATGTATTCCACCACTGATTTTAAGAAATATTTAAACTGCACGTTCCCTCTGCATTAATGAAAGCGTTTGAAAATGGCTCTATTTGAATCAAACCACCCAGTGTTTCAAACCACAGGCTTATTTATCACATTCCTTCCTCGCGGTCGCATTTTTTAGATTTTTTTTGCCTTCATTTGTAAGTTAAGACAGTGGCGGGACGGACAGGAAACACGGGTTGCATGCAACAAAGGTCTCCAGCCACAGCTGAAGTTGCGTTTACATGGTTTGCACCTTTGACCACTGGGACACAAGTTCATTTCATTTGAATCTCTTCGTTTTTGCGGCTCTGAACGCCGACAGGCGGATGATTCACCGCAGGGTCTGAGGACGGCGGTGTCCCTCGAGTCGGACTAATCGAATCTTATGACTAATGTGAATCCAGACCAGTGAGGACGCGTTGCGTCACCGCATGCCAGACATCCAGTAACAGGCGCTTCCTGCTTCGTCACATAAAACGAGGTCTATTTGAGATTCAGCTGTTTCAGAGGCACGTGCCCCTAAATAAAAGCTGTTGCAACTGTAAATTCACAAAATGTATAAATAGCATGATAAACAATTCATGTAAAGTTTCCCCGACAGCGTAATAAAATTCTTACCCAGCAAAACGACATCAAAAAGACGTTGGTAAGGTTACATCAGGCGAACAATGTTGGGCTATATGACTACAGTTGATTATAAAGATGCACACTGACGGCTTTTTAATGATTTAAAGGTAAATTCTGCCTTTTTTTTTTTGTTTTAACCATAAAAATGAAGGATTTTAACCTGACATGTGTTTAAGTGATCGGTTTGTGTATTAAAGGACATTGCAAATCCCCTTGGAAGTCATATCAGTGTTTCAGAGCCTGTGCTTTGACCTTTCTTTGCATTATTTGGATCGCGGATGTGCGCCCTCGAGGAATTTACACCAAATGGGAGGTTTTCGTGAAGCAAACGTGAGGATTTGTAAAATTGTCCAGATACTGACTAACACGGTTTTCCATCCCAGGCTGAAGTCTTAAGGGACATGCCGATCCATCGTGTCCCCTGAACGATGAATGTTTAGAGTTGGCTCCCCCCTGAGCAACCTCTGAGCTAGTGAACGTTGCTAATCAGCCCTGTTGTATTAGATTTATACAGACTAAAATAAAATCTCGCAAAAGTTCCCCCCTCATTGCTTCTCTATTTTGCGCCCCCCCCCTCCCCCTCCCTTTTCTTTGTGGAGTGAATTCTTGGACTGGAGATGGAGCAAAGCCAAAGCATTCTCCAAGAATGTTTTTATTACCAAAGGACTGAGCACGATTACACATCGTAAACGGCGCCATCTAGTGATCCAGCAGCGTTGGCGACCGACCAGCTGGTTGACGGATCTTAGTTTAGTCTAGTTTAGTCTAGTCTAGGTAACTAGACTAGCTTAGCAGAGTAGCAATACCCGAGCTCTTAGCGTTTGACCCTACAGTGGAATTCGTGTGATTTGGTGTACTTAAGTTACCTTAAAGTGCATTACCTGTCAGGCTTCGTTTGTCGATAGCCTGACAGCTGACCTGTCCGCCTCTCACTCACCTCCCCTTCCCCCGCCAGGTGAGCTCCTACCCGGTTCCCATCCTGCTGATGAAGACGAGCCGGACCTCCTGCTGGTCCCGGGGCTCCCAGTTTTCGCTGCACTCCGCCCACCAGGGGGGGCTGTTTCCGCTCGGCAGCGGCGACCGCCTGTTCGTCACAGTGACCAACGCCTCTGCTGTGGACATGGACGAGAAGAGCAGCTTCTTCGGGGCGTTTCTCATCAGCTAGACGAATCAGACTTTTCCTCCTAATGAGCCCAGAAAATGAGAAGCGGCGACGTAGCGAGTCACGCGGAGGTCTGTCTCTCTTTTATCAAGATCACAAACCCGGAAAACATTTGACAGCACTGGTTTCGTGACACTGATGCGGAATCAAACCCAACAGATATTCGTATTTGCGTGTATTAAAGTTAGCGTGGCTTGGACTCGACTGAGATTACGGTCTCTGTCGGACAAACATTTCTTCAAGGCAGAAGTTTTTAAGGTAGAGTAAAGTGTGCGGAGCAACTGGTTTTTCTAAATTAAGTTGCCTAACTGGTCTTGAACCACTAAGGAGAAACAACATATATTGAAAAAATATACCAAAAAAAAATACATACCCCACTTGTTCATGAACAAAGCATCCGCCGACTGTTGAATTCAGATGTGGTGGCTTCCGGTTTTCACCCATAGGTCGCCTGTTACTGGGATTTTTTGGGGACTTTTTTTCACAGCAAGTCCTTGAAGCAGCAAAACAAAACAAAAACACACGCACACACACACACACACACACACACACACAATGACAGACATTGGGTAGTTGCTTTAACCTGGAGCCCTAGCGCCAACTCTCACACTATATGTTCAAGGTCAATGTGGTCACTGGGTTTTCCAAAAAAAAAAGTGTTCCTCTTTCTGTGATTGTCGGGTTTACCCACAGTGTGTGATAAACTAGCTTTTATTAGTGACTGTCCGAGTCCACCCGCATGCTGTAAATGTTAGGTGAGTCTCTGGTAAAGATGTAAATATTGTGCTTCATTTTGTGTTTTTTTTATTGGTCGAGTTAGCCTGAAAAGCCCGGGTCTGGAGCTCTCCACGAACTCTCCACGAACTCTCCTCGTTTTCCCTCGCTGGGCTGTCGAACACGTTAGGAGAGCCGTTACCCGAGGTATAAGTCGCATCATCACTGCTCCATCCCTTTGCTCCTCGCAAATCAGACCCTGTGCTGTGTTGTTGTTGGCAGCAGCACCAGTCCACCCCCCCCCCCCCACTGTAACCGCTCTCCAAGTGGTGCATTAAACGCTCCCTGACGGCTGGTATTATTTTTTTTTGGGGGGGGGGGGGGGGGGGGATTCATTTCATGTCACGTTGGATTAACTGCAGATGTGACCTGCAGACTAGGAAAACAATCATACACAATCAACCCCCCAGCAGAAAATCCACTGACATCAGGGACATAAAACCCAAAGTGGTCAGTTATGTGTGAAGGAGAGCTGGATGAATCAGTGAATATAACTGAGTGCATTCAAGGATCATTCTTGATTTAGGAAATAGCAGTTTTGACTTACTACTTACTAGCTTTCTCGCGGGACTCGGGGGCCGCATCTCGTGGCCCTCATCAGCTTAGGGAGCTGAGATGTAAGACCCCCACACACACACACATACATAGAGACATGACCACCTGTTGTCACGTGACCGGAGCTCCATGACAACCGGAGGAAATGCCAAAGGCTGACGAAGGCCGTGACGTGTGGCTGAAAAGCTCCAGAGGAAATCTTTGAAAAGGGTGTAAACTACTATTCCCAAGGTCAAGCACGGGTCCTCGGTTAAATTCACGGATTCATCCGACCCAGCAAAGAGCTCCAAACAAGTTTTAGCAACGCGACATCGCTGTGTGCTTTTTACAATAAGACGCGAACGCAGCGTTCACTGTGGCACTTGGGTAAAAAAATCCCAACACACTTTTTTTCCCTCCTCATTTTTGCTACGAATGTATAGTTTCTCTAAAGGTTTTTCATTCGTGTCGGCATGCGTACCCCAGAACCAAACGTGACGCAAAAAGGGACGGTTATTATTTGTGCCCCTCGACATGAATGCACGGGCATAAACCTGTGGGGTTACCTGGGCTAACCGGAAACACCCACCTGCAGAACCCCCCCCCCCGAGAAGCACCGAAAAGCACAGAACTGCGCACAAATCAGGATGCAGACAACTAAACAACATCTGAACCGTTTCCCCAGATGGACCAAAACCAAATGTGAATGTAAATAACCAGGTGACTTTGTCTGTAAATATGTGAAATAAAGACTGTAAAAGGAACTTCTGATGGTGTTTGGTAGCAGCGCAAGACCCAATGCTTTATTCACCAAACACGTTGCACTCATCAGGGCACCTGAGCTTGTTTCACACACACACACACACACACACACACACATATATATATATATATGTGTGTATACACACACAGTGGATCACTGCCTAGCGGATACCAGGTGGAAGTTACTAAGAGGTTGGTTGTTATGTTGCCTGTTTTGTATTTACAGAATGATCACTTATATGAAAAAGTGCAGGAAAAAAAAGCAACAACACAAAAGCAAGCCGTGCAGCTGCAGCGGACCTCCGATCCGCTTCCTGGACACTTACAGGGCTGTTCTTGCCCCCTGCTGGTGCTCTTTAAGACACCAAGCAAGCACCCGGAGGCTCCACAAATGACTACGCAACACGTTGGTAAGTTTTGGATTTTCTTTCTTTTTTGTGGAAATATGTTACAGTTTATATTACAGGTGTTTAAATGCCCCGAGGGAGAACAACAAAAAAACAAAACAAAAAAAACAACGTCTGGAGACGCCGGAAACGAACACCGAGGAGGAGGAGACAGCGACCGAAGTGAGACAGAAAAGGTCCAGACAGGATCGACAGGCAGAGCGGGCGGAAGGGACGCCCCAACACGTGACCTCGGCTCGGCGACGTGCAATAAATACTGCAAATGTTGTTTCCGCGACTTATGAAAAGACACAACGCTCCCTCTACAGTCCTCTGTGGTACTCAGCAGCATGTGTGTAGCTTCCAGAAACCGAAACAAAAAAAAACAAACAAACAAAACGTGTGAATAACAATGGGTGCCTGCAATCAACCAGAGCTTTTAACACAAAAAAAAATAATTATAATAATGGGTTGGGTTTTTTTTTTTTTTTTTTTTTTTTTAATTTTGGGAAAAGTGCTTAGTACAAGAACACACAAATGATTCAACGGGTTAACGCGCATCCTCAATGTATGAAACTGCAAGCCAGGGATAAAAGTTACGTCTTCAACCAGCCACAATGGTGGGCCGACTGACTCCAAAATTCACCATTTTACCAGCTTTTTATATATATATATATATATATATATATATAAATATTTAGTAAAGAATAACATCTTAGTTTTATGTTTGGGTGTCTGACTGTGGCTCACAGAGTAGAAACAAACAAAATTGAAACATACGTTTGGCTGGTGGCGTTAAATTCACATCCCAGTTCTTGCAGCAAAAGATTTCACAAACTTGCATTATTGTAAATGTTCCTAACTCATAGCGGTTATGTTCAAGTCGTGGGGTTCTTCTTCAGGGGTCTCTGATAGTCATCTCCTCCGGTCTGGCAGAGTTTACAAAATACAATCTACCTTTCTACCTGTGTGAAAATATTCTGGTTGAATGCAGGTCTGCATTCTGCGCCGGCTCCCACTGTTTTGTTTCGTTTCGGTTTTTTTGTTTTTGTTTTTTTTAAATGTAACTTATAAAATATATCATAAAATGTCTTCTTAAATGGAAACTGATGAGTCCATGTACAAAAACTCCTTTCTTTTGTATAAATTACACCAGTCTCTGATGTTGATGATGTCGTCTCCGTTCCTGCTTTATAAAGGTTCATCTCCAAACCAAACGCTTCCCCTCTCTCACACACACACACACACACACACACACACACTCGCGCACACACACACACCGAGGCGTTTGACCGTGCTAAGCGTTCCCAACTTAGCTACACAACATGCTCTACACATTACCCATGGTAGAGAAGAAACTATCCCCACTGAAATGAACTCTGCACATACAGTAACGCTACATCTCTCTGAACGCGAGACCACAAGCACGGTGCAGTTTTCGGGCGACGGCCTGAGGGCGACTCCTCAGCTTCCGCTGGTGACCCTCACTGTCGCCTGTCACTGTAGCTGCCTTGTTCTAGCTCCGCCACCGCAGGCCCCTGGCACGCCCAGATGGACAACGTCCAGCGGGCGGGGCGGGGCGGGGAATGTGCGTGAACGACTGACCGGAGGAGGGGCTGGACCTCAGCAGTCAAACCGCATCTCCAGTGAATCGTCAAAGCCCCTGTTGTCGTGCCCCGCGCCCGACAAGAAGGTGGCCGTGACGGGGGCCCCCGTTGCCGTGGTGACGTTGAGAAGGGTGTTGCCGGGGGAGCTGGTGGCCGGGCTGCGGAGCGCCGCCGCGGTGATACTGGTGAGGTTGATGCCCAGCGTGAGACGAGTCTGTTCCAGAGCTTTCTCGGGCACGGCGAAGGCCTCCAGCTTCTTCTCCCCGTTGGCCATGTAGGAGTTCTGGCAGCCGCGGCAGATGCAGTCCAGACACGCCTAAGAAAAACCATCGGGATTAATAACACGAGCTGATAAATAACGACAACAACATAACAGGTCGCCCAAAGGCTGCGCCACAAAAGAAAGGCTAAACCGCCTGTTTCGTGAACTGCTGTCTCCGAGGTCAAGAATGACCTGTCAAGCACAACTGAGCCACACTGGCACAGAAGTCCCAGAGGTGCTCAGAATAACGCAAAGATATGGTCGAAAGCTCCAGAACAAGCAAGTCAGCGGACCGTTGGTTGAGATAACTTAGTTCAAAGGGGTTTTACCTTGTCATTAACTGTAGTTTTAGATCTGAATACAATACTGCTGCTTATGCTACTACTAATAGCTCATAAATCCAGGACGTTTTTCGATCATGAAATACTGCTGTAAAGCAGAAAGGAGCTGTTTCGCCATTTTCAACTTCGCTATAGAGCAGAGCTCGGGGTTTGTTTTTGTTTTTTTTACCATTTCAACACATAAACAACGACATGACATTTACACGTAAAACATATTTTAACCAATTGTCATTTTATTCCCATTTTATTATAAGTTATAAATATTCATCGGCGAAACAGCAAAGCAACGTAGTCTCGCTCAAATAAGTCTGTAAAGATAGCTTTTTGTCCTGCGTAGTTAGAACACGCCTATACATCTTCATGTTGCTGTTAGTTAAGAAATGTTACATTAGTTGTATACGTTTGTTAAAATAAATTCTTATAAATCATGATGTCATTTTTAGCTGAAAGGGCTGCATAGGTGTTGTGTGTGTGTGTGTGTGTGTGTGTGTGTGTGTGAGGTTGCCATGACAAGAACATCGCTGTGCGAGGGTGCTGTGGTTTAAAGAAGCCTGGGAAGCGGTGCTATAGAGGTACAACTTCCCCAACAGCCGAAGCTCTTTACGACTGTGTCAGTAATATTTCACGACTCCCACGGAAACAAACTAGTCATAAAACTACAGCGCAATCAACAAACGCAAGAAACCAGTGGAATGTAATGAGCCCCCAGGTGGAAATGCACGGTTTTGAGTCATTTAGTTACGATACATTTCCAAACATTAGCAGTTCTGGCGGCGACAGCAGACACCGCAGACTGCTGGGGGGGGGGGGGGGGGTGGTGTTGTAATGAAAGAGGGGGGGGGAAGGGGGGTTCCCACCCTTTCCCTTTTCCCCATCAA
>CM022493.1:6780631-6821866 GCA_011952105.1 Coreoperca whiteheadi | reverse complement strand
TTGGAGATGTAATGAAAGAGGTGGGGAGCAGCGTGGTTCTCACCTTGCGGTTGGAGTAGCAGGGGCAGCGCTGCCCCCTGCAGGTCAACACCGAGGGGTTCTGTGTGGCTCGGCCGCACTTGCAGCCCTTCTTCTCCACAGGCTTTTTATAGAGTGGCTTCGAGGGGCTGGGCGGGTGTGTCAGGTGGTGCGCATGGGGGTGTGGGGGTACTCTGTCACGGGGTTGTGCACGGGGCTTGGGGGCCCCTTGCCTAGCCTTGGTATACGCCTTCTTGGGGCCTGTGTGGTGCTCCACAGTCTTTTTCAGCGCCTTGTTGGAGACGAGCACAGTCTTGCCCACCTTGGGGGGACCACCGTTAGGCACCGGGGCCTGGTGTGGGTGGGGCGTGGCTGCAGGGAACTTAGGCTCCTGTTTGGTGGTGGCACCAGGGTTAGGTTGATGGGGGGAGCTGGCACCGAGGGGAGGCCCTCGTAAGAGGCTGGAGATGGGGAGGGGCTGCAGCTTCTCGCTGTCACTTTCTGAGCGGGAGCGCTTGCGGTGGTGCCGAGGGGGGGCACGGGGGATGACTGTGGAAGGCTGAGAAGAAGGCTGCAGGTGAGGTTGGAGGGGGCGAGGGCTGTTCTCTGTGGGGGGGGAGGGGATGAGGCGGGAGGAGTCGGGGCGAGATGGGCAATGAGGCCCGTTGAGGCTGGACTGAGGTACAGAGGGGGGGCAGTCTGGCTGGGGGTTGGGCTCAGGGTCAGTGTCCGTCTCCAGAGTCCTGAGCACCTCCTCAACACTCAACAACAGAGGCCCCCCGCCATGTTTCAGGTCATCCCCGAAAGTGCTGATGTCACAAAGCCCCGCCTCCGCGGTGCCTGTGACGCTCACACACACCGGGATCTCCCCCGGAAAGCTCTCCTGCTTTGCAACACCTCCACCCGTTTCTATGGTGATGGATTGCAGAGTTCCCGAACTGACCAGGCCGTTACAATCATGCAGCCCGTTTACGCTGACGGGGCTCGGCTCCTCCCCCTTGAGCTCCTTCGTGGGTGGAGCTTCTTCGGGCTGGAGCAACCCGGAGGTGGAGGCCGTCTGCGACAGGCCAAGCGCATCTGAAATGTCCTCCGCCTCTGGCTCGCTCTCGGCCAACGTGAGGCCCTCGTTGAGGATGGCCTGGAGGTCCGGCGAGTTGCTGGCGGCGCGGGCTATGTGCGGGGCGAGTGGCGACTGGGTGATGTAGAGACAGAGCCTCCTGTAACAGTGGACGAGCAAGGAGAGCTGCCGGTTTTCCTCGAAGCGGGAATAGTCCTTACACCAACTACAGGACGGCTTCAGCTGCATCCTCTGGCCCTTACAGCCTCGACAGACGTAATGCTGGCATGATGAGTCTGTGGGAGCGATGGGGTCCTGCAGCAGGTTACCTGAAGATAAGAGGAGACAGAGCAAATATAGAAAGCAAATATGCCACATGAGCCCCATGACCTGATACACTGTGGCCCTGGCTATAAAAATAGTCAGTGTAAGTCTGTTACGAGTATTTAAAGATTTACATATCGATTGCGTCCGCATTTACTGTGTTTCGATAGCTTCCTAAACTGATATGTATTTGTAAACCTGAGTGGTGCCTGGCAACTTGCCAGACTGGATGACAACCGCTCTTTGAGAGGGGCTTCCTTAGCAACGCTGGTCGCTAGGGAGTGCAGCTGCAGATAGGAAAAAAGGATGAAGGTGCATTCATGAGAAACAACCAACCTTACACACTCTGCACTGCCTGTCTGAAAAATCCCACGTTACGGCAGAAAGCCTATATTTAACGCGATGTATGGACCGCTTTCGTATCGATCTATTACTTCTACAGTGGAGGCGGAGGAGCAATCAATATCTGTGAGTGTAATAAAGCTGCTCTTTGTTTTTAAATACTCTTGCAGTCACAGCAACACAAATATCACCTTTACCTCAGGAGATGTCCCCCCTTCCCAGAGAGCGGCGCATCCACTCACTTTAGGGAGCGTTACTGCATTATGCATGAGCAGAGACAACGGTGCATTAAAATCAACACCAAAATAAACCAGAGATCGGGTTTATTTACAACCTAACACAAGCGGACCAACAACAGAAATGCCTGCTTGCTTGAATTATATAGGCGTGTACAGTTACAGCCACAGATATTTAAAGCTTATGCATGAATACTGCAACGCACTCCCTCGATTTTCTCCACTTATCTCCTATTTTTGTCCACACGTCTTACTGTTTAATGTATTTCGGGAGGAGGAGGGTGAGAGGGAGATTAGCTGCATAACATCCAGTGTGTGGAAGGGCTGTTATTCAACACCATAAACAGAGAAACGCCCCGACGCTGCCAAACGGCACTCAGAGGGGGGTGTGTCAGGAGGGGTGTAGCCCTGGATTATGGTGCCTTCACCGCGCCTCGGGAAACCGCCCTTCCACATCGCATGAAACAAGACTTGACATGATGAAGTCAAGTGAATCTAATGTTAAAGACAAATAAAGTCCGAATGTCCACAGCTATATTCTCTGAGCGTGGTTAATACATGCATCAACAACAGCGGTGAAGCAGCTTTGGCGCGTGAAGACCTCTCAAAAAGATTCAATACATGACAGTCATATTTATTTATTTTTTACTACAAATCAGTGATGGTCAGCCGTGGTGGAAGATGTATCCAGATCTTTCATTTAAGTTAACATAACGGCAACATGCACTCAATTATCAAAAGTAAAAAGGTTTTATTATTGATGCAGGCAGCATTTTAATGTTGCAGCTGGTTTGGGTGGTGGCCATAATAATTTCCTCGGTTATTATTCCTTAAATATGTGGACAATTACTCCAACAATATACCACATTTTGAGAAACATAATGCAAATCAATTTCTCAAAACCCATCTTAAGACATTGTTTTTTAATTATATTTTATTCTCTGTACTGTTATTTGCCGGATTTTATTCAACTGTGCTGAAATGTTTTAACCCTGGGTTTTCCATGTAAAGAACTTTTACAAAATCGTCACTGATATGAATATGAAATATGAATTTACAAAATAACTGTGACTATAAATGTTGTGGAGTATAATAAGTTGAATAACGTTGCACACAATAGAAATATTCAAGTTAAGTACGGTTGTGAAGTGCTTTAACTTAAGTACAGCACTTCAGTGAACGTACTTGTTTACTTCCCACCACTGCTGATCACGCGGCCCTTTGGTCATTCACTAGTGCCGATAATTCCGACTGAGCGTGAAAGCAGCACTATTTAAAGGTTCGCTCCCACCGCGAGCCCAGCTGACAACGCACGTTACCGCAAACCTCTACCAAAACACTCCTTTGCGCGGGTATATGAGCACATTAAAATAAAAAATAAAAACACACACTTACCGCAGACCAAGCAGGACAGGGACTGGCGGAAAAACGGCAGCAGCTTGAAGAGCTCCGCGAGGGCCCGGGGGTCTCGGGGGTCGCACTGCAGCACCGAACGGCTCGCGGACACGTAGAGAGACGTCGCATTCACCGGGTTCATCGCAGCTGCCTGTCCCGGGGCTCCGGTCCGGTCCGTTAAGATGTATTAATGCGTTAAAACACCGAAGTCGCACAACAACACAAACAAACTGGGCGGCTGTAGACCAGCAACTCCCGTAAAATCACTGTTTTTGTCAAAGGAGTCTGGTGGCTTTGGAGAGCGCATAGATGGGATGCGGCGGCGTCAGTTCCCCGTGGGTAAATCCAACATGTACAGCAGTCTGCGCAGGGAGCAGTCGAGGTTACTCATCCCAAATCACATCCAAGCCATCCTCAATGTGATGTCCCAACTCTTAAAAACAAAAACAAAACAGTACTGCCGCCTCGGATTGGGCAGATTATACGTGCATTCACAAGGAGGCCGAGCATGCACATAAACGTCGGTTCAGCCAAGTCGGTTCGGTTTGTTTCCGAACAGTCCGTGAGTTATGATTAGACAAAGCATCGTGAGTCGCTCCTTCCTCTGCCCGTGGCCTTTTGGCGTTATTCACGGCTGGCTAGCTAGCGGCACCAGCTCCCAAATTCAAACAGGGGCTTTCGTGACAAAATGCTCCGGTTTGCAAGCGTTTCCCCCGATAGTCCCATCGTCCACACGCGCGCTCGTCCCGGGGCTTCACGTCCATACCAGAGCGGGTATCACAGAATGCATTTATTACCTCGCGGCGGGGCTTCGGGGGCTCCTACTTCGCCAGGCAGTGCAGCCCCAGCGGGCTCGTTATGGCCGTGTTATTGTTCGCGGGGATTCAAGGCGGCTCGAAAACAAAACAGGCCGCCGCGGCTGGAAAAGGTCCTCTACGCGGGGGGAAAAACGCCGACAGCTGCACGTCGATGGGGAGGGAATTGCGTGATGGGGAGGCCGCGGCTACTGAGAGAAAAATAACTTCGAAGCCGCGACGGTGCTGTTGGTGTAGAGAAAAATAAACCAGCGGAAGCACCGGGCTCTGGTGTCAGTGCTAGCCGCCTGAGCTGCACCGGGGAGCCGGCTACAAGAGCAGGCCGCTTCCCATCGCTCGGAGATTAGCGGGACTCTCTCGTTGTCGCTGCCCGCCTCGGTGGGAACTTAGCAGCAAAACCGACGGGTTTGGCCTAAATCATGTCCCCTTGCAGCTTCTGGCAGACCTCCAGGGTGTCAGCGGAGACCGAAAGTGAGTTAAATCCCTATTCGTGTAGCTTGCTATCGTTAGCCGCGGAGTATCGCTCACACCTCCCGTCGTTTTGCCACACACAAACAAGGGGGCGCTGTTACCTCAGATCTCGCGAGAACACGCGCAACGCGGTTTATTTAAAAAAAAAAAAAAAAAAACAGTGACACGCACATCCATGGTCTACAAGTCTGAGGGATATAGTTACGTTATTTATTTAAAAAAATGACACCTAGTTTAACCAAGTTGTAAATAAATATTCGACTAATTAGTCTAAATCCTATGCATTTAGTTTTCAGAGCTGAAAGGATTAGTCAATCAACAGACAAATAATTGGGGACTATTTCAGAATCAGAATCAGGTTTATTGCCAAGTAGGTTTTAACATACAAGGAATCTGCTTTGGTATCTTGGTGCAAAACAATAGACATAGTAAGAGAAATTATTGTATTTGTTTAATGTGGCATTAAACTGAATATATAACAAAACCAAGCAATTTGGGCTTAAGGAAATTGTGACTGTAATTTTCACTATTTTCTGATATTTTATAGACCAAATGATCCCTTGATTAATTGTAAATACATACACATATATACACACACGTATATATGAGTAAAAAATAATTAGCAGATGAGTTAATAATGAAAATTAGTTGCAACCCCATTTTTGATATTGGCACAGAAATCACAATAAACACCTTTTTAACAAACGTATATATGGGAAATGTTTGGGTTAATGTTGAAATATTAAAATTTGTTTATAGAAAAGAGATCTCTTTATGAAAAGAAAGAAGCCACGTTTTAGTTTTTTAATCTTCCTATCTAATACTAAATTGCATATATATATATATATAAATGTAAATGGTCACAAAGAAATCCCACATACATGAAGTCACGACTGACATGGAACATTATTACGAAGCGCTACAGGGCCAAATATAATCATTTTTGAAATAATGATGTGCCCTCTTTCCTCTGTGGTTTTCATGGTTTTTGCATAACTTCCCTTGAACTGAATAAAGTTATTAAAATAAGAATGCACAAGCATAGATTTGTTGTTACATTCACTTTATCTTATTAAACTAATGTACGTTACACATGCAGAAACAGCCAACCTGTTTGTTTACAGTCAGTGTTGTTGAAATGAATGAAGTCACAGTTTAACGGTGACCTTTTAGTTTTTTTTAACTGTTACACAATAACTTTCCATTTCTAAATACTAGTGCGCCCTCATTTTTGGATGTAATACACGTCCTCAGTCACGCTTTTCACTGAACCGATGACTTATTCAACATCAGATTTCATCATAAAGTCGGTTTCACAACCACAGTCAGAGTGAAGACAGTGTCACACCTCTTTCAATCCGGGCCGCTAAAGGAAATACACCTAAAGCAATTATTCATTCAGTAAGGCGCGGAATTTTAATATGAAACAAACAACAAAAAAAACAGGGTAGAAATGATAAAAAGCAACAAATTAGAATATAAACAACAGGGTTTCCTCACCATTTCCACACATTAAGGGTGGCAGTATGGGAAAAAAAAGATAACTCACAGGTGTTACTACAGCCAGGTGTTGTACATCTGTTACTCAAAGTTATGATTTCTTTGGATACTTACAGCTTAACAGAGAATTGAATAAAAGCATTTACGTAACCCCACAGGGGTTGATAAAGCTTCAGCTCATAAGCCATTAATTGTGTTATTTAATGCGTCATTAATTGTGCTTCTCCTACGGTGACATGTCAAAATGTCTTCTGTGAAAGAAAAACGAGATTTCAGTGCAGTTATGTATCCTGTGAATTGTCTCCCTCTACATGATGGTCCAGTGGTGTGTGATTCTGCTGGAGAGGAGAAGTCCGATTTGAACTTGTTCTTTTCGCTATTTTGCCTACATAAAAACGGTCACATTTGGTCGCAAAGTTCCAGAAGTATGACAGAGGCCATGACCTCTGTGGTGTCTTTAGCGGTAGCGGTTTGGTCCTGTACGTCTGAATGTGTGGCGATAACGGGGTACCAGCAGGGACTTTCCACTTTGAGGGTGGTGTTGAGGATGAAATAGCTCACATTTTCTACTATGCGTTGTTTTTGCATTCAATGAGACTAGTTGCATAATCAATTGATTACTCGATTGGCAGAAAATCAATCGGCAGCTATCTTGAAGACCGATTAATCGTTTCGGTCATTTTTCAAGCAGAAACGTCAAACATGATCTGGTTCCAGCTTATTAAATTTGAGGATCTGCTGCTTTTCTGTGTCGTCTATGACAATAAATTGACTGTCTTCATGATTTGGTCTGTTGGCCATCACTGTGGGCTTCGAGGAATTGCAAATGATTAATCGAGAAAAGAATCGGCAGATGAATCGATAATGAAAATCATCATTAGTCGCAGCCCTACGTTCAAGAATGTCGGGACTCATAAAATCCTGGCTTTTCATGTTTTTTCTAATTCAGGGCAACACACAACGCTTGAATTTTCCCCCCCCGTGTTCAATTAAAAATGTAATCAGAGCATGTATTCTAACAGTGTTGTCATTTGTGGTCACTTTTCTTGCAGCCAACCCTTCTTAGTTTGGACATAAATGGAATCCGGACTAGGATTTTAAATAAAGTTATGCGAGTTCAAATGAGGTCGTGTGACATCAGGGCTAATAAAGTGGACTTTTCTGATCTCATAGCAGCACCAGAAAGCGTACGAATGCTAAAATGTTCAAGTGTATTACAGTACCATAAACATGGTGTATTTGTATGAGTGGTGATCATCACCCGTTTTAAATCCACTCTAACCGCCAACTCGATTTGCCAACGGCGGCCGTGAGATACGGAAAACAAACGTAGCTTGAATATTTTGGATGCAGCCGCATTCCATGTATGTGATTAATTCCTCTTTCAGGGTTCTCAGCAGCTTCTCACGCCCCCATGACTGTTTTGTGTGGTTATTATGGGAACAGCGGGTGCTAAGAATAGCTGGCGTGTCAGTTTACGGCGGTTAGTCTTAGTGTGCCTCTGAGCAGGCCCATGAGAGGGTGATTCCCCTTCTCTTACTCACACGGAATACCAAGAAAACCCGATGTCCTAATGTCTGATAATGAATGTAATCAGCTGCGGCAATAAGGTCACTAAAGCATTAATTAGAAAACACTTCTGTCAACACACGTACCCTAATAGATAGCACACCACAATCAGCATGACGCAGCAGGAAAACGTTATACAGTAGTAGCTGTGGTATTAATTCTGTGTCCTGCTGGTTAGTTTTAACTGCGCTGGGGTTTTTAGGAGATGCTGACTCCTTCGGTTTCTCAGTAAGTATTAACTCAGTAACACCAACTCACTCACCGTCTCATCTGTTGCTCATCAGCATGCACTTTAGCCCATGTACTTTAGGCGTTTCGTGATTTTGTGTTGATGCTTTCGGGTTCATGTAATTTGGACATGTTTCGTTTTTCTTTGTTTTTTTTACAGCTGAAAAGACGTATACACTTGGAGTTGAACTTGTCGACGTCACTGTCCCCGCCGGTGTTCCCTTTTCATTTCCCCTCGACTGGATTAAAATGTAACAAAGAAACTGCAATACAAACCAAAGTCATGTAATTATACGCTCGGTGTCTCAATACCATCAACTGGAAAACGTCATGTCTCCCACATTATTATATAGGCGACATATTTTGGATGTAACAGACAAGGAAACAGTGTTTGAAAACCTTGGGAGCTTTACTAGGATCCAGACTCCCAGCACCACTTCCTGACTCCATGGCAGAGGCCCCTTATCCATGCATTTATTACATCTCACCTGGATTACTGTAACAAAATGCTCCCCCTACAGCATCTCCACTGGCTCCCTATTAAGCGTCGTGCGCCATTCAAAGTTATCCTCCTCACCTACAAATGTCTTCATAACTTGGCTCCTGAATACCTCCGTGCTCCCCTAAAAGACTCATCTGTTGTTGTTTTTTTAAGGCAAGCTTCTTCGTTAACTAAAGATTAGTGACACAAACTGTGTGCGTACACTAAAGTCCAGATGGAAATGTTGGTGGGGATAGTGAATGGGAAACGCCCTCACCCGCCACTTTCGAGGATTCAACAGAGGAACTTGGCCTGCGGCCGTTTCGGTTAGCTCAGTTGCCAGCAGCAGCAGCAGCGGCGGCCGACAGGTTGAACTGGGAAGCTCCCACTGTGCATGATGGTCTGTAGTTGAGAAAAAAGGCAGTTGAAAGAAAATCCATCAGCCAACATTAAAAAAAAAAAAAAAAAAATCCATCAATTTAAATAATTTTCCAGCTCTCTTGAATCTTTTTTCTGCTGCTGACAACTGAAATATTCATGACTTGACTAATCCATGAATAATTTGTAGGAGAAAAGAAATCCCTGACTTCCCCGTCTGACATGAGGACACAGGAAAATATGAGTTTGAGTGTCAAGTGTCAAACTGCCTTACGCTGAGGCTCTTTTCAAACAAGCAAATCAACCAAATAAACGGCAGTGGCTTGTTTCTAATTTCTTTCGTTCATTCATTCGTGAGCCGAGCACGATCATCTCTGCTTGAGCGACTTAAAACCTCCCCTGCGTAACACTCGCTGCGGCCGCTGCTCCTACATGTCTTGCCGCACGCTGCTCGTGATTCTGTTTTTGAACTCATCGCAGTTGCACTCAGTGGGCCTAAAAGCACACGGAAGCACGTGGACGGGAGGTGGTTGAGGTCACTGTCGTGGCGCTCCAGTTTGGATTAGAGCATCGGTGACGTTTGAATGCCAGGTAAAAGTGAACCATAGAAACGGCAGCATCGCCGCTGAAGAAGATGACTCCTGCTACGGTACCACAATGAACCTGAGCCATATATGGGCATGGCAGACAAACTCTGCTACCTTGTGGGTGTGTGAGTCTTTGTCCCCTGTCTTGTCATCATCTGCTGCATGGCTATTTCCATCCTAGCAACATTGCTCATGGCAACAATGGTTCCTCTTTTTGTGTGAAACTGCAGCATATAAGATCCCACCACCGTGGTTCACTCATCACTCGACTTTTGGCGAGTTGCGCAGTTAGGAACTGAATAACGGACAGCTGAGATCCAGGGTCACTTTTGGCGCCGTGCAGCGTTCGAAGATGTGGACGTCTCTCTCTGCCTGCCGCTGGATTTGTCCGCTCGCTCTGGCAGTCGTGGTGCTCTTCTCTGCGTCACAAGGTACAAATCAAATTGGGTTTTGTGTAGACTTTGGACGGAGCTGTGTCTTCTGGAATTTGAATCCCACACAGAAACATCTCTAACGATGAAAACTGCTAACATATTACATGATAAGTTACAGAAGATTAATGCAACTAGCCTTAATATAGATGAATCATTTCAGTGATTTTTCAAGCAATAATAACAAAAATTCACAGGTTCCAGGTTCTCGAATTCAAGAATTTGATGCTTTTCTTTGGCGTATAATTATGACGGTAAACTTAATATCATTAGGTTTTGGTCTGTCGGTCAGAATAAACAAGGAATGTAAACATGTCACACTGGACTCTGAGAAATTATAGCAATTATTTGTCACTATTTTCTGACACATATCTGGCAGATTAACTGATGAAAATAATAACAAGCTGCAGCCGTAACAAGAGGGGCAATTACAGGATGCAAATGCACTGAAAAGCTATTCCAAAACATCGAAATCAAAAACGGGGGTTTGATATAATGACAATCGTGAGAATTATAACTGTACTGCATTATGAGGCTCAGTATCTCGAGATGTTAGAACTGTTGCATGAGTACTATTTGAAGTCAATAAACCGCCGCTCACAAGGAGTAGACCACCAATTATTTAATGCAATTCTAGTGTAGTCTAGCTGGTGTGATAGCTAAACCACAGTTATGGCCTCTGACCTTCAGAACACAGTCAGATGGTTTTTCAATTTAATGCTTGCACCAAAACAAAAGACAGTTGAAAAACAATCTCAGTTTTGTGGCGAGTTTAAAAGCGACAATGATATTCGATTCAGGCATCAAACAAAAAAGGCGGCACTAGCCGTGATTCAGGGAACTGTAACCATGGCTACAGGGTGCAGTGTGCAACAGGTCACTCTTACTATGTTGATGACTGAAGAACTAGTGATGTCATGCTGAATAACGACGGTGTTTTGCCACTTTGTGTGTGTGTGTGTGTGTGTGTGTGTGTGTGTTCTGTGTGGTGCTGCAGTGGATTCCCTTGATTCAATTGGTTTACCCTGCTGTCACAACACCAGCTCCAGGAAGATCGAGAGAATCAAGGTGTGCTATGAACAGAAACCACGACAGGGCTGCAACTACAACGCCTTCCTGTAAGCGCACACGGCATGCTTCAAACGTGCTCGCACCTAAAATGGCCACATTCAGGTGATAAAAATGTCAAACTGTTTTGTGTCTCCGTTTCCAGGATTATAAACCACAGGGATAAACCGGCGTGCATCAGTCCAGCTGCAAGGTGGCTCGTTGACAAGATAAAGAAGGTGAGAATCAGCCATTTACCCAGTCAGTCACACAAGGCAGCCAACAAAATGAGGTCTGGATTCATGTGCTAAATACCAGAGCAGGTGAATTCCTGGCTCATCATACGGGGCTAAATTTATAGGTCTGGTGAATCAAAAATGCATCTGAAAATTGCATCAGGCTGCTCGTGACTTTGCGAGTTTCTCTTGAAAACTACATTCGTATTGTTTGCAGCTACCTAATGGGAATTTTTTACAAACAAAATCCCCAAACACAACAAAGTACGAACTTTCCCACGAAGGTTCTGGAGCAAAGAAAGTACCAACGCCGACTATTAAACCCAAGCCACTTTGGTTACTTGTAACTAAGTACATTTAATCAAATAATACAAAATAAAGTACAATTCTGAGGTAGTGTCCTTTACTTGAACATTTCCATTTTCTGCTACTTTCTGCTATTTCAGAGGGAAATCTTGTACTTTTTGCTCCACTGGATTTATGTGACAGCTTTAGTTACTGGTTACTTCGCAGATTCCAATTTTACATACAAAACAATACGATTTAACAAATAAAACATCACGCGCTTCATAGATTAAATATCCAACCGTATATAAAGAAGCTAAATTAGCACAGCCTGCTCCCTAATGAGAGACAATCTTTTCTTTTTAAGACAAGTTTCCCACAAGCCATTTAGAAACCGCCAGTCCTAGAAGAAGCTGCAGACAAACAGATCAGAGGGTCACCTTCTCAGTGCAACAAATGAACAAGCACTTCCTGAACTGTTGTGGACTAATTGCACATTTCCTGTTCCCTCCCCTTCTCTGCACTGCAGGGAGAAGTGCACTGCCGCCCGGATCTGTCGTTGAATTGAGTCCTGGAGGTTGACGCGGCGTGACAAAAACGTCCCAGCAAAGCAGCTACTCAGGACATTTTCTGCTGATTTACTATTTATTCCTTTTATATAAGCGTTTATTTAAAATGTAAGTTATTTTTGTATTTAATTTTATACAGTAACAAAAGCTGAATTGCGCGGCATTATTTTTGTAAAGTTGTCAATAAGTTGTTCTTTTTGACCCCGGAACCAAAAATAAATCATATCAAACTGATTTGAAGAGTGACTGACTCTTGTATGATGTCCGGTTGTGGCTGTCAGCACTGTGGGGATTCACTGCATCACTGGGGGTTTCTTTCAAAGCAGACTGCCAGGACTGCAGTAAAGTAGCAAGCGGATATAAAATAAGACAAAATAGACTTACAGCAAATGCATTCATTCAAATATATATAGAATTGACACTACAGTACAGAATAAGAAACAAAAAACAGTATAAGATCGTAAAAACATAAACATCACAAACACATAAAGTTGACAATAAGAAATATTTTACAGTTGTTACTACAGATGTTGTATGAACATGTTACTCACAATCATAACTAATTTGGCGACTTATAATTTAATATAAAGTACACTACATGGCCAAAAGTATGTGGACACTGGAACATTACACCCATCCCATATGTGACAGTTGAACACGTCATTCAGACACTGCGGGCATTAATGTGCCGCCGTAACAGATGTAGGAACCTGGCTGCGGGGATTTGCTCCCATTCAGACACAAGAGCATCAGCGAGGTCCCACACTGGGGTTTGGGGGTGGGTGGCGGGCGATCGGGTCTGGCTCACAGTCTGCGTTCCAGGGCATCCCAAAGGTGTCGGATGGGGGTTGAGGTGAGGGCTCTGTGCAGGCCAGTCAAGTTCTGCCGCACCAAACTGGGGAAACCCATTTCTTTATGGAGCCGGCTGTGTGCACGACAGAAGAGGATGAACCCCGGACGCGAGATACACGAACCTGAGCATATATGGACGTGATCGACAAACTCTGCTATCTTGTGGGTGTGTGGGTCTCTCCAGAAACATTACGCGTGACAACTGTGGTTCGTCTTTTGGCGTGAAGCTGCAGCATGTACAGTAAGATCCCTCCTCCGTGGTCCACTCGTCGTCTGAAATATCAGCATGTCCGGATGGGCTGTTCACGTGCTTTTGGGTTTAAAGTGTATATTATCATGCTGGTGAGCTCACTGAAGAAGAGGCTGAACCCCCAACACGAGATACACAACGAACGTGTGGGTGTGTGAGTCTCCCCAGAAACATTACCCATGGCAACCATGGTTCCTCTTTTTGCATGAAGCTGCAAAAAGTATGTAAGATCCCACCACCGCGGTCCACCCACCGTTAAACTTTGGCGAGTTGTGCAGTTCACAGCTGAGAGCGGGAGTCACTTTTGGCGCCGTGCAGCGTTCCAAGATGTGGGCGACTCTCTCTGCCAGCCGCTGGATTGGTCTGCTCCCCCTGGCTCTCGTGATGCTCTTCTCTGCATCACAAGGTACGGCTCTTCATGCATTGAATTGGCAGTGTTTTGAATATAGAGTCAGAAAGTAATGATAGCCAAAGGACGTACTGTTCATTGTTGTGATTGTGGCTCAGGGCTCAAGGCAACAAATATGAGGTGCAATATCTCAGGTTTCGTGGGTTTTAATAAAATGGTAACTAAAGTTTTTTTCCACCCAATAAACTATCCAGCACACAAAGTAGACTACATATAATAGTCTATTTTATCTAGCGGATATGACATCTAAACCTCAGTAAGTATTTAAGATATTTCCACAATATGGTCTTTAAATATCTAGGAAAATCTAGGTCCGGCCATGAGATGCATTTTAAAACCTCTCAGCAGCGTTAGGGTCTTCTGGCAGGAGCCCTCTCCCTGTTTCTTTGGTCTTAACTTTAAGGAAACACGGTCTGGCAAAAGACCAAGAGGACTTTTACATTTCTAAAAAAATTGCATCTTTCTTGAGCGAGCAATGTATTAAGGTAGACTTTGAACCTATCCCTTTCTTTAGACATATATTTACAGACAAGCCAGTATTTAATTTGTACCACTCGGCATGATTTTGCCCATTGTTGAGGGAAGAGAGGAGTTGTTCAGGGTCTAAATGTAGATACACTCATCTGAGTTGCTTTTCAGTTGTTACAGCGCGCTCACAGCAAAACCCCAAGGAGAGATGAGTGATTGGTGGACTTTTTTTGCCTTGGGTTTTGTCTCTCTGGCAACGTACAAGCTGCTCCATCTTATTTACGGCGCTTGTTGGGCCTCAGAGGAAGACACTACTTGGGGCTGAAAAAATAACTTTTATCATTCTGCATGTTTTTTTCCGGGTTAAATAAATCACTCGAATCTACGCTTTTATTTACAGCTTATCTTTTACTAAAAACACTGGAAGTGAACATCGAGTTAAGATAAGGCCGTAAAGAACAGTATTCCTTACAGTAAAGATTGTAGTAAAGGTGCAACGTTATTTACTATATCAGGCCAACTACACATGATTTCCACCATGGTTAGAAATGAATAATACCGAGATTTACTTAGCAATTGTATTTTGATGGATAGCGCAATAACCAATGCCATTCGAATTGTTCGGTTGAAGAACCTAAAATGTCTCCCCACTCCCGAAATTAAACCTACGCACTTGTCTGGGTGCCTCTCAGCGTGTAACAGTGTGTCAGACTTCCTAATTTTGTGAGTAAAAATCAAATAATGTTATTCTTGAGTAATGACAGTATCCCTCAAGCGCTATATGTGTGCGTGCTGGTCTGTCACAGGGCACACAGATATATACACATACGCTGCTGTTACGGAGGTGGCAACTGGACGAAAGTGTCGATCGAATTGTGCATTAAACAGACACCAAGAAGAGGCTGCTCTACATCTGCCTACCTGTAAGCATGCTTTAAACATGTCAACGTAAATACTAAACGTGAATAAAATGTTTCTTCTCTCTCTCCAGTGTCATTTACTCTGTTTGAGGGTTATCTCACGACTCCAGAACCTCATGTACTCTGATTCCAAACGGCCACCGTGGGAAATAATGTTAAATTGGAGGTGCTCTGGGAAAAGAGCATCCTCCAAATGTTCAGGTAATGAAAATGTCCAATTGTTTTACTCCTCTGTTTCCTGTTTCCAGGGTTAAACCTGTGTCGGGTCATTGGGAGTGTATCAATGCAAACTCCAGGTGGCTAAAAAAGAAGCTGCAGAAGGTGGGAATCAGCCATTAAACAAGTCCACGTCCCGGCTACGGTTTGGTTCACGTTCACAGAAAGAGGAAAGAGCAACGCTTTATTTCACGACTCTGTGATTTCCTGATAATTTCCTAATTATTTCCTAGGAAGTTTCCTGGAGAAGACGACGTAATTTGGTACCAAATTTAGGGAAAATAAGATTTTCTTTGAAAGAAAAGCGCAGTGTAAAGACAAGTAAACATACATTTCAATTGTTTAACTGTGTGCTCTCATGGACTTCTCTGTCTAACTGCATGTTTCTGTCTTCCTTTATAATTTACCCTTATTCTCTCTCCACCACAGGGGGAAATAAAATGTACTTCAGCGATTTCAGAACGCAGATTTGAAGTCCTGGACGACGATGATGTGGATTAGCAAAAACTTCAAGGCATGGGACAAGACTGTGAACATTTTCTGCGGGAATATACAACTTGTTGCTTTCACAGAAACACTTATTATGAATTGTAGTTGCTTTTGTGTGCGATTGTATGCAGCTTAAAAAGATGTCAGTGGCTTTATTGTGTCAAGTTGTCAGCTACAGTAAGTGAGAGTTTGAGCCTGAGACCAAAAATAAATAATCCCCATAAATAAAGCACACGTGTTTAAAATGTGACTGACTTTTTGATAGTCTGCCTGCGATTGTTTACTTTTTGAAGGCAGCACAGAGGGAATTAACTGCAGGAATGAGGACTATTGGGCTGACTTAGCGGAAACATCCCAGCAGTTTTAGGGAAATGTCTTTTCAAAAACCTCGTTATGTGAATTTATACAGCTTTAAAAGAAATGTTTGTTACAACATTTTGTAAAGCTGTCTTATTACAGTGATGGCACGGTTGTTGTTCTTTTAGAGTTGGGCTTGAGACAAAAAATAAAATCATATTCAACTGATTAAAATGTGAGTGATTCTACATGTCAGATGTCTGATGTTGTCTGACAGTCCAGTGGAGATGCACTGCATGAATGGGGATTTTAGTTGGCAATAAAGATTAGCTCACATACAGTAAATGGGATGCTTTCCAGTTGTTACTTATGCCAGATATTGCACGTACACTATACGACAATCAAGATAAATTTGGCTTCTTAAGAGTCCAATATAGAACCACAGAACCGCAACTGTAAAAAGACCATGACCATGCCAAGTCGGTTGGTGGGAAGCTGTTGAGGGATATCAGCCTTGTTGTTACACTAGCGACACAATTTTGCTTATTCAAATGGTTTCATTCAGTTCAGTTCAAAGGTTTGTATTTACTGACTATGTAGGTCATTTACAGTTGAAACGGACTTCAGTATGTACAACAGCTGGAGACGATGTGGAATAGCGAAAACAATGCAGCAAAGTTGCCACTGAGAACAGTTTCTGCTGATTTACTACTTATTGCTTCCACTGAGACATCTGTTAACAATTTTGATTAACTTTCTAAATGATGTTATGCAGCTTTAGAACACATTTTTTGGGCACTATTTTGAAAATAGTTCTTGGAAAGGAGCCTGCAAACAAAACCAAATCATTTTAAATGTGACATAATCTTGATTTACTGCGTGTCCGAGGTCTTTTAGTGCAGAATCCAAAATCAGCTTTATTGATTGGACCAAGTAGGTTTACACACACGAGGAATTTGCTTGTACGTGGCCACCTGCCTCGTGCAGTAGTAAACTCTGCTGCTGGCGCTGCATGAATGGGGATTTCTGTGCTAAGTATGTGCAGTACAAATGGAAACAGTGAATCTATGAATTGTGCGATGAGTCAGTGAGGGTTATTCTTAGCTGTCTGGACCTCACTGTGCTTTGGTTTTGGGTTCATGTTCAGTTATGTCCTGTTTTATTTTCAAAAACGTCCCCCTTCGCTCATGTGTGTTCTAGTTCTGCTTCCTGCCCTGTATTGCTGTGGTTGTTTTCACCTGTGTGTCCCGCTTTCTCCCCTACCTGAGGGTAATGAAGTTGTTGGTTTCCTTTGTTACTTGTCAGTTCGTACCCTGTTGCTGTGTTGGTTCTGCCTGCCAGCCTGCCTATCTGCCTGTAACCTCTTTGCTGCTTGTCAGCTACCCGGTAAGACATAAAAAATATGTCGATTCAAGTCATCCCTCTGCCTCTTCAGTCTGCACTTGGGTCCTCTCCCTGTTGCCTGTTGGCCAGTACACAACGCAGTGACCACATGGGCTCTGAATGCCTCTGTGTGTATGCAAGTTCATACATACACAGTAAATGTGTTTTATTATCGGTGTCATTATGTGGATCACATGAATCTCTTCTGTACTTACGACATCTATTGCATGTCTGTCCATCCTGGGAGAGGGATCCCTCCTCTGCTGCTCTTCCTGAGGTTTCTATCATTTTTTCCCCTGTTAAAAAGGTTTTTTTGGGTAGTTTTTCCTTATTCGAATCGAGGGTCTAAGGACAGAGGGTCTCTTATGTTACAGATTGTAAAGCCCTTTGAGGCAAATGTGATTTGTGATATTGGGCTACATAAATACAATTGAATTGAATTGAATTACAGCTTTGGATATTCCCTTCCTGACCCTGAATGATGTCATAACGCAGCTTGAATAAAACAAAAGTGCCAATAGTTTCAGATCGTTTACAAGAATTAAGTGAACACCGGACGACGGTGAGGGTAAGGAGGGGGGTCGCCTAACTTGTTCCAACTGAATTTCGATTTGCGCAAGGGGACGAAAACCAATGCTCAGCAGCGTGTGTCGCCCTGCCGACCACCCACAGCATCAGAAACATGACACCCTGATAATAACATGTTGACTAAAGCACCACAAAGGAAGTAGCTACTGTATATTATCCTGTACGTTAAGCCTCTATGACCCACAGTGAGGTTAAAGACGGTCTGGGGTAAGCTGAGAGCGGCTTATTGTAGATTCTGTGCACAGGGCGATAAACTTCCTGAGTTTTTGCTTATTAAGTCTAATTTTTCCACCACTGGAGTTTTCTTGAATTTCATACCTGTCTTATTCTCTTTTAGCTTGTTTTTTATTTTCTCATGGCTCTTTAATTGTATTTATAAGGTCTTTTGTGGTGTGTTTTATGTGAAGCACTGTGATTCGCCTTGTTGCTGAGATGTGCAATATAAATAAACTATGGATAAGATTTCATGTGTTCGATCTTTGGAGCTTTTTTTTGTGTGCAGGTTTTAAGTGGCTCTTATCAACAATTTTTAAATGGCAATGTCAAAACAATGTGACAACATGAAGTCTGTCTGTCGGATTCTCCCCTCAGGAGTTGGCAGGGGCCAGAACAGAGCTAAGGGAGTGAGTATTGAACTTCATCAGGTGACCAGAAACGCGACTAAAAAAAAAGAACGCTAATCTGGCTCCATTAGTGCAAATAAGCAACTGCTTGTCACCAAAAAATAAATAAATAAATAAATAAATCAGTTATTGCAGGTTTAAATATCCTTGATCATACGGATCATATTGTTTATCCTCCACTGCTGTAATTATTTCCACACAAGTGTCAGATTGAGGTTTAGGAAATGTGATTATTTTATAAACAAAACCTGGTTAACCCCCCCCCCCCCCTCCCCCAAAACTGATATATGTTACATATATATATATATATATATATCACCAAAGCAGTTTATAAACCTTAAAATAAGCAAACCCGATGTTTGTCGTGGTTACATTTCCAATGACATAAATGCCATTGCATTTTCTGATGAGCACATGGTTCACTTGTCTACCCTACTCATCATATGGTAATCAGGGATGCATCAATTAATTACAGTGTCTTTGTTGTTGCTATTGTAAAATTTAACATTTCTGCTTTTCGTGACATTCAGTCCGGCCGCCAACTCAGTTTCGAGGGCCACAGAAAAAACTGGCCTCATGTTATCTTACATTAGAAGGATCCCAATGTTGTTTACGGGTAGCGATTTTACAAAAACAAAAAAACTCATTGTGTCCTCAAACCGCCAGTTTATAATCTGATAAAAACCAACTGTTTGAATCATTATTGCTACAGCATGATGTGAGCCTTTTTTTAATGCCAAAACACGAACCCTCTTGGAAACGATAAGAACCTGCTGGCACGCTAACGCCTTTTTAGAGAATCCCCAGCAACAGCTTGTCACGGTGACGGGACAGACGAAGCAGCAAGACAGAGGCGTTTTTAGGTAGTTGCTTCACATTAACGTTTGTTTGCATGAACGTGGTTTCAGCCCAGAATTCAAATCTATAATCTGCATTTTACTGAACCTAAGGAAAAACACAAAGAAAAATTTTACAAGAGAATGTAAGAATACAAATAAAAATGTTGGTTATGTTATACTAAAGCCCTATTTAAAGTACAGTGGCGTATATACATTGACATTAATAAGATTAGATCATTTACAAGTATAAGGCGCGGTGGGGAACAGAATTTTGAAAATGTGATTCTGCATCTGTCAGTGTTTTCTTCTAAACATGCACCTGCACATAACCTGGTTGTCTTTTTATAAAAACTGGAATATCCATAACGCTGCTAAAGAAGTGTAGTTACATGTTAACTGTAATTATTGGGATAATAAGTTATCGGGTGTGGGATTTCAAATTTGGTTTAGTCATCTCCACTACAGCTATTCCATGTTTTAATTCTAGTCACATATAAGTAGGTTATGGCTCTTTGGTTTTCATCTATTTAAGCATTATTTTTCCCTAAAAACGTCTTAGGTTGTCTTTGTGTAAAAGGAAACTTTGCAACTAAGGTCTGGAAATAGGGGGGTTTAATGCACTGTCTATAATGACAGTTTTTTTGCAACTTGCACCTTGAAGTGACAGTTTATTCAATGTTTTCAAGTTAGACCATTTGTTTACATACTGTAGAATGACGATGAGGCCATTTAAGGTTCATTTGAAAAGAAAAATATATATACATATATGTCATTCCAGTCTGTATATCTGGGGTTATGATCAAGGCGGGACGCCAGTCAGTTGCTGATATCGATATTTCATAAAAACCCAAAGTGTCCTCAAACTGCCACTCTTGACTGATTATTTCAGGAATTCAGGTTGATAACGATGAGTGTCAGCGGCACACTAATGCCCAGAGAAACAGCTTTGTCATGGTGACGGTACAGAAGAAGCAACAAGAAAGAGGAAGAGGTGTTTTTGGCCGAACCCAAACCACACATCTGCATTTTACTGAACCTAAGGAAAGACAGACTAAGAGAACAAGAAGGTGTTCACAAGGCAAGAATTAAAAAAAACAACAACATGTTGGTAGATTATATTATTATATTAAAGTCCCATAGAAACACATGGATGTAGTAGGAAAGACTTCAACAGTAAACTATTGACATTCAGAAGAAACTGTTCACCATTACTTCCAATACGATTGTATGCAATAATTGATTTTTTGGCACTGAAGTGACTGTGTCATGTCATGGTTTGCAGCTGCTCCTACAATACACTGAACCTATAAGCCTCCTTAAGATAATATATAATGCAATAAATATTTTTGGATAAGAATCCATCCAGATCTGGACCACTTGCATTTTCTCACCAAATTAAAAATGAATGTTTTCTTTTGGGGTTTTTTTTCAAGTTGTCGCGTCAACCTCAGACCCTACTCTTTTCCCTCTCTCTGCTATTGGACCTTCTCTCTACTCCCCTTCCAAACTCTTTTCCCTCACTCCCCCCACCTATCCCCACTCTCGTCCTCCCTTTCCTCTCTCAGCGGGCAGCACGGGGGCTCAGTGGTCAGCACTGGTGCCTCACAGCAAGAAGCTCCTCGGCCTTTCTGTGTGGAGTTTGTATGTTCTCTCCGTGTTCGCGCGGGTTTTGTCCAGGTAATTCTGGTTTCCCCCACTGTCAAAACACAGTTAATTATTATTAATAGTTCTCTCTCAACCCAACCGGCAGCAGCAGATGGCCGCCCACCCTTGAGTCTGGTTCTCCCCGAGGTTTCTGCCTCTTAAAGGAAGTTTTTCCTCGCCACTGTCGCCGAGTTCTTGCTCTTGGTGGGATTTGTTGGGTCTCTGTAAATCATATTATAAAGAGTACGGTCTAGACCTGCTCCATAGGAAAAGGGCAAACAGCTAACTTCTGTTATGAATTGGTGCTAAATGAATAAAATTGAAAACAATTTTTAATAATCCTGAGTTTAAGTAATAATTATTCTTAATAAATTACAATAATAAATAAATCTTGTGTTGTTTTCTGTATGTTTTTTTGGTAAATGATGTGTTGTTTCTGGCGGTATGTTGGAAATAACTGGACCATTACAAAGTGAGACAAACAAAGCTAAAAATCCACAATTTAACAGAATTGTATTTTTCTCAAGGACTTTTGTTAACAGACATTAGTGAGCTATAACTGACCCCACGATCAAGCGTTAGACTGACTTTATGAATAGCTTCATCATGTTGAGAATATTATGCGGCCATTCAGCCAAACCTCTAGCTAAGCATTATCAGCTGATACCACAGGTGTGGTAAGTTGTAATCAGTGCGCAAGCAGTTTGTGTTTTGAATGATTTCATTTACTCACTTGTGCCGAGCAAACGTACTAAAACGTGTTCATTTTCAGCGGCTGAAACAGGAAGCCTAGTGCATCCCAAATTTTTCAGCATTAACATTTTAATATAACATTACTGTCATTAAGGCCTTTGGAAGCATGTGTTTTTGAGGAGGTGGGGGAGTGCCCTATAGGCCCCTGTGGTGCGGCCTAAGCTTTTGTCACATTACTTTTATACTTTTAAGTAGTTTTGAAACCAGTACTTTTACACTTTTACTTGAGTAAAAAGCTTGAGGTGATACTTCAACTTCTACAGAAGTGTTTTTAAATCCTAGTATCTGTACTTCAACCTGAGTAATGAATGGGAATGCGTTTGACACCTCCGCTTATGAACCCTTTTTTTCCTAACTTGGACCAATTTGGCTGCAGGTTTTCTTTCCCCCCACTTGATGGCACCAGAGTTGTGATGAACACCGACCTGGAGTTCCCACGACTGCTGCCTCTCACAGGGCGGTGGCGGTGGCGTACATGTTAGTGTGCTGCGGGCCTTCAGCGGCTTTCATCGGTCCGGTTTCGGCAGGGTGTTTCAGCATTGTTGACGGATGAAACACGGCCTCAGAGGTTTGTCCTGTCTGGAGAGGACAAAACGTCTGAGGGAAACACTGAACACTTGGAAGTTTTGGCATGGAAATTGGTAAAATAGCAGCAATACAAAAGGATCGTGCCTCTAAATTATTTCTGAGTAAGAGATGTTTTTCTTGATTGCTTTTTAGCCTCTTCCACAAGACAGACGGTGGATAAAGGCCCAGACTAAACATATTTCAGGTTTCCACAAAGCAACAGGATGGCTTTTTGTAACATTCATAAGACATTCCTCTAGTCTAATCAAAGTAAATAAACTGTAACAAATAGAAACATTTCTGATTGAATTTATTTTAAAAAAAAAAGAAAGAAATTACAATGAAAATCCTACTGAAGTAAAAGACAGAATCAACAATCCGACTTTTTGAAGTAACCTGAGGGGGCGAATATGATTCTTTAGCTGTATTTTTCCAGGTAACATTTACAACACTACAGGCAACAGAGATTGTACTAACAAGGTACATATACAAACCTCAAGGGATTCTTCTTACTCCATATATCACTCTGAATAGTGAAAACACTGTGAGCGACCCGCTTCTTGTTTACCACCAAAGTAAAACGAAACTGCATCCCTTTTAAATTTAAAGCATGTTAAAGATGTTAAAATTCAGAAAAGCCCTATTCCATATAAAGCTACTGAGCGCAGTTACTGTCGAGTGCACCAACTTAAATCCAGTCTTTTGTATTTTCCTCTTACAACTACTAATAACGCCTCTTAATAATGTGTATTAGTGGAAAGTCATGTAATTATATCACTGATCAGTGGAAACCATGTATCTCCAAAAAGTCGACTGCTTGAAAACCAAGAAAAAAATGTTCTTCGTTTGATAATGACTGACTTTATGGGCTCAATCACGCTGTACACTACCTGCTCCGCAGCAAACAGCAGACAGACCCAGTCAGAGACTAGTTGGGGAACATAGCGGAGCATTTAGCAGCTGAAGGGCCAGATATTTTCCCTCAGACGTTGGTGGAGACCAAAAACAGAGCAAACAGAGAGAGAATACTGGACTTACGTTCGTCAGAAATCAGCTATTGCAGGTTTAAATGAAACGCTTACGTCATCTACACTCATACACATAGCTGTGGTTGGGCCTAGATGAGCCTGTCCTACTTACTAGGAACTCAGGACCGGCCAGGCTGAGTGGAAACTATCCAAACTATGAATTCCACAAAACAAACACAAAAAAACTAAATAGGAGTCAGATCTTTCTCTGAAGTTGCTTACAGCGACCGCATCACTACTGAGGAGGCAGCTCTTGTGGTTGAGGTGTTTTCATTTGGATTCTTGTCGTTCGTCACTTATTGTCTTGTCAATGCAGTGAGAAAGAGACAACAGCAGCAGGTGTGAACATTGCAGCCACTTCAGCTCACGCCCACCATGTTATTTACTGCATAATGAGATCCTAGAACTTAGTTGTTGATTTGGTAAGAGTTCATTTGCCTGAGAAAACATACATTCACTCAGAATAGCAAGTATAAGTACGAATTGAGACACAGCATATTTGTAACGTGGTTAGGAATTTAATTCTCCACGTTTCTGTACAAATCCTTATTCATTTACCAAAATAAACAATTTCTATCTAAAAGTTAAGCGTGAAAGTTCATTCAATAGTTTGACTAAACAATCCCACCACAAGGTCCACTTATTATCTTTTTCCACAGCTTTCAGTCATATCACAAGGTCCTCATCAGTGGCTGAAGTTGGCTCAGTTGAGTCACATGCGAGCGCTTGCGTGTCAGCACATGCCAACTAACAACCAGGCCAACTCCATCCGCTGATGAAGACCATGTGATGTGGCTGGGAGCTCTGAAAAAAGCTAGTAAGAGGGTCTTGAGTTATATAGCTTGTGTTATATAAACTGTGTTTTGCGACCAGCATCTCGTCCCTTCACCGCACTGTATAAAAAAGGGCATGAAAAGATCTGCAAATCTGTAGAGGCAAATCTCCATAGAGAGTTTTGTGAAATAGACGTGATTAACCAACAGCACTGTAACATGCGAAACATGCTGATGTGTAGTGTTATTTGCACTGTAGGAAACTTATACACTTACCACATCCAGTAGCTATTTTCATAGTTTCATAGTTAACCTGCCGCAAACCGCATTTCTTAACAGGCGGTTGTCATAGTGATTTACTGACAATTAGCTAGAAACTGACCATCATTTCATCAAATCCTGTGAAGCAGAGGGATGATGAGCATGAGACAGCATTTTGTACTGAAATTATTAGTAAGACACTTAATGCTGATATCAACATTAACCCCTGTGAAGCGGTGGTATGATTAATGTGCCACATGACCGAGTCATCCTTCAGAAACTCTGTCTTGTTTGGCATAATTACTTCCCCTTTTCTGCATGTTTTTTTTTTTACAACTTAAAGCAGATATCGGAGGGTGGGCTGGAAGTCATTGAGCAGTTTCAAGGAAATATTGTCCTTCCTTGTATATGGAAACCATGAAGTCACACATTTTCCACTGTAAAATGACATTTCTTCAAATCTAAAATGTACTGATTACTTTTAAAAAGCCGCCACTGTCCGGGGCGTACCCCGCCTAAGGCCCAAAGTCACTGGGAATGGCTCCAGTCACCCGCGACCCCCAACGGGAACAAGCGGTACAAAATAACTTTTAAATCCCTACCTGGTCTGGCTCTGTTTTCACATTTCAGAACGTTTCACCCCTCGCTCGGCTCCGATACCCCTTCAGATCAGAACATCGAATGGGGTTAAACGTTCCACGCTTCAGGCTCAAAGCCAAAGGGCAAACTGTGGAACAAACTCCCCCACAACATCAGATCTGCTGAGTCAGCACCTCGCTTCAAAAAGCTTTTAAAACTTTTAAAAGCTGTACATTTTGGTACAAGTGTACAAAAATGACCTGTTCTAACAGAGACGCCGATTTAAATAAGCAGCAGGTTTCGCCACGACCTCCCACAACAAGTGCACCATCTTGGCTGTGGTTTGAACATCATTTAATTTACTTCTAGCACACTTTTACTTTTCGTACAGACTGGCATTTGTAATAATATTTGTATGCCTATTCAAATGTTTAAATGCTGTTCTTTATATTGTGTTTTATCTGCTGATATTTAACTACAATGACATTTCTTCATTTCTAAAATTTCAAATATTGACGCCATTGCATTGATAAAAGATCTCCATGGAGAGACGCCACGCCGGAAAGAATAGAAAAAAGAGAGTGTCGTAAAGCTGAGTCTCCAGGTTCATTATGACATCTAGGAAGAGCGACTTCGCATTTATAATTTAGAACTGGGAAATGCACGGAGGCCCTCCTTCTCTGAATCATCGCCAAAAACAACAATAACGCGCGGGCCTCGTTTGCTGCTGCCGACGGGCTAACAAACCCTCCTGGGGAAGCAGCGTTTGGTTTTCATGCTCCCCATATCTGGAACAAACTCCCAGAAAACTGCAGGTCTGCTGCAACTCCCAGTTGTTTTTATAGCAAGGCTGTAGACTTCATTAAATTAAATCAAATAACTAACACACTGCACTGTAACCTTTACTCTCCTGTTTATTTTCTATTTAACTCTTTTTGCGTGTTTTTAAATGTCTTCATATTGCCCTACGTTGCCTTTATGTTTTATGTAAAGCACTTTGAATTGCCTTCTTACTGAAATGTGCTACACAAAAGCAAAACTGCCTTGCCTTGCCTTCAAAACCTCCCATCTAAAACCTTTCTATATGGATCATTCCGGTTCTCTGACTATGAGTCTAGTACTTTGATGCAGCTAGATGATAACAAGTCTTTTGCAGATCGAAAAGATATGGCTCTACTTTCCACCTTTGGCACCCGATTCAGTCAACAGATAAAGCGAGATGCAGATGCAGAAACCGTGGTGAGACCCACTCAGCTCAATGGATACAAGAACCATAAAAATACTTCTCACAAGATGAAACTCATTCGAACCCCTCTCATATCCATTAAATATATCTTTCACTCACTATCCAGAGTTCCTGACCACAGGCGAGGGCTGGTATGTAGTTCGACTGGTTATCTGAGAGATCCATCCCCAGGATGCGCTCTCTCTTTGCCACACGGGTCACGTACAAAGCCGGCAGCGTTGTGGAAGCTGCACCGATCCACTTGTTGACCCTGAGATACCAGAACTCCTTCACTTGGGGCAGCAACTTGCTCCCAACCCGATGGCCTGTTTTACAGAGTGTCACGGCCTCAGACTTGAGGGTTGCTGACTTCACCCCAGCCGCCTCACCCTCAGCAGCGAACCCTCTCAGGGCGAGCTGCATGTCACAGAGGGGCCAGGCATCATCAGCTCAAAGCAGAAGTGAAGACATGCAGCACAAACGGGACAGGACAGGAAGTAATGTTTGCGTGTGTGTGTGTGTGTGTGTGTACGGTATATGCAACACACTCGTAATGCTGCTTCTTATTTTGCCCACGCAAACTAATAGATCAATAAACGGTGTTTCACGCCAAGTCAATGCCGCTATCAGTTTCTGCCGCAAACTAATAACAGTGCAGTGTTCCACACTCAGATAATCTGCGCTACTCTAAAAGTACAGATACATTCGGGACTGACTTCACTGATAATGGGGAACATTTTAATATAGATGAAGTAGATACAAGTTTAGGTTTAAAACGGTCTCTCCAATAGTTGCAATCAGTTCGGCACGTCAAGCCGCTCGCCAGACAGCTACAGACATTCACGCCGCAGTGACTGAATAAGAGTAGGGGAAGTGGTTTATGATTTCAAGCAGAGGATGTAAGCTGTTGTAAAGAGGAAAGGCAAGCTTGAAAAGTCTACAGCAGGGTAAAGACCTCTCAGACCGTCTCCCCCTTCTAGTCTCTCAGGGTGATTCTCTCAGTGCTTGCGAGGCTTCTTTCTCAAACTCATGTTTCACTCAGAAAGGGCGCCTTGGCGAAAGCGCAGGTGTATGTCTTCCACTGCAATCTTTAGACAATGAAAAGTAACTAGTACATTTTATCCGTTGCTTATTTCAGCCTATAAACTGAATTCTATTCTAACTCGTATAAACTGACCTCTGCATTCCTTTGTGTCCACATGACGGACATGATGAAGCAGTGTCAAGCAAAGGCTTCGCATTCCTTCCATGCAGCTCATGTCAAATATGTCATGAAAAGAATGTAAGATAAGGTAAAAATTGCCAAAGTCGTACCTAATATTGACGTGAGCACATACCAGTTAAAAGGACACTATTTGAAAAATGCAACTCCTCCCCTGTTATCAGTTCTTTGCTTGTACAGCACTAAGATTTGTGAGATGAATTTGTCTCGGACATGGATTGAGAAATGAAGCTTATTTTTTTTTTAAAGTGGGAAACTCTCTGTAAGTAGGAAATAATCCATTCAGCATGCGAAGCGCTGTGAAAAACACCCCGATGTGTTGCAACTGAGAGTGACAAGCGGGGAAAAAGGAAAGTGGGAAGGACGTTTGGTTTATTTTTAATCCAAACACCAGCCTAAGTGATAGCTACTGGGGAGTTTTATCTCAAGTCACGGGCGTCTCAACTCATTTCCCCAACCTGTCTGCCTAGCTGCAAGTTAAACGGTTATGTGCAGAACACTGTGCAAACACATGGTGGGAAAATGGCGACTTGAGTTCGGTACTTAAAGCAAAAAGTAATAAGCATTAACAGCTGTGGCCTTTTAATGTATCAATGTTCAGAGGTTGAGTAACAACTTATTCACACCCTCACTCCCTCTCCCCTAGACTCCTGCACCTTATTCGCTTGCCTAAATGATGCAGCAGTTTCCCGTCCACAGTCTGTGCAGAATGCAGCCGCTAGACTTCTCACGGACACATCCTAACCCTAACCCTAACCCCAGTCCCGGCTGGATGACACCTGGCTCCCCTTATCCGTCACAGGATTCGATTTAAGGTGTTACTGATCACTTTTAAATCCCTACATGGTCTGGCTCCATTTTTTCCACGTCAGAACCTTCAGCCCCTCGCTCGGCCCCCGGGACCCCCCCCCCCCCCTTCAGATCAGAAAATCAAATGCTGAACAAACCCCCCCTCAACGTCAGATCGGCCGAGTCAGCACCTTTTCAAAACGTCCCTGTACAGAGTGGCATCTGTATGATACTTGTATGCGTATTCAAATGTTTTCATTTTGTTTTATCTTTCGATGTTTAGCTGTTTGCACGTTTTAATGCTGTTATAAAAGATGTTTCTTTCATCTGTATGGTATTCTACTTTGTGAAGCACCTTGTAACTCTGGTTTGTAAAGGCGCTAAAGAAATTAAAGCTCATTATTATTACGATTATTCTTATTATTCTAAGTGCTAAAGACAATCACAACTATCTGAGTAACAATTTCGTGCTACGAGTCTCATCTTTAAAACAGTGGACATTGGATTTTAAAACGAGGATCCCCAAACCAACGACAGGCCTGATTTACAAGTCGCCTTCATGGTTCTGCTTTGGTTTTAGTTCTTTTAACTAAATATCTATTGAACCTATGTTTACTCAGAGTTTTTGGAAAGTTTTGTTTTTGGGGGCAGCATGGTGTGCAAGCTTGGAAAGACATTAGTTTACCACAATGCTATCAGCTTCAGTAAGTACAACACCACAACCCCCCCCCTGAAACACTTATTTCTCAGAAGTTCCGTCACCAAAAATCACATGTAGTCCTAACACCTTCTACAGAGATGATGATAATGATTGTTTTGTCACAATAGAAGAAAAGAAAAGAAGACAAGAGGTGCAGCTGGCTGCAAATGATTCACTGCCTGACCAAAGGTCTGGTCAGCAGGGTGAGCAAGGCGGTTTTGGCGCCATAGTGGCTGCACATCTAGTTCCTGTTCTAATACAGAAAATACAACAGAAACATTAAAGGACCTTAAAGGATATTGGTCAGCCAGTTAAATCACTTGGATCAAATTGGGCTAAAACAGCAGCGTGGCTTCCAGATGTTTGCCAGGCTGTTAGACCCTTGCTGTAAGTTTTGTTTTCTAGTAACACAGTGTGCCCAAGGATGCTTTTCAGATCTTACGAGAACACAGTAAACTGAAAGTCTGCAGAGAGTGGAAGGTTCTGCTTTGACACTGATGCAATTCCTAGTCATTTCCTGTCTCCTTCATTTAGCTTGAATGAGCTGCACGTTTCCTCGTTCTGCGTCCCATCACTGCTTTCTCGACGTCACCGTTTTGGGTGCACGCGTTTCGGCGTGTGCGTACGTGGGCGTCGGCCTCGTTCAGAGAGGCGTGCAGGCAGGCGAAATGTGTTTGCACGCGCTGCTCGGCTTCATGGTTTTTACAGATGCAGTTTTTAAAAGGTGCAAGTTTAAACAAAGTCATGGAAATACATGTGTATTTTTCTTGTTTCTGTTTCGCTACTTTAGCTTCACTTTTAATTACACTAACAAAATATAAACCAGCAACTACACGGGCCTGGACATGTAGTCTTCTCTAGAGCTGTACTGATTTCCGTTCTTTAGTTCCTTACTGGTATATCATAGCAGTCTTAGCGTGCTCGCCGTGCCAACCTGCACAACATCTCCTTTACAACAATGAACGTGTACATTGTAGCGCTGGTTTCGCTCTCCCCTGCGCAGGAGTTTCCGACACCGTAGTGGAAGCAGTGGACAAATCTGCAGCAAGCACACAGGAAGGCTGCTGTCGTTTGTCGGTGAAAACATTTCGTGCGTCATGTGTTGTTTTCTACCTGCCTTCTCGGCCGTCATTAAGAATGTGCTGGTTATCCGACTGTCAGCGTGTGTTGGAAAAGGGAGAGGAGAGGAACTGTCGGGTCGGGGGTCCCAGAGACCAACGACCGCCAACAAGGGGCTGAGAGGCGTACGCCGGGCGTAGGTGCACGGGTGCAAATGCGAGTTTGCGGCGTCTGGCACAGGAACAATGCAGCAGGCCTTAGACTTAATGTAACTGTATTCATCATATCTTATTATTGTAAATCACGTCTTTCATAAACTCCCTTGTAAAGAACCATATTCCCTAAATTGTCCGTCAAGCCGCTCGCCAGACAGCTACAGACATTCACGCCGCAGTGACTGAATAAGAGTAGGGGAAGTGGTTTATGATTTCAAGCAGAGGATGTAAGCTGTTGTAAAGAGGAAAGGCAAGCTTGAAAAGTCTACAGCAGGGTAAAGACCTCTCAGACCGTCTCCCCCTTCTAGTCTCTCAGGGTGATTCTCTCAGTGCTTGCGAGGCTTCTTTCTCAAACTCATGTTTCACTCAGAAAGGGCGCCTTGGCGAAAGCGCAGGTGTAAACTGACTTCTATTCTAACTCGTATAAACTGACCACTGCATTCCTTTGTGTCCACATGACGGACATGTTGAAACAGTGTCATATCTTATTATTATTAATCACGTCTTTCATAAACTCCCTTGTAAAGAACCATATTCCCTAAATTGTCCGTTTCCAACTGTTATTTTGTGTTAAATGTGACCATCGAAGGACCAACTATTGAAACTGCTCTCTGATTTAGATACTGACTTTAATTCTAACGGTGACTCCGATTTAGACGCTTATTTGGACTGATTACTCAGCATTTTATACACCAAAGACTGTAGAGTGTGTTCCCTTTTAAGGGAACTTCAACGCTGCGTCAGCTGACACTATGGAAAACGCCCTCAGCGTCAGCTGACGCAGCGTCTCGTTCCCTATCAGGGAACCATGGTTACCTACGTAACCTGGTACGTTTTTCACTAAATGCAGCAAATGAATAAGACACCGTTCAGTGCATGACAGTAGCTAAATGAGGGACCATTGCTTGCTCACTACTCTTGCGCTGCGGGATCATTTAACTCCTCTCTCTGTATACAGTGTTATTCTCTAACAGAGATTATACATTTTGGACATCACTGCAAAATGATGAACCCACTCTACAATGCACCACTTAGTGGATAATTCTGTAACAGGTGCTGGACACTGTATAAGGTATGGGTGGACGTTCAGAGGTCCATGTTGTGACATGTCTGTGTGTCACTTGTCTGGAGCGCATTCTGACTGCACGCCCTAGCAGGTCCTGCCCACAAATGATTGACAAAGTCTTCATGATGTGATAAAACCACAAAAGTGACTTCTTCAAAATGAGAATTGCATTTGAAAAAAAAAAAAAAGTATCAATCATTTTAACAGAGAAAAAACTGGTAGCTTAAATTCTATCTTGTCTTGAAATGAGACTAATTAACACTAAACAGTGACCAGTGTGCCTCAAGCTCACTGATAAAAGGTGACCCCAGGCCAGTGAGGGAGTCCTAACAGCTCTGCGATCAGATACTCAGAAAAACTGTGACTTCATTTTCCAAACGAAACGTTGTAATGAAAGTGCTTCCTGTTGGAAAGCTGTGGGTCGCTCATGGAAATCCCCCGTAAATCGGCGGGTCATTCATTCAGATGAAGGGAGAGGACGGAAAAAGAAAAAAAAAAAAGAAAAGGGAGATGACTAACCGGAAGGACAACTTCTGCTTTTTTGGGCCTTAAGTATCTGAAGTGTCCAGACGGCTGTCAGTTCACCGAGCACTCTGGAGAGGAAGGGAGAAGAAAGACCAACAGAGGTTACTTTATTCAGTATTCATCCACTGAATCTCATATTTATCATCCTCCTAAGAAATGGAAAACTGTGGAAGCCTGTTGAAGAGTGCGCTGGTCACCATTGTCCTGGTGGCTGTGGTTCAGTCTGCGTCGGCAGGTAAGATTACGATTTAGATAAACAAGGTACACGATCTTACAGATCTTATCTTTCCTCTTGTTCAAATGATTATGTTACTTTATGCCTGAACTCTCATCTGCTTCCATCTGCAGCTGAGAAGCTGTCGTCCTGCTGTAAGACCGTCAACAAACAGGAGATAACCGAGCCGATCACAGGATACCTGGTCCAGCAAGCCAACCCTCCATGTGTCCAAGCTGTCATGTAAGTAAGAACTACTTTGCCTTTCAACACAATCTGACATATGTACAGCATATTACGGACCATTACATTTAAGACTCTCAGTACGCAAAGGCAGTCTCGGGTCCTACATCTGTTGGTGCAAACACGGGCACGTGACGGATTAGAAAGACCCATTTCAGCCTCCACCGCCCATTTTAGGGGTGTTGCTTAAGTTTTTTTTATTTCCACATGGTCGGATGCTTTTCAATTAAGCTCTAAACTATTCATTAATTTTTTGGCTTATTACTAATTTACCAAGTGAAGCCAGCATGTATTTTAAGGGGAAGAGTCTGGAAAGAACTAATGTTGCATTTGTTTCATTCCTGCAGCTTTCAAACAGCGTCAGGTCTTTTCTGCAGTCAGCTGAAAGCTCCCTGGGTTTTCCGCAAGATCAGTGCCTTCGAGTGAGTTTCTTATCGCCGTTGATTTCGCTCACATACTCATTCAGTCCCAAAACGTACGGCCTCTAATCTTTTTGTCGTTTGTTGTCTTCCTCACAGGAGAGCAAAAGCTCGGGCCACTCGATCGTCTGCGGTCTCCTCGACCTCCGCCTCCCTCCTCTCCATCATCACCTCCACTGCCTCCCCTCCTTCAGCCTCCTCTCTCCCTCTTTCCTCCTCCTCCTCCTCCTCTCTTCCTTCCTTCCCCTCCACACCCGAGATGCCTGCCGGTGAAACCTTTTCGAGGAGTAGGCCTGCATCTTCTACTCGTCCAGCCAATGAAGACAAAGACTGAATTTGTCAAGAAGTAAACGATTATTATGGCCTCAACCAATGTTTGAAATAGCACTTGAAGAACGCACTTATGTTAAATTATTACTTTATGTTAAATATTTAGTTTCTTTCAATGCCTTTAGAGTGAAATTATTTATTAGTTTAATTTAATTGAACAGTGCTGATAGAAGTATTTGTGTATTTATTACCAAGTGTATTTATCAATGTTTACAAGTTATACCGTCCATCTTGGCCCAGAAAGTCAACTCTTAAATTTATGAAATTGTTCTGAAACTATTTATTTATTTGAAAGCTTGTGATAACTATTCATCTAAAGGAGACATTGCACAACCATGAAAACATTGGTTGGAAATAAATGCTGCAAACGTGATCCTGCATCCAGTGTTTTTATCTGTTTACCTTCATCTTAGCTGACTTCTTTCTGACACGCAAAAGCAAGAAGCTATAAGAATGTGTGAGGGCTCCAGAGTGTGATCCTGATAAGGATCAAACATGAAACCAAGCTGTAGTTAGTGGTTGGAACATTAAATTACCCACAATGACAGCAAGTGGCTGACAACTCCATCTTCAAACATGTTGAGGCACAGGAAAAAAAAAAAAAAAGCTTTGATTTTCATTTATCATCACACAATCTAGTCATTCATTTTCCATTTTGGTTTTCCTCCCCCAAAGATTCACACACATGGACATGGTTGGTTACAAATGAGTCTACGCCAAATAAAGAAGCAAACGTCTGCCACCTCTGACTCTCTGTGAGCCCTTATTTGGAGTGTCAATGCAGTCAATGCCACAGTCAAGGTTTTGTCATTCACACGTCTCCCTGCTTTTGATGTCAAACCGCTGCACAAGTACACTGCAAAATGGTGATTTTATTACGGTTCAAATTCACGTTTAAGGTCTTTATTGTCATATGCACAACAATTGCAGTGACAATAAAAGGTCTAAGATCCCAGGCCCCCTCCAGCAGTGCCCTTACAGATATGTATAAAGAAAAATCAAGTAAGTGGGGCAATATAACCTAATTATCATCTAAGACATAAAATAGTGCAGTAGCTAAAATATAGGAATCTAATCTAAAATAAAATAAAACAATATATTATACCGAGCCAGGTGAGTAACAGTAAAATGTATAAACTGTAATGCAAATTGTGTGTAAACTGTGCAGTGGTGTGGTAAATGTGTATATATATATATATATATATATATATATATATATATATATAATGAGAAAAGGTTGTAATGGTGGAATTTTATATAGCGCTTTTAGTCAAAGGCTTTTTTTCAAAGGGCTTTACAATTTTTCCTCTCATTCACCCATTCAAACACACACACACACACACCAATGGCAGCGAGTCACCATGCCAGGTGATGTCCTGACCATCAGGAGCAATATGGATTTTAGGGTCTTGCCCAAGGACGCTTCGACATGTTGCTGGGGATTGAACCGCCAACCCTGTGATCTATATATATATTTATATGTAGGGCTTCTGAGTTGCGAATGTTCGTATAAATGTCCTCGGTACGTCATCGATGCATTTGCCGCTGTAGCCAATGACTGCGTCCGCATACGTCCATGTTGTTGCTCTGTCTTACTGGTCAGAGCAGCGCTGAGTTGTCCGCGTCATCGTGGTGTCTTGCTTAAGTTTCTGCCTATAGGAAGGCAGAAGTACAACTGAGACATGTTCAGATTTGACGAAGGGGGGGGCGGGAAGGAGGGCCTTCGATCCTTCCCGGAAAGGAGCGTAATCAGGGTTGAGCGGGTAACCGCCAAGCATAGGGCGGCTGATGTGTTGGCAGGACTTTCCTCATGTTGCCGTTGTTAAAAGCCCCAGGCCACAATACAAGCAGCCTCCAGCCGTGACGTCTCATTCCCATCGGGAACTCCAGAGAAGCTCGTCCAGGGCTGGGTTGGTGTCTGCGTGTGGTGGGATGCACACCTCTGCCAAAATGACTGATGTAAACTCCGTCGGGCGATACTCCGTACGGCATCTGATCACAAGGCGCTCTAGGTTAAGAGAACAGCCCGTAGAACTGATCTCCACATCCGAGCCCCACTGGTTGTTGATCATGAAGCAGACACCTCTCCCCTTGTTCTTCCCCGATCCTATTGTCCGGCCCCGGCGGTGAATGGAGAGCCCCAATGGAACGACGGCAAAGCCCCGGGATCGAAGGTTCAAGCCAAGTCACGGTGAAAGCCATACCGTGACAGTATCGGGTTGAAATGCAATTCTGCTCCTAAATTCGTCCAGCTTATTATCCCGTGACTGTATATTCGCTGGAAGACTACTCGGTGGAGGAGGCCAGTTTGCACGTTTCCTCAGTCTGAAAAGGACCCTGGCCCGCGACCCTCAATATTCCTTCGTCGCATCCGTTTTCCCAAGTGCAGCACAGGCAATCCAAGCCGTGGATATTCCTTATTGTTTGTTGATCGTGGTGAGAAAGAGCTGTCCACCAGTGATCTGACGTGCAAAAGTTATTCTCGATCAAATTGTATAACAGGCTTCTCTCGGGCGGCGCACATGACGTGAAAAGGCCAAAATGCTGCGGCTGTGGCTTGGCGGCAGAGCGGGCGCCTGCCAATCGGAAGGTCGGCGGTTCGATCCGTATCGTCGAAGTATCCGCGAGCAAGATACCGAACCCCAAAATGCTCCCGTAGCTGCGCCTTCGGTTTGTGAATCTTCTCACGTGTAAGTCGCTTTGGATAAAAGCGTCCGCTAAATGACTAAATGTGAATGTAAATGTTAAATAAATAACAAACAAATAAAATAAAGCAAGACAAATGCAAAGTTGAGGAGGGGTAGTGTGGACAAGACACTTGGATGACTGCAAAAGCCCAGTAAACACTGATTCAGTGATTTCAGGAACCAAAAGACACACGGTAGCAAGTCCTGCCCAGAACGATGAACACACTCTATCAGGCACTACTTAGTGAATAAGTCTGTGCGCAGCCCACAGGTGCTGGACACTGTATGAGGTACGGGTGGACGTTCAGAGGTCCGTGTTGTGACATGTCACTGGGCTGGGGCGCATTCTGACTGCGCCCTGGAGCAGGTCCTGCCCACAAAGTCTTCATGATATTAAAACCACAAAAGTGACTCCTTCAAAATGAGAATAGTTTCAACTTGGAAAAAAAAAAGTATCTTTTATTAATCATTTATATTTACAGAGGTAAAACATTTTCACTGTCTTGAAATGAGGGAGGTTAACACTAAACAGCGAGCAGTTTGCTGACTGATTCCAAACATTTTCTCTCTTTAATAAATGCACCGAGGGAAGGCGTCGTGGCCTGAGGATGACCTCAGGCCAGTGAGGGATTCCTAACAGCTCTGCGATCAGATATTCCGAAAAAAGAAAAACGTGACTTCATTTTCCAAACGAAACTTTGTGATGAAAGTGCTTCCTGTTGGTAAGCTGTGGGTCACTTCGTGGAAATCCCCCGTAAATCGGCGGGTCATTCATTCAGATGAAGGGAGAGGACGGAAAAAGCAAAAAATAGGAAGCTGACCAACCGGAGGGGCCACTTCTGCTTTTTTGGGCCTTAAGTATCTGAAGTGTCCAGACGGCTGTCAGCTCACCGAGCACTCTGGAGAGGAAGGCAGAAGAAAGACCAACAGAGGTTACTTCATTCAGTATTCATCCACTGAATCTCATATTTATCATCCTTCTAAGAAATGGAAAACTGTGGAAGCCTGTTGAAGAGTGCGCTGGTCGCCATTGTCCTGGTGGCTGTGGTTCAGTCTGCGTCGACAGGTAAGATTACGATTTAGATAAACAAGGTACACGATCTTACAGATCTTATCTTTCCTCTTGTTCAAATGATTATGTTACTTTATGACTGAACGCTCATCTGCTTCCATCTGCAGCTCAGAAGCTGGCGTCCTGCTGTAAGACCGTCAACAAACAGGAGATAACCGAGCCGATCACAGGATACCTGGTCCAGCAAGCCAACCCTCCATGTGTCCAAGCTGTCATGTAAGTAAGAAGAGCAAGGCTCCCTGTTTGATCATTTGGCGCCTCGAAAACAGGAATGCCGTCTGGAAAAGTTTCAATTATTAAAACATGCTTCCAACATTTTTAATTTTTTAAGTTAACTCATTCTAATTAATTAATAACTTTGCCTTTCAACACAAACTGACATATGTACAGCATGTTACGGACCATTACATTTAAGACTCTCAGTGCGCAAAGGCAGTCTCGGGTCCTACATGGTTTTCAGTTAAGCTCCTTATACAAAACTATTCATTTATTTATTGGCTCATTAATAATACATTTACCAAGTGAAGCCAGCATGTATTTTAAGGGGAAGAGTCTGGAAAGAACTAATGTTGCATTTGTTTCATTCCTACAGCTTTCAAACAGCGTCAGGTCTTTTCTGCAGTCAGCTGAAAGCTCCCTGGGTTTTCCGCAAGATCAGTGCCTTCGAGTGAGTTTCTTATCGCCGTTGATTTCGCTCACATACTCATTCAGTCCCAAAACGTACGGCCTCTAATCTTTTTGTCGTTTGTTGTCTTCCTCACAGGAGAGCAAATGCTCGGGCCACTCGATCGTCTGCGGTCTCCTCGACCTCCGCCTCCCTCCTCTCCATCATCACCTCCACTGCCTCCCCTCCTTCAGCCTCCTCTCTCCCTCTTTCCTCCTCCTCCTCCTCCTCTCTTCCTTCCTTCCCCTCCACAGCCGAGATGCCTGCCGGTGAAACCTTTTCGAGGAGTAGGCCTGCATCTTCTACTCGTCCAGCCAATGAAGACAAAGACTGAATTTGTAAAGAAGTAAACGATTATTATGGCCTCAACCCATGTTTGAAATAGCACTTATAATATTACTTAGAATTACTTTACGGTGAATATTTAGTTTCTTTCAATGCCTTTAGAGTGAAATTATTTATTAGTTTAATTTAATTGAAAAGTGCTGATAGAAGTATTTGTGTATTTATTACCAGGGAGTTACTGAATACAACATCAATAGTGTAATATTTTCATTATTACTGTCCATCTTGGCCCATAAAGTCAACTCTTAAATTTATGAAATTGTTCTGAAAAAATGTTTTGAACTATTTATTTATTTGAAAGCTTGAGAGAACTTTTCATCTAAAAGGAGAAATTGTACAACCATGAAAACATTGGTCGGAAATAAATGCTGCACACGTGATCCTGCATCCAGTGTTTTTATCTGTTTACCTTCATCTTAGCTGACTTTTCCGACACGCGAAAGCAAGAAGCTATAAGAATGTGTGAGGGCTCCAGAGTGTGATCCTGATAAGGATCAAGTGGTTGAGTGTGAAACAAACGTGTCGACGCACAGGATAAAAAAGCTTTGATTTTCATTGTATCAACACGCCATTGTCATTCGTTCCTGCCTTCCGTCACTCACGCAGCAGCAGCTTTCCTCCCCCCAAGGACTCGCGCACACACACACACACACACACACACACACACACACACACACACACACACACACACACACACACACACACACACACACACACACACACACACACACACACACACACACACACACACACACACACACACACACACACACACACACACACACACACACACACACACACACGGTCGGGTACAAATGAGTCTGTGCCAAATTAAGAAGCAAACGTCTGCCACCTCGGATTTACGGTGAGGATTCATTTTCTGTTTTTAATACAGTCCGTGTCCACAATCAAGGTGTTGTCCTTGACGTGTCTCTCTGCTTTGGATGTCAAACCGCTGCACAAAGTGCACGGGGCTGCTGTATTGGGACCCTCTCTCAAATGACATTTTGATGCTTGTGAAATTGATCTGATGGCAGGTTTAATTATGGCTGAAGATGGTCAAGGAGGTCACAACTACATGCCGAAGTATAGTCTTTGAAAGGCTGTTGAAACAAGCACCTTTCACCTGTCAAAATGCTGACATCAGTTTGCAGAGTCACAGACAAAGCATTTCCTTTCTCTGTACCTTCAATCATGTGATTCCTGAGGCCCTCTGAAACCAGGAAGTGGAAGTGGCTGCCACACAGCCTCTTATGGCTGTCGGGGGGCTTTTGCGGCTCTGAATATTTAAGCATGTCACCCTTTTGCTGCTGTGTGATTCTGGTGATGCGGTATCAGCCGCAGCCTTGGCGGTCTGAAAGGGGCTTCGCTCCTATTCCAGAGTCTTCAGCGATGAGACCAGTGGCCTTTTAGGCTTGCGTCAGTCATTCAGCGTCATGCTCTTCTCTCTATTGATCTTGCTGGTGACGGCTGGTTGGAAACGTTTGAGCTTGTGTTCCTTAATCGGAGGAAGCTCAAGATCCAGAAAGTCCAGGGCAGTAAATTGGAGGCTGTAGCGCTCCAGTTGGGGGGGTTTTCTCTCCGATTTCTGTCAGTCTTGATCCACGTGGCTGTCTCGTGTTTCGGCCAAGTCCAGAGAGGTTTTTCTATTATTCCTTTTCTGTCCTGCTGTAGGGCTGACCGGCCAGCTATAAAAGTGACGCGTATTGAACTGTCCATTCTTGTCCTGTTATCCCTCGACAGTGTTACTTCCACTTTATTCTACGCAGTGCATGTTTCATTTTTAAAGTAGCTGTCGTGTTGTTTTCACCGCAGGATTTACTCATGGCCCAGTCTGGGAAGTGCCATAACATCTCTTTATTTAATCTATGTAATTGTGTGAATTCTGGTCAGGGGACATCACTCATCCTGTAATTTCCTATGCCTAGTTCAAGTTCAAGCAAGCTCATCCAAAACATAAAAAAGCTAAACATATTTTGCCACTTACGTCTACATGTTAGACTTATGTAGCATCTAGCCATGCAGATACATTCGCTTTGGTTTTCCAAAGTTTGAGGATATGCATGGCTGAAACTTCTGCTGCTACACAAGCGCTGATAAACTCTGATTATTCAGAGTAACTGGAACAGGAAGAGTGACTGTGCTAAAACTTCGCTTGATGCTATTATAAAGCAAAACGAAAGCATGTCAACAAGTCCCTGTCTATGTGTGTGCGATTTGTGTCACTCATTTCCTCCAGAGCAGAGTCTTACTTATCGGATATGATCATCTGCCAAAAAGGTTTTTAACTCAATGCACTGTATAAAATGCGATTAGCTGTGGTTGTAAAAGCCACTTGGATTTTTTGCATTTGTATTTTAAATGATTCTTTTTAGTTTTCAGGAGCAGACAGCTTAATATAAACTTAGGATCATTTAATTACATTGCTTCAATATCCAAAAGTTTGCAAGTTTAGGGGGTTGGTTGCTTAAATAAACACAAGATAATTGAGGTTAATTCAGATTTTAGAGCATAAGAAGCATTAAGGCCTTATTTATTGGTCCTCTAACGATCAAATTAGGGTCTCTAGTTAATCTATGCACATTTCGCTGGAATTACAAGGTCCAGTGATTAGGATTTAGTTGCATCTAGCGGTGAATTTGCAGTTTGCAACCATTTGAATACCGCTTGCATCATCCTCCCCTTCCAAACGCGTAGGGGAAACTACGAAACGCCTTTAAGGTATTTAACAGTTGAACATATCACAGTACTGCAGAATGAGAGTCACTGTTAACCTGAACTGAGAGATGATTTAAGAGGAACTGTGAGAGAATGTGTGAATTTTCAAAATTGCCATCACACCGGTTATAATTGCTTCCAGCGAAGTAGTGAATAATTAGTATTTGTGTTGTATCTGTTTTTTTAATTACTACGGAAATGAGAACGCAAAATGGAAAACAAACATCACCTGCTGACTTAATATATCACTCATGACAATGAGAAAAAAAGGAAGCATCAACCACCACACTGCGTCTTTTTCACACTTTGTGTATACTTTATAAGTGTGTGTGTGTGTGTGTGTGCGTTTGTGTGAGAAGACATGAGTCAGGTTGTTTCTCAGAAAGATGTCACCGAGATGTTGGTGGTTTGCACAGAGAGCTAAAAAGATTCAGTGATGAGGGGCGGAGGTGTGAAAGTACCACGACTACACAAACACAGTATATAAACGTACACAACTACATATACTGTAGAAGCACGTTATCAGTAGTGCCTTCAACCAAAGCCGCACCCCTCCAGGACCATCTTTCTGCACTTACCAATAGATATCCGAACATCCGTCAGCTTGTGTGGTTGCTGCCTGATCAGTCAACCCGTCCACCAGCCAGCGTCCTGGTCAAAATGTCCCCGAGGATCCTGTCCCTCGGTCTCCTCCTGCTCTCTGTGTGTCTGTGCTTCCAGTCCTCTGAAGGCAACAGTAAGTTCCACATAACAACAACAACACATGACACTGAGCCACTGTTTTCCTGTCTTTCTCCTGTCAAACAATGTTAAGATGTCTTCTTTTTTTTTTTT
>CM022493.1:6740110-6770092 GCA_011952105.1 Coreoperca whiteheadi | reverse complement strand
GGCCCCTGCTGCTGAGGCTGCTTGGGTGGATAGGCGGGCTGCTGCGGCCCCTGCTGCTGAGGCTGCTTGGGTGGACAGCCGGGCTGCTGGGTTGCCTGAAACTGCGGAAGCGGTGAGTGCTGGGGTACCTGGAGCTGTTGGGGCTGCTGGGCTGCTGCTTGGGATCCCATGCTCCCAGAAGATTTTTCTCCCGTGGTAAAGCTACTTGATTCTGGTGGATAGCCTGCAACTGGCACATCACTATACGTCCCAGCAGATCCAATACTGTAAGCTGTTCAGAAAATATGTTAGGCCATGCATATAACCAATTAAATAACCTCACAATGATTAAACTTACCGTTTGCTTGATGTCTTCCAGCAAGCAATGACAACAGCAACCATCTAAACAAGATAACCCAAATTACTATATACCTTAATAATGAGATGAACAATTAAAAAAACAAACAAAAAAAAACACCTCAGGTTTAGAACTTACCCTATGAGAAACCCCATAGCTCCAGCTGTAGGCCAGTAAGGTGAGCTCCTACCACACCAACACTGAACCAATCTGAAAACAATAAGTTACTGAACTTACACTGGAGCTCTTTATAAGCTGTCCCCTCTTACCTTGCTGATTAACTGGACACAGCTGTGGGAAGATAAAGGCAGGTGTGGCTAATCACCTGACAGCAGAAGCCCACTGCAGACCTGGAAAATGCTAGGCTTTCGGCAGCATTTGTCATTGTATTCCTTGAACATGGGAATCTACGTGTGTCCTCTTCACAGTCCAATAGCCCAGCTAAGTAGATATTTGCTAGAAGTAGGAGAAACCAGAAGTGTTATTTCAGCCACTTCACAGAACATGATGGATTTTGATGTCATGATTTTCACCAACACTTAAAATATTTGGTTCAGTAAATATTCAGAAGAGGGCAGAATAAACTCAGATCATCAAACTTCATCAACAGTAAATTTAGGCTTGAGTGAGTGCTGGGAAATTAAACTTTCTGCTTCACTAGATTAGTGTGTCGTATCTGGTTTACTTTTCACTGTTACACACGTCGTTGTTGGGCTGTTAACGTTGACTTTAGAAACTGGATTCAGAAAGACTTCAGTTTCATGGTAATATTTGGTGGCCATTTAGTAAATCAAGTGGAGGATGGATGATGAACATAATAACCAAATAATGTAAGAAAAGAAGATTTTTTTTAATGTAAGCCTCAGGAGCAGCGTGGCTATGCACCCAAGCAGCTGCGGCAGCCACAGGTGCCCCAGTGGCCTCAGCAGATCAGTTACTCACCCCAGCAGTTTCAGGTTTCAGTCCTTACACGAGACTAATTGTACGTTGATTTATCTCAACACTAAACATCTTGCTACATGCAAACAACTTATTATATTATATAACTTGTAGTTTGACTTATTATTACATTCCCATTAGGCTTTTCTCTCTTTCATGCACATAAGTTTCCTATTAGCTATACTTTTGTTGTAATAAACGACTGAACCCGGTAGCTGAGACAAAAACTCGACGATGGAAAACAGAGCATTTCCTTCTTAAGCATAGTATTTTGTTTTATCACAGCCTTGATACTGCAACGGTGATAAGGGCAATAAAACACCTAGTCTGTGGCTGGCTGGTGGCAACAAGATACTTTGGAAAACACCTCTGCATCACCGGAGAACAGTGGCCTGATATGGTGTGAAGATGTACGACTGTCCGTTTTAAATATCTTTTGCCTGAGTCAAATGACCACAATGTGTACTGAACAAGTAGCAAAACATGGCAGTGTAGCGCCTTTTGACGTGAGGAATAAAAGGAGAGAGAATAGCAGTAAACTGACATTATGCACTAAGGTGAGGTGCATACATTATGCTTGGTTGAAGTTAGGCTATGTGGAATCATTTTTTCTTTAGGTCGCACTTAAGGTTTCTAAATGTGCTTGAGACCAATTATAGACTCCCTGTTTCTACATTGTATTTTGCTAACACACTCAAGCGCCTCTCTAAGTACGTGGTTCCAGACTCGGCAAGTAGCCGTGATATCCATGTAATAATCAATGCTATCCATGCTGTGCCACATACGAGGTATGGCATTAGCATGTGCCCCAGAATAGTATATAATAACGGGACAACTCAGTACAAGTCAATATCCGCATGCCTTTTCAACATGCTGTAGGTCTGCAACGTTACGATACATTTGGGATCTTATTGCGGGGATAACACGTATCAACTGATTAAAGAGCTATGCGGAAGCAACTCACCGCAGCAGTAACGCTACTGACACTGTTTCCATTTCAGGGACACCATCTAGTCAGTGGCGTGAACGTCAACGTTACTACAAAAGTATGTGGTTAAAAGATATTGTCAAAGCTACATTAACAGCAATGTTGTAATTTGTTTAGCCGCAACGACGGACTGATTAAAAGACAATGATGTGTACCATCTAACATTTACAAAGGTCACCTGTAATAGTTAGTTTGTGAAGGATTGCATATAGTTTGCATAATTTGCATGGTTAGCCCAGAGAAGTGATGTAGGGACCTTTGAAGACAGTGCCACTGGAGCGCACGCACACTTTTTATCTCAGAATTGTGACTTTTCATTTCATAATTATGACATTTTATTTCATAATTTAGATTTTGTCCTCATAATGATGACTTTCTATCACATACATTTTTACTTTTTATCTCATCATTTTGACTTTTAATCTCATCATTTAAAAGGCTACGCTTTCATCTTCTTGTTTCATTTACTGGCGACAATGGGCTTCCACAGTTTTTACACCAAAAAGCACAATGCTCTGTCATCTTTTTGAGACATTTCTTTAAAATATTAAGTGCGTTCAGTTGGTTATCTGGGTCAGAATGAGCCTCTTTGATAGAGTACCTTTATTATTTGTTTATTTATGAACAAAGTATTTAGTGAGGAAGAGGGTGAGGGTAACTTTTTCCATTGACCAGTGAGATTAGTCTGCTTCTTATCAAAAACACTGCCAATAAAATCGCATAATAACCTGGAACTGAGGTCCATTATAAGCTCACCCCTCCTACCCATTAACCATATGGCGGCCTGGACATTACCCAGGTGGAACCAGTGCCAGATGATGAGAGAACAATCAATTAGCCAACCTACCGCAGCTGTTGATTGGTTGGCGCGGCACCTGTTGTACCTGCCGGCGGGAAACGTCACGACATAAATAGCTGCGGGAAGGCGGCGAACCTGTATCCCAGCACATACCGTGCCCAGCAGAATGATGCGTAAAGGGAAGCGTGCCACTGCGCACTGGGCCGCAGCCGCTCTTCTGGCGTGTTGTCTGGCGCAAACGCTAGACTGTTATCGACTGGAGGAGGCCGAAGTGCAGGAAGCGGGGAAAGAAGCCGATGCAGTCCAAACGCTAGGTGTCCAAGAGGGGAAAATTGTGTTCGGGAGAGTCTTTGAAGAAGGTTCAGGCATGGAGTCCCAAGTCTTGAATAGGACCAAGAAGTTCTCCTCAAACGCTTCCGCGGAGGACGGTGCTGCCTATCAAGCGGACTCCCCAGGTAAGTTCAGGAAGCTGAGGTCTCGAACGGCAGTGAAGTGCAAGGGTTCAGTTAAACTGCCGCTGACACTGAAAGTTCTTTTTAAAATAACTCCTAAAACCATTACAATGGGCTCCAATGTTCCCTGTCAGACTGGTCGAAAGAACAGTGGCAAGATATGGTTTCCAAAGAAGCATCTTGGAGGCGCATGGTATCGTCTCTGCAGTGTGGCGGGAACCACTTGAAGTTCAGAACAGTGGGCCCGGGAGCGTCACAGTTTCAGGTGGAACAAGGTAACTTCATACAGCTTATTTAGCTATTATCTGTTAATACAACGCTGGTATTCCCACCACCAGTGATTGCAGTCACACTGACTTGTTGTGCTCACTCCCCACCCACAGGAAATGCACCCCCAATCCCCCTGTCCCAGGTCCCGTCCAGCTGTGGCTACAGTATGCTGTGCAACTCCCTTGCACTTGTTATGCTGGTTCCCTATGATGGCTGCAATGTGGTTCAAGAGGTACAGTTTACTGCAATGCAATATTGCTGCTCCAAAATGGTGGAAAGAGTTGACAATTGGTGGCTAAATCCCGGCTAATCAAATATATATATATACACATTCCTGTAGTGTAACAAAGAGCTACAATGATTTGTAGGTATCAGCAGCTATTTCGATAACTGATTTTAATAAAGTAGCATGGTGGACGTTAGATGTTCCAGCCTCTCAAATGAGGATTGTTAATGTATAGTATACTGTGTAACTTGGGTTTTGGGTTGGCCTAAAGCTGTTTGGATATGTTTACAGACTAATGATTCACGCAACTCTGTGGCTAAAAGTTAGCTGCAGTCCCAGTGTAACCCTAGACTCATTTGTGTAATGACTACTCTTTGTTTTTGATATCCCAAGGATGGCAGTTATGTGCTTCCAATGCTCTGGCAGGGAATTCCAGTCTCTCTCTGGTGTCCCAAAACTGCAGCGCACATCCCCCTGACTCCATCACCGCCGGCCCACCACCCACATTTTCCTCCCCAACTTCCATTCACGCCCTATTCCCAATATCCAACCCCAAAGCCGACTTCAATGACCCACACTAAGAGAACCCGCGTCCCTGTGACTGCATCGCTGCTGGAAGATCACCCACATTTTCCTCCCCGAGTCCCCCTTCCATTTACACAATACCCTCTCTTCCCTCCCTATCCCCAATATCCAACCCCAAAGCCAACTAGAACGACCCACAGCCCCCTGACTCAGCCACTGCCAGCCCATTACCCATATTTTCCTCAATATCCTTTTTTCCCTCTCCAATACCCAACCCCTAAGCCAGCTGAAACACACATCCCCCGGACTCAACACCCACATTTTCCTTTTATACCATATCCTCTACCTGAAGTCTAGCCTGCTGAAACTGTTTTAATAAATGGTTTGGAAAAACAGAAGTGGCCTTTTTTTGTTGTTGTAAGCCTTGATTCCTGGCTTACAAATGTGGTTGTGTGTGACAAAGTAGCTGTACCTATAGAAAGGTCCTGCCTCTGGATAAAACCGAGGGATAATTGTGCCGATGAGGACGGGAACACCCACCTTAGACTGACTGCAGATACAAATTTTGTTCACACCTAAACTTCAAAGTTGCTTTTAATTACATTTACATGATCTCTCAGTCAAAACCAATTGATTTGCACAAATGGTTCAATGGTCTTGTTTACATCCCTATTAAAGGGACACTGGCTGACTTTCACTAAGCCTGTAAAAATGTCTGGTCTCAGTTCCAGAGAACTGACACTAAAGAGCCTCATTACAAAATAAGTTAAAATGGCACTTACAAGGGACAAAGTCAGGACATCTCAACCTCTTTTTGCAACTTTGACGGTCTCAAATCCCCTTCCTGGGGTGCAAGAGAGCACTCAAATATTTGCTAATGGCACAGAACAATCAGGCACAAAGCTGTTGTGTTCAGATTATTATGAAACTAAACTCATCCTATTCACACTGTGTGCCCACTACTGTTTATCCCTAGATCACCATGTTCCAACAAACTGAAGCCCTTACATTACTGTGCCTTGAGCAGTACATATACAGTAGCCTGCCTTTCATCCATTACCATCATCTCTTCAATAACATCTCACATCAGGAAAGGTGCATTTGTATTCAAATATTTCCTAAAGGCAAAGCTGCTCTGGAGGCAGGGATAAGTTATAACCTTAAAATGCAGAGCCAAAGAACTTTTTTTTTTTTTTTTTAAATCACTGATGTTAAAAGGGCAAGGAGTGAAAGCTCAGCCTGACAGATCCATCCCAAACTCTTCACTTATCTCATAAGCGTGACCTGATGGATGAATCAGACAGAAATAACTTCGGTTAAGCTTCACAACACATGACTGACAGTTTCCCCCGATCCCTCTGCAGCTGACTGGACAAATTGTGTCTATAGATAATCATTTTGGAATCAAAGTACATGTGTGTTTCTCAGAATGTACGTCTGAGTCATGTTAGTCTGCCCTCATTGAAATAAAGGCGGACGACAAAATATTAAAAACCTCGGTATAAACGTAAGTTCACATCCTTATGGTAAAGCCTTTGATATTTAATTGATTATGTGAAACAAAACAGCAACTCAGACGTGTATACATAATATTTTAGAACCTATGTACAGTGTAAAGTATGTGTGTGTATAGAAAGTACAAACATGACTCAGTCTTCACGATAAAAGCTTTTATACATAAAAACATACAGTCACAGGTTTACAGTTGTGTCCAAAAGCTTACAAATGTCCCCCGAACTCGTGTACGTAACCAGCATTTATACACACAACTGTGTAAAAAAACAAGACCTAAGATACAAAACAATCATTCTCTGTACAAGGCAAGTGTGTGAGGTTTTTTTGTAAGTAGAACTGAAACGCTTATGCCTCACATACCCTCAGTTTCCATTTCAGGATCCTGAGATGATGGAATAGCTTCAGTATGGGGGGGGATTAATTTAAAAAGGTCAAGAGTCTCAATTTTTTATGGAAGAGTTTTGGTACCTCGTAATGGTCCACAGGTTCAGGTCCTGTTCCAACCTGAAGAGTACAATTCTGGTGGGAAACACTGAAATCCACGATGGTCCACTTCAATAAAAAAACATTACAAAAAAAAAACAGAACTCCGCGGGGGTCAAACCCTCATTTCGGCACCAAAAAAAAAAATATATATATATATATTTGAAATAAAAAATTATTATACCAAAAAAATATACACGGACAATCATGAGCTACAATGACCTCGAAGTTTCCCGAACTCCTGGATGAAACTGCTCTTTATCCTCTGTTTAAGACCGTACTGCCCAACAAGGGACTGCAAGATAAATCTGAGGCCTCCTGAGATGATCGACTCGGGGAGGAAAGCAAAACGAAAAGACACAACAAGAAAAATGCTACACAACTTTTGTCAGATTTCCTAGAATCTTTTTTTCTTGTGTACTGCTGGATAGTTGGACCTGTTCCGGCTGGTACAGATGATTCAAATATACTCGAACAACTGGTAGACATTTTAGACCATGGGGTCATTTTTTGGTTATTAATAAAACAAAACAGCGTATTTTGTAATACATAAATTCTTTATGGCTTGGTTTTGTAATCTGTAAATGCCCTTTGTTTTGATACTGAGCGCTGCAGAGGACACTCCGCTGTCCCCCAGAAATATCTGAAAACCGAGAACGTGTTTATTCGATAGTCCTCATCTTTGTTTTTTAATAATGTTTAATGATTCAAAAGGAAGAGCTAATATTCAGTTAGCAGGGTCTCTGTTCTTCATTAATCAGCAGGCGCTGTTTCATGTGTGTCATGAACGGAAGGCCGCTGTGAAGAAAGCGCTGTACACGGTCCTCCTGCGGGTCACCGGACCGGTCCGGTCCGGTCCCGGCCGGGGCGAAACGACAGGTCTGTACAGGTGCCCATGGCTTTGCAACCTCTTTAGAACAACAGGTTCGCCCCTGTCCCCGGTCAGAGCACGGTGATCTCGGTCTGCAGGATGGACTGGGCTCGCGAGCTCCTGGGAAACTGAGCCGAGGTTTCCGTGCCGTTTCGGCTGACCGACATGGCGTGCAGCCTGTAGTCCCGCCCCGCGCAACGTTTGACAGATAAACACCTCCACGTCCTCCTCAGCTCGCTCTGGACCTTTTTACACACAAACAAAGTGCAGTTTTGTGTCGGTGACGCTGAGAATTTATTCAAGTAGATCACTGCTTTAACGGATATCTTTTTATGTTCGTATACTCGGTGCTTTTAGGAACCTTGTTCTATGTTTTTTATTATTCATCCACGCCTTTGTATGCTTTGTTACATTTATTGGTTTCTTTTTTACGGCTGCAGCGTGGGTGAAAGCCCAAGTCAAATTTTGCACTTTGTGGCACAATAAAGTTAATCTTGAATCTTGAGTAATTATGTTCGGAAACGTGTGTGTGTGTGTGTGTGTGTTTGCAGACTCACCTCGCTGTTGAGGAAGCAATAGAGGACGGCCACAATTAGACCCTAAGACACACACATATACACAGCTGTTACTGATTAAGCATCATCTTAGAGTTTTGCAAAAAGAGCTGAAAAACGTACGCTGCTCTCACAAAAAGGCTCCTGGCGTGAAAGCTCAAACTGACTTTTAAGTGAATGTTATTAGCTGTATATTTGGAGGCTTTTTACCTACAGAGCATTAACATTTCAGACGGCATTGGCACTTTTAAATTGAGCAGTTTAGCATTAAGTCAAGCCTTAATAGCCTGAAACACAAATAAAAAAACCCAACTTAAGTTCTATTTTAGAGTAAGACAGGCAATGAACAGAGTTCGTGTTTTTCCAGCACAACACATGATTGTATGTAAATGATGTACCAAGGGGTCTACAGGATGTTATGGTTAGAAATCGGGTAAGTGCCCTGGGGACGGCGGCTGCAACGCTGCAGCAGACAGAAATGCACCTTCGCAGGTGCGAAGTGAAGCCATGTCACGTGTTACCTGGAAGGAGCCGAGGCCGAGCTCAAAGAAGATCTTGATCTTCCTCAGGGTTTCGTCCGCCGGCTCCATCAGGTAGACGAACACCACGTAGTTGATCCCGAACAGAGGGATCAGCAGGAGGGTGGACTTAGCCAGGCGTCTAGAGAACACGCGTTTAATATTTGTGTGCCATTACTGCTGCGGTTTTCTGGTTTTTCTTCGCTTGCTACGTGAAGAACTTTGTTTTGATAAGTGCTGCATAAATAAAGAGGTCATTACTAATAAATAATACAATAATCAACCCCCTCCCCCCAAATATCATATCATAATGATGAATCGAAGGAAAACATGATAAAGTGGTTGGTTTTCTCACAAACACACACAAGTAAGCAGAAATCGGGAAGCCGTTTACTTTGAATATATAAAAAAAACACTAGGGCTGGGCAAGTTAACGCGTTATTATCGAGTTAACGCATTAATTAATTAACGCCGACAATTATTTTATCGCGCATTAACGTAGTTATTTATTATTATATTGAAAGCCTGTTGCTCACTGCCTCTGAATACACATACAGACAAACCATTGGTCACATTTGTTTTGAGTGTTTGCAAACCATATGGTATTGCACTTTTGTTCAAATAGCAGCACTTTTAAAATGAAAGTATGCAATACACTACTTTTGTATTCATTATTGAATTTTGCGCATACTGCGACTAATCACAGAAAATCATGCGATTAAACATTTTAATCGTTGCCCAGCACTAAAAAAACACATTAAAAAAGAAAGATTTCTGATAATGGTTTCCTAACGTGACTAGGACCTAAACCATGGTGCACGATGTCCCCCTGAAAGTCCTCTAAAGTGTAAACATCCACTCAGAAAAAAAAGGTCCGAGGTCAAATGTTCTACCTGTATTGCGACTGCTCATTTCCTCCAACATCGGTGCAGCGCAGCTTCTGCACCAGGATACGGATGATGCTGATGAACAGAATGAAGTTGATCTGATGGGGAAGCACAAAGCAGGGAGACATCTTTTCACGGGCTAAACAGGCTAATTAACGGTAACGTTTCAAGCCCAGATTGGCCCTGCGCCAGGTGCAGAGGCATCAAACGGACTCAGCTCGGCGTCATTGAATGAATCAATCCCCGTCCCTCCCTGTTAAACACTTTTTTTTTTTTTTTTTTTTTTAAAAGAGGGAGCTACAGGTGTTGCAAGTCTCGAGAGTGGAAAATGTGTTAGTCAAAAACGAGTAAGTGACGTTCAGGATGGCAACATGTTCTGAGTGATCATCCGCGTGCCGCCGAATGACTGAACCTTCTCTTAAACTCATCGATGTTTGCTTGTATCCCAGTGACTGAGCAGCTGTCACACTGGATGGTATATATGCACTGGGACATCATAATAATTTCATAAAATGGTTGTTGTTTTATTTTGCCATAACATGACATAGTAAATTAAAGTGAGGCGCAGCGGGTGAAAATGATTACGTATGATTGTTAGATTACAGCAGTTTCTGGAATCTACTGTAGTTCTATGGTGTCACTTAATGTCGCAACAAATGATACAAATTGTAGTTTTACTGAAATAATGCTAAACGTACGTGCTTTAGGGGATAATACTGAATGTGCATTTTAAAATGAATACTGTAGTAGCAGTAAAAAAAACAACTAAGTAAGGCCAAGTTAATGAACTTATGACTTCATTATGATAAAATGTCAGTGCAAAGCTCACAATGACAGTTGCCATGATGGGCCAGTTGATCAGTCTGTTGGGGACAGGGTTCTCGTTCATCTCCCAACACCTGCAAATACGAAAATAAGAGTTTTTAAAATGGTATTTATTTCTAAAACCAGAGCTGGCGTCGTTTATAAGCAAACTAAACAGCTGCTGTAAGGCCTTCAGCAGCCGCGGGGGCGCCAACTCAAACCACCAAATCTCCGTTGTCAGATGGAGACTTGGAATCTCCCAAAATGGGATCTTTTTTGAGACCAAGGGGCCTTTTTGGTGCAACCAGTGGGCGAGCGGGAGAATGGGATTTCATGTGGGAACAACAGACAAAACACCTTCGTGCTAGCAAAGATATGAAGATTCAAGTAGAACTACAGATCCTCTCCAGAAAATCCCCCAAATCATCTCAAATGTGAAATCTGTATCCCTTTTTTATTCTAAGCAACATTACTGATGTTACTATATCTTGTTTTTTTGTACAGTTTGAGCACAAAAAAAAAACCCAATGCCGTTTGTGACTTGGTGTCCTTTTGTGATCTTGCCTGCGGTGCCGGCAGAGGCCACTAGAGGCCGACAGTCTTCCTACGTTTGTTAAAATGCAAGCACTCTTGCAGCTGTCAGAGCACGCGGCGCACACTCACCTTGTGTCCTCCATGTTTATCCTGCATACGATCCACGCCACCGTGAAAACGAACGGGATTCCTGAGAGGCAGAGAGGAGGAGAGAAAGTGTGTTTAGATTCCCAGTCTGCCAGACATCCTCGAGAGGTGCTACTACTTTACACACACACACACGTACATGAAACAGCTGGAGCGAAATGGCGATGCATTAGGGAGGAAGTGTTGGTAAAGTGGTGACGGACGGTGGGAGGAGGTGTCACATGGCAGCAGCCGAGGCGGAACGGAGCTGAGCGAACACAGAGGCCAGGAGACGACCGTTCACGGGCCCGGCCTTTCACGAAATCCACTGGTCCGCCATCCGACACCACTCTCATGTCTGGGTGGTAAGTATGGAGCTACGAGCCAGCAGCTGGTTAGCTTAGCTTAGCACAAAGGAACAGCAGGAAACCGCGACATGGTTGGGTTTTTGTACGGATTAAACAAACGCAACGTGAGGTTTGTTACGTTTGGCCAGAGCCAGGCTAGCCGTTTCCCCCTGTTTCCAGTCCTAATGCTAAGCTACGCTAACCGGCGCGCTGGCCATAACTTCATATGTACCACACAGACATGAGAGTGTTGTCACGCTCCTCATCCAAAGTGAATAGTTAGTTTGTGTTTTATTTCTGTGTCGTCCCAAATCCCGCCATTTTACTTTTATTTTGTTTAAAACATGCATCTGCCAGCAATACATATTCAAAAAAAAACTAAACAAAAGAGCAAATAAATACATGAATAATAAGTAAAAATGGGTCACTTTTTTCCCTTAAAACCCACTATGTGTAGAATTTTTATGCGATTAGAACTATTATAATCGTAACGGTTATAAGGATTATATTTATTCCGATGTTTTATGTTTATAGAAAAGTGACAAAATCCCGGTGAAAAACGGTGCAGTCCGTGTGTTTTGCAGCCAATGCGAACACTTAAACCGGCCAAATCAAACGTGGTTTCTCGGGTGGTTTTCACGCTGGATTAGCACAAACTTGAAAAAGTAAAAAAAAAAAGAAAAAAAAAAAGAAAAAAGACCCTCTTCGTCCTCCTCTTTTTGACCGAAAACGACACAGTAGTTCACGGCAGCCAACAGCTGCCATGCAATGCTGCCTGCCAGAAATGTACAATTTCTACACATAGTGGCTTAAATGTTTACAGTACATATCCAAAAAAGAAAAATACAGTCTATTAATATAATATTCTGTAATATATTCTTCAAGAGAAATTCAAATATTGGTGCGTATGGCAGAATATTTGCGGTTCATTTCCACGATTTCGAATCGGTTTTCTACAACTCATGCTCCTCGCCCTGTTGGTTGTACCAGTCGCCAGATTTCTTGCGAGTAACTTGAGAATTTAGAGAAAGCCAGGTGGTTAAACCCCCCCCCAAAAAAACCTGTTTTGCAACGCTCCTGGTGGTGTGCAGCCTACCCCAGCCAATGAGCATGTAGACGGAGAGGCGGGCGGCGTGGCTGTGGATGACGAGCAGCAGCGTGTGCAGGTAGACGCCCTCCACCAGCAGCCAGAAGAAGTTGGCCATGATGAAGTAGTTGAGGAACACCAGGCTGGCCTTGCAGCCCACCTTCAACGACGACCACAACACACTTCTTTACACACACGTAACCGCAGTCAAAACTGAATGTCATGATGTGATTGTAATGAAATTTGGGTTCGTGACAACGAATCGGGTAGACGACTCATTCAATTCAGACATTTAGACATGGATTCTCGTGGTTTTCATACAGTTTAAAACTGGAACTCAACTTGAACGTAACTTTGGCTCTTCATACGACACAGGCTCGTGAACAGGCTGTTTGAACAAGCTTTTGAACCTACGGAGCACTTGGGTACAGTTAAAGTATGTGTAAACAGTTATACGAGTAGCACTAAAGGAAGAAACAAAAAGGAAAACTTAATTATAGTATTTACAGTACAAGGGGAATATACAGTTATGTATATACATACGCGCACAGTGATGCCGGTAAGGCGTCACTCAGTTACTTACCAACTGGGTTTCTTAGTAACGCTAATCCGACCACTTTTTTCAGTAACGAGTAATCTGACGCGCTACTATTTCAAAACCAGTAATCGGATTAAAGCTACTTATCCAAGTCACTGAGCGTTCATGTTGTTTTCATTTTCCTTAATAAAAAAACATATTGTCAAACGGAAACAACACCGGAGGGAGGAGAGAGAGGCGCGTTTTTCTAGCTGGAAATACAGACGCTATGTTGAGTTTGTGTCAGCTGAAGATGGCGACATTAAGGTTCGTTGTGGCGACAAAGTGTCATCCAGCTACAGAAAAGAGCGAGTCCCAGCGGTGAGCAGGTGCCCTCCCCCCCCACCCAAACAGCAACAGCTGGACTTCGGTAAAAACAAGTATTTGTGTTGAGTGACTTCAAGAAAGTCTGGCAGTATTTTAGTTTTCATAAAAACATGTATTTTTTCAGGAGATAGTTTTTAGGTTCAACTTCAAATGTATCATTGACACATTGTTGACGTTACTGTTAAAAATGCACTTCCAGTAAAGTGAGTGTCGGCAAAACCGGCCGGTTGTCTAATAAAGTAACTTGTAATCTAACTTAGCTACTTTTAAAACCAAGCAATCTGCAAAGTTACTTTTTAAAGGACTAATCAGTAATTAGATTACTTTTTCAAAGTAACTGTGGCAACACTGTATATGCACATATACATACATACATACATGCCGTATATACACGTAAATACAGTACGCATTCTCACGCATACACATAAAAATTCAAACGAACTGTAATATGATATAATGGGGGGGGGGGGTCAACAACAATAGAACAGTTGACAGGAAAGGTCCTCTTAAGTGCGGTAAGATAAACGTGCGTGTCCGTGTGCATGAAGTCACCAGCGACGGTTGCGTGCTGCAGTCGGAGTCCTCGTCCTCCGAGAAGAGCAGCGTGTCTTTGGTCAGCACGGCCGCGGCGCGCAGCACGAACGACACGAACAGGTTTAGATGGATGTAGTTCCTCGTGCAGTGGAGCCTCCTGCGCGCGCGCACACACACACGCGCACACACGCACACGCGCACACGCACACAGAAGAATGTCAAGAAGTGTGTTTATAGAGGGGCGTCGGGGGGGTGTGAATCCCGTGAAGGCTGTGGTATCTAAACACGCTGGGAGCAGCCGAGCGAACAGCTGGAGTGGATCCAGACTCATCATCGGTCTGTTATCACCCCGAGGAGCGAACGCTGTGCGTTAGGAAACATTTGCGGGTTTAAGAGTGTATACGCAGGTTTATATCATACATCCCGAGTAATCCACGACACACGCTGAGTTAAAAGAAGTTATTCTTAAATTCCGAGGTTAATCAAGACCTTCGCACCCCATAGCTGATGGGTTTTTTGTCGGAGCCTTGCACGCACGGTTAGCTCTAAACTGTCGGCTGAAATTCTCTTGATTTTCTGCGTTTCGTTGCATGAACGAGACTTAAACCTCACCTGGAGGAGAAACATATGTGGGCTTAAGGTGAAGCTTCTGCCGGATGATTTACAGTAAATTAGAATTGTTTTGGGGGTTTTTTGGTGTCAGGAATGCTTCAAACTGGGCTACCGGCCTCAAAAGCAGAGCTTGAAAATGATTCTTGACACTTTCTTTTCCCGGCGGAATCCTCCCTGCTGCTGCATTTTAGTTCCTCTTTAAGAGTAGATAAGGGGGAAAAAGTACAAAAAAAACAACTGTATTTGAAACAAACTCGGCAACATCCGGCCAGTTGTTGTGGTCGATACTTGCGGACAAACGTCTGATTCTGCAGACGTTGGGACGTCCAGTCGACAGCCGTGAATATTACTGCTCGTATTAAATATTAATGCAAATCCTAATATTTGTAAATGAAAAAAGGTGTTTGTGGACTGCTTCCGTGTTTTGTGAGATTCATTTTCCACGGAAATTCAAATACCTTTCTTCAATTTTGCTATGTATGGAATTATAGCTTGTTTGCACTGCAACAAAATACATTTTGAGTATGCATTTTTTGCAGAAATTGATCCACAGTGAGTGGAAAATGTGCAGAATTATGCTGGTCAAAAAAACCAACAAAAAACGTTTAGTTTGCCTTAACCTCATAACATCAACTCTCCAAAACTGTAGTTTTGAACACAGCGTCTTAGGTTAGAGTTATTCCCCGCTCTTTGGGGTTGAAAACAAACAAACAAACTGTAAATCACGACCCGTGACACCTAAAAGACGCACGGCGCATCCTCAGAGGCGTTGTCTCCGTTTTGAACCCCTTGCCTCGCCGGCTTAACGGCCGTGGTACTGCGGTGGACGGACGCGTGTTTTACCTGAACAAGCAGATGACGGCGGTGCTGGTGAGCAGAGTGATGAGGGACAGGCTGTGGCCCAGGGTGGACAGTATCCTCACCACCTTGTAGAAGAGCAGCTGGACACACAAACACAGAAAATCTATTCGCTGTGCACCGAATGGACAGTTTCGCTCACGTAGTAATCACCTGTACATCACGCGTCAGTGCTGCATGGGTGGGTGGATTGTCCCGTCTTACCAACTATGAAAACACACAAGTAGCAGCTAACGCTACGGTTCAACGAAAGGCTACATATTGCAGGTCAATGATCCTGATGATGTTGAACAGAGGCAGCTGTAGGGCTGTTAGATATAAACAGTAAATGACATTTTCCTCACAAAGAATTGGTACTGGTTTCCGGCAGCGGTGGAAGAAGCATTCAGATCTTTCACTTTCACCCAGTGTGTGACATTTAGGAGGAGCTACTGGCAGAAGTGGATTCCCTAGTATTTCCAAGCATGTTTTCACCCGTGTAAAACCCCCTGAAAATAAGAGTCATTGTGTTTCCTTCACCTTAGAATGAGCCGCCACCCTGTAAGGGTTAGGGTATTCAAATGGTCGCAAGCTGCCGTTTCACCTCTAGAAGCCACTAAATCCTAAATACGGGACCTTTAAGTTAAAGGTAGTACAGTGGAAAAAATACTAAGTAAGAGTCCTGCATTCAAACTCACTTTAGCATCAAAATATACTTAAAAGTACTTAAAATTAAAGCACTCATTACGCAGAATGGCCCATGTTTCATAAAACATATTCTATTGCTGGATTATATTTGATGTATTAATGTGTTCATCACTTTTTAATGTTGCAGCTGGTAAAGGTGGGGCCAACTCTATCTACGTTATACACGGCTGGGTGGCTTAATAATAATGTATCATTACATACACATCTGTTTTTGTAAGTTAATAATCCAAACCTGCAAAGTAGCTTGCAACTAAAGCTGTCAAATAAATATAGTGGAGGAGAAGTAGAAAGCAGCGTAAAATGGAATTAGTCAAGTAAAGTACAAGCACTTCGATACGGAGTCAATGTCCACCACTGGTTTCAGTAGAGGCCAGCCGGGGGCGCTGCTCTCGATTTTTAGAAATCGACACATTAAGCGAGGACATGGCCGTGAGAATAGTTCATGTTTACTCCTCCCACAAGTAAATAAGGCTTAGGTTGGGTAATTGACAGGATCGGGAGGAGCCGTGTGTGGTCATTTTAAGAGCTGATGAGGAGAGTATAATAAACACCCCGCGGCCAATCAGAAACAAGTATTCCCTGCGTACCTGACACCTCCGTGTGCCTTTGACGCGGCACAAACAGGTCCTCCGGGGAGCTTTATAACATGCTTTTTTGTGTGTGTGTGTGTGTGTGTGTGTGTGTGTGTGTTTCTCTGTATATGTTTGAATAATGCTTTCTTTTTTGGGGATGAGTTCAGGTTTTTTTTTTTTTTTTTTTTTTAATAAAACTTTATGAAAAAGAGAAATCAGTTCAGTGATTTCCGGGCCCCTTTTCCCACCGCGCCCAACAGCAGAGGACACTGAAGGGCCACTCGAGACATTAACAGCAGCACTCGCTGAGCCTCTGCTTCTTTCCCCCCAGAGTGGCTCTTTCACAATAAGGGCAGGATCGGGACGAGAACCTGGTACACTTCCAGACAGCACAGATTCTCAATAAACTCTGCAGGCCGACACGCAGAGATGGATCTGGACTTTAGATATGTGTATTACTGCTCACTGTGTGTGTGTGTGTGTTTGTCGGTGCCTGGCGTTCTTCGCTCTCTCGTCATCTATAAACAACATTCCCCCCTGTCTCACACGCCATCTGGCGATTAACTGGACCCACACACTCCCTCAGTACACACAGTTGGACATGCGCGAGCAACGTACGCTGACTCTTAACCTTTTCACACACGTGCAAACATACTGTACAGGTTTCGCATCGAGTCACACCAACACATGCATCACACCAGCCTGTTGGTATTGCAGCTTAAAATATTTACACATGTAGAAATGCACAAAGAATCCTAACGCGCACACGTTTGCACTTCTGTACTTGTGAGGACCCTCGCTGACGTAATGCACGGGGGGGGGGGGGGGGGGGGGCGCTCCCTCTGTAGATAAAAACGGCTTATTCTAAAAAAGGTAACGAAAACCCAACGATCCTTATTTTCAGGCATTTATACGCTAATTAAAACGCACTTGTAAATACTGTTTTCCATTTCTGCCAGTAGCTCCTCCTAGATGTTACACGCTGGCCCTTTAAAGCTGCTGAAAACATGGTATCAAATCAGAGATATTTCTCTCTAACATTACATATTCATTACTACAGTAAATTCACAACAATCAAAGGTAAAGTTTGATTTAATAAAAACACCCTTAGTTGTTAATTATTAAGAACAGAAAACTCAGCTAATCTGCTGCATCAGGAGTGTATGAGTGTGTGTGTGTGTGTGTGTGTGTGAGTGTGTGTGTGTCAGAACTGATCGACAGCGGCCTGGCAACATAGACAACCCCACAACTGTCGTCACATTTTAACTGGGTCATTACTGAATCCTTCTGTGCAGCATTTAGCAACAGAAGTGGGTGGCGTCCCCTTTTCCATGTGAAGTAACTATTCTAACCTCTAAATAAGACTTCAGAATTTAATGCGGGACTTTTCCTGCCAACGGAGTGTTTTTCCACTGGGGCATCGCTCCTTACGTAAAGTGGTTCGGTACTTCTCCCACCACTCTCCGCCTGTCCACTGTAAATACGCACACACGGAGACAAATATCTGAGGATACACAGACAGTCGTAGCCTGGCATCGGCGTCTCATTCCTGAGGCGGATTCTCAGGCCTCCTGGCTGGGAGCTGATGACCTGCCGGCTCTGGTCTAGTGCAGCCCCGCTGCCTTCTATGTCCAAACACACCTCCGGCCATAAACTCTGGCTCGCTCGGGCCCCTTTCTGTCTTCCTCTCTGACACCAGAGAATTAAAGCCACGCTGAACTTTAGGCTCAACAGCTCCCTGGCCACGATAGAAGTCTCAGTCCGGTGGACTGCCAAATTTAGGTTAAAAGACAAATAAATGAAGAATCAGTAGAGATGAAACTGAGGCGTTTGGGTTCGGTCTCGTAGTTGCAATGTCAGAAAACCTTAGAGCAACGGCACACAATGATGTTTCAGACAAAAGTGTTCTCCCAACAGTGGGGGAGACCCTTCCCTGTTTCAAAGTGACAATTAAGTAACTAATTCATGCATTAACCTTGGAATTACACACAGTGTGTTTGGGCGGAAGCGGTTTCCATTTCTTTTGTTTTTTAAAACTTCAATTTCAAAAACATTTTACTTTTTCTCCCCCCATTAAACAGTTAAAAAAAAAAAAAAAAAAAAAACCCCAACAGACTGCTGTTATTTCCCCGATGGTGGCGCGCGGGTGAATTCATTGTGACTACAAGTTTATCTTCTAGCAAACAATTTCATAAACCGCACTGCTCCGGAGACAAATATCAAAGACAGACACACACACACACACACACACACACACAGGTGCACGAGTGATTAGTTCATCTCCCGGGCAACGGGTTTCCACACGCAGCTTGTCTTATTCAACTCAGCCGCTCTATACAGCTTTTGTATCAGCTGTCGGCCGCCCGCGACCATCGGCTTTTCCTGCGTTTTGTGTCAAGTTCTTTTACATGGTCGAGTGGAGCAGGAAACCAGTCCGAGCTTTTTGTGGAGGGCATCTAAATAAATGCGATCGGTTCGTCGCTTCCACGCAGTAAAAAGGACACGGTGCCAGCCTGTCTTTTGAGGTTCAACCCGCAACTAAATGCCATCTCGTTCCGTCGCCGGCGTTGGGCGTGTCCGCGCGCGTGAGCGGGGCATCAGAGCGGGCTGGAGTCAAGTGCGGAGGCGCGGCGGGGACAGCCGGCTGCGTCTGCCGCGTGAGCCTCTGCATCGCATCCGCTGAACGCTCTCCAGATGGAAAAGCTCGGTTTCTTCAACAGGAAACAAATGGACAGCTCCGCCGAGAGTCAAAGAGCGGGCGGGGGGGCGGCTCTGGAGAGGATCACCAGCCAGCTGTGTGTGTTTAAGAGTGTGTGTGTTGTTAAAATCCATCTTTATGTGCTGCTGTTTTCTGTCACGCTGCTCAGATGTGTGCACAGTGCACGATGTAGGAGTTTCTGTGCTCTGTTTATTGGTTTACGGTTACTCTCACTTACTCGCCTTCTCAGGAACGGTGTTTTCATCGGTTCGCCCGCTCTGTTTTAGACTTTGCAACTGAGCAAAAACAATCGAAAACCATTAGTCAACTAAATTAACTAAATATGCTGCTCACTCTGCGTCCGTCTGGTCAGCACGGGCCGGAAAACTCAAACCTAAAGCTTCGTTTGATTTGTGCTTCAGTGAGCTTGCCGTCCGCAAGCCTGCAATCGCGTTTGTCCATTATCCAGACAGACAAGACGACCGCATCCTCAGCGTGGACGGAGAGAGAGAAAGACGGCTGCGTTGCGTCGTGCAAAGCGACCAGCAGAGGTCGGTTTTACAATCCCAACACAGTTTCTGTCCGAGCCACAGCATGTGGAAACGCTTCTCCGGGTAACGTTGGTCACAAGCGCCCCTGCAGTATGCAACAGCTCCTTCCACGGCGGAGCTGCTCGAACTCTAGCGACGTTTCTGACAGGCAGGACTTCCAACCAGATCGCCTGTGTAACTAATCCGCCGCTGTAGACCTCAAATTGCACGTCAAACCACAACTGATTTGGCAGAAGCTCGGCCCCGCTCTTTAAATTAGCCGAGGAGGACAAATCCGGGGCTCAAATGGGGCCCCGATCCGTACGGCGTCTGCCCGTGAGCTGAATTACTACCTGGCTAGGACTAGATGACGGTGGAGCGGATGGTTCACAGTGTGCGTGTGATGAACACTGCAAATAGCCGGAGCCGTGTGTGATGACGTGCTGCTTGTTGGGAGAACCCCGCTGGTGCGACATCTCTTTAATGTTCCTGTCACTAACAGGTCTACCAACGAAGAAGAAGAAGAAGAAGACGACAGCAATATGGATTTGCAAACAGGTGACTGGTGAGGGTACCTCTACTCTACACCCATTTACGGCAAACTGTGGCAGTGGAAATGTCTCAATTCGTCGACAACGACGTGTATTTCGGTTTTTGAGTTGAGGGGGGCAACCACTTTAATGAAATCCATCGATGTGCGTCGACCAAGAGACATTATAACAAAGATGTTAGACTCAGCGCTCAGTTCGCACGCAGCAGCTGGGCCAAAGTCAAGTTCCAGCACTCGTCGTTATGGTTTATACAAGAAGGTTCATTTGTTTTTCTTTGCACAACAGTCTAACGGAGCATTCGTGCACTCTTCTATACAAGGCAACGTTGCAGAAAAACTTCCCCCTTATCTATTTTCTGGGCTTCAGTAAAATCTCCACAGTATCAGGGAGATAAATGGTGTAGGTCAGCCGCAGTGTGCTTCACCTCACTGTAAGTTACAGCGTCATTACAGTTTAAGTGATTAAAAACCAAGATACGAAACCGTTATCTGAACTGTTGCACATGGAGGAGATTACGTGGACACGTCCTGTTACCAAAGCAACAAGGTTGCAAACAGCAGCAGGCGTTCAGTGGAAAGAAAGGTAAAGGAAATAAAAGAGCTCGACGTCTTAAAAAAAAACAAACCCAAAAAAACAGCCATGTGTGTGCATGTTCACGCACAGAGGAAAGAAAAACAGCCCAGCGATGAGAAAAAGATACTGTAAACGGAAAATAACTGCGATGTGACAGAGATGTTAAAAAGAAAGATGGCTCCGGAAAGGAAAACATACAGAGAGCGACGAGTCAGATGCTTGTTGAAAAGCTCGCTGCTCAGTCAAGAGATCGGACGGTCGAATTAGAACACACTGCAGCGTTGAACAGGAAAGTTGGTTATTAATTAAAACGACACCGGGCCACTGTTCAGCGCTCGCATGGCGCGCTCTCCTCCCATGATGTCTGCCTCTCTTTGTGCCAGACCTGACTGAACCACTCCTGGGACGACTAACTCACCAGCTCCGTCACAGCAGAGCCGAAACGCAGCGCAAACACAAGCTGGCAGGCTGCTTAGTGTAATTTTGACAACATGACAACCGATGAGGTGGGGATTTTTCAAATTAACTGTTAAATTCTATTATTATTTTATTTATTTTTTTTAAATCACTTGTGAAGTAGACAACACGGCCCCGCACCTAAACCGCAGAATAGGTCGATTGTCAGTGGTTTCCAAAACAACATATATGACCGTTGGGAAGTAACAGCGACAGGCGTACCGCTTAAGTACGTTACGTAAGTCACATGACGTTAAACGCGTGATCAATGTTGTGAAACGGTCACAGTTTGGTCAGGTTTAGGAAAAGATCGTGGTCTGGGTTAAAATAAGTTACGTAAGTAACGCAAGTCACTACGTAACATTAACTTAAAACTTTAGTACACGTTGACTTATTTTCAACATGTATATAGATATATATATATATATATATATATATAGTGTGAGCGAAGTATGTGCTTAGAGCTGAGACAGGAAGTCCGACAGTATTGAGAGACTTTTTGGTTTTGGTCTTTTCATGGGAGTTTTTGACAATGAAATGGAAAAATATATATAATTATGCCAGCCTCATCGCGTAGCATTTGTGATTTTTCTTGCGATTGAAAATGATCCAACTTGTCTTCATGATACTAACGAAGCACGATGGAGGACTCTCACGTCCGTTTTACTCATAGAACAAGACAACCTGACTATACAGTTAAAAATGTGGCATGAATTCTGCCGCAGCGTGGACACAATAATGGCTCCGGATATGCTCTTAAACCTGGATGTTGACTTGCTGGTTTAGAGCTCAGTATAAACAGGAGGGTCCTGGAATGCAGCCGTGACCACAAGCAATAACCGGGAAGGTCAGCAAGTAAGCTCCGTGGCATCACGCAGGACCCCTTTGGGCCGGCGGGACGGTTAAGACATACATATACACACACTGTAGAGAGGTAACACAGGTTCACTGCTCCGAGAAATGACTATTTCCACAACCGCCTGCAACACTCACAGGGTTAAAACTATTCAGCGGTGTCATTTCGGCTTAAAATCCCTCTGAGGAGTCGGCTGAAGACGGTAAAAAAAAAAAACTCCTCCAGTTTGCCTTGTGCAGAAGCAGATATGGGAACAGACGAGGGCGGATTAGAGACCGGAGACCAGGAACTGAACCCCACAACTCAGCTGGAGATGAGCTGACAGTTTAAGCCAGTGTCTCGCCACAAGTCCACACAACAAGATACAGCGTGCAGCCGGGTGGCGCATCGTTTCAGATGCGATTTCCCACTTAGGTTTTGGTATAACTCTCAAAGTTGCTGACGTGTGCTCTTTGCTGTTTTCTTTTGAGTGTAACATTGTTTAAGCCGACATCAAATGTGAAGCAGATCGTAAGTGGACTGTCTCAGTCTCACAGGCTGTTGCAGACTTTGCTCACATGGTGGCGGCATTGAGTAAAATTGTTGCCAAGTGCGTCGGGGTCTGTCTCCGTGTTTGCGTGCGAACAACCTGGAGATTTGCAGCGTGGACGGGGCGCTGACTCCGTCGTGTATAGTGGTAGGTAAATGTACGCGTATCTTGTCAAATATTCCTGCGCAAACGCATAAAGGAAGCTATCAGTCAGTATTTTCGCAAGATGGTTTGATTCAGGCACTGCTGGAATTCATGTCCTGGAATTTTGGGCGCCATTTCAAGGTATGGTTAGCGCGCATGAAGCCCCACCACAAGGTATTTTGCTTTGTCACTTGAGAAATGTTGCAGCTTTTACATTAAATTTTAAACTCTGTTGAAGGTAAAGGACAGCGAGTTGACTTGTGAAATCGCCAGGAAGTTCCGCGATAGTCCGGTGAAACGTGGAATGTAAGTGTCTTGAGTGATGAAAATTTTACTTTCCCGTGGTAATTTTGTGGGTTTCTGGTTGTTAAAATCTGTATTTAGCAGGTTTTATTTGATGTTTTCTGTCGACAGTCATAGCCCACTGCCGTACTTTGTTTTCTTTTGGTGTTAAAAGGCGGCAAACAACCTTAACACGAGCAGTTGGCGGAGAGACTCCGTAGCTTTAATACACTCTGTTCAAATGACCTGTTGCAAATGTGGCCAACAATAAAACTGAAGCTACAAGATCGCTGAAGTAATCGTGTCCTGTGTGCCATCTAATTCCACGGGCTACAGTAGTAACACTCGGAATCCTAAAGCCGGGATTTTTCGGTTTGCTGATCGGACTGTTTTTGGCAGCAGAAGTGGAATCCAAAATGTTCTTTTTTTTTTGTTGTTAGATGTGAAAACAGAACGAGCCTCAGGTGAAAAGCGCAGGTTCAGTGACCTGATTCTGGTGACGTTTTTTTCCACCTCGACAGCATTAAACACAGCTGGGGCGGATGGGAATGTCGCGGGTTTTGCAGCTCAGTCTTGCACAGATGGAAACGTTGACCTGATGGTGATGATGTCAGATGTAAGGTCGTCGGATCACCAAAGTTATTGCAGTTCATCCTGAGGGGCCACAAACGCTGCACCAAATTTCAGGGCAATCCATCCAAAAGTTTGGATGAAAATAGTGGTATTGGTCTATATAGTGTTATCCTAACTTATAATGTATTTTTTGATTCCATTTATTATTAATCTGAATCTGCAAAGTAACTCAAGTTGTAAAATAAATGTAGAGGAGTAAAAAAGCACAATATTTAACTCTAAATTGCGGCGGAGTAGCAGAAAGTACCTCAAAGTTGTACTTAAGTACAGTACTTGAGTAAACAGAGTTAGTTACTTTCCACCGCTGTAGGAACAATCAGACGCGAGTGGGAAACTTTGTCATTCAGGTGAAGTGAACCTGTAAATCTTCCAACTCGTCTGGTGCTCTTCGCTGCAGAAACACACACAAACACACTGGAGGATACGTTGATCGAGGTCTAAAGAGAGAAGGAGGAGCACAGCCGAGTGATCGCCCGGAGGTCAGAGATCTGTCAGCCAACAAATCTCCCTCCTCTCTCTCTCTCGCTCTCTCTCAACCCTGACCTTCCTCTTTGCTTATCTGTTCAAAGAGATAAATGGAGACGCTGACACCCCGAAGCTGATATGAAATCCGCCTTGTTGCTTCACCGCAAGCGTATGAGCGTTAACTGATCAGGCACGTTAGAAGAAACTGCTGAGGAAATGAGCGTTTACTCAATTTAAGGTGGATTCCTGTGCTGTTTTTGGTTTGTAAATCAATAGACTTGTGAGTATGTTTGACATTTAATTTAGCAGTATTCTTTGTAGTTTCAACACTTGGGTGAGCCGCCTTTTTCTCAGTGAAAAGTTTTTTGTTTGTTTATTGGTCTGTGTGTGTCGGGGGGGGGGGGATTCTTTTGGTTGCTATTCAAAAGTTGCTTCCCTCTGCTCCTGTTTTAAAAAGGACGAATTGGCATTTTGTCACCTTCAAACAACGGTCAGGTGTCCACATGTGCATCGATAAAGGCTGTGCATATTGGAATCATTCCACCAGTTCATACTGGACATTAAAGGGTCCCTTCCTGATGCGTTTCCAGTGTAAGAGATGGGGGACAAAATCCACAGTCCTGAAGTAATCTGAAGTTAGTATGAAGCTTCATACTGAAAGTTAGACTTTTAGTTTCATATACACGTACCAGTACTTCTGATTTCATACCTGTATGCCACTTCTCATACATCCTAACCGTTAACCTGTTTACATTTTTGGCATTGGGTATATTTTGGAATTGCATCTCATTGATATTTCATATTTGCACTCTTTCCTACTTTGTTCTGCAACTGCGGCACAATAATTTCCCACGGGATAAATAAAGCTCTATCTTATCCTATATAGGCACCTGACTGTTGTTTGAAGACCAGTTTGGGGGGGAAAAAATGTGAGCATCCTTTAAACATCCATTGGTGTGTTTGGGGACTTTGGGGATGGCTTGAATTTCTAACTTTTTACATTGTGCGCTAAGATGCTACAAGAGTCAAGAAAAATTACACTACGTTGCCAAAAGTATGTGGACGCGAACGCCGGCACTATGTGAACCATGTTCCTGATCAGCCTCCGCTCTTCCAGTTTCAGGCTTTCCACCAGATGTTGAACCTGGCTGCAGGGATTTGCTCCCCTTTCGGACACAAGAACATTAATAAGGGTCCGACACGGACGTTGGGTGATCAGGTCTGGCTCCACTTCCAGTTCACCCCAAAGGTTATGGATGGGGTCGGGGTCAGGGCTCTGTGCAGGCCAGTGAAGGTCTTCCAAGACTGAAGAATGACCAAAACGGTTTACCTTCTAGTGAGCTGTAGCCACTGTAGTAATTATGACTCTTCGTTTTCGTTCTGCACCGCAAACAAGTTTCACAATCGCGCGCGCACACACACACACACACACACGGAAGCTACTCCTTGGGTTGGCTTTTTTTCAAAACAGATCAGCGAAAAATGTTTTGAAACTGGGTCTGTGGTCGGTTTGCTAACTGTTGCCAAACAACGCATTCAAAGTAGGTCAAAACAGAGATACAACCCTCTAATGTCTCTGCACCACAGACGTCGAGCGCCTTCTCCTCTGCTGCACGGGACCGCACGCGTACACTTGTTCCGCTTTCAACACAGAAGGGAGCCACTGTGCTATTAAACCCTGCGCCCTGGATGTTTGTCTCAACCTGATCGAAAGCTCCAGGGCAGCTACCAAATGCACCTTGAGGTGAGATTGCGCTGTCAAATGAAAAATAAAGTTTCCAACAATAAACAAATGTGTGCTTTGGTTTAAATGGACCGCCGTCTGTTTTCCTGTAGCTAAGATTTTCATTCATAGTCAAGTCAAAAACTGCAAAGAAATACAAAAAAATGTACTGGTTTCGTCGGCAAAACTCAAATGAATGAGTGATTTTATTGAAATTACATAGTTCTTTCAAGGAAACCTCCCAGGAAACTAGTATGAAACAAGTGCCTTTTTAGCAGCGTTTACCTGCGACCCCTCAAAAGACTGATTTCTCCTTGAAACGATTGGTTCATTTGTTTCACTGTTACGTAAGGCCCGCAAAGGTCAAAATAGCCCATATTTCACAAAAGAAGCAAAGATTAGAGAACATTTAATAAAAAAAAAAATTAATTCAAATTTGCGTAGCATGATGTTTACTTCCGTTCCATCCCATTAATCACCTTCTGACCCCTTATTATAATAAACTTATGACCCAGTGGTTCCTGCTGAGATAAAGTGCTACCGATGATTCTGCATTGATGACAACTGGTGCATTTTGGCACTTTGAGTTCCGTCAAGGCAGCTTCCCACGACTTTCTATGCTTGTGTCGGCCAGACGTGACACAATCGGACATGCACACGGGGGAAAACGTGACCGTGAACACACAGTGAACATGAAACCGAACCCACAGAGCTCAGGTCAGATGATGGGGTTTTCAGAACACAAAACAGCAATATCCAAATCGGTGCTTCCGCTGCCGACTGCACCCCCACAGTGCAAACGCGCCTTCATACGGGGCGTGAACAGACCGTGAACTCACCTCGCCGGGTTCGTCCGTGTTGTTGGACCAGCAGGCGACGGTGATGCCGGGGTAGACGTCAGACCAGCCTTCCTTCGTGCAGTTCCTGCTGAGGATTCCTGAAAGAGACGGTTTTAACAATTAAATGTTTAAATGAAATCTTTAAGAAAAAAAATTCACCGGTTCCAGCTTCAGCCTCAAATGTATATTTTATATATTTATGATTCTGTATTTGTGCAATATTTATTCCTGGGAATTAATATTTACATGAGAGTATTATTAATCAGTTAGCTGAATAAATAGCGTATAAACAGTTAAAATAATGTATAATTCTAGAGACATGTTGTATCTAGGGGGGGGCGGCTACAGTGCAGTGCTGTGTAACACAATAGAGGGTTTACACCTACGTCACGGTTTGGTCAGTTACCCGGATGCGCGGCCATATTGGAGACACTCGGATGTAAACAGCAGCATGGATTGCACGGTTAATACACCACTGAAGACTAAATTTCTACTAATTTATTATGTCTAAACCATGAAAAAAAGAAGCAAAGAATGGGCGGCAGCATCCTCGTGTCTCTGCTGGGTTCGATCTACACGACGTTTGTAGCGTGACGTCAGTGAGTCCTCAGGTGATCCTGGTCCTTGTTTTCCGTTCATATTAACGCACGGCACCCAGTCTGTATACAGGTCCGATCTTTAACCTAAATATAGCACCATCAACTAAATCTCAGTAACATTTTACAGAAAATATGCAAGACTTGTACTGTTGGAGAAGGTTAAGAAATGAGATTAGAATCTGATTTTTAGCCGAGAAATAACAAACAGCAACATAATATCAAGCTGAGAGGATACTATTACACTACAAAATGTGTTAAGACAGTAGCCGAATATTTCACCAGAAAGAAATAAGAAGAACAAACGCGAATGTTGTCGAGATTCTTTCCCTTGAAATCCTGGTTCGGTTTGACCAACAACCACAAACGCCGTCTTTCCTCAGCCAGTTTTTTGCACTCTTCCCCTTGATTTGTTACTACTTTGGGCAGTATGTAACACTTCAAATGTTTTTCCCGGTCCGACCGATTAGTGCAGCATAAAACGCGACAATAATTGACCATTTTCAGCAGAAATAAGCAGCAAAAGTTTGCGAGTCCCGTTCGGTTTAGTGGCATCTTTGCGCTCAGCATCGCCAGTATGGCCGACTTCCGGGTTGATGACGTGTCGTGAAAACACACTGTAGACAATGTAGGCTATTTTACATTTATCTGGCGCGTCTACAAGGCTAGCGACGAGGGCAACACGCTTTTTATTTTTTGCTTTTTTGTTTCTAAAAAACCTTTTGAGATGAGAAGCAGGCTATGGGAGCGGCTAGTTCACGTTTAAAACTACAATGGTAAGTTGACGTTTCTTTGTCTTTACAGGATTGGAATAGACCGGGACGACCAATCAGCTATCTGACTCGGACGCAACATCAGCAAACAAAAATGCCACCACTTACTTACTAACTGCTGAGCTTACTAAACAGGAATCCCAGTGTAAATAAAGTGGAAGTGAAGCAGGGCGCTGGAAAAGGTCGGCCATATTGGAGGTCCTCAGCTGTTGGCAGCAGCTGCAGCAGATTGTGTTTCTTAACTGTCTTATTGTAAACACACTTGATTTGTGCTCTACAGCGGCGTGTTTGTTAATGAGGCTGCTGGCCGGCTGACAGTTTGTTCACGTTAACCGAGCTGAACTCTTTCTCAGCAGACGAGTACGGTGGCCAAGAGGGCCCGACGCACTGCAAACATCCACACATAATTATTGCTATTGTTGTTATTCCGGTGGTTGATTCATACCTTTGTGCACTCGACCTGCCCTAAAGCGTGAACAAGTTTAGATAAGGTTTTTTGTATTAGTAAAAACCGACAGCTGCTTGGCTCCGCGATGTTCCCAGTCACAAAAAAAAAAAAAAGGACCTTTAAAGTTCGAGTTAAACCAACTCATCTGAAATATTACAAGGCTTCTTAGCTTTCTTTGTTCCTGAGAGCAGAGTTTGAAGCCAGCTCGTTTAGATTCGTAGACGTGAAGGTTTAACTGAAAGTGATCCGCAACCGCGTTAACGTAGAAAATAATCAGAAACCACAAGCCACGCCATCACATCAGGTACATCAGTGCGCACATTAACCGATTTCCTGTTGATAAAACGCTGCCTCTCAACCCCCAAATAAACATTTTTATAACAGAGAGAAAATTAAGTTAAAAGAGAAGACTATCTGGGGCACACAGGAAGCTATTTCTTAACCAGGAACGGTGACTTCCTGCGCTGGTTGCCTGGCAACTGGCTCAGAGCCAATAAACAGTCCAGCAGTTAACCCCAACGCTTCAGTTTTTGTCCAGATTAAAGACCATGTTCATTAGTCAGCCAATTATAATATAATTAATAATAATTATTTCTCGTGAAAATGACAGCTTTATTCTCACGGTATTACATGTGCTCAAAATATTAAGACTCCGATTTCTCTTTTCCACACCGTAGTCCATTGAACGTTTCATCCCGGCGTTGTAACAATTACCATGTGGAGCTTCTGACCTCTGGTAGCGCCATGGAGCAGTTGTTTTTATGAGTATGTCTCGTACTCCTAACTATGTTTTCACACCAGAAATGAAAAGGGAATTAAGCTTAAAGCTCCACCTTCATGATCGATCCTTCAATCGATGGCTTCATTCAACGTTTCAACCCTTTCATGACTCCATGACGTGGAGTGTTGATGTTCAAAATAAGAGTCCCGTTTGAAAATTGTTCCCCGACCAGTGATGCCGGTAACGCGAGCTACTCTAACCCGACCACTTTTTTCAGCAACGCGTTTCAAAACCAGTAATCAGATTAAAGTTACTTGTCCAAGTCCCTGTGCGTTCATATTGTTTTCATTTTCCTTAATACAAAACATATTGTCGCTTTCTTCTCGCATCGCGGGGAGTAAAGTCCCGTTCTCAGCGTGACGTCAGGTCACGTCACGGGTAATGACACACGTCACGCGGCGACACAAGCGGAAACAACACCGGAGGGAGGAGAGAGAGGCGCGTTTTTCTAGCTGGAAATACAGACGCTATGTTGAGTTTGTGTCAGCTGAAGATGGCGACATTAAGGTTCGTTGCAGCTACAGAAACACTCTGTCAAAGTTAAAGAAACAATGTTTGGAGACACATTGTTGACGTTACTGTTAAAAATGCACTTCCAGTAAAGTGAGTGTCGGCAAAACCAGCCGCCATTGTTACGTTGAGGCGGCGGGGGGGGGGGGGGGGGTGTCTAATAAAG
>CM022493.1:6720688-6733084 GCA_011952105.1 Coreoperca whiteheadi | reverse complement strand
GATGGTGGGGGTGAGGCGTGGGGTGTGAGACGTCTACGGGACCTTTTGCCCGTTTTGTGTGGCGTGGGCGTGTAGAGCTTTTTTTTTTTTTTTTTTAGAAAAATAACGTTGAAACAATGGTTGTAAGCAACCGACATTAGACGTCTAAAAAAAAGTCACTTCCCAACCAGAATTAGTTTAAAACTTGTCATCTCGCCGCCTTTTCCCCTCGAAGCCACCAAATCGGCGTGTTCACTGGTCGCTGGAAAGGGTGACCAGGGTGCAGCAGCCTGCAGTTGATTTGTCTCACAGGGCAGACCCACCAGTCAGAAAGCAACACGCATCCCATCGACAAGATCATTATCCTGTTCAGTCATGGTGGACCATATCCCAGCATGCACTGGGGGGGGCGAGTTGGGGCAGATGCTAACAGCCCCTTGTGCATCCATTTGGAGATTTCACCCAGATGTCGGAGAGAAAACTGGACTAAAGTTAAAGTTGAAGGGCTATCTTCATCTACGGCTTGTTGTGAAACAATATACAACCTAAATATTGAAAAAAAAAAAACACTTTGTAACTAAATGTAGCCCAGTTCTCTCTTGGACGTCTTTCCATCTGCATATCACTAAACCAGTGCTCATTAAATGTCAGGGACATTTAAACCCCTGTATAAAATACCCCCCTCAACAGTTTGCCTGCAGAGTTGAACCTGCCGCAGCTTTTACACGGAAACAGTGAGGAGAAAGCAAAAAACGAGGATTAAATCTGCGTGTCACAGCTTAGCTTTGACCGTCGCAGTTCGGGTGATTAACCCACGTGCTTTGTTAAGTGTAAGTGCCCTTTTTAAGTCTCTTTACCGTCTCCTTTAGGCACAGTATCTCTCAAGCATAGTAGATCCAATTGGTGTGCGTAATAGTTTTAGCAAAAACTGCAGCATGTAGGCTATTTAACGTCATGCTCCTGCAGCCTCCAGGTGTCGGCTCAGTGAGCAGCAGGACTCAATATAAGAAGCAGAAGTCATTAACCTTTGGCATCAGCACATACACCGCTACTGTAATTCACACGCGGCTGGCCTACTTCGGTTGCGATGGCGAAAGTCTGACGCTGGGAAGGTTACGTCTCTTGTTCAGCAGACAGAAAGAGGCGCAGCTATTCACGAGGAACTGGCACAAAACAGCAACGCCGTCACAGCCTGAATCCTCTTTGCCCCCGATCTGAAGTCTCCCCGCTTAAACGCCCCCCTGACCCACCCGCACGTCACTCACTACAACCTCTGTGCAGTCAAGTTTAGTCCAGACGTACAAAAAACTTGTGTTCGCTTCCAACAGAGACGCCAAAGTGCACAAACTAAGTGGAACAACATACGTTCTCTTTTAACCAACCTTAAAGCTACTTAAGGGGAAACGAAAAGGGAAAAGATGCTAAACGACTAAATCATGAAGTTGTTGTTGTTTTTAAATATATTTTGATGCTTTTCCCGTGTCCATGTTGTTTTAAGGGTTGGCAATGAATTTAAAGAAATACCACAAATAATGAATCCAACATGCAAAAAGGGCTAAAACTAGAAACTGCCCCTTGTTCCTCCAAAAGAAGACCACACTTCCCACAAGTGGTAAGCAAAAGCAAAAGGGTCAATCTAAAGCCCCTAAAAATCAAAACACAAGACTGGAAGCTGCCAAAACGGCTGACAGTCTTTATGGATCATCAGAAGCAAACGACTAAATCAGGAAGTTGTTGTGGGTTTTTTTAAATATACTTTGATGCTTTTCCGTGTCCATGTTGTTTGCCTAGGCAAAATTTAAATGAGCAGTTTAAAAATGCAGGTTTCCCGACTCCAACTCACACATTTTTCGTTATGTGTGGCACGTACACGTATACATCCGAATGCAGGGTCAAAAGATGCAGAGGATTGAGCGCGTTGATTGTCTTTATTACTTTTCGTCTCACGGGCAGCTGTGAAAGGTCTGTTTTTGCATGTGAAGTCGGGAGCAAAATCTTAAATGAGTCACTGGGATTTCTGGAGCACGGCCGTCGCCTCCACAACATTTCCACAGAGGCAGCAGCTTGCCTTAATCAGCCACTCCGGTCGCCCGGTGCCGCATCCAAACCCTGGATGTCCAGCTCCTCTAAAAGACAAATAACTTCTATACATGAGCTCAAGCTCCTTCGCGCAGAGTCTAAATATAGAGCAGAGGCCACAGCGTGAGCAGAGCCGAATATTAAAAATTAACCAGCAGCAGCGGCCGCAAAGTTAATCTATAATTCATGTTTTCACGCAGTGGAACAATGAAAGAGCAGCCAGCTGCAGGAAGCACGTCACTGGTGTTCATAAAGGAGAGCTTGCAGGCTGCGGTTTGAGCAGATTTACAGGCCAATCGGTGTCACACTGATGACAGAGTGGTCAGTTTATGGGATGGAAAGAAGATCATTGGACAGTTCCCTGTTGGGACTAAAAGCTGTAGAAACCCCAAAGGAATCAACTTTAAAAAGGTTTGAGCATAACAGAAGGAATATTGGAGGAAATAACGATAAATGAAGTTACTCTAAACTCCCTGAGTTAGGAGCATTGAGGCCTAATTATGCTGTTGAGCTATTTCAAACTACAGATTTAGCGCCACAGGAGATGGGCATGTTGAGTAGTTTTGTAGGAATGTTACAGAAAGAATTTAAAATGCCATAAAGTCACTGTAAAGTCAGCCCCAGCACCAACAAAAAAAACACGTTTCAAAAAGGTACGACAGTCAATATCTGAATAATAATGATGGCGTGTTAATGAGACAATCATGCTAAGGCTGGTAGTAGTAGTGGCAGTGGGAACAGTGAGCCAGGGACTGACCGTGTGGAGGCAGGTGAAGCCGAGCAGGAGCACAGCGAGCCGCTGCGTAAAGGACATGGTCACATCTCATCCAGCGGAGGGTCTCGGCCACCGGAACAGCAGCTCGGCGCTCATCTGACGGACATCCTCAGCAGGGAAACACGTGCTGCGCCCCAACTGCAGCCTGGGAACTTTGTGGTTTCAGTGCGCAAAACGTCGCCTGTGAACCAGTGTGTGTGTGTGGGGGGGGGGTTGGCACACTGGTCAAGCAGCTTTACGCACGGCTTCGTTCGCAGGGGATCAGGCTTCTCTGAGGCTGAAAAAAGAAAAAGGAAAAAAGGGTTACACGTTTACTTCCCCAAAGTGCGCGCGATTATCCGAAAACTAAAAAAAGAAGTACACCTGAAACAGTCCGAACCGGCTCCGGTTCGCAGGAAAACTCCGGGACAGGCGGCGCGTTGCGACGAGTCCAGCGTGCGGACTGAGGCGGTGGCCCGCTTCGCTGCCTGTTCAAGTGCGCGTCCCCGCAACACGGTGTCCAACCCCCCCCCCCCAGGACACCCCGGACCGATGCGCGCTCCCGCCGAACCTGAAGGAGCTTCCTGAGTGTGAGAGAACAGCAGCGACCTCGCGTGGCTGAACTCTGAACCACTGCCAATACAAAAAAAATAAAAAAAATAAAAAAAGCATGTGGAGGTTTAAAGCTTGGTCCCCAAACACCGGCCCAGAGGCCCTCAGAAGGGCCCTCGAGTTGGGCTCCAGTGGTCTCCCGATACCTTTCTCTAATAACCATGTAAGAATGAATAACAATGGACAGACCTAAACTTCCTGGTGGATTATTTTCCTCCGAAATATTCACGCCCAGTTTTTCTTTTTCATTTTGCGTCATTATACCAAAAGGAAACATAACAAACATCTTGTGCTTTATTTTATGCACCAAATTTACCCCAAATTCTGCTTTCTTCACTCAGTTTGAACGATAAATAGGGAGATCAGATCGGTTCACAGCCAACCCAACAGAATGTTCAGCGGCTTTTGATAATACAAATACATTAACGGCATAATGTATAGTGACTGTAATTAAAACGTTATCAAGTTCTGCTGTTGATTCTATTGAACTAATTCTGACCTTTAATTAAGTATAAGGTGTCAGACATGATACCCACCTCCCATTGCCAGATTTACCCGCCTGGGGGCCCCTTTAGTCACCTTACAGTACATATCGGCACTATGTACATTTTTATGCAGGTGGACAAGAAACATAATATTTCAGGATGTTTATATTTCATTTGATGTTGTGCTTAAATGGCGCATACTTCCAAACAACTACTAAATTACCACAAATATTCCCGACACGTGTGTGGCCTGTGGGGCCCCTGATGGTCCGAGGCCCCTCAGTTGTCCACTTGGCGCATATTTTTTACAGTGTGGCATTAGCACTTTTACTTGGTAAAGTAAAGGAGCCGAAAACTTCCTCCTCCACTGAAATGAGTCACATTGTTTTCATCTGTACTTTTTTGGTGGGGAATAAATGCTGCTTCTTTTTTGGCCATGTGTGCAGCTATTTACAGACGGAAATAAACCCCCGAGCCTCTTTAATGAACGGCGTTTGTGGCAGATGAAAGGCCGCAGGAAGCCCCTCCATCCATCAGCTGCAACCACCGTCTGACCCCACAGATCATTCAGTCTTTTATGAGTCCAGACACATAAGTCAGCCAGGAATGCTGTTAGTGCCGAGTCACAGTCCGATCAGACCCGAAGCAGGGAGGAGAGGAAACGCCGGTTCGTATTTGTACCCCCAGAGTGAAACACTGAGAGTTTAAAGAGGCCGCGTGTCTGTAAATATGGTTTGCATGTGTGAACGTGGCTGCTTTAAAAAAAAAAAAAAAAAAAGCCCTGCTCACAGCAAATTAAAAATAGCAAAGGCGAGGACGCTGGACATGGGGCCACTAAAGAACCGGTCTGACTCTGGGAAAAGGGTTGGAGAGACATGGGGGTAGGGAGGGGGGTGAAAACCTCTGGTGGAAAAGTAATGAATGAATCGAATGTTTGCCTTGAAATGACGCCAGACAAATGTAGAAGCTATATTTATAGTTTCTCTCCGTTATCAATGAAACGCTTAATCCGATCTTCGGCTGTCAAAGAGCATCTTAAAACCCGCTCATTGTCTTTCGGGATATTAAAACTTTACATATAACCGTCTGTATTCTGTGTTTTCTACACGTCGTCATCTTGTCTGTGTGTCTTTTCTCTCTTCTGTTCTGGAGCTTTTGGGCACATCACACGGTCCTCCTCAGCTGATTAAGTTTGCTCAATTGTCATGAAACTGTAAATATGAATATTTCTTTAACTCCAACATTTACTTTTTAAATAAATAAATCACGCTTTTATTTATCGTGGATAAATAGGCTTGGTTTGGTTTCCCAATTCAATCAGGTGATCTGACTTCAAATATATATATATATTTTTTTTTTAAGGGTTGGCAATTAATTTAAAGAAATACCACAAATAATGAATCCAACATGCAAAAAGGGCTAAAACTAGAAACTGCCCCTTGTTCCTCCAAAAGAAGACCACACTTCCCATAAATCTCTGCTGCCGTGCTGCTAATCAGTTCCTAATAATACATTGAACACTCAGAAGTGCAGGTTCTGTTCAGAAATTGTAATGTGTGATTTTTAACCACGTTGGAGATGTGGTTTGTTGTTGTTTTTTTTAGGGAAAACGCAGGACAGCGTTTTGCTCTGACGACGAGAAAACGGTCTGCGCACATTTCACGCCTCCTTTATCTGTTTACTGAGCGGGAAAACCCCGACAGGAGGATTGTGGGAGGGACAGAAGAGGAAGATCGTAAAGGAGAAACAGCATTCACTCAAGCACTGTACTGAGTTCTTCCACTTTCTGCTACTTCACACTTCCACTCCGCCACACTTCAGAGGGAAAGACTGCACTTCTTACTCCACTGCATGTATTTGACCCTTACATTAGAAACATGGAATACGCTTATATGATACGATGCAGTACAGTACTACTAATCTAGTAGCACACACAGTATCTCAAACTGGCTTCACACTAAAACATTGCAAATCTCTTGCATGAACTCATTAGTGATAAAAACACAATATAATATTCTTTGAAAGGAGCCATTCTGCACGACGAGTACTTTTACCATTGCTACTTTTCTGTACTTTTACTCAAAAAGTAACGTTTCAAATTCGGGTCTTTTACTTGTAACGGAGGATTTCCAAACGATGGTACTTCTACTTTTACATAAGTGAAGGATCCGAGCGGCGTTTAATCAGCAGAATCCTGACTGGGGTTTTGTTGGTGGCTCGATGTCTCCGTCAGTGGTCAGAAACATCAGCATGTTAGCATTTAGCTAAAAGTTCAAAGCTGAATTAGTTAGGTTCAATCAATCTGAGATGTGTTTTTGGTCATAGTACTGGATGTATAAGGTATATGGACCAGATGAATTCATAAGACATGAAGCAGAAAATTAGCACGTGAAGGAAAAAGCTAGAAACGGAGAGTATCCTGTGGAAAGAACGTGCCGCCATGAGTCTCCTGAAGCAGCGAGACAGACGCAACGATAATGAAATAATCCCAATAATAATAAAAAACTAGTCTGAGTTTTAGCCAATCAAAGCACTTTATTGCACTGTATAGTGTGACGGTGAGCCAATAGCAGGCTCTTATAAAAGTGTCATTTAATCTTTTTATCATGTGTACAAAACAAGTCACACACACTTGTACCGTACAAAATCAACACTATTTACATACAATATACACACACCTAACACACACACACACACACACACACACACACACACGCAGTCTCTCTCCCATCCAGCCCTGAACGCACACACAGACGAGTCCTCCGGGTTTCTGATGGGACTTCCTTCTTATCGAACATCCTCCACCTCTCTCACACACACTCACACTCACTCACACACACACTCACACACACACTCAAGCACAGGGACTGAAACATGACCGCTACGCTGCTACCAACAAACCCAGACTGCTATGTTAGCCAGACAAGCGGCAAGCAACTTCTGATATGCATAAAGGTTTTCTTCTTCTTCTCACATAAAGACAAGGAGGTGAAGCCAAGAAGAAGAGCGATGAGGCGACGTCATCAGATACTTTCTCCACAGCGGACGAAAACAAAACGATGCTGACGTCGACACAGAGCCGCCGGGCGGTCCGAAACAAATGCTTCCAAACGCCAAGGGGGTGCGGATTACCACGCCTGCTTTGGGGACAAGCTGATGTTTGTTATTTGATATTCCAGTGACGTATTTGGCCTGGAATCATGCGCAGCCGCACTTTGGAGGCAGTGCACGCGAGGCGGCGACTGTTGTCCCGAGGCCCGGAGGACGTTCCTCACTGAGGGCTCCTGTCTAGGTTCGGTGTGAAGACGATGCAGAGATCTTTCTGTCTTTAATCTTTCTAACAACGTCTAACTGTGAGGTTGACAAAAACACTTCAGTTGCTTGCTTTTATCCTTGTTAATGTGTCAAACCCTCAATATTAAAGATAAATAACTCGAGTTTCATTGACTGGCCGGCTACGGGAAAACGAAGCAGACTTTAGACTTTACTGCGGAGACGGCTTTGTCCCCTCTTTTAAGTAAAAACCAATGGACTGTTCGTGACCTTTGCGACGGAGGCCTCACTACGACGTGAGCCGTCGCGTTTGTGGGGCTGCAGGTGAATACAAACGCGCGAGAGCCTAATCTATGGCTACACGTAGCGACCTGTCGCGGCGTGAGCGTCCTGCAGGAAGACTGGCGACAAAAGCCCGCCTGCCGCCCCAGCTCTTTGTCGTGGGACAGCTCGAAGGTGTTTTGAACGTCTGCAGGGACCCAAACCTTAGTCAGGACGAGATGTCAGGGTTACTGCAACGGATGCTCGCTTACAAACATGAGCCAAAAGAAACTATCTAATGTGGGAGTTTATGTTCTAATCTATGAAGAACGACCTTTTGGGCATTGTCGCTACAATATGAGCGGTTTCCCGTAAACGTGGTCTGCATCGCCCACAGTGTCTGGTTCCCTTTTCCCTCTCGGACTAAAACAAGTCAAACTAAAGGCCGCTGAGTCTTCGCGTCCCTTTGAACATTAACACGTGACCCCCCCCCTTCTTCTTTCACATCCACACTGTGCGCTTTGCTCGACCAGACGCGTTGGATTTTCACAGGTCTGCTGAAAGTAACTCAAGGAAGGTAACTGGGAGGTCGAAGACTGGTACGAGGAAAAGTTGTGATTAAAGTTTTGCCCCACTTTCGCTTTGAATCGACTCCGATATTGACGGACACTGCGCTTACATTTTTGGTGGGTTGTTTTTGCCTTAAAATAGTTCAGTGCTCAGAGACTTCACGTGAGCAACAATGCAGGTTGTTTTTGTCCTTCAAGCTCTTAAGTGTAATTAGATTCAGAAAACACGAATCTGCAACACATGTAGTTGTTTTGTTTCTTTGCGTGTGTGTGTGTGTGTGTGTGTGTGTGTGGATGTTTTCAGTTTAAACAGATTCAACTGTGACCGTTTCTAGTCTGCAGGGGGAAAAAAAACAAAAAACCCAAACGTTTCTTATTTGTCCGTCTTATCTGCTGTAAAATCTGTTGAATCTGCGTGAATCACACTGAAACTATGTCAACTGTCCCTGTCGCACATCAACACGGACGGATGAACAACACACTCGCAGGCAGAGACACGCACACGCGCACACACACACACACGCACACGCGCGCACACACACACACACACACACACACAGGGTGCAGGTGGAGAGAGCTGCATACAGGGGCTACTATACCTCATCGTGGTTTAGGTACCTCTCCATATAGATTATTATGTCTATGTACAGTATTTATATTTTTTACAATAATCTGGCTGCCCCTGTTCTAATTGAAATAATACCACAAACCTGGGATTTCATTGATTCGACCAGTAAAACATGATGACGGATACAGTCTCTACTATTTTCCCCCTCTCTCTACTTTTGCCTCCTAAAACCTCCCGAAAAACGACACGTGGTGTGGCGACCGGAGCTGTCGCCGCCTACACAGTGTTCCCCTAAGGCTTTCTACAGTGACGAGCTCCTGGTAACGGTCACGAGATTAAACGGGGGGGGGGGTGTCAATCAATCAATCAATCAATCAACCAACCAACCGGCACAACACGACTTTAAAGAAAACGGACGATTTAAGACCACACCATATGCAGGTTCAAAAATACAGTACATCTTGATTTTGGGAAATAAATGAAACAACGACGGCGATATGAACGGCATACAAACGCATGCTTGCTCTCTCTCTCTCTCGCACGCACACACACACACACACACACACACACACTCAGGCTACATGTTGTAGGCCACGTAGATGGGGTCTAGCTGGTCTTGTAAGAAGCCGTCGCGGAGGTGCATGCGCTGTTTCTCGCCGCGGGAGTTGATGGGGATGACGCCGATGTCCGTCACCACGACGACGCCCACGATCAGGTAGTGCTCCTCCAGCACCGCCTTGGTCACCATGGGAACCAGGTCCAGGGCCTCCTGCTCGGAGCCCTCCAGCTCCACCACCACCACCAGCAGGTTGGTCCAGGGGAAGACCGCACTGAGGAGGACACAGATTTCATTCATCATCTTTTACGTTTTCTATCGTTAAAGCTGCATTCATTGATTTTTTTTTTTTTGGGGGGGGGGGCCACTAGGGGGCAGCACAACACATCTGACATATTATCACATTAAAGTTACGTTATGTTGAACACAAATTACCGGCTCTTTAGCTGCGTCATGTCCCACTTTCTTCCCTAACCCTAACAAGGGTCCATTTCCCCGCATTATGAGTTAAGACGCTGAATACTTGTAGTGAAGTACTTCTAAACTGTGGTGTTGCTACTTTGGCTAATAACAAAGTCTCTGAAAATCAGTCTCACTACTGCGCAACACCAAAACTATGAGCCAAAAGGGGCTAAAGTGGTGATTAAAAATGTTGATTGGTTTTGTTTAAAGAGGCTATTTCATATACAGCATGTACAGTATATAGAGAATTAGTACAATAGTATAAATGTTGTCAGACTTGCAGATTTTTTACAGTACCCACATTTTTGGGGTAACTGAGATACAATACCCTTGTTAAAATTTCAGAGTGGTTTCTCAAATAAAGTTTCACAAAGCGGACTGTATCCTGATATATCAGGATCACAGCATGTAGTTATGTTATATATGTCACCCGGCCCGAGCTAAAGGTGGGCTCAGTGTTTGCAAGCTAACTGGGGGGGGGGGCCCTGATTGTCACATGTGTGCAGGAGATGGGGACAAGCCGAAAGGTGTTTGTGTTGGAACACAACACGAATCAGGAAATCTGAAGAATACAACAAACAGCGCGTTTCCCGTTTCATATTCCCCTCAGGCGGGACCTACCACTCCATGATGCTCTTGTGGGCGCGGATGACGGAGGTCTCGATGTCGATGGGATGGTACCTCATTCCCCTCAGCTCCATGGCCTCCTCCAGAGCGCCGACCACGAACAGAGCGTCGTGTCTCTCTGTTGGGAAAACGCAGAAACACACAAAGACACAGGCGCCCGGGTTGGTGTGGGGGGGGGGCGTGGCAAGATGGACAGAATGAGCTGCGGAAACGCGGGAGAGAAACCAACCCCCGTTGGCGTCGGTGAGCTCGGTGCGGCGCAGGAAGCCCAGGTAGCCCGTCCTGGCCCAGACCGTCTGAGTGTCTCCAAAACTGAGTCTGGAGTTGAAGTGATCGGACTGGAGAACCTCCTCGCCGTAGCCGCTGTAGTAACCGCTGCCGTTATGAGCGCTGTGCACCCAGATCTGCAGGGGGAACACGGCAGAGTCCAAGTCATCTATTGCTGGCAGAGAGAATGTTTTTGAACTGCTACATCAAAGAAGAGAAAAGAAGATTTCTAACAGAAGAGAGTGAGGGCCACTAATAAATACCAGCAAACAAACTGAGAGAAAAAAAAAAATAATTTGCAGTGCAGCTAAATGAGGCTTTAATCTCTTAATAACTATATTTCTAGAAGGCTGCGAAGAGAAAAAAAAACAACCAGGAGAGAGATGGAAGGAAGAAACAAAGAAGGACACACAGAAAAGAAACGAAAACACAAAACAGAAAATAAGAAAAAGAAAAAGGAAGGGAAAAACGACAGAGGAAAGGCACAAAAAGAAAAGCTGACAGAAAAGCCGCAAAAAGAAACAATGAAAAGGGACAAGGAGAAAAAGGGTGAAAGAAAGACGGAAAGAAAAGATATGGAGAGAAAAAGGAGCAATAAAAGGATGAGAGAAGGAAAAGAACAATAAGAAAGCCAGAGAGAAAAGATAGGAAAAAGGGCAGACATGAAAAGGTAAAAGAAAAGCTAATAAAAAGAAGAGAAAGAAACAGGAACATAAAATCAAGACAAACGAGAGAGAGAGAGAGAGAAAGAGAGAAAAGAAAAGCAGAAAAGGAGGAGCTCATATGTAGCGACCTCTCCGAGGTGCGAGTCTCCCAGCGGCCCTTTGGTCTCTGGGTTGGCGATGATGATGCGAACTCCGGGAAGGATCTGGGGGGGGGGGGTGAAATAAAAAAATCAGTTGCCGTGGTTACCGCTTCACTCTGAGTCACGCCTTTGACTCCAGCATGAACACAACTCCAAAAATAGCCCCAGCTGTTCACTGCTGACCCACGACTACACGTCAAACACGCGAGCGTCAGCCCCCGGCTTCCTCGGAGACACTGCGGCGAAGGGCGCGACGTGACCGCGCGTCACACACAGCCGCGGTTCACCTACAGAGCCTGCCGCCCACATGCCCAACAGACCTCCTGCCCAGGAAGCATTGAGAGAACTGGGCCGCACTGCCGGGCGAAACAAACCCCTTCCTCTCTGTCCTCCTCCCACATACAGCCGGTCAAAATGCACAGCGGGCTGATGGACGAGTGAATACGCGGCGTCCCCTCGCCGTGCGTCAGGGCGCCGAGAAGAGATCAGGCAGCTGCAGAGCGAAACCCAAGAGCGCCAAAGCCGTAAAAGCGGCTAAATGTTAAAGTACACTTAAAGGTACCGAAGGCAAAAGGAAGTCATTATGTAGACTGGCCCATTTCAGAATAACCTACATTATTTTCTAAGTATCGATGCACTCATGCGTTCATTCATGTGTTCATCTCGAAAACAGCGGAGCTTGTTTTAGTTGCTTTACACACTGCTAGCTGGTGAAAGTCTTATCTTAACCCATCATATATTTTAGTTGTTGGTTTTATGTTTTATTACTAATCTGCGAATCTGCAAAGTAACTAGAGTTATCAAATACATGAATACAAAGTACAAGCAGCAATGTTTGTCTGTTTTTTCATACTGTTTGTGAAGCACCTTGGGCACCTGTCGTATCATGTGTGCTATATAAATAAAAAAATACAAAAGTAGGAGCAAAAAATGCTCATGTAGAGTAGAAGTACCTCATAATTGTACTTAAGTGCAGTACTTGAGTAAATGTACTCAGTGACTTTGCCCCCGATCAGTGTCCAGATCCATCCAACAGTCGTCGAGACGTTTCACTCACAACCAGCACTTTCAACCTGGTGGTGGCGCTGGAGGTAGGGTC
>CM022493.1:6706295-6719125 GCA_011952105.1 Coreoperca whiteheadi | reverse complement strand
GCATTTTTTTGTTTTATGGAAGAAAATCACCCCAAAAACCCCCCCCCCCCCCCTTTTTGAAGACAAAAAGGATGTTGGTTCCAGCAAGAGTGCTGTCTCTGTCACACGACAGACGTGAACAGGGAGAAAATGTACCAGCTGGAATCCCACGGTAACCCGGACGCCCCGGCATTTGCTGTTTTTAAATGTGCTCTATAAATAAAGCGGCTTGACTACATCGGCTGAATGTGGGCGAGCCACCTACTGCAGGTTAGAATATGCTCTTCCTCCACCGTCTGCCAGGGTGTCTCAAAATCCGGTTGTCCATCCTGTTATCTCTAGATCGGCGGGAGTTAAGTATCTTGTTATTTTGGGAAAGCAAAAGTTAGTTTTCTCGTGGTGACAGGACCGCTATCACGGGGAAGTTGACGTGAAAAATAGCAACTGAACAGCGGCTGAAATGTTTGCTTCTGCTGACCTCCAGTGCTTTGATCCTCGCCTCGCTGCAGTGATGCAGAAGTGTACTTGTGACATCACCGCGGGGGCGTTTTTCAGGTCTACAAGACGCGTATTCTTACCACTAAAAACAAAGGCGACCACGTGGCGTGATCCGTCCCTCACCCACGCAGAGCGCAGGCAGGCAGGGAGGGCGGAATGTTTCAGGGCTCGTCACGGACTCAAACCTGCTGTCTGCTTTGACTCACTGGATGTGGGAGGACGTGCCTGTCGAGAGCAGAAATAGCCCAATCTTCTGTCGTTCAACTTGCTGCCATTTTAGCGCAGCTCGAGTCTGCGGTGCGTCGCTGAGGGTTTCTGAAAAGGATCCTCGGCAGAATCCAAATGACTGCTGTTCAATTTCTTTTACTTTGATCTCCTTAGATTGCACGTACAAAGTCCTCAATCATATCTTGCAACAAAACCCCTCAGGTGGGAGTCTCCAAAGAAGTCCAATTTAATGGCTGTCTGTGCAGTTTAAATGTATCGGGGCTTTTTGACAAAACATTTTTGATATTTTTAAATTAACACAACCTGCAAACCCAACTTAGGACAAAGCCTTGAGCTTGGAAACACAAACACACGCCACATATCGATCTTCATGTAAATCTGAGTCGCACTCACCTTGCCAGACTCCATCAACGGCAGACTGTGAGGAGAACCCCTCTCCACCAAACGAACCCTGAAAAACACACACACACACGTAAGTGTCACGGTTTTGTGCAAGCGAAGAGAGGGGAAAACTTACAAATGCCGGCTGACGGGGGGGGGGTGGCGCAGACTGTGCTACCTGTCATGTCGCAGCGCTCTCATGTCCACGTACACAGTAGTGGGGTCCGGGCCCGATGTGCCCTGCAGCCAGTCACAACACAGACACAGTGAGCATGTGGTCAGAGAGTGCTACCCAGGAGCCACACTGGCTGTAGCCGCACCAGGCAGTTCAGCAAAGACCAGTTCCAGTTCCTTTTGATTAAGTACCAGAGTGTATTCTTGCTCCTGATAACCGGTGAGGTGAATTTGGCAAAACCAGTGCCAACACCAAGCCCACAGACAAATGCTTTCGTTAAGGAAGTACAAACATGTTCTTCTCCCGAATCTTTTCGTCGTTTGACAGTTTTAAATGGCTAAAAAATGGTCTAATTACAGGCAAAACACAGCCTAAAAGTGGCAAAATCAGAAATCGGGAACTATCTGATCAAAGAACAAGTGAACAAGATCCCGAATCCGATCATATATTCTGTGCCAAGTTTCAGTATCTCGCTACTCGGTGCAAAAGACAAATTTCAGTCTGAACCAAACACGACTCAGCCTTACCGGAGACTAAACCGTACGTGAATAAAATCACTTTATATATTGATCAAAACGATCTGAAATAGCACTTTATCTTTGTTCCAAAACGATCTTCATGAGGGTTTTCGACACATGGATTATAAAGTCAAAAAGGTTAGGGTTCGGGTTCGGGTTAGGGGGTTATCCACGTGGTTGTGAGGCGGCAAAAAGCGTTTTTACCTGCAGGCAGATGGCCAGGTTGACCCTGCAGCCGAAGGCCGTGCTGACGGATCGCGGGTGAAGCCCGAGGTCTTTGAAGAGCTTAGAGAAGGAGTGCGTGAGCGACATCCTGGGCCGCTCCTCCGCCACCACGACGCAGGCCCGAACCCGGGACAGATCCAGCCCCCGAGCCTGGACGAGAGACGGGAAAAAAAACACATCACAAAGAGGACTGAGGGGCTCCTTCCCGTCTGTTTGAGCGTTTTCAGTATGAGCCCTCTATAGTCCTCAGTATTTTAATTAATCCTGTTTATGCTGGCTTTAGTTTTCAGCGGAGGTCTTTGGACATGCGCTTTAGCTTCCTACGTCTCTTGCACAAGCTTTTGTTACTTGCTTTATGTCAATGACGGTCCTCACAAGTCGAGCGATACGTGTGTGTGTGTGTGTGTGTGTTTTGTGAAAAAAAAGAAAAGAAAAAAAGCCGGTAAGTAAAGACCTAAAGATTTCTACTTTTCACTCTTCAGTCTCCATGGAGACTTAGGGAAAGATAATCACTAAAATTAACTCTGCAGCTTCCACGAGTGACCAATCAGAGGCGAGTGTAACTTCGGCAGCCAGCCGTGGCCTCAGGCTGAGCAGACACAGGCAGTCTGAGTTAATTACCTCGAGAGCCAGAGGACCGAGGACGGGGGAAGCCGGTTAGACGGAGTCGGACGGTTTATGAGACAAATCCCCTTCTGACTGTGAGTGAGGTCCGAGCTGGTTTGTCAGCCCTTGACATGTAACCAGACTTCACTGGGGGGCGGTTTGAGGACAAATCGGTGGTAATTTGTCCTAAAACTGAACTCTGGTGGGAGGACAGTGACAGCAGCACTCAGACCAGCCGTCAATCCAGGAAAGGGGCCAATATAGTGACATCACTTCCTGTCCTATCGAGGATTTCTACCTACCTGACACTTCCAACGGAAACTGAAAAACCCTTCTGCGGGGTGAATACTCCTCTGATTTTTCAGCATTCTTCTTCTTATTATTTTTAGCCATTATAGCTAGTCATTATTAATGATTTAATCATTATTAATAATTGGTTAAAAGGGCTCTTTTGAATATTAACCACATAGTCTGACGTACTAAGAAGAACAAGGTTCAGGATGTGGGAACAAAAAGCCGCTTTAGACCAAATAGTTCCAGGAACTATGTAGCCACAGGAACTAAACAAAACCCTTTAAATTGAGAAAATTAGACTGATAATTAATAAATTAACGTGTTTTTTGGGAGCACGAGAAAACATCCTGTTTTTGTTTCTGTGTTTACTGCAGCGCCGATGTATGAATAGATGTACGGCAGCAAATAGATGCAAAGGAGACAGGAGGAGGTGGGAAAGAAGACTGAAAACTCCCGTCGACACCCGTCTCCAAGGGAGTTTTATGGTTATTTATTTCTGCTTAGGTACGAAACAATCGTACAAAAAATATCTGCAAATTAAGTTTTGTTTCTTTGGTTCACAGAGTCTCCATGTAGTCGGGAAGCCGACACCTTAACTGTGTTTTTGACATTATTACACTTCACAACAAATGTCCGTTCCTCATCCTAATAGTCGTACTAGTGTTTCCTTATCATGTGAAAGAAGCTGTACAAATCCTAGCAGACGCGAGTTTTGTTCTTGACCAGTCAGCGACATTGAGTCCTGATGGTTCCTGGGCCATCGGAAAGTAGTACCCCCAGAACAGGGACGATTTTGGAACCTGAAACTATCAGAAGGGAACTAAATTTAGGCTCTGGTTCTGAAACACTGGCAAGGACTCTGATTTCCTTAAATGGTTCCTGGCCTCCTGGACCAGTTGGTTGAAATGTTTCACAGCATCGCAAGAGCTTCAAAAATCGGGCAAACTAGACTGATGGCGAATCCAAACATGACGGCCCGGCGAGACTTTATTTTGGCACGCAGCAAGACAAACACACACACACACACACGGAAATCACTACCTCGGGAGCAGGGACTTTCCGAGCTCCGGAAAATGCTCTTCCTAGAGAACGTCCTGTGGTTGAAAACGGTTTAAATGTGTAAAATAAACGCCCCAAATGTTCGATGATGCTGGCGGTGTCAGTGTCTCGCTGACCTTGAGCGCCTCGGTCTGCAGGCCGAGCCCTTTGGTGCAGAGCTCCATGACGCTGTAGGAGCAGAAGGTGTCTCGCACCCTCAGCTGGCTGACGGCCAGCAGCCACAGCGCCGGGTTGGACTCCAGCTCCACCGGGGGAATCAGGATGGACTGGTGGCCCGAATACACGCTGCAGACGACACGACACAGCACACTTTCTTCAAGGACCTTTTTAACGGCAACATGCAATAAAATGACCATTTATCCAGCGTATCATCAGTGTGTCTCGTTCAGATCGGGATGTATTTTCCCCCAAACCCTGTGAGACGTTCATCTACTATAACAATCAGGTGCAAATGTGGGTTATTGAGGCGGGGGGGGGGCAGAGATGAGAAATTCTCATACTGAAGGTGATTTGGAGTCCGCTTCATTTATAAGACATTCAGCAGCAGAAATGTGCTCTCGCCAAGCGCAGAATTGACGAGCTGAGGATTTAAAACTAAGCAGACCTGAGATCTGGGACCAGAGTGAAAAGACGGAGAGCTTAGCAGATAAAACCTCTGTTCTTGTTACTAAAGGACGCCAGACAACTTTCTGACATTAATCACAATTTGAGTACCGACCCTTCCGTGACAAAAAGGGCTCTCTGGTGAACTCTAATGACAGAGGACGGCAATTAGCATTTTTGGTCTCCTTTCCAGTGGTGAAGTTTGAAGTTGGCCAAAAGTATACGGACACCCCAGCAGTGTCATTTGATACATTATTATTAATAGAAAAACACGGAATACTGCCACTTTAAAGACTGATAGCTAAAAGCCCGTTTTCTGCCGGTGGGCAACATCAAAGAGGTGCACCAACCTGCAGAGACACCAGAGGACAAAGCCGAGGCCGCAGTAGGGGTCCAGGCAGATGGCCACTTCTCTGGACGGGTACAACTCGCACTGCAGCTTCACCGACCGGCAGAAGGCTCCAACGGCGTTATGGGACATCTGGAGAGAGCGAGGGAAGGGAAGGGAGACACAGCAACAACAACACACACACACACGCACGCACGCACACACACAGAGACGAGCGGGAAACGAGGTAGAAAGACGGGCAGTTAACCTTAACCTTCACGCTTAAAATGTCTTTTCAAGGAATTCATAGTTTGAACAAACAACGCGGGCCTTTTGAGTTGGCCGTGGGAGATGCAGTTTGTGCGTCTGGACTAAAAAAGAAAAAAATACTTTTATGAGACTTGGCCTCCTTTATCCAAACACAGCAAGGCCTGGATATGCTCGAAATGTTACGTTCCATATTGCAACAGACGCATCAGCGCGGACGCAAACTGAGACAGGACACAGCGTCCAGCGTGGCGTTCATTTCCCACGCTGGTGTTAAAGACGCTCGACAGGGAGCCAAACGTGCTTTTATCCTGCTCTTTTATCATGTTTCCTGTATGCACTGCGCTGTGTGTTGACCGTCGCTGCTCTGACGGCCGAGTTTCCCTCTGGAATTAAAAGAGCAATGAATAAATGGAGTAAGGAGGGAAGTCGGTCGAGGCGACGGGGGGGGCGAGAGGCCGTAAGAGGTTTTGGCTCGAGCGGCGAGGATTAGCGCTGCGCTGACCTGAACTCCGGCCAGCATCCCGGTCGTGGACACGCTGAAGTCCAGATAGGCCAGGCCGTCAGGGTTGGTGGGCTTGTGGAGAGCTGGAGGCTTCTTCTTTGGCAGGTCATCTGCAGTACGCACACATAAACACATATTTCCTTTCTTACACTCAGGAGCGTTGAGTTACATTCATTTTAGAAACACTGACCTCAAGTTGAACCCACGATGCAACCACAGCAGCTTGTAGTCATTGAACGAGATTTAAAGTGTCCTGCTGCAGTAGACGTTTTGTTACATGGCTGATATTTTCCCTGCTTGGACATAAAAAATTGCTGTGTGCAAAACTGGCTTATGTTTTACAAACATTGCTGGATGTAGTTTTTGCCTTGTAAAGTCCTGAGTTCACACCAGACTTTTTTTTATCTTCATAAAAGCGAAAAATGTGTTTCAGGTGCACAAAAAAAAAAAGTTAAAAGTTCACATTTTTATTCTCTTGCTGACAGAATTTTTTACTGCAATTTACGATCCAGGTTATGGAGACCTAAAAAGATGTGCACTCTGTAACAGTGACCAAGAGTTAACCCGGTCACATTATAGGATCCCCACAAGAATCGATATTTTAGGGTTGAAGACACACCAGAGGTGTCGAACAGACGGAAGAAATACTCAAAGTCAGATGTCACACTGATGACGTGTGTGTGTGTGCGTGCGGGCAGAAAGTGGATGCAGGTGTTTTGGAGCGCGTTATGTGCTCCTGGTTTGGGTGTTGCCCTGGTGGGTTTTTGACCGCCATTGGCCCCAGCGAAGCGCTGTTTGAGTGAGTAGGTCCCCGTTTGGTTTGTATCTTGTGCCGTCGACTAGTTGCACGCTACAGCTGGTGGCGGTAACGCGCAGTGTTTTCCCACTAAATTAGCTCTGGTTCAACATTCTTATTTTTTGGGGTCCAAACCCATTTATTTGCCAGTAAGAAAAACTGCAGGGAAGAAGACTGCCAGCAGGAAAATGTTGATGTGAAGAATGCATGTGTCCAAATATTTTAAACCAAAATCTGATTTCCCCAGGGTACCTTTAAGGTTAGGGTTGAGGTAAAAGGTAAAATGCGAGCAAGAGTTGGGATCACGTTCTCGTGATGGTCGGGGTTAGTGAGCAGAACAGGTTTCCGTGCTGCCGTACCAGTGTCGAGGACGGGCGGCCAGTTCCTGATGTCCACGGTGGCCGTGGCCTCCTTAGAGCGCAGCAGCTTACAGATGACCGCCGTGGTCATCACACAGGCCGAGTGACTGACCTGCAGAGAGAGATGATATATATACATATATATAAAGGATATGATCATTTAATTTGAATAATTCATGTAATTCTTTTCCTCAAGAAGGTCGGGGGTCAGCCACACAGCAACAGTCACGGAGACCTCTCAATGCAAACAAGGATAATAATAGAAAGAAGATGGGAAATGAAAAACAATTTATTATCTTTGTCCCAAAGGGTGTCCACGCCTCGTCTTTAGTTTATCGTTTAATTGATTTAGAAATTGAAAAAGCTAAGATACGTTGAGATAAGAACAGCGCAGTACCCTCAGGCAAAGTGACACAGCGGTGTGATTAGTAGCAGCAAAGTGACTTTGAAAAACAATCGTAATTGTAAAAACTCAAAAAGACAAAGTGGCATTTTGGAGTAAAACCTCTGACCTCGACGATCATCTTGACGGTGGGCAGGGTGGTGGAGATGTTCTGAGGGTGAGGCGGCCGCACCGTGATGGGAACACAGCCGGCGTACAGGCTGCCGTAGAAGGCTGCGATCAGGTCTATACCTGCAGGGCGCGCACGCACACACACACACACACACACACACACACGGAGGCAGAGCGGTGTGAGCGATCTATTCAGTGTTGCCAAACGTTCCAAATCTCCAAATGTTGCTCTGTAGATAAAAAGCGCGCGTCGTCGCTGACCTGGCGGGTAGACGAGCGCGACGTGGTCTCCCTCCTGCAGACCCGCCCTCTCCGTCAGCAGAGCCGCCACGCGCTCCGCCCTCTTATGGAGCTGCAGGCAGGTGAGGGAGCTGGACACCGCCCCCTGGAGGAGGAGGAGAGAGTGATGAAGGGAAAGACAGCAGAGCAGGATGGACTTGAAAGATATATCAGATATGTACTGCAAGGTCCTCATTAAGTTATCTTTGTGGCACTCCCTCAGGGTTAAGATACAACTGATGCACGCCATTATCACTTCTCAGTGTAATATTCTGGTCAAACGGTAGTCTACTGCAGATAGATTATAAAACCGAGGTGGGAGACTGATCTTCTGTAATATGAATTGTAACTGTGGTCGGAGGTGTGTGTTGTTACCCGGGAGCTGAGCAGGGTGTAGAGGACGTGGTCGGGTGTGGTCTGAGCTCTCCACTGCAAAACCTCCGACAGGAACAGGAACTGAAAAACACGGCCGGAGCCGAAGAGGCGGTTTTATCCCCCTGAAACTGCGCTCTCTTTACCACAGATCCCGACATTTCACACAGACTTCCTGTAATCCGTGCGTGAGAGGAAATAACGACGGGTCTCATTCCTGCACATAGTTCCGAACGTTTACTCTCGCGGTTGAAAATACGCCGCACGGTGTTAAACCCCCCCCCCCCACAACTTTCTGATCTAAATTCACTGTGGACAGCAATAAAGATGCATCAAACACGTTTCCAGGCGCCATAAAATGATGCGTTTTACTGAGAATTTCTACGAACATCAGCACCTCTTATGAAACTGCACACGAGACATAAGCAGTAAAAGTTTTTATACAGCCAATATAGGCGCTGGCTTATCCGTGTGTAAATAAATCTTTAGTTTTCCCTACTTAGTAATGCTGCTGATAGAACATGACTTTTATAGTGCAGCGCCTGTGTCTCTGCCTTCTATCCAGTACATTAAAGTGGTTTAATCAATATCACGGTGAAATCTCCCAGCAGGTAAGAAAACGACCTGCCGATGCATCGAGCTGCCTCTGAGGACTACAGCTGAAACACTGACGGGCCCGTTTAGAGGGCTCATTGGCTGTTTATGATTGTAAATCCACTGGAACCCCTGATGAAGTCAACATAGTTAGCTTTTCCAAAAAGGTCAAATTTGCAATCGGTTACTAATCAAAGCAGCCTTGACCTTCACTCCTAAACTTCTGCAGCTCTGAGTTTATTCAGTGATGAAAACGAGGCATCAAAAATGTGTCTCAAGGCACAGGGGGAGTTTTTCCTTTACCAAGAACAAGGGGGAGGGCGCTACTTAAACCTGACACGGGAGCCTGTGCTTATTGCACTCACTTCGCTGTGTGACTGACCCTGAGGAACGCCGGCGCGTGGTCGAGACATGTCGCCCTTGACTGTTTTCATTATCGATTTATCCGCCGATTATTTGTTTGAAAAATGCCCATCACAAGATCCCAGAGTCCCTGGGGACATTTAGTGATGTCTTGTTTTGTCTGACCTGCAGTCCAAAACCCAGAGACATTCAGTTTACAATCACATTTGAGAGGCTGGAACCAGAGAACGTGTTTGATGATCGATGAATCACCTAACTGTTTGGCTCTAATCTTGATTTTAATCAAAATCATTAAAAAAAAAAAAAAAAAAAAAGACTTCAACAAAGCAGCGAGCCACGTTTTTCTGGGGGGAATCTTTTCCTTTTACTGGACGATATTTGTTCGTCATGTGTGTTGGTGGCTGTTTTGCTTTGCGATGACAAATGCATGGATTTCAGAGATTTCCCGGCACTTTGTTTATCATTAAGTCGCTGCTCCTGGCCTTGTATATACAGTAAATACAGTGTGTGTGTGTGTGTGTGTGTGTGCGTCTCACCTGGTCGTTGTCGTCAGTCTGCCCCAAATCTCTGCCGCTGGCCTGAGCGATCCTCTTCCCTGACACCAGATTACCCACCATCACAGAGGCAGGTCCGATCTCTGCAACACGCACGCGCACACACACACACACACACGCACACGCACGCACACACACACACACACACACACACACACACACACACACACACACAGAGGATAAGCACACCGACAGCTTTAATTAGCTACAAACCAAGACTGCGTTCGGACAAACGAACACACTCTTCTGTGTGTTCAAACGACCGCGTTCCCCACCTGGTTGTTTCTGCCGTGGTTTGGGCAGGTTGGTGACGCAGGTGTGGGGGCACATGAGGACGTTGCAGGGGTGCAGCCCCCCCTCCAGGTACAGCTGCTTGATCTCTGACAGGTGGATGCCGCCCAGAGGAGTCTTGGGCAGAGTGTTGGCCGGGACCAGGGCCAGGCAGAACACACCCACCCCATGGATACTGTCAATGGCCTGAGAGAGGGATTTTTATAAACAGTGTTTGAGCAGAAACTGGGCCTAAAAAGGAAATAGAGATCATTTTAAACTGCAGTTTAAGTGCACATGGCTTTTCTAGTGTTGAGGCAGCGAACAGGAAACGCCAGATTGTTACTGTGGAAACCCTTTTGGTCAGGACAGAGTGTGCATTTTGTTCTTACAGTCCGCTTCAAATCTCATCCGACGCGACAACAGCGAGGTGACCCACCTGCAGCACGCGGCTCATCCACTGGAAGCTGTCCTCCTCCGTGGAGTCGGGTCTCTGCTCGGCCACCACCACGATCCGCTCGTCCCTCAGCACCGTCACAGAGAACACCGCTATCCTGCGGGCACGGGAGCAGAAAAGGGCACAGCTCAGAGCCCGGCTTCAGTCAGACTTCAGCGCGCTGCAGCTGCTACAATACCGGCTTGCTGTTAAAAGTGATCAGTCATTCGCCTGGAACCTGTATCACCACGCAATACATTAGCTGAAAGCGCTGACATCTACGTTGCAGTGGAGGATTTTACTTGTTTGAGACTTGTTATGGTCTTCTCCAACCTGACAATGAAATGGGCAAAAAGGACTACTTGGAATGATTTTCCCACTAATGGTTAGACTTGATGATAATGAATATTACTACGAACATTTTAGCATCCAAAACATCGTCATCACAAACCCACGTTAAGCAGAAATTCTTGTTCTAGCATGATCAGATTGGTCTGATTGCCTCTGGGGGGCGGGGCGCGACACGTTGTTCATTTTTAACCCGTGTGCCATAAAAAAAGACATTCTGCACGCATGAGCTGCGACAACCGGGCTAAGCTTTTACTTCCTTTTGCGATGAAACACTGTTGGTCAGAAGTGCTGTGGGAAAAAAATAGGTTGACATCGTGAATCAGCAGCAAAAACTGCGTCAGCGACAGTTTGCAAAGGCACAAAGAGCCCCCGGTATCGGATTTCAAAGTGTCGCGTCAGAGGAGAGCAACAGGAAGCTAAAAGACAGGTGTGATGACCAACCATCACTGTGACGAATGTTGGACTGTTAGAGGGATCATTCACTCTCGGATGGGAGCTCCACTGCAGATGGATCAGAGGAGTTTTCTTCCTGGATTCACTCCACCTACTCCGATGAGCTTTCACAGCAGATGCTAGCGGAGGTTCAGCAGCGTACACGAAGCCCGTGCGTGCGGACACGAGGGGAGGGATATCACGCACACCAAACAGTCCCGCTGCAAACGCTCGGCGGATTTTATCAGAGCATATTGTCAGCAGGCAGACGCCATAAAGACACAAAGAAAGAAAGAATGGAAACCACACACACACACACACACACACACACACAAACACACACACACACAGGCAGACGCTTCAAATACAACAGCACTCACACGCCCCTCATCTTTTTGGCCTGCCTGCTTCACATTTTATCAGTGAATCAAACTCGCAGTAAAAATGTTTCTACCCTTCCTGTGGTGACGTGGTGGTTCACACTTTCTGGTTTTCTACAGAAGCTTGAACCGTAAATAGCTCTCGAACACACGTCATCAGACCCTGAATTTCCTCCTCGGTGGCCGTGGACACAATTAAACCTCACTCTATCACTGTTTCTGGAGCTATCCACTGTTGCTCTACTTTATTAGATTTATTATGTGCGGGGGGGAGGGGGTTGCACATTTATCAGGGTGACAGTGGATGTGCCAGTACTGGACATGTGGCTGGTTTCTACTGTCCATGGGAAGGATGTTAAAAACTGTTCCGTGTGATTTCCGAACGCTCCCCTGGGAGTCCTGGTCGAGATGTAGCGCCATGAAAATAAACTGGACGGTCTCTCCTCCTGTCCCCTGGGGCCCCTCCCACCTCCCACTCACCTGCCCCTGTAGACGAATTTCATTGGCTCCACCGCCAGCGCCGTGGCGACAATGTCGTCGGCGTTGTGCCTGCGCCCGCTCACCATGATGAGCCCGTCCATCTTGCCGGTGATGAAGATGAGGCCGCCGGGGCCGATGAAGCCCAGCAGGCCGGTCCGCACGAAGGCGTACTCGCTGATCAGCCCCCCGCTGGAGCTCACCGGGTAAACCTGCAAACACACGGGCGATCAGTCCATTTTTTTATTCTGATTTCATGTTTTTAAGTAAAGTAAAACAGGTAAGGCCGTCTGTTAATTAGAAGAGAAAAACAGGATGTATTAATACGGCTCTGCAGGGAAACAGCAGACGATATTCGGAAAGAGAACAAGGCAGATGACAAAATGACTCAATTTACGCCACAGAAAGGGCGTGGCCAATTTTACAAATTAGAGAAAATAAACTAAAATATTCTCCCTACAATGAATAAGGAATTAAAGTAATAAATAATTAATTTTAAATGATAGTTTCTAATGCTGTGCCAATGCTGTGGTGAGTTTTGTTTTGTTTCTGTCAAGTTTGAATGAGGTGTTGCGATGATCAGCGAGGTAAAATGACTGTATTTGTCAATGGAGTCTGGTGGCTTTGAGGAGAGCCTATATACTGGCTGTTTCTAGTTAAACAAGAAGGATCTTGCTCTTTAGCAAGGAGGTCTGTCTCTGTAGGGTCCTTTCCATAACGTCGGCAGACAATCTGAGCCTGTCAGAGGCAAAAAAACAACAAAACCCAAAACACTTTTAGTGGACTGAAATTGACGGTGAGCTAATGCCCCGGATGATTACGTCGCAGCGCAGTTCCGCGGCTGCAGCGCTGGACCAATTTCGAAAATGTTTATCCCCATTAGTCACTTAGACACAAAAACATGGGGAGACAGGGTCCAGGTTTAAAAACACAGAAGCCGCCCTTTAAGTCATCTGCCTACACTTTCTAACAGGCACGTGCACACGT
>CM022493.1:6698795-6701295 GCA_011952105.1 Coreoperca whiteheadi | reverse complement strand
CAAGATAACCGCACCCAGCTGGTAAGCTCAGCTCACCGTGCCCCGCAAACATCCCGTGTCGACCACCGACATGTAAAATCACAAATAGAGACACTATTAAAGCACTGTGCTCTCTGTTTCTGGAACCCGAGAGCCCACGACTTTCCGTTATTTGAAGTCTTCACTCGGAACGAAAGAGCCGTGACGTGTCCCTGCGCTGAACGCTTCAGACTCAACCTTTCCCACGTACCTCCTGGCGTGACAGTGCCCACGTCCTGTACGGTGAGCACAGAGAGGCGTTCCTCGGTGTCCACCCGGACGACCCCGTAGGTCAGACCCTGCATGGACAGGACGCCTCGACCCGGAGGCTGGCTGCTGTCCTCCACCGGCCTGGACACAGCACACAGTTCATACAGTCGGGAAACTACATTTAGTGGACGTGAAGTGTAGCCCAACTGTGTGCGTCGGCGTTACTGTGTGTTGTGACGCGCAAGCAAGCGTCGGACCCGTGTCGCGTTCTCCCGTGTACGCCTGCATGTGACGTATGTAAGAGAGGGAGTGCTTGCGTGTGTATGAACGTGTATGTGCGTGTCTAAATCAGAGTCAGAATCAGCTTTATTGGCCACGTATGTGTACACATAGAAGGAGTCTGACTCCGGTTTCCCCTGCGCTCTGTCTACACACACAGCAGTGCGACAGTTAGTGCGACGGTGCAGGGTGCAAATGATGCTGAGATGAATATGACTAATCTAACAGGTAGCTTATGTGCGTGAGGTAGATGGCTATTACACACAGTATATCTCTGGTTTGTGCAGCGTGTGTAGATTTGAAAGTATTAATATTTGCATAAACCATGGGAGAAATGTACAGGTACAGTGGATGTTAATGTCACTGGTGATTGGTGTTAGCTGGTCATCAGAGTGACGGCCTGTGGGTAGAAACAACACAGGTTGTGTGCAAGATGTCCGAAAGTATCAGCTGCTCAGTGACAATATAGTTGTGTGTCAGATAACTCAAAAGATGTAGAGTCCCACAGGTCTGAATCTTGAGCTCAGTTTTAAACGGACTCTCTTGTTCGACTTGAATTTCAAACAACATCTTTGCAACTTTGCCAAAGTGTTTTTTTTTGGTCTCTGCTGAAACTGAAGACTTGGTAACTGGAACATTCAACTCTGACAGAAACACTGAAACGACCATTTGAACCACAGGTGTGCGCTGCAGAGGGACTTGAACTGGACTTGGCTTCACTTCTTCGTGTGAATTTGTGTATATGTGATTATGTGATTATGCAGCATGCACTCTCTGTGGATGGGTTTGCATGGGTGTGTGTGTGTCTGAGGCCGTTTGCATATTTGTGCGTCTGTGCGTTTGCATTGTCTGCGTGCGTAAAAGCAGGCTCGTGTGTGTGTGTGCGTTGTTGCTGTCGTTGTGGATTTACCTCCTGATGGCCACTGTCAGGGCCTCGGGGGAGCTGGCGCAGGGGCAGATGACGTCGGCTCGCAGCCCTTTAGTCTGAAAGACGTTGAGGAAGGCGTCGCAGGAGGAGATGGACCCTAACAGACGGAAACGGCCACAAACTGTCAGAACTGCTTCAGCTCAGGTGTTGAACTACTTTTACACAAACCCCTGGCATGAAACCAGAAATCGAGCCGCCATTAGGTGAAGTTCTCAAAAGCTGTCTTTCATCAAATATACAGGCTCCCTGAATGACATTAAAAAACACTCAAAGGACCGTTTTGTACTGATGGTTTTACCCCAAATAACTTCATTACTGATGACCTTTTTCTTTTTTCAGTGTCACCTTTAAGTTTTTAGTTAAAGCTGGAGTGCGGGAGTTTTGCACAGAAATGAACATCCGTTACATTCAAGGCCTCGCCAAACGAGTTCACACGATGCTGATTAAGCCTTTCGCCGCCGGGTAAATCTCTCTGTGTTTCGCAGGATACCGGAGTTTCTAAACCTGGTGTCCTACCGGCAATTACTGGTTTGCCAGGGCTGAAGGGGGGCCGCCACCGTGGCGACACAGTGATACCGGTAACGCGTTACTTAGTAACGGATTAGAGTGACGCGTTACCAGAGTACTGGTTTCAAAACCAGTAATCGGATTAAAGCTACTTATCCAAGTCACTGAGCGTTGATATTTCTTTCATTTTCCTTAATAAAAAACATATTGTCGCTTTCTTCTCGCATCTCGGGGAGTAAAGTCCCGTTCTCACGTCACGTGTAATAACACACATCACGCGGCGACACAAACGGAAACAACGAGGAGGCCCCCCCCCCCCCCACCACCACCCAAACAGCAACAGCTGGACTTCGGTAAAAACAAGTATTTGTGTTGAGTGACTTCAAGAAAGACTGGCAGTATTTTAGTTTTCATAAAAACATGTATTTTTTCAGGAGATAGTTTTTAGGTTCAACTTCAAATGTTTGGAGACACATTGCTGACGTTACTGTTAAAAATGCACTTCCAGTAAAGTGAGTGTCGGCAAAACCGGCCGTCATTGTTACGTTGAGGCGGCGG
>CM022493.1:6685741-6698770 GCA_011952105.1 Coreoperca whiteheadi | reverse complement strand
GGGGGGGGGTTGTCTAATAAAGTAACTTGTAATCTAACTTAGCTACTTGTAAAACCAAGCAATCTGTAAAGTAACTAAGTTACTTTTTAAAGGAGTAATCAGTAATTAGAGTACTTTTTCAAAGTAACTGTGGCAACACTGCTCGCCCATTACGTTCACATGCTAACGAACGTCACCAACATTTTACTCGACTGTGCAGTTTGGAAGAATGAGCCCGAATGGACTCGATTTCAAAGTCGCAGTCCCCCGTTCTGGTGCGCATATAAATGTCAGCGCAGAAAGACGAGTGGTGAAGCCGTTTCACAAGGGAAAATGTACTATTTATTCAATTTTTTTAAATTTTATTTAGGATAATATATTTTTTTACCCTTAATTTCCATGATCTAAAGAATTAATTGTTGGTTAATAGTTGAGGTTGTCATTTGAAAGTGTGCAGGTGTATTTTTATTATTATGCTGTCATATTAGGATTATATTTTCAGCGGCCTAAAATAGTCTTAAAATGACAATAATATCGTTTATCGCGATTATTATTTCTGGGACGCTATATCGTGAAACAAAAAGCAGTTATCGTGACAGGTTAATTCTGCCTCAACCTTAAATGATTGTCTTGGAAAGGTGGATATTTGTGAACACGTGGCTGGGACTTTCCAGGGCCACGAGTGTTATGTAACGCTAGCGATCTAGCTGGCGTCATTAACGTTTTTTTTGTTTCAAAACCGTTTTTTGAGAAAATCAAAAATAAATGTTATGTCTCTCCGATTACTCAAAAGCCCCGACCGACGGCAACCCTGCCACGGCTAAAAAACATCGAGTTCACCCTGCCTGAAATGACGTGCGCCGCATCGGCTCTCTCCCCAGGGAGTACGTGACCACGACCTGTAGCGATACATCGTGAGCATGTGGCGACAGTGTTTGTGAGGGTAATTAAACGGCCGGTTTTAAGGTCACATCACAGGCTGTTGCAGCCGGTACGGGTGGAGCTACTTTTAACCACTCTCTATCCAGCTACTATAGGTAGGTCCGCGAGGTTTAGAGGGTAAATGTCTCCTTGATGGAACTACTGACAACTTACAGACATATTAAACGCGACAAGGGGACACAAGCCAAAACGGTTGGTTTTTAAATCTTTAACAATGGGTTGTATTTTAGAAGCTTATCGTGTGTTTTTTTTAAATCTACAATCTTAATTTGAGGTAACTAGTAACTACAGGTGTCAGACATATGCAGTGGCGTAAACAGTACAGTATTTCCCCTGTACAATTTTGAGGTGCTTGCACTTTACTTAAGTACAGTGCTTGTGTAAATGCACTTGGGTGGTGCTTTCGAGGATTCTCCTACATCCGAGTTTCCAAGTCAGCCGCCAAAACATGTTGAACTAATGAGACAGAAAATCAAAGTGAAGCTGTGTCTCAGTTCTACACTACATACTAATAGTAGACAGTATAAATGCACTCTATATTTGATTTTAACGGTATACTGTTTTCACAGTTAGTAGAGAGCGTGATACACTGATACACACTTTGTATGGCGCCTAAAGTAAATAATAAACTTGCTAAACTAAACAAAAGGACAGATTTTTTTCCAGCTGTAAGCGGCTTCTCCATTTCATTTGCCTGTTGTAATGTGAACAAATATTCTCACCTCCAGTGTCTTTGTTTTTTTTGTAGTTTTTTTGGAGTGTGCTTAACCGTGTCACTTTTGCGGTGCGAACACTAATATATTCAAAACCTGCTTATAATTAGTGTGCAGTGTGGAACTGGGACGTGGCTCCTGAAGACAACTGGTAAGCTAACGCAGACTGTGGCAAAACAGTAATATGACAATATGTGGTTTTGGACAGCTCTCGTGTCGTTTTCAGGTGCCATTTAGCTTGTTGCTAGGATACACATTTCTTTTTAAATGATTCGATTAGAAATTTTATTCGCGAGTTCTTAACAGCATTTCTGTTTACTTCTGATTTAGTGGCGTATTTTTATCATCTGACGCATGTTGCTTGTCCGTAACTCACTGTTATTGCAGCCTACCTTGGCCAGGAGACTCTGGAAGAAAGAGATTTTCGGTCTCAGGGAGGCTTGCTCGGTTAAACAAAGGTTCGTTTATCAAAAAAAATGGTTGCTTAAAAATGTGCAGTCTAGCACCTGACTCTCTGATGTCGCAGTGCACTTAAAAGGTACCTCGGGGGGGGGGTTAAAAACAGTCCCTGCTCAGCGCTGCATCACAACGTGACAAAAACGCTAATCTGTCAAAAGAACACAGCAGACTAAAGAGTCTCTGTGATGGATTACCAGCGTCAAGCAAGTTTCAAGTCAACAGAACTGTAATCAGTGGCAGCCTGGAACATAAAAGAACTCGTTGTGGTCACCAGTAATGTAAACAATATGCAACTTGTAATGGGCTGAAACATGCAAAACTACCAGATCAGAAAATCACATCATTTCCTGGTTTCTTGTTTCCGCTCCAGTTGGGCTGAAAACCATCTATTGCACCACATGTGCGCAGTCGGACACCGCCTGCTCTATTCCTGTAAAGTGACCCAGTTCCCCGACTTCCCGAGAGACTTTCTCCATTTCCCCGACGTTCTCTATCACAAGTGCACCTCTCTGAACTCCCCCGTTAGGGAAGGAGCCGTGCCGTGGAGGCCGAGTGTGACCTTACAAGGGTTCGATCCGTCGGCCACCAGCAGCATGCGCAGCGAGCTCAGGTTGATGTCCTTCTGGTCTTTGTGGGCCACCAGAGCCCAGTGCATGTCCCTGGACTTCACGCACGCTACCTTGGCTGCAGGTAGACACACACACACACACACACACACACACGCACACGCACACGCACACGCACGGAGAGAAAAAAATTAGCATTTCGTCTATTTGACAGATGAATGGCGTGAATTGACGGAGCTGAGTGCCAGGCGGAGTGTGTGCCTGACCTTTGTACTGGCACACTTTTTGGATCCATGACAGAGGGTTGACCTTCATCAGCGAGTAGGGGACGCTGATCACGTGCATCATGTTCATCACACTCTGCATGCCACACAACACACACACACACACAATGACACAATAGCATTCAAAGCTGAAAGGGTTTCCTTCTTTTACTTTAAAAAAAAAAAACTCACGTAACTCTCCACTTTAGATTTGGGATGAAACCTGTTTTTCTGACTCTATTTGTGTCTAATTTACAAGGTGCTATCACCTGGATATGGTCATAACATATTCAAATCCAGGATTTCATCTGTAACAGTGCTGCTGTATCTCACATATTAGCCACAAAGCTTTAAAAAGAAAAAGAAATTGGTTTTACATTTGTGCTAATCTTGTCAGTTTCTCGGCAAAGACCAAATAGATTGTAAACCTGCCTTTATTGCCCCCCCCCCGAGATCAGAGGTGAGGGTGAAAAGCCAAAAAGGGAAATGAAGGTCACGATCCCTGACCTCTACCATCTAGTAGGCAGGTCTTACCGTCAGGATGCCGTGCCACAGGCCCACGTCCTTCTTAAAGTCTAGAACGTTCACTATGGTCTCCGCTACAGACACAGAGGGACAGGAAAGGGTTCAATCGCTAAATTATGACCTAGAGACTGAACCGTGTGTGTGTGTGTGTGTGTGTGTGTGCGGGCCTACCCTCGGTGTAGCTGCAGGACTGGGTGAGAGCCTGGCAGTGCGTGAGCAGAGCGATCCTCGTCACCGTGACTCCCAGCACGCTGCCGTCCTTGCAGGTTTTATACTGAGAGAGACACAAGAGACGGGGCGGTGAAGTCAGAGGAGAGCGAGGCGTCATCGTCCACGATCCCGGTACGCCGCGGAAGGTCGTTTGTTCATTTGAGCCACTAAGATATAGTCGATTTAACCAAACTGAGTTAAGACAAGGGTGAACTAGGCTCAACTAAGATAAACTGTGCACAATTAGACTGTAATATGGTTGTGTTCATCATCGAATGATCTGCAGGTTACTTTCTCGATTCATCGTTTAGTCCTTGATGGAAGTCACCACATTTCCCCCGCCAACACTCCAAAACACGGAAACGACAAACAGCAAATGCTCCCATGTGAGAAGCGGAAGGTGCCAAGTTTAATTACCGAGTAGACGCAGATTAATCTGCTGTGGATTGACCAGTCGATTAATCAAATACCTTTTTGGTTTACAACATTTTCCAAAACTGCCGAAAAAGACACATCTTCAAGTGTCTGGTTGTGTCCGACCAACAGCCCAAAAACGCTGCAACCAGAGAATTATCGACACTTCTTGGACAACTGACTTTATCGATTAAACAATTATCCAAATGAATGTTGACGAGTTACTGAGAAAAACACTTTTAACGTTTTGCTGTAAAATACGCTTAATGCTTTACTTACCTGAATGAAAATAAGGTGAGATAAAGCTGCTTAGAGGCTTAGGGCGCGTTCACACCTGCCTCATTTAGTTCGGCTGAATCGTACTGGAGTTCGTTTGCCCCCGTTGGTGCGGTTCGTTTGCTCAGGTGTGAAAGCAGCAGTCGCACCAAAAGCGTACCGAGGCCTCCCTGAAGTGGCGGTCTCTGGAGCGGTTCGTTTGTGGTGAGAACGTGATCCGACCTCGAACCTGACCCAACTGCAGAAAATACTGAGCATTTTTGGACTAAACCAGCTGCCGTAGTCATATTTTCGGGCGATGAGCGTGTCAGAGTTAAGAAGAATTGACGCGCGCCTCCGCTTGAAGTGACGAGCGATGCGCGCTCGCATCAGAACGTTGTTTTCAAGCCGCAGCCGCGCTTCATTTTAGAAATGTCTTGTCTGCATATTGTGGTGGATACAAACACTGTAACAGATTATGAACAGGGACAGAATTAGCCCGCGCACTCGTCTCTCCATAGTTGCGTTGTCTCCTTGGATGTTTGCTGGCTTTTCCTCTTCTGCTGGAATTCTCCCGCACGTAAATTCTGACCAATCGAAGAGCAGTTCAGGAAATACGCCACGGCCAACGAGTGATGTGGATGTTGCCATGTGACTGCATTTTGGTTCGTTTCAACTGGTTCGGACCGAAGCGATCAGTGTGATGTGAAAAGGAACCAAAAAAAGCTGAAAAATGCTACAATGTATAAGTGTTTGCCCTCGGTTTTGGACCAGACGAACCGAACTAGAGGTGTGAACGCGCCCTGAGACACCAGATTGATGTCCTCAGCGGTGACAACTGATGGGGCAGTAAGAAGCTTACAGTATATAATAAAACGCTGTTGATTCTTTTAAAAATGTTGGGTTTGCTGCATGAGCAAACTCACATACATAGTTTCACGTACACAGGAAGACGATAATGAGACGATAATTCACTTTTCCGGTGCATTTGAATGCACGAGCGATAGCCCAGCGGCCGGCGAGGTGACCAGAAGAATCACAGTTCAAATCCCAGACAACCTGAGGTCCCAGCGTCTGTTGGGCACACTTCATCACATTTATCATGTTCGCCAGCCTGGAAGCTCACCTCTATGTAAGCGGTGTCGTTGTTCGCGTCTTTGATGTGAGGGAACCAGTCTCTGGGAGGTTTGGAGAGGTGCTTCGACTCGGTGACAAACCACAGCAGCTTGGGCCAACCTGCAGGGAACGAGCCAGTGAGGCGGGGGCCCAAGGAAAGTTTATTTACATGAATAACCAAAGCCGAACAAAAAAAATAAATAAAGCCTACAGAGGAACTGCAACCCTGACTTCACGTTCATTCACACATTTTTACAAACAACGTTAACACCCTCAGTTCATCTCAGGCCTTATGCAGGGAGCAGCGTGAAACGCTTTCCTTCCCAAATCAGAAATAACAAAAATAACATTTACACCTGAAGTTAAACAGTCAACATCTCTAACACACAAAAAAAACCATAAGATTAAACTACGATGAACTGGTTGGTGCTTTTCAATTTATTGTTTGTAGTCATCTTTATGTCCGAGTTTTCAAATGGTTAATGCATTCATTTTGTTTTAAAACTCGCTCGCTCGTCCTCTGCTGCTGCGATCCTCGACGTGTGCACTAGGACAGGCCGCCCCTCCCCCACAGAGAAACATCCAGCGATGACTGACGAGTTTCACTCTCACCTTTGAACTGTGGGATCTCGCCTGTTGCACTCTTGGGCAGACCCTTATGGCAGGCGTCACTGGTGAGCGCCACGGTAACGCCACAGCTGCCCAACAGGAATCCGATCTGCTGGCTGCCGGCATCCTATTGGACGATACAGGGAGGGCGGAGAGCAGACGGTCACCTCGGTGGCCACTTTGTCATCAGAAAATATCAGTAAATATTCAATAAATAAAAAAAAAAAAGCCAATTCTTCTTCTAGCTTTCAATATATTCATTTAAACACTGATGTAGAAATAACTGGAAGCCATATTCGACTAAATACTGTCGTGTTTCGTCTACCAGAACATGACACGCGTGTTTATACAGCCCAGGTGTTCGCTGCACTCTTGGTCAAACTGATATTTTATGGAAAATCCTGCGGCACAAACGCGGCCGACGTGCAGCAAAAGGCCTTTTCTGCTGCAGCAGTGATCACGCATTTCAACAGCTGGCCCCCAAACTGATGACAGCATTTGTTCTGTGATGGCGGGGCGGCGGGGCTCGTTTCTCGCTCGTCAAACTAGTCGGGTTTTCTGGCGCGTTTGCCCGCTCGCCGTGCGGACGGGATGACTCGCTCACAGAAATACCTGTTGCCGGCAAACAGCGGAGACTGACGCTCCAACACACTGTTTCAACAGTGCGCCCCATCGCTGAGATGTCCGCAGAGGCCGAAGCGAAATGGAACGCGGCAGCTCCTGGGTACGAGGTGAAACACGGACGTGGCCGGAGCAGAGAGGATTAGCATTACGCAGCAGCGCTGTCGCAAATGAAATGACCTGACCCCCCGAGGAGAAACTAATCCTGGTGAATAGCGTCAACGCTCAGAGGAAAGGGGTTGGAGAGCAGCAGCGACACTCAGCCGGGTGACCGGGTGGGACCTTTTCAAAGTAAAAAAAAACAACATTCAGGTGGATTTCATCAAGTACCTTGCGACTTAGGGGGACCTCGATAGGAACAGGGACCACCTCAGCCAGCAGACAGCCGTAGAAGGCCACCATGAAGGCCACCGGGTCGTTGTTAGGAAACACCAACGCCACCTGGGGGAGGGGAGGGGAGGGGAGGCAGGAGGCGGGGTCAGAGATGCTGGGAAAGCCCATTTCTAAACCTTAGCATGTATTCATTCGTTAGATGACTCATGTCCGCCCCGAAACGCTCCCCTCCGCGAGTCTGAAAACCATTTTGACGCAAACAACTTTTGCAAATATAGGGTGAGAAAGAATTGAAAAACTAAGTTTATTAATGGACCACTGTGACATGCTGGGAAATACCCTTATCAACACCACTCTCATATCTGTCCATTCAACATGAATCTGGAGCCAGCAGACAGCTAGCTTAGCACCAAGACTGGAAGCAGGGGGAAATACTTTTGGTTTCTGAGCCGACTAAACAAACGCGATATAACGCGTTATATATTAGCGAGAGAGAGCCAGGCTAGCTGTTTCCCCCTGTTTCCAGTCTTTATGCTAAGCTAAGCTAACGGACAGCAGGCGGCGGCGGCTTCAGATTTTGCGTACAGCCGTGAGAGTGGCGTTACTCTCCTCATTTACCTCCCAGCAAGAACACGAATAAGCACCATTTCCCGAAATGGCGAAGTGTTCCTTTAAAAAAATAAAATAAAAAGTGACTTGAGATTTCAAAACAAAAGCTCAGATTTATTCGAAATAATGGTGACAAAAACAAAAAAACAAAGGGGGAGGAAAACTGTAGAAAACGTGGGCTGCCATGTGGATTTTCAAAAGGATAATGTGTAATGGGTAACAATGAGGTTTTGTAAATGAAGCTCGTGCTGATTCACCGCGAAACAATACTGACAGCGAAACGAGCACAAAGACCCAGAAGGGGGTGAGGCGGCGGAGGAGTGTGACTCACCCGATCGCCCGGCCGCACCATGGGCTCCTGCTTGCTGCCCAGCTTGTGGAGGATGTTGTAGGCCAGCTTGATGCTGCGAGACCACAGCTTTCCTGCAGGGAGCAGGACACAGGATATGAGGGGGTGAGGGGGGGGAGGGAGACGGAGTTCACAGGATCTGACTGTGTTCTTGGGCGTCTATTTTGAGGACGTACAGTCGATAAAAGAAACAAAATAGTGATGACATTTGAGAGTTTTCAGCGGTCAGGAGAGCTCCCTACTGACAGTTGGGTTGTAGCGCGTACTGTGCTTAAAACGTAAGTGCTGTCTAATGCACTTTTGGTGGACAGGTGCAAAGAAAAATGAAATAATGTAAAAAAGAAAAGGGCTAAATCCCCCGCTGACGGTGTGCTGGAACATGATTTTATTTTCCTGCACACCTGTGCTCCACCAACACTTAGTTTAATGACAGATTATCTTTACAGAAACGCAGTCCACGTTTACTGAAACACAGTGTCGATGTTACCTTTTGGTAGGTATTGGATATCGACTAAGGCTGGGTTTTGAATTTCAATTCTTTTGTTTGAGAACTAACAAAAATGTGTCTCTTTGAAGCGCAGAGTACCGAAAGCTCGTCAGATTCTTTGTATTTCTTGATTTAACTAATCATGTTTGTAACTTCCTGCCTGCATTTCACTGAGCCAAAGCTCTTGTAAAGCTGCTTTGTACGGACGCAGAACGAAACATGGACGCATTTCAGAGGCTCGACTTTGTTAAATATACACACATGCTGTATATGCCCAGCCCGAGCCACAATCACATCCAGCACCACTAGTAAGTGTGGGTCTGCTAACTCAGAATAGGCCTTGGAGTTTTAGTGTCTAATGTCTAAATTTTGGGAACGGTGAAACTCAAACACCTTTGAAACATAAAATAACGACAGGAAGTCGTTACAAAAACCTTGTAACTTCATTTGCACGTGTGTGAACGATGTATGTATCTATGCGTTGACATGCAGCATCGCGTCGCCACATGCGAGAGCTTGATATGCAACGCTGAATATGCACATTTTACAGTTTAAGCATCCAGAACACCTTGAGCGCAACAGTGTGGAATAAACTTTCATTCTTAGGTCACCACAACACTCGGTGGGCTTATTTGAATAAATATGAAGACGTCATGTAAATGACTGACTGGAGCACGGGAGCGACTGGTTACCATATGTGAGGACATAGAGAGGCTTCCCCGCTGTGTCCAGGCTGGTGAGGCAGGGGGCTTTAGGGGAGATGGTGCCCCAGCGTTGGAGCGCAGCCTCCAGGGATGGGGGCCAGTTGGTGACCACCCCCAGCGCCTCTCCCTGCACTGGCATCATCTCGGCCCCCTCCGGCCGGGGCTGATTGGGGTCCGGCTGCTGGACTGGAGATGAGGAGGCACATATCAAGTCAGCAGCTCACACACCTTCACTGCTGGAGACAGTGAGACAGCTGGGAAGAAGCTGCACACTCAAACGCACTGCTAATTAACTAGCTGTACCTGTTATTGACTGTGGGAATGTGTAAAATGGGTAACTGGATAGATGATACCCTTTGATATTTATTTAGTTTAGACAGAAAGAAGGCTGAGCGGAGGCAGCAGAGGGGAAGGATTTGGCAGGACTCAACCTTGAGCCATTGTCACAAAATGTGGCTCCAGAGCAAATTGGAGGTCCTAATCATTACATCACCCTTAATCTATGCGTCATCTCGTGTGACCACGCCACAACGGTTTACGACGCGTTGTCAAATGAATCCAAAACACGCTATAGAAAACTGAAAAAAACACAAGGTTTCTAAAGAAGACAATTCAAGACTACTCACTAAAAAAAAAAGAGGAGGCAAAGATAGAAAATGCAGCCGGACGGTGAGAGCCCACCGAACAGCAGGCAGACGCGACGACGATCTGCAAAGAGCTCTGCGCTCAAGATTCCCACAATATACATTTCAAAATACTTGGTGAAGAGCGCTGTGTTCTCTATGAACCAGGCTGATCATCATCTGGTCCCTGTTATCGATCCCACGTGACTCTTTAGATGGAAGTGTGAGGCCGATGTGAATGTAAAGTCATCCAAGTGTTAAAACATTACAAAGAAGTACATCAGGACAGTAAAACAAACCTTCTCTGGATACTTTTAAGCAGTTATAACGTATATTTCTACACTCTTTCTGTCTGCATTCACAGACTTTTCAGAACTACGTACGAGCCCTTCTTATACCAAACAGCTTTGAGGGGCCTTTAAGGAGAATCTCGGCAGTTTTCAGAGCACGTCAGCTGACCACCGACACTCGGTCAACATTGACACAAGCAAATAAAAAAAAGAGGAGTCCAGTTCTTCAGGGTGCAGTGGATGATTACTACTTATTACTGATTGGAACTTAATAGAGCAAAGCCTGCGAGGCCGATCAGGCCGTCAGCTTGGGTTGCGCTGCTGGTGGCCGTGCTCCACTCTCTGCTTCCCCTATCCAACGCAGCCTTTCAATGTTGGCCGTCTATCTAAGCTGTCACCACGGTGTGGTGAAATTGCGATTATCTTGACAGATATAACGAATATGATTCGCGCTTAGTGGGAGTGACCTTTCTTGCGTCACAATTTTCATGTTCACAGGAAAAACTGATTAAAATCCTGCTGATGAGACATTTGTTGGCGTCTGTACCAAACAAACATGTTTTCTTACATCTGGAAAACAAGATTTGTAGGCCGTGGCGTCTCTGCAGCGCAGTGCTTCGGTGTCATGATGCTTTGTCACAAATTTTACCTTTATCAAAAAAATCGCAGCTTCCGCGATTTGGATATTGCACTTGGCCATATTGCGACTTTGATAATATTTCCATTAATTGCGCAGCCCAGATCTCCTCTATCATCACTCCCCGACCTTTCTCTCTGTGAAGGGAGCGATGAGGTGGGTGGGCCGAGATGGCAAACATGCTGTAACTTTATTTGCAAATAAACTTTTCCATGTGAGTCGAGTGACCGAAACTGTACATAGTTCCCACGTTCCTAAACTAAATCTGTCGCCATGTGCTGGTCTCTCGCTCTCTGCTTTAAGCTGCGATACATCCATGCCTGCTCAGAAACACTCGGGACCCGGACCGTAAACTGCTACAAGTAAAAGTCCTGCATTGAAAATGTTACTCAAGTAAAAGTATGTGAGTATAATCATGAATAATGCTTAAAGTATTAAAGGCAGTAAAATGTCCCTGTGACTGTCATATATCATTAGATTATTATTCCTCATGTGAAAGCAGGATGTTGCTGCTGTAGCTGGTTGAGGTGGAGCTCACTTTGAACTGTTTTGTGTCAGACTGAAACTAATGATTATTTTCGTTATGGATCCATCTGCTAGTTTAGTTGGTCCAGATCTAGATTAGTTTCTCCATTAAATATTCAATAATTGTTGGATTGATTGTTTGGTTTGTAAAAAGTCTGAAAATAGGGAGAAACGCTTGGTGTTTGTCCGACCAGCAGTCCAAACCTCAACGTCATTAATCATTTGCGTAGTTTAATAGTTGTTAAAATAATTAAAAAGAAAAAGCAGCACATCTTCACAATTGAGAAGCTGGAACCATGAAATGTTTTTACATGAGAAGCTAAAAGCGCAATATTTCCCTCTGAGATGTAGTACAAAGTAGCATGAAAGGAAAAGACTCAGGTAAAGTACAAGTACCTCAAATTTGTACAGTACTTGAGTAAATATACTTAGTTACATGCCACCACTGTCACAAATAAAAACCAAATCACGTTTCCTTTTTCCATCTAGTGAATTTACTTCCAAGCGTTTGCACTCAGCATCTGCTTTACAGGTTTACACATTCGAGGAATTTCCTGTGACATTTTGGTGCCTGACAATAAACATAGTAGAAAACCAGATGCCGCTTTAGCCCTGCGTCTCCAGGTGATTCCACCCCCCCCCCCCGTGACGTGTTTTACACCTCGGCAGGAAGAGGTGAAGTGACGCCGAACGCCTCGAAGCGGCGTTCTCACCTGTCCAACACACGTGCCATTAAAACGAAACCATTTAGAGGATCACTCATGTCTCCCGAGTATGAAGACAGATTGGATAACACACTCTAACGGAAATCAGACAGACAGAATAATGAGTCATGCAGAATCAAAGGCGGTTTCTAACCCTCAAGAAGTTCGTCAAAGTCATCGACAAAGAACTCCCGTAGTGGAGGTCTGCGAGGCTGCTTCAGCGTGTTCACAAGCTGCTGGATTTTAGCTGACACGCGACTGCTGACTGGAACACCTGCAAAAACCCCAGACACATAGACACGGGGTGAGGGTGACGTTTCGGGCTAATTCTTCACAGTGGAAAGAGCAGCGGTGGCCTAGGATGGCTTGCAAGACAGTCCTCATTATCTTACCAATCACTCCTTCAAGCCTCGCGCGTCAAGGCACGCCGTGTGAGCTAGCGACTAGAACCTGCTGGCTCACATCTCTAGATGGCGTCTAAAGTGTTACGGGCAAAGACCCGAATAAGAATTTCCTGAGCTAGGCGTTCAATTCTCAGCTTGAAGGGACCACGGGCTGTGCTCGTTCTGAGCAAGCTCTCGGTTTCCCCAACTGTGACCGGCATGATTTGTGAAGCATGCTGAAAAAAGAACAGAGTCGCTCAGTCGGCCTTAAAAAACACAACAACAACAAAAAACAAACGCAAAAGGGTAAAAAAAAAAAATAAATGAATTAAAATAAGTCCAATCTGTTCATCCAGGGGAGTGACATGAACAGACGCAGTGTAATTGGTCATTTCTCTAAGGCGGTGGTCCAATTAGAGCTCACCTCCTGATTAAGGAGTTTCTATTTTTATCCGACTGTCCTCAGTATCTTTGTTCAGGGGCTCCGGGCGGGAGCAGGCTAACGGTGGGACGGCGTTCCACACAGCGGCGGCGGTGACTCTTACCATCGCCCGTCTCCATGCGCTCAGCGTTGCCGTACTTCTGCGTGTTCCGGGCGATGGTTCCCATATTGGCCATGTGGTGACGCTCGGTGTGGGAGTGGGACGAGTCCGACGAGTAGCCCGTCACATCCGGGGGGGTCGAGTGGTTCTCTGCAGGGAGACGGAAGGGGG
>CM022493.1:6607139-6673130 GCA_011952105.1 Coreoperca whiteheadi | reverse complement strand
CAGATATACAGACATACAGACAGACAGATATACAGAGACAGAGAGACAGACAGACAGAGAACGAGTCTGCATTTCACAATCTGACCGTGGAGGACGGCCAGAACATCTGGGTCCAATCTGCCCATCTGTGCTGCTCAACTGTGTGTGTGTGTGTGAGTGTGAGTGTGTGTGAGTGTGTGTGTGTGTTACATCTAAGCGAGGCCTTTTCTCAGATCAACCGCAGCATAACAACATTCCTGCTTCCACTCTCTCTCTCTCACACACACACACACACACACACACACACACACACACACTGGCGGTCCATTGGGAGACGCCATCTTCCACTTGCAGCGCGGCGGAGCAGGGAGGGAGTTGCCTAGCAACGGTTCTCCTGGAGAAGGCTCGAGACGGCCATCTTGGATTTGGAGCATCAGATGTGAGAAGTGGGCTAATGATACCTGCCAGGGTGAGTGCATATGTTAGAGTCTGTGATGTGTGTGTGTGTGTGTGTGTGTGTGTGTGTGTGTCACACCAGTCTGTATTGGCAGCCTAATTACTTTCCTCCTCCTCCCCGCTCTCTGCCGCTCGGCTGTTTTAATGGCACACAGCTGAGAGAGAATCGATAGCGGCCGACTGCAGTTTGGAGTTTTTCCGCCCGCTGAGATTGTGTAGCCAAAAGGTCTGAGCTTTCAGCGGCGATGTTGTCTGTAGTAAACACATCATCCCTGCCTTTTCAGCTTTATCTTGGAGGACAATTTCACCGACAAATAGCCAGAATTCGATTGCTTAAGAGTAAAAGTGGTTGATCTGTTGATTGAAGGAGCTGGAAGCTGGATGCCCTGCCACTAAATGTCGCACTAGAGCAGCAGCGTGTCAGACCAACGCACACGGCCCACCAGACTCCATTGAGAAAAACTGTCACTTTACCTCGCAGATCACACTTCATTCTCACTGGACAGCGACAAGATATAACCCACCAAAACCGTCTTTGTTAGTCTTTCCACTGTTCCAACAATCACCAACTCCAATTTGTCGGAATAAACCCTTAATTACAGGCTGCGGGTGTTATTGTAAGTGTCTGACAACATTATGAAAGGATCCCTACAGAGACAGACCTTTTTGTTAATCAGTAAGATCCCTTGTGTTTAACCAGAAACTCGCCACCAGACTCCATTGAGAAAAAACTGACCTCGCAGACGATCGTTAAACGCAACCAGGGGTATGTAGAAAAACATGATGATGCACCCGTCTTGTGATGCTGCTTTGCGTTCCGGTCCATTTCCGTCCCCTCACTCTTTGATTCTGAGGGTCTCATATTAAAAACTTGACCTTTACAGGTGATGGTTTTCGATTTCACAAGACATGTTCTGCTTCAAGCTCCTCTGGAGCCGGTGGAAATATGTACGGTGGGGTATCGAGCACCCGTTCAGCTGCTTGTGTTTGGACTAACTTGCGGGGACGTCTTTTATTGTTAGGAAAAATGTTTCGTAGAAGAACGTGTTTCTATTTCTCCAAGTGTGGCGTCGCCAACAGCAGCGTTTGGGTACAGAAACTCAGACACGGCATAAGCATTAGTATAAACCACAATTCAAAGATATGTGAAACATGTGGACACGACGTCATGAAGAAAAGTGCTGCCTCCATCTATCTATCTATCCATCTAGCTATCCATCCTCTACCTTCCTTTTCATCTCACACCGATTGTTTCTGCTGGATGCTGTTTTTCCTCAACATCCTGCTTTTATTTGATCTCCCTTTCTCTTTTCTTATCGCCAAGTAAACAGGCAGTCCACCCACAAAGCCACCATGGCAACCGTACACACACACACACACACACACACGCGCACACGCACACAGAGAAAGGACTGAAGCATGCGTCACGCGTTGGGACCTTGGGCTGTCACGCTCACATGCAGGGACCCGTGTGGACTCTGGAGCGTCCACTGGCTCTACAACGCATGTGTCCACAGCACGGCCAGGGGCCACACACACACACACACACACACACACACATATAGACACAGTCGAAGTGGCGGCCAAGTGTCACGTCCACATCGGCGGTAGGGTTAAGACGCCACCGGTAGAAATACATCCCGACGTCGCGGGACAGTCGCCACATAGAGCAGATTTTCACTATCAATTAGTCTTTCATTAACTTTTTGGTTCTCAATTAGTCTATTACTTGAGGCTGATACTAACGGTTATTTTCATTATTGACTAATCCGCCGATTATTTTCTCAACTAATCATTTAGTCGATGGAACGTCAGGAAACAGTGAAAAAACGTCCATCCCAGAGTCCGAAGACACGTCGTCACGTGTCTCGTTTTGTCCGGAACCCAAAGAGATTCAGTTTGCAAATCAGGTAAAACAGGGAAAAAAATTTAAAAAATCTCCACGTTTAGGGGGCTAAAAACGACAGATATTTGGCATTTTTGCTCACGAAATTACTTTGGAAGTTCTGACCAATACCCACCTCCAGCTATTGCAGCCTGAAATGACGCCTTTAAAGTTGCACACCTGCCCAAAAATCAATGTAGCGATTTATAATTGATTAAGTAGAGACACTGCTTGCTATGAGCAACAACTGATATGTGTCAACGACAATTTCGCTAAATATTTAATCATCAGCTGATAACAGAACATCTGCTGGTTAAAGCTGCGGGAATATTTTTGTGTCTTTTTTTCTCTGGATCTTTTCAGTTTTTTGTCCTAACAACAAGCCGCTTGTCATTATGTTTGACACCTTGTAGAGTAAACGGTTAATCGGTCAGTCGACACTGAGAAAACAGAGAAAAACGTGGGTTCTGAGCTTCAGGATTTTCTTGAATAAAAACGTCTCGATTTTCACTTTGCTTGTTTTTTTGAGAGGTCTTCTAATTCAAGCACGTCGCCAATCAGGGCAACGATTCGCTGCTCTTTTTTTTGCTGTTTTACATCCCCAGAAACCGATTATATTTTGGTTTTGGACGGCTGGTCGGATACAAGACATTCGAAGACGTCCCTTTAGGGCTCCGGGAAACCGTGCTTCTCCGCTATTTTCTAATCGGCTAATTGCCCGGCGGAGAAACGAAAAGAAATCAACAGACTGACTGATACTGAAAATAGCTGGAAGTTGCAGTCCCGATTCTGCTGGATCGCAGTCCCGAGGAGAAACAGGAAGGAGTGTTTTCTGGGTGTTTGCGACCTGTCACTGGCAAACTGGCAGCCCGCTAAGAGACGCTGTGTGACCATAAGATACAAAATCATGAAAGCAGCGTCGTGTGAGGAGTGTGAAGCTGATGCGTCTGGGGTTCAGGTCGAGATAAGATTCATTTTTCACTTCCCTTGATTTACCTGTTACCTCTCTACTCTGATCGGCTCTCTGACCCGACCCGCACTGTTTGCGTGGATCGTGGAAGGGTTAGAGGAGCACACCGGTGGTGCTATGACTCCACTTTTTTGCCAACTTACAGCCAGCAAAGGCGACACGTTTTTTAGCACTCTTGCGTGCCGCTGAGTTAGGAAAGAGAACGTCCACTTCTAGCGTATTATTTGGTGCTTTTTTAACAATGAGTGTGAGAAATAGCTGACTAACTAATCGCTGTTAAAGGAGATGTTACCTTCAAAAAACCCACCAGTCGTCAAGCAGTCACATGATCAGACACCTCCCCTGCGCGCCACAGCTTCATGTCCAACGCTTTAGTATTGTAACACGCACAGTTGTGTCTTTTTCCTAAACTGACTGCTGTCTTGTGAAATTATGATTTCAATCAGAAAGCCTTTGAGTGAAGTTTTTTCTTGTGTGGACAGTCACGTTGCAGTCAGCGCGCCCACGGAGGAGCCGGCCCACAGCTTCCGCTCTGCTCATTGTAGTCTGATGAGGCTCAAACAGGCGTCTGATGGAGGCAGACGTCACCTCACACACATGACTGACAACTGTTCTGTCGTGGCAACACGCCAGCGCAGACCCTCGCCGAGCTGTCACTGGTTTGTTTCCCCATTTTTAAACCGGAAACGCATCGCCTTTTGTTCTGCGACTTGTCCTGTCAAATTTAGCCTTCGTTACTGACCAACTGGGCGGGTTTCGAGCCTCAGCACTAATCTGGCACCATAGAAAACTGCCACCTACACAGACTTGGCATCAAGTGTTTCATCATATTCATGGTCTCCCTTTTTTGATCAGATACAAGTGAGGATTCTACTATTTTATTTAGGCAAAGTTCGTTCTTGGACCCAATCTAAACGTTGGCTTCTTCTGTTAGATTAAAAAGCTGTACTGTGCCTCAGATTAAGGCGATGTCAGTACAAGCATCAAGAGCGTTCGAATGCCCGGTTGACCAAAGCAAAACCAGCTCCATCCAGCAGAAAAGTGCTTGTTTTGGGGTTTTTAAGTCCCAAGTTTATTAACGAGGCAGGTCGTCTGAACCCCTCCTCAGAACTCACGGACTGGTCCAACCTCCAGCTGCTGGACTCCACTCGTTCTCAGTGGATGTTCCCCAGTGGGTCCGCAACTAATGATTGTTGTTATTATCAATAAATCGATCCATTCTTTTTTTCTATCTAACCGTCTAGCCTATAAAGGGTCCCGAGATAGGTTCCAGTCCAATCTGACATCTTCAGCTGTCTTGTTTTGTCCGATTACAACAACGCAGAAAAGCGGTCTCACGTTTGAGCAGCAGCTGGGACCAGAGAGTGCTGAAACCTTTTTGATTGGCACAAGAAAATGACGGTCAAAATTGCCGTCGATTCATTTCCCGGCGATCGAGCAATCCGTTTATCAAGTAGTCACTGGAGCTTTATTTTCCAAGAGTAAAATCTGTGAAGTTGCCAACCTGAAAGCCTTCAGCTTCAGGAGGAGGACGGATGTGGAATTTTAAAACATCTACTTAGCTATATAAAATAAATAAACTGCTTATAAGAACAGCAGAGCGGCACTAAAGCAGGTCCCTACTGACTCTACTGTGGCTACTATACCACAACTATATATTTACCTACTATATCTGAACACTGCAGGTTATATCCCCTCCCCAGACTTAATATCGCTGAGGAAACATCTCACTTCATCGGAAACACAACTTAAGCTGCATTCCACAGCAGCTTTATAACCGCTTCGTTCCATTCATTGACCTTAATCAAAAGGTACCTACACGACACTGAATCATTAATTAGATTATTCGTAAACCTGCCTAGTAAAGATTGAGATGTATTTATTTATCTATTTTTCTTCTGTTTGCAGGGTTAGGCATTGCAGACACAGGAAAATCAAGGCTACACTGACCTGAAATGCACCGCTTCAGGCCACAGGGGCACGTCGTTGTGTGCGCAAACACAGAAACTGCCAAGAGGGTTAATGGGGAAAACGGAGATGCTGCAATATTGTGCTTTCCCATGATCTGCAAGAACTTGGAAGAGAAACAAGTGAACAAATATTCAATAAAGAAAACAAAAAACAAAAAACAAGCTCTGATATGACGTGAAACAGTTGCCAGAGGAGAGAAAGTGCGCCGTCGGTTTCACACCTGAGCGGCACTTTGCCCTCATTTCTGACCAGCTTCTCTTTGTTCCTCCAGCTCAGGCACTTTCATATGTATTTTTATTTATGTAGCCTTTATTTAGCCAGGAGATCCCATCGAGATTTGAATCTCCTCTTCCAGGGAGACCTAGGTCAAGACGGCCGCGCACAGAGTTTCATACAAACCACAAATGTATACGTCATATACTCGACGAGATTCCGCAGCACCTCACACGAGCGCCTGCTTCTGCTTCTGCTTTTGGGTCAACAATGCACGCACGCACAAAACAAATCACCTGGAGGACGTTAAAACACGCCGAAGGCATCTACACGGTTACTACGGCTTCATCGTGTGACACTTGAACGGGGCACTTTGGGGGGTCTGCCGGACATCTCAGCGCCGCAGGTTGTTTCCCCGGACGTGCCCCTGCACCCCCAGGGCCGTTTTGCAGACAAAGGGGAAGGTCCTGCAACCGGAAGCTGCCGGATTCCCTCCTTCTTTGATCCAGCGAGAGCTCCGTTGGTCCCATCTCAGAGACGGCGAATGAAGAGTCTCATCCCGCAGCGGCACCCATCCAATCCGACAGGAAGTTGTCGCCTGAGGTTCATCCCTCTGCGACGGCTCCGTGTCCTCAGACACTCGGCTTGTTTGAAAGCAGACGTCTTTGAGGGTTGAACACTTTGTTAACCCTTGAACATACTTGTTTTACTTCCCTGCCAGCGGTCGTTGTGCAGAAGGTCTCTTTTCTTTTGTTGGACTGTGGGACGCTTCGTCTTCTGAGCTGCCTGTACTAGCGCTGAAATGACTCGTGCGGTTAAGCGACCTGTTGATCAATTAATCGGTGCACTGGCTTTTCAAGCGAAACCCCCAAACATGCTGTGGTTTCAGCCCTCTCAAACGCGCAAATGTGTTGCTTTTCTCGGATGCTTTTCAAGATAGAAAACCACAAACGGGGCAATAAAGCGATGACTCATTGAGGAAACCCCCTCTAAACTTCAGTTTCTAGCTCTTCCAACGCGCGATATTCGCAGATCTTCTGTTCCTAAAGCCGGTTCTGAGCTTCAGGGTGTTCTTGGAATAGATGCCCTTATGCTTGAAACGTCTCGATCTGCATTTTGAGGTTATTGAAGCCAAGGAAGTCATCGGCGGGGCGACAGAGTGAACATTCAGTGAGCGCAGCTGCGAGATCTACCTTCTGGGGTGAGAGGACTTTCTGCTTTCTCAGTTTTATAGGATCGGGAACTGAATGACAACTGACATGTAGTTCCATTAACGATCAATCGATTAGCCGTTTGGTCCATCATAGTAAACAAGGGAAGGGAGCAAATTTGGGAGGCTGGAATAGGTGAATCTTTGGGGGGGGTTTCTGCTTTAAAAAAAAAGACTTCAGCGATTAATTGATGCGTTTTCTGTCAGTCTACTGAGGGATTAATCGGTCTCCGCTCTAAACTGGATCTCTTTGGGTCTTGGACTCATTTGTCAGACAAAAAAGAAAAAGCCTTCTGGAGACATCAACCCGGGAGCTCTGGGAACTTGTGTTGGACGCTATTTTGTGACATTTTTAGAGACTAAACGATGAGTCAGCTAGGCTATTTTAAATAAAAAAAAACATAATCAAAGATCTACACAAATGTAAAATTGGAAAACAGTGACTACATTGGAGTGTTTTTACTTTCCCGCCCACTTTGAAAAGGCGCCATCTGCATTCACACAGCCTCACCTACTGCACGCCATGCTCTTATTTTGTAATGACCACACACACACACACACACACACACACACACACACACACACACTCTCTCTCCCTAAGTGATCATCGCACACACCAGCAGCAGACACGTTCTCGCGCCCTCTGTTTCCCGCGAGCACAAGTGACAGAAGCGCAGTCTCGCACGTCCATCACGCCATCGGGAGGCCTGCCAGGCTTCATCCCGCCGTGATCCACCGATAACCCAGCCAGGCCTACGCACACCCACACACCCACACACACACGCACACACCTGAATGTTTGGAGAGTTTCGTGCTGTCTGACGTTCAGGCGTGACGTCTCCACTTCCTCCCGCCGTTTCCATCATTAATAACATCTGGCAGCAGCAGGTTCTGCTCTGATAAACACTCTCGGCTGGATTAGGAGCTCCAATAGGCCTGCAGCTGCCAGTTTTACCTCAGTGTGTGTGTGTGTGTCACTGCAGTGGGAGAAAATAAAGGCTTTAGTGAATGATGGGGCTGATCAGTAGAGTAAAAGGGACAGTCTGATGTATCGAGGTTTGACTGCTTCCTGGGACTTCAAAGGCCAGTGCTGACGGGGGGGGGGTTTGTTTGTTTTTTTGGCGTAAAGCGGCAGATTCCTGAGCGTACAAATGTGACACGTTCGCTGCTAAGTTATTCTGCATTTGCCCCAGAATCGACACCCTAAAACAGCATCCGTGCTACGCCGTCCCGGAGGGCCCCCGGGACAGTACGCTCAGCGGCACGTCGCTGCAGGTGAGGCGGGCTTCACTGCAGACCCGAACAGAGGCGACAGGCGAGTGAAAGTGTATCTTAAATCTTCCTCACCTTCAACCGCTGATTTTTTTTTTTTTTTTGCTGCAAAGCAACACGATGAGCTTCTGCTGCGACGGATCACACTTGCAACAAATCTGTGCGTCTCTCTCACACACACACACAGACACACAGACACACACACACACACACACACACACACCTTCGCACTCGCACACATTCCATCCGCCATAAACGGACATTTCAGGCAACAGGGTGGCTCACATCCACCGTGTATCTAGGCTTCCTCCCTCACAATGTGGGCCTTCTTCCAGGCCTGTATGAATAAAATATGCCACCCCCATTATATAAGGCAGCAATGCTCTGCTCCTATCTGAGATGGGTTGCACTGGAATAACAGCAGGGTGGATCGCTGTGCTTGAGATCCAGTGGCCCATACAAAGAGAGAGTGAGGGTGTTTGTTGTATCTGTGTTATGGAAATAGAAGAGAGGAAGAGGGGTTAGTGGGGGGGGGATTATTCCCAAGCATCCTCCTCATCCTCAATTGCTCTGCAGGCCCAAAAACACAGAGGCAGGAGGCTGAGATCACGGGCATCAAAAGCCAAACTGCCCCTCTGTGCTGCCCTGTCACGCAGCGATGCATCGCAATGCTATTATTAAACCGGGCACGCGCGCGCGCGCGCGCGCACACACACACACACACACAAACACAGGTAGGCTCAGCTGATGGAGTCAACATCTCAAGGTCACACAACGGGTTGCCTTTCGGACCCAAAACGGGCGAACGGGTGTGTTTTTTAATTTATAAACGGCTCCGCCGCGGAGGAGACAAAGAATCCCGCAGTGTGTTCCCGCTCTGCCCTCATCCCGTCCCGGCTACAGCGAGCTGGCCAGGCCGGTCCCTGGCTGACAAACATCTGGATGGGAGGAGCAGGAGGGGACGAGAGGAGGAGGGGGGGCGCAGGAATGAACGGTTAGATTCCGTTAGTAGGAAGGCTCCTGGTGTGGATGGTGATGAGGATGGTGGTGGTGATGAGATAACAGGATAACGAGGGGAAAGAAGAGGAGGAGGAGGAGGGGAAAGGAGGCTTTTTTCCGCCCCAACTGTATTAATTCCTTACCCTCTGACAGCTCCAGCTCCAGCTCCGCCAGCCGGGCTCGGATCTCCAGCGGTATTGGCGACGCCTCACGGTCCGCCATTCGGCTTGCACGGTGGAAAACACCTCCCCGTTTGAACTGCTGCTACCGCCGCCGCCGCCGCCGCCGCCGCTGCTGCTAACGTTACTCCTGCCTCCTGCCTCGATCGGAAAGGGAGAGCTTCTCCTCGGCGGCCCCTCCTCGGCGGAGGCGCGTAAGGACTGCGAGGCGTCGAAGGGAGAACAAAGAGGATAAATCTGGGTCTCGTTTTAACGGAGGCCCGCCATGGCGCCCGGCTCCTCGAATCGGTAAAGACCCCGGTTGCTCGGTCGGTTCTCTACGCTGCCGTTGCGGTGGTGGCGGCGGTGCTAGTGATGATGATGATGAGGCTCGCGCAGCCCCACAGTCAGCGCCGTTTGCAGCTACTTGCCGCTGTTGTCACGTGACTCTACGGAGGCAGGAGGAGGCGGTGCCGGTCATCACCGGCAGGGGGCGCGGCGAGCAACCACACCTACGGCCCAGAGTGACGGCGTAGTTTCCCTGCATCGACACCTGAACACACAAATCTGTTTCTTGAATTTTTTATTTTTTACTCGTCTTATTCATTTAGTTTGTTTTACTAAACCATTTAGATTCAATCAATACAAATAATAATAAAAAAATCATATGGAAAAAAATAACAAAATTAAAAGTGGCTTGTGGAATTTCTTTATCAATTTTGTTTTTTCATTTATTTTTTCACTCACTTGATTTATTTTGACCTGAATCATATTATGGATCACCTTTCTGTCCAAACACAGTTTTGAACTAGGGAGTTTAAAACACGTGCCTTTGGTGTTTTGTCGAGTTAGAGACAGTTTCCTTGTTGGAAGTTTTACCACAAGGTCACTTGCTGGAAAATTCCCGAAGCTTTCAGCCACGACTTGTGGCCTTCATCAGCAGACGGAATTAGATTCCCTGCTTGTCGGCCATTACTTCCTCAAGAAAAAGTCAGTTAAACCAGACAGAAGGCAGAGCTTGTGGCCCATTTCCGTTCGTAGAAGACATGATGAAAGCTGTAGATTTAACTTGAAGCCAAACACTGTTTGCCTGTCTTCTCCGTCGCTCTGGCCGTTGCCTTTTAATGTGATCGTTCATTATTCAACATCTGCATGTGGAAACTAAACCTCAATAGAATCATCTGATTAATATTAAAAGGTCAAGCTGCCTTTAATTAAGTCTAGTTTGGCTGAACTAGCCTAATGTGGCAGTGACACACGTGAGCATCAATTTGTCCCTCTAACGAAGATATTTCATTAGTCTTATTCATCACATTCATTAGGCCTATAGCCTTCCAGGAATCAAATAATCCTCATTCTAAACAAGTGGTGGGGCCACATAATGGAGTAGTGGCTGCTATAATGTGACTCATCTGCCCTCTGCTGGTTACAAGAGAGAACCGCAACAGAGGGTGTGAAGTCATCTCTTGTACCCGTGAGAGGGCATCACTCCGGGTTTGATGGCGTAGCAGCAAGTCCATAATCACAGCAGAGAATGTCTTGCAGGAGATTTAGGCTTCCAACATAAATATATTAATGAAAAAAAACAAACTTTTATACAAACGCTAATTGGAAAAACATCAGCAGTGCTCTAGTGAAGAAAAGCTACAACATATATAAACACATAACAGAGTAATATTTTTAACTTCGAAGGCACGTCTTTAATATTTGTTCAATATGTACATCTGTACAGACAAAGGAACACGTGCCACAACCATGCCTGCTCTGTCTCCATGGAAACTGTTTTACATTTAAAATTGTATATTTTAAACAAAGGAGCATTGGACTCAGTACACTCAAATTCACGTTCTCAAATACAGTTCGGGACGACCTTTGACGCTGAGGTACATCAACTAGACTTCTTTCTCAACACAGGTGAGACTAAAGCTTTAACACACAAAAGCACTCCTGTCTAACGTAAATAACAAATATGACGTCAATTAAATTCTCTAAAATGAAATTAAAAAAACCATGCAGCGAGAAAGTTGATATTCAGTGCCTTTTTGAGGGGAAGACACTTTAAATTAACTCTGATTCCTGGACTTGCAAGATCGAATCAACACAGAGGTGTGATCCTCTCAGTACTCACTAATACACACTGGACCACGGTTCATTACAGGCCTGGACATCTCACCGACATCTAAAAATGGAAACAAACTGGGTGACTGGTGCCAATATTTAGAGAAAAAGCATCATGTGTGCCCACAGCGGCCTGTAGACTAAAGAATAACACAGATGTATGGAAATAAAAGTCATGGCGGAACATCCTGTACAGCGGGAAAACACCAAACTCACACAAACAGCAGGAACAGAAGCGCCGCTGTCGTCACCAATACAAGAAGACTCAATCAGAATGGAACCTGGTTCACAGTAAACTGATCCCAACTACAAACCAAGAAATAAAACTAACTAAAGTTACAGATAAACATTTAGAACTGAAAAGTTGGCTTTAACATTGTGAGTGGTTAGTGACCCCACACCATCCCGTCCCATCCCGCCCTGAACCAGCCAGCAGTCAGACCCCCACACACAACGCACACTTCAGTAACTGTCAGCAGGATTTATGAAGGGTTACGTTTTAAGAGCCAGACCTAAATAAAGTTGATTTAAAGGCTGTTTGGGGCTTAATGTAATACATCCTAACAATCCTTCCTGCACTGTGACGCTGCTCTTCATAGTGAATGTGCAGCTGGTCCGTGTAGTTAGGACAGCACAAGAATGCATTTTCAGCTTATGTGACCCCCATTGGACAAAAGAAAGTTAGTGAGTCTTTTTCTCCACCCAATACGATCACCGTGGCAACAGAGCTGGTTTGGACGCTTGGCCTGGACAGGTCAGGTTGTGCTCTGCCTCTGAAGAGGCGTGGCCAGCGGGTGGCACCGGCTCATTGGGCGACGTCCTCTGGCAGATCTCCGCGTAGCTTGGCTTCTTGGACTCCTGGCCAATCAGAGCACAGGGTGGGGTCAACGTCTCTCTCAACTTTCCTCTCCTGCACGTTAATGTCTTCGACTGGTCATCAGACTGAACTCATAGGCTTACTAAAGTACCAAACTATCCTCTCCATACCAGCAACTCTCCACCTTATATCAACATTCTGGGGTCAGAGATGAAAGCATCTTTGAGTACATTGATTATTGTTAATAAATTATTATTATTATTATCTAACTGATTGATGCCATTTCCACATAAAATGTATCCTGTTTACTACCTACTTATAAGGAAACTCATGTTCATTGGCATTACTAATGATTGAGTAAAAAACTACATCAGTGATATTCTGAATCAACACCATGAAATTCCCCCTTGAAAGCCACCTGGATGTTTTGGAGTGACTGACAGATGTGGGCAGAGATAGACTCAAAGACCTACAAACTAGCCTGCTATCCTGCACCAACTCCTTCCTTCAATTCAATCTCAGTTAAATTTCAAGGTGTTTAAAAGGCCTAGTAGTAGTCGAAGGTCTTACTGTGACTGGTTCCTGCGTAAGCTGAGCTGGTTCGGCCTCACTGCTCGTCTCTGCAGGCGCCTTCACATTCCTACGGAGAGCAGCAGAACCATGTCAATACACACAGCTCTGACCATAGCTGGCGCCATGGCAACTGGAAAACTGCTAAAAGTTCATATATGAAATATCATAAAAGTGAGGCAAGCAGATGAAACTGGAGACTGGAGAAGCTGATGCTGTGGCTGGTGTGTTAGAAGTAAAAGCGAACAGTAAAGAATGTAAAAATAGAGAATGAACGTGAACAGCTAAAGCAGATGTAAATCATCATCCAGCTGCTGCCTCAGGAGACTTACTGCTGCGACACTGGCTGAGGCTCTTGTAACATCGTTGGCACTGACGCACACGGGCTGCTTCTGGCCGCACTCTGATGAAGAAAAGACAGTTCAGCCATCAGTGCAAAAGTGTATGTGTGTGTGTTTAGTGTGAGATTATGTTACCTCGTTGAGCATGAGACTCAGATGAACAGCGTGTGTGTGTGTGTGAGTGTGTGTGTGTGTGGGCGTGGGCGTGGGTCTGTCAGACAGAGAGAGACTTGGTTACCTTGACATTGTTGTTAGCGGCAGGTATCGTTGCTATGGCAGTGTTTGCCGGAGGAAGAGGAGGGAAGCTCGTCAGCCCGAGCTCAAGAGGAGGAGACGGTTGAGAAGGGGGCGACTGACTCGCTGCATTCTACACAAACACAGACAGTACACAGTCTCAACCAAGTGAACTCTACAAACACTAATAATGCTCAGTGGCTACTTACACGACTGTTTCCAGCAGATTTGTCGCATGAGCTCGGGTTCTCTCTCCTCCTCTGGCTGAGGTTTCCTCTCCTTCAGAGCAGACACACAGCAGAGCGGTGATGTTACTGCAGCTGACTGATACTTCCGCATTAAAGCGTCCCTCAACCTAGCACAGAGGGACTACGTATGTCCACCTTTTAAGAAATGTTAGTACGTATAGGTGCTGCTTCTCAGAGCAAACCTTCACTCGTCAATCGCTCCCTACATTGCAGCACCCACAGTTGTAGCTATGACTTCCATTTCCATTCGCTTGTATTCTCCCAGCGGAATAGTGTTACCTTTGAAGCTGCGGTGGCCTAAAGTGCAGCATGACCTGCTGTCAGTCATTCCAATTTGCTTTCCCCATGTGGGTCCATGTAGCGATGATGACGCACGATGACATCATCAAAACTTTCCAATCAGCGAGTTACCTATCCGTCCATATCACTACATGTGTAAACATCTGTGTGACGTGTCAGGAGGAACTACGACTACATGAACTGTATTGGTCATATGACTGTAAGTACTGAACAGCTGCACTTGAGACTAGTCCCAAACCTCTGAACACTGAGTAGATGTTGAGTTACCGTCCCCAATCAGAAGCGGGTGACACAGCTTGCTTGCTGGGCTCCGTCCTTCCACCTCGGCTCTGACGGCGCCCGTTGCCCCGTGAACGCCCTCGACCGGGCATCATCGGAGAAGAGGAGCGCTCCACTGGCGCACGCTCTGACGAGTGTGAGGAATCGTTCTGATGGGACTGCCGACGGTCTCTCGAGTTTGACCACCTTGAGCCTCTCCTGGACAAAAAATGAATGATGAATGCCAGCCAGTGATTATTCACTCATTCATATTAGTTCAAAGATAATATTTTCACAGCTAACAAATGGGACGTGCACAACAGGCAAAAGACAGAATGACAAGTAGCTACCTCTGCCTGTGTGGGTTATGAGGTTTGAAACTGGAAGCTGCTGTGAATCCATTCATGAAGTCATTCATCAGTGTTGAAGGCTGCTGACAAAAACAACAGCTAAATCACACTGCTCATGATCTATTAGCCAAAACAGGTAAAGAAGGGACCACAGAGCTACTGTTCACAGATCCAATGAGCCCCAACCAGCAACAGTAGAACCTAATCTAAGAAAAGGAAGGAAAAACTGTTCTAACTCTGTCCGATGCAATAATAGAGCCTGTTAATGTTCTAATGATCCCTTCTTGGCTCAACGTCATGTCACACAGTGTCAACATGAAAGGTCTCACCTCAGCACATTCTTGGTATCCTGCGGCAGCTGAAGCCCACACCTCATTGGTGATATCGTACAGCTGTTGTGCTGGCATGTGGGTGGGGCACGGCTGCTGCTGGAAGGCGCTCGGGGGGAAGTAGGGGCCGTAGTGATTGCCGCACTGGTCCAGCTGGGCGGGTCTGTAGCCATTTTTTGGAGCGTAGGAAGTGACTGCCATGGTTTTGGCCTTTATCCTCACCATGATCGGCCTTCCCTTGAACACCCGAACCTCTTCTCTGAGGTACTTGTAGGCCTAATGACGTGCACAGACATTTTGTTTTCAAATAATACAAACTACACACTTTGCCACGCGTTTAAATAGCCTTCCTGTTCCACTGTAGTCTATTCTGATGAAGATTTGAATGAAAGCATTCCTTCAGGGATTACAAATCATAACATCCCAACGTGTTTGGCTGTATTTTACCTGTTGCGCGTCGTCTTCCGATTTGAATGTGATGAACCAGTTATCGTTGCTCACAAACTCACAGCTCAGGAACTTGGGCAGGTCCTCCCCGTCAAAGAGAGCCTCCACCTCCTGCACAAAAACAGCAACATTAAACACACTGAAACGGTCACTTATCGACTTTACATTTAATACTTCCTGCATTTAATAGCTTGTGACACCTGCCGACAGTGACAGCACGCCGTCACGCTCATCTAGAACTGTGAACAAAGGTTTCTAGTCTCAGCGTCGACAGTTGGACCACAGTTGGAGAAGATGTAAAGAAACTGGATTTGGATGGACTTGTTCAAACAGCAGCTGAGTAAAGACTGAGAGGAGCTGGGATGTGTTGGTGCGGTGGGTGGACTCTTGCCTCCTGAGGTGTGCTGTTGGGGACCTCACGCAGGATGACGACACATCGACTCTGAGTGGGCCGGACCTTCTGTCCACACGGAGCCAACTGGACCAGCGGCAGGGCTGTCAGCCAATGAGAGGAGAGCGACAATAAACCACATGTATCACTCAACTTTACGGCCCAGCAAGAAAATCTGCCTTGAATTTTTTTGATGTGTCGACTGTTTCATAAAAAGGTCTGAGCAATACTGGGAAAAAATATTTCTCATTTCTCAAATATTCATATTCCTGAGTTTTGGAGGAATGGAAATCTTACAACCAAGCCGTTATTATTCCTAACAGAGCTGTCCATGTACATGAAAAAAGATATATATTATTAAAAACTAATACAACCTCCAGACTAACTCTGATTCAATATCGCCGTGAGTGGTTGTGTAGACAAATTACTCACAGCATGAGATTACCAACATTTGGCTAATGGTAAACTTTTCACCCTGAATAGAAACTTTAACAACTACAACAGCACTCAGAGAGCACTGACCTCCGCCACGGCCAGCAGTCCAGTCTTCTATGATATGCAAATCTGCAAGCGCAACCACTATGTGTGTCTGGATATACTTCCAAAACTATTCAAATTACAGTATGTCAAAACATGGCTGTGCCTAGCTGAAGCCTCATCATCTCAGCTCACAATTGAGCGATCTCGCGATGTAAACGAAAGTGAAAAAGGTATCCGCCCCATGATTCGGAGCCACTCCGAAATTTACAGGCTTCTTCCTTGGCCCATGTTACACCCTTTCCATTAGGTTTCACGAAAATCGGGCCAGTAATTTGTCCATAATCCTGCTGACAGGCAAACAAACAAACGGCACCGAAAACATAACCTCCTCGGGGGAGGTAATAAATGTCAATCAGACACACTTAGAAATAAACACTGACATTTCAAAACGTCGGCGATGAGGTCCAGGTCCGTGCTGAGACTCTTGATCTTGTCGAGGCTGGCCAGAGTTGCGATGGAAACATACTGGTCGCTGTCCATCTGAGAATTGAGGTACAGGTCGTTGCCAAGGTGCTCCCTGTGGAGGGACAGAAGAGCCGGTAAGAACAATTTCTATCGAGGAATGTTTGGAGAGGTTACCACAGGCACACATGTCGTTAGACAAAACTCCAACAAAACTAAACAATTGTATTAATTTCCTGACAAGACAAGAAAAATGGTATATTCAAATATGGGGACTATTATTTGGGGGTCAAATAACAGTCTCTATTTACAAAGCCAATTTGGTATTTTACTGTGTTATCAGAGTATTGGCATTACATTTTAAATTGTTTTTTAATGCTTAGACGTGTCGTTCATAACCAAAATTGGATATTTGCTGTCATGACTAAGAGAAATGGTGTGATGTGAGTTGTTACCTGGTCAGGCAGGACTCCAAAACTGTCCTCAGCTCTTGTCTGATCTCATCTGAAATCAAAGGAAGTCATTAAAACATTTGAGCTGACAAAGTCATTTTTTTTAAAAACAAAAAAAATCAGTGAATTTAAACTTGTGGGGGGTTTATACCTGCGGCAGAGGGTTCACTGGGCTCTCCATTAACTATAGGAGCTTCGATAGTCAGCGTCTGGTACTCTAGTGTGCTGGGATCTGCCTCAGCCACAGCCTCGGTCAGTCCCATATTCTCCAGATGCAATTCTGGCATGTATCCTAAAAATCAACACCACAACGTTTTACCATAACGTAAAACCATCACCAAAAAAATATCTCCTGGAATGGAGTGACCATAATATGCTGATGACATCTACAATTGAAGACAGTGTGTATATTTTAGTTCCGGGGTCCAGTCAGCGGTTACTCCAGCCTACCTTCGTGATTGGTCAGATCGTTGGGGAATTGCAGCCATGGCTGCTGAGCCTGCAGGTAGGCGGGGCCAGAGAGGTCCAAGTTAAAGTTGGGATTGGTCCACACCTCAGCATTAGGGTTAAGGCTAGGGGCAGCAGTAGGTTCCTGAAACACAAAAAGACACAATGTGCACGACATTAATCTAATATGAAAAGTTAAGTCAAATATAAAAACATGATCGGCAGAATTATTTTCATAGAACAAATTAATATAAATGTTACCAACAATAATGTGGAAGAAAACATCTTTTTACAAGCATTACAGATTTACTCTGATGTAATCACATTACAGCTGATTCAACTTAAAGCTCATCCACCTGTTTGAATTTTACCTACAGCTGTCTTTTCCAGATAACAGACTCCCTGGATCTGAGTTAACTTAACCTTGTTGCATCGAGGCTGTTATTTTGCAAGAAGTCGATGTACTCACAGCATTCATTTCTTATCTCATTGTTACAAAACTGTGACTATTTATCAAGGACGTCTGTGTTAACAATGACTGTTAACACAGACGTCCTTGATACATAGTCACAGTTTCGTAACATGTTATGTAACGTATCTTTGTAACAGAGTATTTAAGACTCTGCCGCTTCCATTTCAGCAGTGGATGCTTAGTGTTGACCTGGTCAGTATTGAACATAAATGTATCAATAAACAATCATCACTGAGACACTCGAGTCTCAAGCAAAGTCTTTTGAATGCTTTCACTGAACCCAACTGTCTCACATGTTGTGAGATGTGAACACTTACAGACTGAGTACAATCTGTGTGCCAGTCCCACACACAGGGTCCCTGAGGCATCACAGTGCTGTAGGGGTAAGCTCCCAGCAGAGCCATAGAGGGCTGGAGCTCTGAGACCAGGGCTGGGATCTGCTCCGCGTGGGTGCCCGTCTGGCTCTCACCCTGGCTGGGCTCGGCCTCAGACGCGCCCTGGGCCCACCCCACGCAGCTCTTCTCCAGACCCAGCTTGATCCAGGGGTGGGGATAGCGGAGGCAGACGGAGGAGTCTGCGTCCTCTCCCAGCAGCTCAGACACCATCTCCCTCATCCCTCCATCCCTCTCTCCCTCCTCAGCAGTCGCTGACGGCTCGTGACCCAGGAAGTGAATCTCATATGACGGAGTTGAGGCGTAAACGTCGATCTGACCGGGGTCCACAGTGATCCTGGTGTGGTCCTCCTGGCAGTCCAAAACCGAGGCTTTGTCATCCGGACAGCTGAAGTCATTAGGAATCATGTACGAGTCGCAGATGCTGGTGTCCGCATGGACCTCGATGCTCTGGGATGGTGTCTCAGTAGCCGAAATATTGGGAGTTTCTTGGTGTGTATCGTTGTCTAATGCAGGGTGCTCCTCCTGTGACATGTTCATGTCCATCTCTTTAATTTCCTCCGAGTGAATTCCATTTGATGAATCCCCAGCTTGAGGTAAACAGTCAGCAGTGTCACGCTGCAGGCCGATGTCGACTTTAGGATTCATACAATCAGAGGAAACACTGGAGGTTAATAATTCTGGGGGTTCGGAGGCGGTTTGAGGAGTATGGGGGTGCTGTTCTACTGTATCTGCAGATTCATGCTTGATTGGCATGAAGGAGGGCAAATCAATCTGAGTCCCCTGTGCAGCTGTCGCCTCTTCTCCTTCCTCACACGCATGCATAAACACTTTCTCTGGTGGATTTACCTCCAGTTGGATTTGTCTGCATCCGCTCTCAATAGTATCAGCTTCAGTCTCTGGATAGAAACTACATTCACCGTCCTCAGACGATGTACACAGAGACGAGGAAGAGGGAGGTGGATTGGAGGAATCAGTAACAGAAAGCTCACTTTCAGCAGGGGGAGATTGTGTGAGACGGCGGAGACTTGTGCGTTCAACGCTGCTCTCGGGGTCCACGGGGCCACAAAGAGTGATTCTTGTAGTTACAGCCTTACAGTCGTCAAGTGCAGTCTCTAGGTGAGACGTGTTTTCAGCTGTTTCAGGTAAAACGACTGTAAGATCACCTCCCTCAACGCGTTTGCTGTTCTGACACATTTCTGGTTTGGGGTTTTTGACTGCCTGTCCGTCATCTCCGCTCATGAGGACATCCTGAAAAGGCATGGCTGAGCCATGTGTAAGAGACACCACCGCACCTTTAGTGTTTACATCAGAACTGTCAAGCTGTCCGGCACTGTCATCATGCCTGGCTTCACTATGCTCAGATTCAGTGAATACAGGTTCGGCATCTTGACTAGGAGGCTTAATGCTACTCAATTCAAATGTTGGATTGTTTGAATTAACATCTACTTTGTCAGATGTGATGGAGTCACACTGGTGGGATGTGGTTTCTAAGTCTGAGAGAGGTGTCAGACAGGTGTGGCAGGAGAAGGCAGTCAGTTCAATGGGCAGTGATGCCACAGCTGACATGGTGGAAACTGAGGACGCCTCTATACGGGTCGTATCTGCTGTGCCGCTGTGACCAACGTCACCCTCCTCACTGTGGCTTCTGCAGATACTCATGATGATGGCCTCGCTATGCAGGGAGGATTTATCCATCTCAATCTGTCCTCCAGACAGCGACAAAGCAACCTCCTCCTCTTGCAGAGGAATGAGGCTGAGGTCAGGCTTTGAAAAACTGGGGGTCTGACTGGAAATGTCCAGTTCAGGAGTTTCAGTCGCTGGTTGTGAACTTTGGATGTGCTGCTCTGTTAACAGGTCACAGTCATGCAGATGATCGTCCAGAGGGTTAAAGTCGCAATCCACACTCTGATCCACTAAACACACACTGTCCACGCACACACACTCCTCTGTAACTATTATCTGCTCTGATCCCTTCGCTGTTTCCTCCTTCGCACATGCACTTTCATCTTTGTGTGATGTCAACAACATGTCCTTCTTGGACTCATCTGTGTCCTTTGCAGCTGTCTGGCAGTTCAAATCTTCAGGCTGAGGGCTGTCCTGGGTGGACGCCTGAGGTTCATCGTTGTTTATTTGATTGCTGGAGGGGGGCAGCGGTTCACACAGAGGGTCAACCAGCTGTGGAGATAAGGCGGTCTGCTCTGCTGAGAGTGAATTGTCAGAGTGTCTCTGTGACAGGACAGCGGAAGACTGTTCTCCAGCATGTGATTGTGCTGAAGCTGGTTCCTCATCCTGTGATTGGCTGGTCATTTTAGATTCTGTGACATACAACTGCTTACAGACTGTGGATGCCTCTGTGTGTGATTGGCTGGAGACGGGAGACTCCACTATGCGGGGCAGAGCAGCTGTTTCTACTTCGGGTGAGTGCAGTGAGTGTGTTGCTCCAGCTGTTTGGGATTGGCTGTGGATGTGGTCGTGTTCAAGGTCATCGGCGTCAATGGAACATAAGCTGTAGAAGCTCCGGGTCCTTGTTTCGAAACCCTGACACAGCGTTGTTGCGACGATACAGACTTCCTCGCCTTCCTCATCCTTGTGCTCAGCTTTGGGGGAATTCTGCTGTGTCCCCTGACACACGCTGACCAGCGGCAGCGGCTGGTCATCTGACACCTTACTCACTGTGGCGTTGTCCTGGCAGTTAGAAGAGGGTAACCTGGCGGGAGCTGCCCAACCGCTTAACAGTTTGTGCTGCTTCTGCCTGTCTGGGAGCTGATTGAACAATAAAGCCCTGGGTGTGGTATTCTCCAAAGTCTTCTGTCTGAATGGACTCTGTGTGGGCACCTCCATATACGGAGCCGGCCCACAGCTGGGCCTGGCAGGGTGTGTCACGCCTGCCTCTGCGTCCGTGTCTGTATGCAAGTCTGTGCTGGTTGTGATAATAATAGCCCCCTTCTGCTCACGAGCGCTCGCTGGTTTAAGATCCCTCTCACTCCACGTGCTGCTGTCCCCGTTCCCCACGCCCGCGTCTGTCCAAACTTTGTTGTCCAGTTCTGGATGTCTTTCCTCATCTTTCGGTGTCTTCCTCTGGGCCGGTCCGTCTGCCACACATGTCTTCTCTTCGTCTAAGCACACATGCTGAGCTACAGCCGCAGCGTGTTGCCTGACCTGCTCTGTCACCTCACTCAGCCCATCGTGGAGTGGGGGCTGTAACAGACTGCTCCTCTCATTCTGCAGGCCAGGGTTGAGCTCCTTACTAAAGCAGCACCCCATCTTCTCCGGCCTAGAGTGGGAAGAAAACACAAACTGCTATGGCCAAACACACTGCGAGCCTACACAACACAAGACAAAATCATGAGCAGCTCTTCACGATGGCTCAGCCACATGCAGAAGAAAAGACCCTCTACTCCCCCCTGCTTCGCCCCCTCCCCTTCCCTCCCCCCTTTTCCCCTCCCCTGCCCAGAATAGCAAATGTGAAGGAGCTCACATGTTCCTGCCACTCAGCAGAGGGCTGCACACCACTTAATGTGTGTGCGTGTGTGTGTGTGTGAGTGAATGTATGCGGGAGCCCTAGTTAGGCTACAGTTTGAGGGGTCAGCACATGGCCCAGCGGCCACCAATCACAGTGCAGTAATGCAGCAGTGTCTACACCTCCTTCTCCCTCCCCGAAACTCCCCCTTCACCCCTCCTCCCATCCCACCATTCACTTCTCCCCCCACCCTCCACCCCCTCTACTCTATACATACATCTATTGTGTGTCTCCCACCCGTTTAAGGGTGAAAAGTTTTTCCTTATCATGATCCAGGGTTTAAAGATAGAGGGTGTGCTGTACAGATTGTAATAATAAAAATCACATGAACTTCACTTTTTCAAACAAAGATTTGGTTTCCAGACTGAAATCTGACAATGAAGCGTTCTCCAAACAAGTTCATGTTTCTAGCGACTGTGCAGTGAGGAGACCAGGCCAGATTGCTGGGTAGTTATGTTCCTTTAGGTCGATAAGTGCTGTTGGAGTGTCTGTGTAGTGAGGATTAATATTACAGTACCTGGTAGAAGTAGTAGTATCCAGGACCCAGCGCGCCGAGCGATAACTGCACCTGTAGATCAGCTGGACACTGTGGATTCTGGTCTGACGTCATGGGACACGGGCTGGTGGGTAACTCAACGAGACGAGTGCTGCCGCTGTCGATGGTCACCACGGAGACTGGCAGAGGGGGGAAATCGGGAGAAGGAAATGTGTCACAACACCAGCTGGCATGAAGGAAACACTGCAACAACTACATCACTCAGTATGGACTGAAGCTGAAACCGTCCGGCTATAAAGTAAACAATAGAATCATAATCTTATATTTGTTTGTGATAAGCCGATCTCCATCTAATAGGTCCTCCACGGGCCGTTACTATTGGCTGCTTTCATTACCCATCAAAACATTTTTTTAATAATCAGCTAATAATTTCCTATATAAATTTCAAAACTAAAGTCAATAATACATCTATTCTTATTCTTGTTTGAATCATTTCAAAATAAAGCACCGGTGCATACATCTAATAGCGTGTACAGAACAAGTGTGGCGACCAGATCCGAAACTATTGGTTAATCGACAGAAGGTGAATCTGCAACACTTTTGATAATCGGCTATTTAGCAAAAAATGAAAAGAACTTGCTGGCTCCAGCTTCTAAAATGCGAGGATTTGAGTCTTTTATACTTCATATATTTTAGCTTTGGACCTTGGGCTCTGGGAAATTATTGCACATGTTTTATTACTCTCTGACATTTTACTGACACAGCAACAAATCAAACGTGTCACCTGGTTAAATTCATCATGAAAATGATCGTTAAGTTGCAGCTCCAGTGATGACAACACGGTTTCTCTTTTCACAGTGCTCTTTTTTCACAAGGTTGATAACTGGACTAAAATATAAACCGCCATATGCCAGCAATCTTCTCAACAAATCCAACTACCAACTTTCCTTTAGAAATGACATTCTCATTCATTTCTGGTCAGTCCCATCCTAACTGTTACCAGCTGTTATTGGATAACTACATTTCCCAAGCATCTGGACAACAACCCTTCTGATGTTTATTTCAGTATGTTCAACAGTGGTGGAAGAAGTACTCAGATCTTTTACTTAAGTAAAAGTACCAATACCACGATGTATAAGTACTCCATTACAAGTAAAAGTAATTCATTTTAAATCTCACTTCGGTAGTTTAGTCCGGTGGTTACCTACCTAGGGGGTTGGGCCCCTCCAAAGGGTCAAACTAAATCTGAGGGGTCATGAGATGATTAGTGGGAGAGATAAGAAGAAAAAAAAAATGTTCCGCTTCTATTAATATTTTGCACTTTTCTCTAATCTTGGACTTCTTGTGAAATCTTGGTTCATTTGACCTCGTTGGGATTGGGAATAAATGAAACCATCTGAACATGACTACAGGGCCAAACTAGGCTGATTTAATCTTTCACAAATCGCATTTTATGAGCTGATCATATGTTTTTCTTTTTATGTAAAATCTTAATTATATTTTAAAAAAAGTACCTAGTGGCTACAGCTGTCAAATAAATGTAACTTTAGTGAAGCAGAAAGTGGCACCAAATGGAAATACTCGCATAAAGTAATGTTACAAGGTCTCAAAATTGTACTGAAGTAACGTTACAGTACTTGTATAAATACGTTATACGCCTTTTATGCGTTTATATGAACTTAGCTAACCATTAATCTAATCTGTTTTAACGTTACACCACTTCATATCACTATCTCACCGAGTTAATGCCAACGACAGATGGCTAAATTAAACGGAAGAATCCATAAGTTAGTTATTGGGAAAGAATGCACTGACTTCTCATTAATCTTTGGTCTGACCCAACGTTCCTGACACAAACTGACATTTAACGTTAACGGCTAAACTTGCATCTGGCCAACAAATTCAACCCCCCCCCCCCCCCACATTGAAAACGACCGAAAAGGGGGCACTGGTAATATAGTTTTGCAGCAAAACTTTGGCTGCAGCTATGCAGCTAAAAACAAACATAATTACCGTTAGGTCTGGTTTGTTTTAACGTTAGCGTTCAGGCGACCGGAGAAGCTAACGTTAATTCGTTAACGTTAATACGCTTCTTCTCGGTTGACAACGGAATTAGCCTTGCGTTAGTTAAATGAGAAAAACCTCAAAAAACACGTCAACTTGAACGAGCTGTTAAAAACTCTTATGTTTCGGTCTGTAAACGGCATTTCAGCCGAAAAGCAACAGCTAACGCCGTAGCCACCTGCCGTTAGCTAACTTAGTTAACGTCCACGAATCCAACCATAACAATAACGTTAAACGGGGCTAACGGTTACCGCGAGCTAAAGCTAATTTTATGCTAATACATCTCGACTTTATGTTGTGAATCCGAGTTGTTTCCATTGAGAGTGGCGGTGAGGAACTCACCTGTCACCTGTCACCCCTGCTGCGTTGAACTCACGCGTGATGTCTGCGGTGTGCTTTGCGGGAGCGGGACTTTCTCTTCCCGTTTCTTCCATGAAACGTCCCGTTAACGTTACTTTCGCGACCGCACACGCGCAAACCCTGCGGTCGCTATGGAAACTGCCCGTTTCAGCGAAATCTTAATATTATAATATTCATTTATTCTCCGCAGGATCTTCTAGATAGATGCCATGTTGGCCCGAAATGTCGGGGCTTGGGCTTTGATTGGACCATGCGTTCACATTTGTTCTTTTTTATTATTAATATTATAGCGAAAGAAGGGTGATTGTTAGGCTTTGTGTTGTAATATTTTCCCATAACTAGACAAAAGTACTGAAAACCCTTAATGAAGAAAAAACCCTTTGTATGCTATTGTAGAACGTTTTAAAATGTTTGTGCATTTCTTTGATTGGCCTGGGACTCTAATGTTTTGTACTGAAAAAAGAAATTGTTAAAACCATTTTTTACATGAAAAGAAACTTGTTTTGTGGTTATTTTTCTTTCTTTTCTTACAATATTTTCTATAATAAAAGTTTTTACGGAGATTTTGCTGGAGACTGAGCTTTAGTGAGGCCACAAACGCGTCTCCCACCGCCCACGGGAAAGTCTGACAGGGAAAACCAAATGAACCCAATTGTTTTTTATCAATTATTAAGATTTTCCATGATTTCTTTATTCAATTAACTGTTCCATTATACTTTATGCAAATGTGTGTCCCAAAGGTCTCAGAGCTGTTTCAAAGCCTCTCCACAAATCCACTACTTGGAATATATGCAATTATTCATCATTTTGTTGACCTAAAAGTAGTCAAATCGAAACATGAGTATAAAAATACATGTCAGCGGCTCATTAAATACCCACCGAGTGTTAGCCGTGTGTGTGTGTGTGTGTGTGTGTGTGTGTGTGTGTAAACTCCCCACGAAATCTGCAAATAAAAGTATTTTAATTACGGCACACCAAGGCTGTAGCAGGAAGCAAGAAATACCGAGGCCCCCAAACGCACTGTGATCTGTGATATTGGGCTATATAAATAAAACTGCATTGAATGAAAATGGATTATTTATTACTGATGTTCTTCTCATGCATATGTAGCTGTTCAGTCAGTACAAGCAGAGGCAGCTGAGCCAGGGAGACGTGAAGGTAAAGGGGCTGTGATTTTTATGCACACACACACACACACACACACACACACACACAGCTCTATTTTGGGGCTGCATTGTAGTCTTTGACTATATTTGTAAACACAATGAGTATCCGAGTGTGTATGTATATGTGTCACATGACATGTTGGCAGTGAGCAGTATACTGTATACTTAAGTGTGTCTTGTTGGGCGCAGTGGTGACGTGCTTACAGGTGTCGTCCTAAAGTTTCTTGACGGTCTTCAGCAGGATCCGATTCTCTTTATACCACCAAAAACACCATTAGTATTAAAATAACTGCAAAAAAAATAAAGAATTGTTCATAAAAGGCCTCCTCGTCTCAAAGACCTGGGCTGAATTTCAGTCCCAGTGCATCCCTGCCAGGGCCGTAGCCAGGATTGAAAAAGAAATACTGAGGTCGTGAGTCCCCAAACACACTCCAGATCACCGTCCTCAAAAGTATTTTTTTATTATTATTTGGATTTTTTCAAATCATTTATTTATTCAGTTAACGGTTCAATTATACTTTCTGTAAATATAATATCCCAACATAAAGGTCTCAATGCTGTTTCAAAGCCTTTCCCACTCTGCCAGTTCTGGAAGGGGATGCTGAAAACTGTATTTATTTCCCATTTTGTTCATCAAAATGGAGTCAAATATAAATACAAAAAGTCTAAAAAGCTTATAAAAGAGCCTTCGTGTGTTAGTTTTAAATTGCAACATCCCTGCACGTTGCTAAACCCCCAAATTCTCACGCATGAAAAGGGGCAATATGGCCCTGTAGCACACATAAATTAACTTTTACATCCTTGTGAACAAGATAAAAATGTAGCGAGAAAAGAAATGTAACAACAGCAGTCGGGTGGCTCCACTCGCATCATTCATCATAAGGGGGGAGGATGTTTTTTCAAAAACGAACAGTTTCACATACATTTCTAATTTAGTGTTTCCCTGGAGCTCAAGAAATCGATAAAGGTACCCAACAGCAGTGTAATAACCTTTAGAAATAAGAGCTCTGAGTATAAGATTCAAAGGATCCACAGAAAGAAGAGTCACATGTAGCCTACAGATTATTTAAAAATCCATTCCTTTCCCGGGATTCAACTCGCTCCCATGAAAATGTGCACAATTACGAGTTCCTACTCTGAGGATGTCGAGTGCTTTTACGTCCCTTGTAAAGAACACGATTAGTGATGGAGCGGGAGCTGAAGGGGCTCCTGTGATCAAGAGTTAATTCAGTGAAGTGCCTGTGGAGCCCCGTGCAGAGGGCGACTCCTCCGGCACGCTCTCCGAACTCAACACTCCCGTCAAAGTGCACCGGAGGGAGTTCATGGGGGCGTTCGCAGCGCTGGATCAGGAGTACAGGCTCCAGTAGATGGTGTTGAAGAGCAGGTAGGACAGAGGGAAGGCGAGGCGGGAGTACGAGTCGATCAGGTAGCTGTTGCTGACCAGCAGGTCCACGTTTTCACGCACAGACCGCTGCCGGCGGAGGCGGGTCCCCTCCGCGGGCCGGGTGTCTGGGGTGTGGATTGGCGGGGTGAGGGGGTCAGAGGTGAGGGTGGGTGCCATGCGCGGGAACGGAGTCAGCTCAACGTCATTGTCATGGAAACAGCCGTCGAAGGCCATCGCCTGGCTGGCGTTGAAGGTGGACGGGATCTGAAGCGGCACAGGAAGAAGCACAGAACATGCTGCTACAGATTACACTAAAAGTTCTAACACAGCACTGAAACATGCTCCCCTGCAAGTAAAAGGCCTGCATTCAAAACCTTACTTAAGTAAAAGTATTATCAGCAAAATGTACTTAAAGAACCAAAAGTAAAAGTCCTCAGTGAGCAGTAACATGTTCCTGTGTGCTGTTCTATCTGATGTCTCTGGATTAATATCACCGCTGCATTATTGTGCGTGTTGCATTTCACTGCTGCAGATGTTTAATGTTGAGCTCATTTCAGCTGCTTTATATCCTGTTGGGTAGTTTAATCTGCAGCAGTGCATCATGGTCCATAAGATCATCATGTGTTTGCGTTGACTTTGCACGAGCTCAGAGAAGCAGCCCTGTTTTCAGCTTTGTGACTTTGTGAAACTAAAGAGGTTTATTTAGCCGAGGAAGGAGGAGGAGGAGTTTCTCTACACGTAGAGGAAACACTTCATCCTTCAGTTCATCACATCCACATTCAAAATGTGCAATTTGGAAATACGTGGTCGTCACGGGACAGGAAGGGGATGAAAATAAAAACTAGTAACTAAAGCTGTCAAATGGAGTAAAAAGTACACAGAGTTGGAAATACTCAAGTAAAGTAAAAGTACTTCAAATATGAACATAAGTACAATACTTGAGTAAATGTGCTTAGTTATTTTCCACCACTGCACTCTGCATAATGAGTACTTTTAATTTACTTACTACTTATGATACTTTAAGTCAGTTTTACTGAAGATACTTACTAGTTTTACTCAGTGCAGGCTTTTTGCTTGTAACAGTAACACTGTAGTATTAATACTTTTACTGATGTAAAGCGTCTAAAAAGCTCCAGGCTGCAGCGAGGAGGCTCTTTGTGTACGTTCTGGGGTAATGTGTCCGTTTGGCCACTAGAGTGAGACATTAAGTACACTATGAGTTTCCTGATTCCCTGTCATGGCCCATGTGGTGTGACGACCCCCCTTCTGTCGCCGGTGCTGACCTTGCCCCTCTTCATCTTCCTCATCTCCTCCAGAGTGGTGCAGTAGTTCACGGCCGCGTATTCGATCACAGATAGGAAGACAAACAGGAAGCTGGTCCACAGGTAGATGTCCACCGCTTTCACATAGGACACCTGGACAACAAGCGCACATGGAGAAGTCATCGCGTACAACCGACGATTCACTGACAAGGAAGGAAGGAAGGAAGCAAACACGGGGCAGAACATTTCACCGAAGTCAACAAAACAGACATGCGGACACACACACGTGCATAGATTCTGAATACATATGTATAAATATTCAACAGTATGAAAAGGTAACACACTTAAAACAAGGGGATGTTGTATGTGCAGTGTATTATGCATTACATTAAGCCCACAGATCCGCTTTTGGTCAGAATTTAAGTATTTACAGATACAGTTCGTGATTGGCTTCAGGGTTGTTGTCCATTAAGTCCAAAGTGCGGCCACATGTAAGCCAATAAATGACCAATGAGGAAATTCAGTAGAATAAATGACACGATATTTTAAGGAAATACAACGCACTCATGTAAAATCAGAAGAAATCTCTCCAACAAAGGAAACGATTTAAAAGATGGTTTCAATTTCCCTATTTCCTCCTGTTGTTCCAGAGCCTCAGGAGCCTGTTGCCAAAGGGGCCCCCTTTTTTTTCCCCCCCTCAGTTTCCAGTCTGGACTGTGGATCTGGACAAAATGATCTCTGCCCGAGCATGTGGAGCCACTTACAGGCCCACGTGGGACTAAAAGCTGGGAAATACAGCCGGCTCCACGAAGAGCCTTGAGGGCCAAAAAGGGCTTGGACCGACCCTGAGGGCCCCATATGAGCATGAAGACGTGCAGCGCGGCCCGCGGCTGTTACCTGAGGCATGGAGGAGGACACGCCTGTGATGATGGTGGACATGGTGAGCACCGTGGTTATACCTGCAGGAGGAGAAAGCAGAGGTGGTTTTACTTCACAGCACGTGAGGTCTTCAGACATAACATAACCCCCGACGTCTGGGGGACGTTCGGGGACGGCTGGTCAACTTAAAGGTTGAGTCAGTCTCACCGAAGTGTCTTCAGAAAATAAAGACATGGATTTCTCAACCATAAGTCAGTCAAACACAAGTGTTCAAGGTTTCTAAAATCCTAATTTTATGGTATTTCTTTTCATTTTGATTAGTAGCACGATTTATTTAGACGCAGTGGATAAGAAGACTTAGAAGACTTGTCATTAAGTAAAAATGTTTTAATTTAAAATATATTAAGATTATTAATATAAACGATTATTGTGTGATTGATAAACATGTATTTGTCCAACTTAGAATGAGAATTATTGTATTTATTTCTTCTCCTTTTTAGGAACTTTTGTGCTGAAAAGCTCACAACTATTTTTCAAAAAAATGTACCTAAGTGATACAAAGAACAACAACGCAGATCTTTTCCATATACAAATGTAATATTTATTGAACAAGTGGACCTGCTGTCTGTCCCTAAAAATTAAAATGATGTCCGCACAGTCACATTATGGGTCTCAACTCGCATTTAGGGCCAAAAAGCTGCTCTCCACATTGTAAATCATGACATTGTAGGGTTCAGATTAGGTTTTTTTGGTTCATGTTAATATTAATGTATGGTGTTACCCAGAGACACACGAGCAGGAACGGCCCTCCTGTCGATCCAGAAGGAAACCCAGGACAGGACGACCATCAGCATGGTGGGAAAGTACGTCTGCAGCATGAAGAAGAAGATGTGCCTCCGCAGGATGAAGGTGATGAACAGACGATTGTACCAGCCTGACAGAAAAGAGACAGGGCGACACTGACGTTGAAACCACTGGCAGCATTAATGCGCCGCTGTAACAGCCTTCTGGTTTCAGTCTCTCCACCTGATGTTGGATCCTGCTGCAGGGTCCCGTTTCTTTATGGCGCTTACTTTGTGCACGAAGGGTCAAACACAAACCGCTGACACAAAGTTGGAAGCACACTATTGTTCCCAACCATTTCGACCAGAAACACCCTAAAAGACCCAATATTCACTTGTGACCACAGGTTACACCTGTCCGTGTGCTGTAAGCCGGTCAACCAGGGAGTGATACTTTTTCCTTGTTTGATTGGAATACTTTTTTAGAGGCCTGAAGAGGAATAATTATCCAATAATTAAAAGCAACGATTAAACGAACTTGTATTACCAAAATTGTGTCTAGTAGAAACGTTTCTTTTTTTCTGCTTGCCAATCCTGTTGATCATCTGGTGACCCCTCAGGTTTCCTCTTGTGACCTCTTGGAGGGGCACCGACCCCCATGTTGGTCCGCTGGTCTAAAACATGCTGGCATGCTGCTGCGTTAAGATTTACCTTCACTGGAACTTAAGAGCCCAAACCATGAAAAAGTATACAAATGTTTGTAAACAGCGTTGTGTCCACATACTTTTGGCCATTGAGTACACACACTCAAACACACACACACACACAAACACACACAACCACACACACACACACACACACCGGTGCTGCTGTAGAAAGCCAGGCCACTGGAAGCTTGGAAATGCTCGATGAAGAACTGAGACAAGGCAATCTCATCTGTCCTCAGAGAGTCGTTCCCATTCTTCCAGTAAAGCATCAGGTCGTTCTCATTATACGCATCTGTGGAGAGAATCGGGGAGGGAGGTGTTCAGTGTCGTGGAAAACAGAGGAAAAAAGAGATGGAGTGTGGTTGGATTATGTAGAGTTTAACCTGCCGTTTCCTTGTTTTATTTTTGCACGTGTCACTTTGTGTGTGTGTGTGTGTGTGTGTGTCTCACAGCTCTCCAGCTCCAGCGAGCAGTTCTGTGTGTCCAGAGGGAAGCTGCTGAAGTCCATGGAGCAGAGGGCCGTCACAGTGACCCTGAAACCCACAATCAGGCTGGTTTAAATCTTATTTATCAAACAGGACTTTGTCCGTAGTCACTGGCGAGGCCTCCTCTTCAGAGCGCCCTCTGATCCGTGGTGTTCCCCAAGGCTCCATCCTGGGGCCTGCTGTTGTGCTGCGTATACATGCTGCCACTGGGACAGATCACACACAAACACAAAATCCAGTACCGTTGTTATGCTGATGGAACGCACATTTATGTCGCACTGAAAACCAATGAAGTAGGGAATTTTAATTATTATCTTGTTTGTGCTGCATATCCCAAAACCTATATAATGAATATTTGAGTGTGACCTTTCATTTGAAAAACAAATTACGAAAGTCGTTCAATCATGTTTTTATCAATTGAGGAGCAACTAAGAAATCTGGTCTTTTCTCTCCCAGCTTGATCTCGAGAAGGTCGTCCGTGGTTTTATATCATCTCGGTTAGATTATTGGAATTCATTGTATTAAGGGTTTAAAGCCAAAAAACGATCTCGCGCCTTCAGCTGGTGCAAAACGCAGCCGCTCGGCTTTTAACAAATCCTTGGAGACAAGATCATATCGGCCCTGTTTCAGTCTCCAATTCACGGGTTACCAGATAGTTTTAGAATTGATTTACAGATTTTACCTTTAAAGCATTTCATGGTTTAGCTCCCAGTTATATTGTTGTTATTTGTTGGTCCCCTATGAGCCAGAGAGCGCAGCCTCGGATCCCCAAGCGGGACTCTGCTGGCTGTTCCCGAGTCCCGGCTCAAGACTAAAGGTGATCCGGAACTCCCTGCCTGAAGATCTGAGACTTGCAGAATCAGTGAAATCTTTTAAAATCACTTCTCAAAATGAACCTTTTCAACAAAAAAAAAAGAAAGAAAAAGAAAGCTTTTTACTAATGCAAGCACACCATTTAACTTCCAACATGACTTGTTTGTTTATTTACAAGTTTTAATTTTTATATTTCTTTTGGGTATTTTATTTCCATTATATTTTGTGCGGCTGTAATTGCCTGATTTTATTTCATTGCAATCCTTGAATTGTTTTCGCTCCTGGTTTTTACGATGTAAAGACTTTTTTTGAAAAGTAGTGTATGAATAAATAAAGTTTCTTATTATTATAAATGCTCAGTACCGCCTTCACTCCCGTTATTCATCATGTCCTGGATAGACCGTTCCTGCTGTTGCCAAGGAAACCTTCTCTCTCTATCTTATGCTCCCACTTATTCAATTTCAGTTGCCTTCATTGGCATGACGTTAAATATTCTGGGGCCCTGCACGTCTAAAGCTCCATTGTACCTCCTTCTGTTTCCACCCGTCCCCGTACCTGACGCTGTAGAGGATGTTTCCGTCGGGGTAAACCCGCAGCATGATGTTCTCCATAGTGGTGTCGTGGATGAAGGAGCGCTTGGAGTGGACGAAGAAGACGTCAGGAACCCAGATCTTCTTCACAAGCCTCGAGTCAAACGTCCTGCTCTGATTGTTTCGGGATGGAAACGCCAGCCGCTCGTCCTTCCAGTAGTGACGCAGGTACAGAGTCATGGTGAAGTCCTGCAGGGCGCAAAACCAAACAGATACTGTTGATATTGAGCTCGGCTTTGATTATTCGATATATGAACTTATATCATGTGCTTCCAACAAATCCACAGCAATTCACGAACAATTACACGACAGTTGTTTATTTGTATCTTAACCATTACTGTTCGTTTTGGTTCTCTTTGTCTTTCTGCTGTTTAGGGTTTGTGCTCTTCTTTTCTTTCTTTTTCTGTGCGTTTCACTATGTTTCTTCTGATGTTTTATTGCCCTTTACCGCATTGATTTGTACAAAATAATGCTTAAAAAATAAGCTTCACCATGAGCCGGTTTAACAAAACGACCTAATCTGAGGTTTTCAACATTATTAATATTTCTACTGTGAGCAAAGTAGAACAAAATGGGAAGGAAAAATCATAATTTGATGTCAAAGTCTGCTCATTTTTTGTCTGTGGGATGGTGGCACGTCTATTTTGGGAGTGTTGGAGCTGAACAGGCTCAGAAGTCAGTGTCAGTGACGGATGAGAAGGACATATTTCTGCAGCAGCCTGAGGACGAGGCTGAGTCAGCTACAGACTACATGCAGATTTCCTCCGTTCCAGTTGAGGCTGCCATGACAACGCCAGTCCTCTCCGCCATTTATCTCTCTTGGCTGGAGGAACCAGATAAAGCACTTGTAAGCAAGTGGCCCGGCTGGGTTGACAGCAGAGCCATTGAAGGGGTCACAAACCAGACGCACAGGAAGTGACGTCAGAGCAGCCCCAAGTGGACATCAAAAACTTTTCTTTTTTTTTTTTTTCAACCCTCTGAAGTTCCTTCCTTCATTTACAGCATATTCTCAATTTTTACAAACTCCTTAGCGGTCATAATATGTAGAAATAAGTGGACAAGACCTGCCAAAAGTGTAGATCCTGACATTTTAAAGAGGTAACAGAGCTGTTAGCTGCAACGAATAAAACATTTAAGACATATTTGGGTCGTTTTGAATAATGATTGTTGCAGTTAACCAGATACTATTGTATGTACAGAATGTTGTTTTGCTTGAAAATATAGACGTTGCCGTCTGATTCACCCAGGGAGTGGAAGCTGTCGGAACCAGGCTGTGGCAGTCACGAGGCAGACCCGACAATGATCACTTTCTTTACCTCTTTGAGTCACTTATTGAATGCACAACCTTATTTATAATATTAAAAGTTAAAGGGGTTTTTGTAAGATATGAAATTAAATATAGAAGTGAAAACATGACCTCTGGTTTTTAAGGTTAACTTGTGAGGAGCGACTTCACTCATAGAATCATTTCACCGACACTATATGAACTTACCTGAATATAATGTGGGGTTTTTTAAATACCTTTCTAACATGTTTGTCTTTTGAATTTTCTGAATTGCGTGACAGAACATGTCTCAAGTCGTTCTTGATAAGGTATGTTTACCAGCCTTCAAAGTTGGATGAGCTGGAAATGAGGCTTAAGGTTGAACACTGGCGTTAATCAGTGACTCCTCACCATGTTGACCTCGGAGATGCTGTCGATGCTCTCCACCTGCACGTCAATCCCCACAGGGATGGCTCCACCTGAAACAACAAGTCAATGATTCAAATTCCAAACCCATAAATCAATGAAAACGTTTCCGCGAGAACGTGAACGGCCTGCAGGAGAACGTTCAGTCGAAGGTAGTCTCAACTCTCACATAACCTGCCTCAGGCTGAGAACAGAAAAGTGGATTTGCGGCGTGTATTTAAGTTCAAGTTCCAGTTTATTCGTCCCCGAAGGGCAACTGGTTTTGCGGCGTAAAGTGAGACACAAAAACAAACATGAAATCACATTAGGAAGAGTGAGACAGACTCAGCGGTACTGCATCAATGAACAAGCATAAATATCAGAACAGGATAAATGACATAAGAGACGATGGCAACTGTCATAATACATTTCATACAACAATCAGTAAAGGATTGCGAGTAATAAAGTTGCATGAAGGGGGACCTATAATTATGGTTAGACAATATTTTCATAATTTTACTTGAGTCGGATATCAGTGTAACTGTTGCTGATATGTTAAAGGCAATGAGGTGAAACCTGCACTGAAACCTTCAGTAGAGAGTTTTTGTGTCCCACGATTGTATACGTGTTGTTTCAGAGGCCTTTTCCACCCTAACGTGAGTAAAACCTTGGGGGGGGGTAGAACGTATATTTATCAGGAATAGAAATTGGTCAAGAATTGCTTATGCTGAATGTGACGCATGTCTTTCAGCAGGTTTCTATCACAGTCTGTCTCCTCAGTCACATCATCTGCATTGGCCCTCAAACCTCATTTTGGCCAAACACTGGCAACAACATCCTCTTCCCTCGCCGCCAGCACACCGCAGCCATCAACATCTGTCCTCCACACTCCCTCGCTCCATCCGCCTCATTAACAGATTAAGCTTGTTTAACCGCTAAACCTCAACAACATGATTTGTGCACACAAACAGAGCAGGAATTGCTAAACAGCACAAATCCCCCCCCCACCAAAAAAATAAAACGAGCTTCAATCACGGCTACTCACTCCTTGTTTGCTGCTCTGCCCCCACATGGCCATCATGACCTGGCAAACTTTGGGAAGGAGGTTTTCGACCCGTCTGTCCCCCTTGTAACCGACTGTGACGATGTTTGGTGGTCAATCTACTCTGCTAATTTTAGGATTTTACCCACCGCTGCACCATTCCTGATCCGACCGCGAGCACCAGCAATGATTTTACTGTTGTCTTGACTTCATAAACATCTGTAACACTGTGGGTGTGTTCTTTAGAGTTAAAACTTTAACAACGGGGAGAATGCACTGGAAGAGTGGGCCATCATGACTGACCGCTTACAGCAAATCACTTCGGACAACTTTGAACTTTTGCCTTACTCGGTACACTTGTTTTGGTGATTTGTAGCTCAAAACATGTCTAGATGTCCACATTTAAACTGGGCTAAAACTGGGACATCTAAGTAACATTATAATTGTTGTCTCAACAGGATTTAAATCACTATTTTCACCGTAAAGCAGGTCCCTACAATGCATTCACATATAGTAATTTTAATGCTGTCGAGATAACACTTACATGTAATAGATAAAGCCATTTATTTACCCAAGCAAGCTTAATTTATGAAGAATTTTTCAAAACAGATGTCAACCTCATGGTGCCACTAGAGGGAAAGTCAGGGGATCACCAAAGCTGTTGGGATTCATTCTCTGGGCACCATGAAGCACCTTGTTTCATGGCAATCCAACCAATGCTTGAGATATTTCAGTCTGGACTAAAGAGGTCGCAGCCGACAGGCCGCAAGCAGACCTGAGTAAGTTATTGTACATGGAGCTCTTTTTTTGTACAATGGGTTTAACAGTTTGGGCAAACGGGACAGTTAAATATGAGTAACGTGGAGTATTGAGTGCATAGGAGTATCTGGGCCGATAAGAATAATTTCAGTTTAGGCACAGTCAGCATCCATTCTTGTCACTTGTGTCCAGCTTCATGGAGTTGCTGCACTTAAAAAAAGATAATTTAAAAAAAAAGAAGATTTTTAACTCAGTTTTGACCTGCAAGCCTGGAAAGGGTTGTCTGTAGTCTTGCGCCTACATTTTGTTAGTTCTGGTTTTGGTGTTATCAACAAAATGAAAATGCATTTTGACCGGCTAATCATGTCTGCTGGTTTAGGATAAGCACACACAAACAGTCTCACACGCATACTAGTCTGGGTTTGTCTGTCACCTCCGTCTGGACGTGGTTTACCGGGTTACATTCCTGTTTCCACTCTCAAGGATAACAAGAGCAGAAAACAGACGTACTCGAGAGCGTCTGCGTGCTTTTTGTGTGTACGTGGATGAAAAGTGTGTTAATTCCACTGGAATTCTAGCGGGCCGGCAGCTCAATAAACACTTTATTTAATGAAGTTCATCTGACAGCCAGGACCATAAAGCTCCTGCCGCAGCCCGGCTTTGTCCCGGGGTGACTCGTAAAAAACCAGCGGCGCAGACTCAACATTCAGCGTAGCCCCGACAACGACTGCTGTCGGTGGGAAAAACCTGAAACAGAAGGTCACTCGCTCTCCGGCTCTCTTGTCTCGCCTGCTTTCCTTTTCCCACGTCACACCCAGTTAGAGTGCGTTTGGGGAATGAGGCGTTTTACAGACACACGCGTGCAAAAGGAGGTCACGTTCAGCTCAGAACTGGCTGACACTATATCATTAACACCTTTGAACCCTGATCTACCAAAACATTGACGGTAGCCGTTATTTGTGGCTCCCCAGGCGACACTGTGAAGTCCTTCCGCCTCGTCGGCTCCGTCGCCAAGGAAGCCCAGCAGAGGATGAACTTCCTGCGGCGGTCAAGTCAATGATGGTGCACTTCTATGGCGTCATCATTGAGTACGTCCGCCCCTCCTCCATCATACGCTGGCGCACAAAACCTCACGCCACAGTAACAGTTCCCGTCTGCAGCAACAAGGCCCGGGACCCCAACTGACCCAGACAGTTATCCCGCCCCATGGCCACTACGTGCAAAGCCTCCCGTTGTTTTTCCAACAACTCGTCTGGAACAACTCGGCAAACTCGGCAAAGTGAGATGTTCGTCAGAAACAGGCAAGGGTCAAAACCAGGCCGGCTTGAAAGAAAGGGCAAACGCATCCAGATGGTGAGCAGGCAAACTGGCCGAAGCCCGAAAGGCACGGGTCCGAACAGGCAGGAATATGTCTGGAAGGCTGAAGAGGAAGTGGAAGCAGGTGTGCTGGTGGGAGGGGAGGGCGATGGGGAATGGGGAATGGCGGGAACTCAGGCGTCACTGCAGGGCAGGAGGGAGTGGCAGGATCTGAAATGACAGTATGCTGGAAAACACAAGTTGTACTCTGTAGTAGAAAAAGCACTTTTAAAAAGCCACAGCTGTTCTTTTTTTTCTTTAACTGATGTTTGCGTGCCGTGCAAACTGATGTCCTTATATGAGACCAAGTTCTTGGACATACCGCCTTAACCTTGAGTGGCCTGGTGTTCTAGCATATTACCACAGTGCACTCAGCAAGCAGGTATGCAAGGTGACTGTACGTGAACACAACAATGGCTGCCGCAGGGGGGTTGAACCCGGGCGCACGATGGCTGTGATTTCACTGGGTGCATCTGTTTCTAATCAGCTGGTGTAAACAAGTCGATGAGTAAGTGGATTTATCTGCACAGTGAGCCTCAAGTGTTCAGGAAAAGCACACCGAGAAAAAATAAAAGAAACTACGCCCTTGCCAATAAAAAAAAAATACAGGCGTGCCTGCATTTTTTATTTTTTTTAAATTAGTTCTGGAGCAAACCAGGAAACCGGAGGAAAGCGCTGGTCCTGGCTGTTGCTGCTCGGCCTGTTTCCCCCGACAGAGAAAATCAGTTAACAGCCTCGGGGAGTCACATTTTTCTGCATTATTAAGCAGTGTCGTTTAGTGTGCGTAGTTCTGTGATTGACAGCCTGAATTTGTGTTTGCTAAGCATCAGTGAACCGACGCTGCTAACGCCCCTGTGTGCACGTGTTTCCAAATAAAAGAAAAGAGGATATTAGTTTCTATGTATGGTATTAAATGGCAACCAAAGGTCATTGTTTGCCTTCCTGTGTGCTGCACAGATTGTCCTGCTAGTCAGCAAATCCAGCTCTGGACTTCTATTTGGATAAATCTACAACATCTCGGTTAGTGAGCTGCTGCAGATTTACCTTAATAAGACATTAAAATCGTGCCCAGCTTCAATGTCATGTTATTCCCCCCACCCCCCACCCCTCCCAAAAAAAAATGTTTGTGTGCTCAGCGTTTCAGAGTGAGTCGTTTAATCCCCGAGCACAACCCCGCAGACGAATCAATTCATGCAGTCATAAGCAGCATAATGCAGTTTTAAGGGGGGGGTTAAAAGGAGATTCTCTGGGCAGCTTTTGGAGAACATGAACCTCAGACTCCTACACAATCCATACTGACTCATGAGCCCAGCCGTGCGTAAACGCCGGCAGCTGAAACACTGTAATGTAACGAAAGCTCTGCTCACTGAAGTGTCTGTAGGTGTCCGGCACACACACACACACACACACACACACACACACACACACACACACACACACACACACACACACACACACACACACACAGCCTTTGTTTACTAAACCTTTAAAGAGCCGCACCAGTGGTTTCCCATATTAGAAAGCATTTGCTTTACATCACGGCGTGAGCTACAAGCAGCCACTGTGTGCCAGGTCATGTCCATTCTGTACAGTATGAACAACCATTTTGCAATTACGTGACATTCATCTGGCAGATGGCTTTATCCAAGGCAACATTTACCCAAGTACTGTACTTAAGTACAAAGTTGAGATACTTGTACTTTACTCGAGTATTTTCCTTTCTCGTGCTACTTCTACTCCGTTAACATCTCAGAGGGAAAATATTTTACCTTTTTACTGCACCGCGTTTATTTGACAGCTTGCAGAGTTACTTTGGAAATGAAGATATTTGCACACAAAACATACGAAGAGCTTATAAAATATGATGTTTTGCTAGAACTTAAACTGCCCAACAGTTTTATACAAGTACAGCTGAACTGATTAATCAATTAGTCAATTATTTACAGAAAATTCATTGGCGACGATTTTGATAATCTTTTGTTGCTTCCAGCTTCAGAAATGTGAGGATTTACTTCTTCTCCTTTTAATAATTTTAAATCATTTTTAAAAAAAAAATACATTTAGAGGTTTGGACTGTTGGTTGGACAAAACATTGTGAAGGTGTGACTTTGGGCTCTGGGTAGGATCCAGTGCCTTTGGAGCTTGACCCACACTAGAGACTAAAGGTCAGGATATCTCGGCCTCGGTTGCTTTGATTGTGACCTTTCGTTTTTAAATCCATCTCTCACGGGTCCCCCGACTTTATTAACGTGAGATAGTTGTAATACTCCTTTAACTTTCCCTTCTTTTTTTTTTTTTTTTTAAACCACAACTAACCAGGTCGTCTGAATTCTGCTTTTGCAAGCTGGAACATTAACACGCAAAAAACAGGTGACAACAGACTTTCAAAGAGGGGAAAAGGCTTTTAATAGATTTAATGACTCACCTTTTCAGACAAAGTGGAACATTCAAAGTGCAGCGAGGCCCATTTTCTTCCTGTCGAACCTCAGTGGTAAACAAACTCTTTCCTTCAACAACAACCGTTCAAACTGCCATACCGGAATGAAACCGCCAATCAGATCCAAGGCTGTTTGGAAGGCCACCAGCAGAATACAGGCCCTGCATTTGGCATCACGGTGTCTAAGTAGAACGTAGAAAGACCCGATGGGAGGTTTATAGCAAAGTTTGTGGGGATTAATTTAACTTTATAGGCGTCCTTGACCTCGATATGGAAACACTACTAAGTCCTTCACACGTGCAGGAAGCAACAAGAAATGTCCCATGGTGTATTTCAGTATGGTTTTGAGTCCCCAGCTTCTTGGGTCTCTCACACACACACACACACACACACACACACACACACACATGGAGCAGCTATGGGCTTATCTGAGGCAGAAAAAGCTGAGATTTCCCTATGTGTAAAATTATAGTGCAGGGAAACGCCGCAGGGGCCGTGGGGCAGACAGTGGTGCTTTTGTTGTCCCCACCCTGAGCGACAGGCAGGACCGCAGAGACATGCAGGACGCCACCCAACCATAGACTGAAGAGACAAAGGGAGATCTGGTGGCAACAAGGAGGCTGTGTGTGGCTGTGAAGAAGGTGCCTGTGCTTTACTTGAGTATTTTAATCTAATGCTACTTCATACTTCTACTTCCCTACCATCCAGAGGTAAATTTGTGCTTTTCACTCCACTACAGTTACGTGACAGCTACAGATATTGACGCATTAAAAACCAATAATGCAAGCAAGCACTGTTTTTTTTTTTACCGGCTATTTTCTCCTTTAATCAATTAAACACCAGAAAATATTCTAGTGCGCAAGGTGACGTCATTGAATGTCCCGAACCGACAGCTCAGAACTCCCAAATATTCAATTTCCTGTAATGTAAGACCAACAAACACAGCAAATTCTCACATTGGAGAGACGTGGAACCATCAAATGTTTGGTGTTTTTGCTTATACAGTCAATTAAACCACGCAGCACTGTATGAAATAACTAGAATTAGCTTCCCCTCGGGCCAGCCACAACATTAAAACGCTGCTTATACGTTAATGCATCAGTAATAATAATCCAGTAGTGTAATATATAATAATGTAACTCATTGAAACATTATGATGATGCATGACTTTTACTTTTAAAAGGAGTATTGGGTAAAGGATTTGAATACATCTCCCACCGCCGGTCAGAAAGTAAGAGAATCTCGTGGTGCAAAAACACTAATACTGCAACTTTATAAAATGATTGTCATTAAATACGCGGGTCCAAAAACGTTTAGTCCAGGTATTTCCAGGAATTCCAGTCCAAAGTAGAGGTCGTCATAGTGAGAAAGGGCTGAGGTTTAATTTAAAAAAAAATAAAAAAAATTGAACATCCAGTTTTAGAGGTGTTTCATGTTTTGAGATGAATGGAAGAGTGAAAGGAAGAGGCTGTCATCAGTAGGGAAAAAAATGACAGCATTGTCCTTTGTTCAAACACTTACAGAGAATTAAGTTTACATTTGTTTTGACACGCATCCTCTTGTGGCCGTGCAAATAATGACTGTAAAAACCTCTTAGGTCAGGATCAATGATTGGGCGCACAAACCCGAGACCACAGTTCGAATCCTGTTTATACCAACGAGTCAGTGTTGGTTTGCTTTCAACTTTCCTACCCTTTCCAACAGCCAGCGGCCGTTCACTAGAAAGGGACCGCTGCTGCAGAAACACTCCATGGCACTCGCCGAGGCAAAAGATCAAATATTTGCCGCAGAGTTGTTGTATGAACTACCGTGCAGTGCCTTAACATCTGATGAAGCTTCAAACTCACAGGTGTATTATTTTCCAAGCAGCCCGATCTTATCCGACGATCGCACCCGGTGCCCGGAACCACAAACAAAATGCACACGAGCTGTTTTTAGCGGCAATACGTTTGTACACGTGCAACAGTAGTACGTTTGGAAAACTAATTGGATTGGGAATTGAGATTCACAAATCTGCAAAGTTCCAACGTTTAGAGGTGCAAAGCATTCTCTGACAATGTGTTAAAAGCACTAAATCTTAACATATCGAAGTTCAACAGTTAAATACGTTTTTGAGGCCAAGGTTGTTTAGGAAAGATAGCCAGAAGGTTTTACATGATGTCGAAAATGAGGTCCGAAACAAGGCTGTTCCTGAAAAGACTTCATGAAAAGTTTGCATTTTGGGTAATCATTTTACCTGACAACAGAGATATTAATTAATTGAATGTGTGTGCGCAGAGTGGCCAGTAACCCCAGCCTTCAGATACATGTAGTGGAGGGAAAAGTACAATATCTCCCTTTAGAACTGCTGCTGAGGGAATGTGGGAAGTCTCCCAAAAAAATGGAAATACTCAAGTAGCAGGATCGTGACATGGTGAGTAAATGTACTTAATTGCTGTCCACCTTCTGGTGTAAATGCACAGAGAGACACTCATAGATGCACAATGTTTATCTCCTCGAGAGCGTTTAGTTCATTCACTGATATTATTTGCCTCCACGATGCCGATTACGAAAACGGCTGCCATTTTTGCTTCAGCTGTGTCCGTCTGCATCTATTGTCGTGTGTTTGATACTGATGATTTTCGTTGCAGACGTCAGTTAGTTTCCCACCCCTCCATCTGCTCCAGACCTGGAATATAATCCAGATTAATAAACACGAACACACACACACACACACACACACACACACACACACACAGAGGCACTCATTATATTGCCAAAACCCCCAGAGGGACACAATCACAATTGAGTGAGCACACAGAGTCCTACTGTTTATTTCAAATGCATTAATGCTCGCACACACACACACACACACACACACACACACACATTCGTGCTGCCACACGATGGTGTAATCTGGGTCAGGGTTGATGATTTTTGGATTGACACATCCTGTTGTCTGGGTGACCCAGTGCCCATCATCGCATCATCAAACCACCGCGTTACGCATCGTCAGAGTGGGACGAGGAGTGATTTATTTATTTGTTCTGTTGGACCACAAATGAGTGAGTGGATTAAATCATCAGGGATCAGAGATGAAATGAGGTGTGTGCCTTTGTGGGTGTGTGGGGGTATGTGTTTGTTGTGGGGGGGCTTGTATTGCTATCTTGAAGAGGACAAACTTTAGTTTTAAACGATTGGAGTGAGGACATTTCTGCATTGTGAGGACATCTTGGTCGGCCCTCACTACCTCGAAAGGGACTGTTTGAAGGTCGACTATCGGTAGGAAGAAAATAGTTCCTACATGAAACCGCTCACAACAAATCACTGGATCATCTTGAGTAACCGGGTCATGATTTCTGAAAATAAACGTTGCTGTTGAGTTTTTCAAATGTTTTTGTGTTGTTTTTTTTTGGCCCTTTGAGCACCACAGGCCCAGTGCCCATATAGTCCCCGTTATATTCAAAAAAGGCCGACATCTCCAAAACTCAACAACTCACTCCAAAACAATCTAGATGGCTGAAGAGCAGGTAAGAGGAGAAATATGTATTTTTGATTTTGGGGTGAGCTGTCCCTTTAAGACGTGGTTTTAAAGGTCAGGGTTAGAATTAGGTTTATGTCAGCGAGGGTCCTCACAAGTATATAAAGACACGTGTGTATGTGTGTGTGTGTGTGTGTGTGTGTGTGTGTGTTTCTGACCTCCGAAGCCTGGTCTCATAGCGAAGTCGTGCTCCTCGATTCTTAGCAGCTGTTCACTTTTGATCAGCAGCGTTTTGGTGCTGTCCTGCCTCTTCAGCTTGTAGTCGATACGTCTGCAGATACAACACACACACACACACACACACACACACACACACACACACACAGTGCAAAGAGTGATTTGTTGGGTGTATTGCGGCTGTAATTGCAGGTTTTGTTTAGAGAAAACACGGTTTGTGGCTTTCTCCCCTTCACCGTCCCTGCCGGTCGCTCTCATCCTGCCAAAACCATAACCTTAATCAAAGGTGTGGCACGGATCCACGAACACACACACACACACACACACACGCACGCACGCGTACACACACCTGTGCACGTTCTCTATCTCACTCACAAAGCATTTCATTATGTTGCAGAACAATCCTCAGTGCTGCTGCAGGAGTGGTAAAACCGGCTGCTGGGAACCTGTCACTGTTACACTACATTTCCCATGAGGCCTTTCTTTGTAGCCAGTGTTTTAGAAATACTGAGGTCTATAAATGTTTTGTAGTTATTTGAATTCTTCATTTATGAATTCAATTGTTCCACGATATTGTCTGTAAACATAATTCACCAACACGACCATTTAAAGCATTTAGATTTAATTTCAAAGCCGTTAACATACTGTAAATTAAAATTTAGAGAATACTGGAATTAGCCTAAAATTTTTAGTTTTAAACTTTAAATGAGTGCATAATTTAATGTAATCTGAATGTAATCTCTCCTTAAGTTGCCAAAAGACCCCGCAATTTCAGAAAAATGACCAAGGACATGACCTCAGTGTCCTCAGTGGTAGCTACAGCCCTGCTTATTTAGGCACTACATTTCCCAGAATGCCTTTTGATAGCCTGTAGTAATGGAGCCAAAGAGGGAGAAATGTTTTTGGCTGTTGCAACACAAAATCCTCACAGATACTGGATAGACAACAAACACTGTAAGCAGAAATAGACTTTACATTCTTTTACAATCTATATAATCTATATATATTGCTTTTTAAGGCTTATTCTGATATTTGTCAGACAAAACGTTTTTGCTGTTAGCCACAAAATACCTGGCACCAGACCTTAATGTAGAGAGATAACATGCAGGAGATGTCATTAAAATGAATAATTCAAAGTGATTTGTTGTGTTTTTCTTAAATGGGGTTTGGTTGGCGGCTCATTCACACATTTCTTAGGTGGGTGGGGTTTGTTTATTAGTCTTTTTGACAAACTATCTCATCACAAAGTCCACTTTCTTATTTTTTTCCAGAGCTTTCAGCCACAGCTTGTGACCGTCACCAGCAGTTGCCATGGAGATAGTTTAGTGGCTGTCACGTGACCTAAGTATGTCATGTCGGTCGTATAATAACAGGCTGTATATCAGTGGAGATGAAAACCTCTGTCTCCGTTCACGGGCCGTCTCTGGTATTGGGCACTGACGAAGGCCATGGCGTGTGGTTGATACGACCTGAAAGTCAAAGTAAGCGGACCTTGAGATAAGAGTTGTTTTGTCAAACTGCTTTTCCCAAGGTCAAGAATGAAGCGTTGAGCTCAACCCTGCCTGAAGTTTGCTTGAAATATAATAAGATTGACGTCACACCGTGAGCAAAAGCAAGACATGGAAAGTTGGCAACTACAGTTGTCGACAGTGTTTGAGTGTTTTCGAGTGGCGCTGTTCTCAGGCAACAAGAGGTAAACACATTGTGCAGTTAAATAAACTATAAACTGCTATATGTGTCTGACATTCAAGCAGGGAAACCCCGACGAGACGACATACGGGACGTAGAAGGTGTAATTACAGCCTGAGCACGCCTGACTCTCCGCATGCTGCACCGCGCGTGTGTTTGTGTGTGTGTGTGTGTGTGTGTGTGTGTGTGTTTAGTGGGGGTAAACACACACACACACATACACACACACACACACACACACACACACACACCCACATGTGCGATGCACAGGTGAGCACACGGTGAGAAAAGAGATAAAAGCGGTTTGAGATTTTCTCCACTGATGGATGAAAAGCCTCTTTGAAAGTCACACACTTTGACACACACAAACAAGGACACACACACACACACACACACACACACACACACACACACACACACCTTTGGTCTCCTATTATTGCGAGTTCAAAAAATGAATTTGAGCCAAATCCTGTCTCCGTAATCCGTTAAATTAACCTTGAAACAAACACTGCAATGCCCCAAAACAAACAAAACGCAACGATTATCTCGAAGCCTGAAGCTAATTCAATTAACTCGACCTAAATTTTAACACAAATTCAACTCTAGCGGGACATTCATCCAAATAAAATGACAAAATCTTCAAAATCTTCTGGAGACATTTGGTCCTCATAAAGATAGAAGGACTACACACACACACACACCCCCACAGCTTTATAAAAGCAATAGGAAACGTGCTAATTTAGCACCTTTCAGCGAGTCAGCAGAGAATATGGATATTAAATAATCAAATCTCCGTGATGTGTTAGCCTTGGAAAATTCACAATCTGGGGCAGCAGTGGAGGATGTATTTACTGAAGTAAAAGTATGTAAAAGCGGGATTTTACTTATGTAGCTGGTTGAGGAGGAGCTCATTTTGAACTATTTATTATCAACTAATGATTATTTTCAACGATTGTCAAAGTACTTGCCAATTCATTTCGACTAACTGCTGTACTTGTACAAACTGCTGGGTAGTTTAATTCTTGAAGTAGCACATGTCAGAAGCTGTGTTTTTAGTGCAAACATCTTAATTTGTAGCGTAATTAAGGCGGTCAGATTAATTTAGTGAAGTAAGGAGTGCACCATTTCCCTGTGAGACCTGAAATGGGAACACCCGAGTAAAATACAAGTACCTCAACTATCGACTTGAGTCCGCGTTTCACCGCTGACTCATTTCTGCCTCCTGTGTTGTTTCTGCTTATGCATTTCCCACAGATCGCCTGTCAGTCAGACAATGAGGGCGGGGTTGTGACCTCATACTCTGGGTCAAGGTTATATGGTCCGCTCACTGTTGGCCCATCGGCTGTTGTGACAAACAACGAGCAACATGCGGGTTCAGCGGACAGTCTCTCTGGAACGAGGCCCGAGTTCAGGCAACATCCTAATAATCAGGCTTTCGTTGCAAAGACTGAATTTGTTGCTGTGTGCAATATGTAATAAAATACAGTATATCATACAATATAGTATTACAACCCCTTACAAGTCTACAACAGGGCGCCTTGTTTTGCAGCTTTTCTGCAGCACTCACAGATTTCATATCAAACTTTTTGTATGTCACCAGACTCCATCTGAATATTGACGAGTGATGACAGAAACTCTTAACTTTTCCTCTCTCTTTTCCCCCCTCCGCCCTCCTCACCAAATATCTTTTATATTTGTTCAAATTAAATCAAATGAATGATATTTGTTGTCTAAGTTGCGAGTTATTCTCCGTATTTGTGTTGAAAATAAACATTTCTTCCCGAGGAGGGTCATTTTTGCGTCTTTAAAAGGAGGTTTTGACAGAAAACCTTTCAGGGATTTTACTCACTAACACAACTTGATGCACAGAACTGAAGCAGCATTCATTCATTCTTTCCAACAGAAGCTCCAGGAAAGCTGGGGGGGGGGTTTTTGGTTTTTTTTTCCCAGTTAGACAGCTAAACCTTGTTTTTAGGAGCTCACTCTTCGCCAAACGCTGGAATATTTCTTGCAGAGGTCAGTCGTCTGCTGTGAGCAATGACATCTGCACAGTCAATGAAAAATGGCTTGAAATAACATTCAGGGAAGGCTGTAGCTGTGACTTCACTTTTCAAAATAAGTCAATCCAACTATGAGTGTTCACGGTCATTTGTGGTTTTCATGCGAAACGGGGAAGTGAAAGTGATGGGATCCCCTGTGTGATGATGTGTTCGTTGGAAGTGAAGTCACAGCTTCTCAAGAAGCCCCGGAAGATACTGGAATAAAACTGTGGGCAGAAGTATTCACATCCTTTACTTAAGTAAAAGCGCAGATACCAAAAAGTAAAAGTATTATCTGCAAAATTTACTTAAAGCATGAAAAGTAAAAGTTTCTCAACACGTAAAAATGAAACACTTCATCCTTCAGTTCATCACAAACATTCAAAATCACCACATCTGGAGATACGTGGTTTTCACTGGACAGGAAGGGGATGGACAACTGTAATCTGTGAAGAATAAAGAAACTGAACCTTCAGCTTCAAAATGTCAACATGTTTATTCGTGACCAAATCCAAAAACACCTGTGAAGCTAATCACATTCCCATCAGCCTCAGCTGTGGTTTGTGTTTAGTGCTAATTAGCAAATGTTAGCATGCTAACATGCTAAACTAAGATGGCGGCTGTTCGATGTGTAAATATGCAAACGTTTGCTAACAGGTTCGCCTCATAAACTTTGTAAGGTGTTGATATGTCCATGTTGTGTTTACAGCTTGTCGCGCTGCCCCCAAGTGGCCAAAACACTAAAGTTTAAGAAGCCACATCCGCACCACTCACTCACTGGCTTCCAGTCACTTCTCAACACTAAGCTGTGACAAATGTCGTGAGTGTCCATCTGTGCGTCTCACCCTCCGAACTTGAACTTCCGGTTCTCCCCGAGGAAGACCTCCTTGTGCTTCTTGCGTCCGGAGCCGCGGCCGCCGGTCACCATGGCGACGAGGCTGGCCACGGCCAGAGCCAGGCAAGTCAGCGCGTCCACCTTCATCGCTTCACAGGTGTCCCTGCCCCGGCTGGCGCGACGGCAGCATCCCAGGCCGAAGCCCCGCGTCTCCGCAGGCGGCCGCCCACACCGCCCCGCACACTAATGCTGGAGGGTTCGATCGAACATCCCGCGGTGGCCGGACGTGTCCTCAACCAGAGGGCTCCAGAACGTAGGCGAGACTTCCAAACAAGGCAAACACATGAGGGATCTCTTGAGGTTCTCTCTCAAACGCATGTATATGTGCTCCTACATGTATCCTCGTGTTCGTGCAGCTCCTGCGATGATCTCCAGGAATCTTCTGGTCTCTCTGCCGTTCCCCCCCGCAGATTCATCCACTCCTCCTCTCTCTCTCCGTCCGTCTCTCTCTCGCGGTCTGTCTCTGTCTGTTTTATCTGCTGTTTTGTGGATCTTTCTATCTCTGATTAAAATCGATATGAATCTATTCCTCGCGGCGATAGAGGAATGACACTAATTCCACCATAATCCTCTTATCTTCAGCCACAGCAATCTTTCGCTAACCTACAAACGGTCTCACACACACACACACACACACACGAACCCATCAGTAATCAGGATTTTCTCAGTGGGACAATGAAAAAACAGGCACCTGGTGTGATTATATGAGGTTAGCGCACACCTCCATCGTGTGTGTGTGTGTGTGTGTGTGTGTGTGTGTGTGTGTGTAGGGAGAGGGGTTTTTGTGTGCCGAAATGAATCACGGGCTTGGAAGCAGCTCAAACAACAAAAGGTCATCAAGATCGGCCGAGGTTTAATCCGAGCTGGAGTGGAGCGAGCTGCGTCTAATCCAGCCTCGCGTAGCGCCTTCCTCACTTCACACCTCTGGAAGATATAATCCCCCACCCCCACACACATATCAACACACACATGCACGCGCTGCCTAACGAGCCATGCAGCTACATACAAACACAAATTGCAATTTTTAGGTGTTGCTTCCACACTGGGTGAGGCTTTTGGCAGTTGGGGACTTTCCTCCTTGCACCATCGGAGTTGCTGAAAAAGTGATCTCAACATGACAAATTACTCAAGAGACCAAGGTCACCGAAATGTGAGAAAACACGACATTAGGAAATGTTTACAGCACGCAGTGGATGCTTTTCTGCTCGCGTCACTAGCATTTTCGCTCCAACAAGAACAGATTTTTAACTCAACGCCAGGCCGAAAAGCGGGGCTTGACTGCGCTCCCTGGTTTAAAGTTCCAAGCGTGTTGCGCCCGTGACCACAACCCCTCGGTGACATCACAGCTCACCGACGCAGCCTGCAGTACACTTCGACATCACTGTAGCGAGACGGGAAGTTAAACCACCGGAGGTCAGCGACAACAAGATTCTCGGCTGCTGGAAAGTCTTTCTTTTGTGTGTCTGTTTGTTTTCGGGTGACACTTTACAACACAGTCTGAATATGACGAGTAAAATACTTTGTTGTTTAGGAATTCATTGTGAATCCCTCCACAAACACTCAGTAGCTGTTTGTTGTTTTTGTAGGATGACGCCTTCCTTTACTTCGGGGGGGGGGGGGGCAAAAAAACAGTAACTAATGTTAAGTTAAGAGGAATTAAGGAAATGGAATTAACGTTACTCGTTTTGTGCCGCCTAAGTGGCTGATTTAATCAGGAACAAGTCATGGAGAAAGTGGTCAGAATGTTGATTTACATGTTTATGAACTAATAATTACCCTATTATTCATTAATATAGTATCTTCCAGTGTGTACACTAGTCGCTCATCATGATCTACCGTACAGACCAGGTCGTTCACTCGCCACTGGTTCCTTAGTAACTACTTACATGGTTGTGTACCATATTGTCAAGTGTTCCCTTTTTTCTGTTGACCAGAGAACTCCTTCAGTCGTGGTCATTTCGCTGAACAATAATTTCTTGGAAATTTGCATCATGCCGTTTTTAAGAAGAGCAACGTAGAATGGAAAATAACTGGAGTGTGACCCTCTGCGAGACAGGGCTCAAAGATCAGGTAGCGTCATAAAGCAGGGCACACCTGAAGGTCCTCATTGCCAGGGTTTCCAATCTACATGAATTTAATTACAACAAGCCAAATGCTGGTTTAACGCTGCATCGTTTGGATTTTTCTTTTGAAATCCATTGACGACTTTCGTTTTTATCTCTGTACTGTTAGCTGCTGCCTGACCAAACGTGTCCGATCATCACTGTTTAAACAAGGACAACAATGGGAGCAATCATCATGTTTGTTCATTTGATTGTTAGGAATGCAACTCCTGGGTTTCTTGATTAACCGTTTAGGTCTTACCAGAGATTGTGACAATCGCGCAACAAGAGGCAAAACGGTTAAATGAAGTGAAGGAGCAGCGCTCGTCGTCATTGTTTTCATTTTCTAATCCCCGGAACTGTGAATAAATGAGGATTTAAAGATGACTAAAAGGGAACACAAAGCCTCCTTGTGTGCGAGAAGTTAAACTTTAACATTTGATGCATTTCTGTTTATTTAGCATGTGTCATGTGATTTGAGTCCCAAAATTAATAGCCAATTCTTTTACTGCAGTTCCTGTATGTGTGTGTGTGTGTGTGTGTGTGTTTGGTCTCGGCAGGTGTCAAACAGCCTCCCCGCAGCCTGTTTGACATACAGCACATAGCACATGGTACACAGCACACACTAAATACGCTCTGCGATTTGAAAGCAAACTCCGCTGACATTTGATGGAGCTGCAGGGGGAAACACTGACTCCTATGGAGGGTCGTGTGTGTGTGTGTGTGCGTGTGTGTGTGTGCGTGCGTGTGCGTGCGTGTGCGTGCGTGTGTTTGTTTTCCAATCACAACCAAACTCCACCCATTCAGAGGGTGTGTGAGTGTGTGTGTCTGTGTGTTTGAGGAGCAACCTTGCCCTCCCTCCAGTGCCTTGTGTATGGTGAAACGTGTGTGTGTGTGTGTGCTGCTCTATTCTCTAAATAACCTGTTGAACCAGTCAAGCTAACAGTAACGCTCAGGAGGCGGCAGGCTCGGCTCTTTACTTCTTCCTCTTTCGCACTGGATTTCATCTGAACTGAAGCTCCGGCTCACTCACTGTAAGTCTCAGATTTTCCTGGCATGTCACTGGCGGATGGCACTGATTTCAGTCGTGTAACGGCTCTGTGTGAAATCGCAGGCCTATGAAAAGTTAACTTATTAAAGAGACGTTTGGCGGTTGATGCTTCCGTAAGTTGTTGCTTTTTCTGTAATCTATTGTACGCATGCAGGGCTTTTCTACGGGACACTAAAACTACTGTTTCTACTACAAAAAGTAATATTAATACTGGTAGTTAATTACATTTTGTCAATGACACCGTGTGAGAGGTTTAGAAGACTCCCACATGGTTTTTTCTGCTAAAAGAAGGTCATTTATAACTTTTGGAAGGAGAGTTTCAGTGCTGCGATGGGCTTTAAACTGTCCAGAAACCTCTAAAAACGTAACTTTCATTCATAAAAGTAATCAGCTGGTGAGAGACAAGCGTGAATCACTGGGGTCCGCGATGGGAGCGGCTCCAGGCGGGACTGAACCGCCGCTGTGAGTGTGTGAGCGCACCTGAGGTCAAAGGGTAAAGTCTGCAAGGTCTTAATAATGACTCGACTCGGTGACGAGGCAAATCATTTCGTTTCCTGTTTTCCCTTTTTACTGTAAACCTGGCTGAGCAACATTAAAACAGACCTTTATTTTGTAAACATGAACAAATGCATAGAGGCTGAGTTTGTTCACATACGGAAACACGTCAGGGAAGTTCGGGTGAGGAGAAAAGACCGTCAGGATAAACCTCAAGCTTGCAGCAATCATTGCCTTGTTTCTGCTGTGGAGCGTACGGTTCATTGAAAATTGGCCCTTAAATACACTGTATGTATTTAGAAATAAGATGCATGAAAATATAATGTGGAAACTGCTGTTTTGTATATTTGCTATATGATAAGGCACATCGAGTTTAAGATCAGTTATTAGTTAAGAGTTATTGTTAGCGTCTTGATAACTAATAAATGCGTTACTAATATAGAACAAGGTGTTTAAAAAGAGTTACTGCATTTCGAGGCGGCAGAGTGAGTGTGTTCCTGCACATTACATTGACATATTGCTGCATTTGTCTTGTATTTTATTTCAAATGTTCTTCCCTTCATTACTTCCAGCTGTATTCTGTCTCAGGCACATTGAGCTTAAGATGTGAGTGCACCTGAGGGGAAAGCGTTACTGTTACAGTCTAAATATTATCCACACAGTCCGTTTAAGGGGTTCTCGCACAAAGTTTTGCTGCATTTTCTTGCATTTTATTTGGATGTAAAGCACATTGAGTTTAAGATAATTTGGGACTAATGAGGCGAACGAGTTATCGTTAGTGTCTTAATAACTCTAGTGAACGGGTTATTAATGCAGAACAAGGCATTAAAGCATTTTACTAATTGTTTTAGAGGCAGCACAGTGAGCGTAGTGTCCCCTGCGGGCATTTTAATTGACTTCTTACCGCGGTTTTACTGTAGATGTGATCATATTCTACTTGCTGTATGCATTTTAATGTTAAGCACAGGGAGTTCAGGTCAAGCTGCCTTGCCGAACCTTATGTGACCCTGAAAGGTCCAGTTTGGGACCGACGTGGCTTCGGTTTTCCAGCAGTGAGGTAATGTTCTCTCTGTTAAAAGGTCACTCATTGGGACTTAGAATAATTCACTGATTTGGTTTTCTGCAGACTCCTGCACATTTGCACCAATGCATTTACACGAAACGTTTTGCAGTGAATTCCAAAAGTGCCATAACCCCCCCCCCACCACCACCAAAAAAAAAGCCCAACAAAGAGACAGAACTCACCCGTCGGCTCTTTAAGAAAAATGGCCAAACGTGTGTTGTTGCAGGACACGAGCAAAGACGAAAGTCACGTCTCGCTCAGCCGTTGCTGCACTTTTGCTCCGTTTCTTACGGATCATTTGGACGAAATCCAAGCGCTGCCCTTCCTCTTCAGTCAACGGAAAAGCCATCAGCAGTGAATACGAGACGATGTGCTTCTTCTGCGCCGTGTAACGCTCGAAGAGGGAGCGGTCTTCAGCTTCAATGCAGCGAGGATCCTCAGACGATGTCGCCCGCTGCACGCCCGGCTCACCTCCAGCCAACCAAACGTCACAACACTTCGTCGCCGCGAAACTCACTTTCTTCCCCTCCAGCGCTTTTCAAACGCGCTCCAGTAAACCTCCTTAACCTTTAGGACTGATTGACTGCTTTATCAGCGGCCGCGTACACCTCAACTTTCCTCGCGCCCTTTGATGTGCGGTACCAAGTTCACCTGTGTTTGCACTGGAGAGTTAGGATGGTGTCGAGATAGCGCGAGAGGGTTTTTAACTGTGCACGCACACAAGATGTGTCCTCTTCACTAATCAGACCACTCGAGAGATAAGGAGGCCTCGAGCGGGAGGATAAGCCGAAGAAATGACAGAGCGGAATGGCGGAGAAAGAAAGGGGTGCTTGGGTTTCAGAGTTTGCGGTGGATGAAAGCGTGCAGGGCTTCAGCTGCAAAGCTCACTTTTATTTCTTGGTCCTGAGGGAGGTTTGAGATTGAAGACAGCCAAGTCCTCCCCGCTCACCACAGCATCAAACCTGAATTCTCCTCGGAAAAGCTGCACATGTTCCGTCACGTTCTACCCTCTATGTATTCCTGTGTCCATTTCATCAGAAATGTGCCTCTAATTATGCCTTTTCTCTTCCTTTCCTCCTTGTGTGTGTGTGTGTGTGTGTGTGTGTGTGTGTGTGTGTGTGTGTGTGTGTGTGGGATGGCAAACCACCCAGAGAGATCCAAGGAAAAACCTGCTGGGGGGAAAAAAAAAGGAAAAACAGAAAAGTGGATAGCCTCTCCTGAAGTAGCCACAGTGAAAGAAGTACGAACTGAAGGCCTGTCTGCATGTGTTTCTGCGTGTTCTGTCTGAGTCGCAATTGCGTGTAGCTGAAGGGAAATCATGTCGGCGACACACACCTGGGTCTGCCTCCTCCTCTGGATCGGCGTCGCCACGCAGGACAAAACGCCAGGTAAGTCAACAGACGCCTCTTTGTCCGGCGGCCTCAGCTGAAAGCAGGGCAACATTCACAGGGATTTAAAGACTGCAGGGTGTCACAGAACGTGACACAGAGATCCAGTTTCTGAAGAGAACTGGGAGATTTTTCTTTCCGCAATAGAAAACTGCCCCGTATTAGTCAGACGGCTTAGTCAGTCCCCCCCCCCCCCAAATTCTGACGTCAGGTATGAACTCAGCATGGAAACATTCTGCCACCACAGCAAGTGAAAAGGCTGCGAAACAGCTGGACTTCAAAGAAACGTCTGTCTGGTCATCGTTTTAAGAGCTCTGACCGTCATTCCTGAGAGCTGAGGAAACATACTCGCCAACGTCTTTGCCGGGATCAGGAACAGCAGGAGAAAAATTAAAAACGTATGGGGGGCTGTGGAAAGCAGAAAAGTTCATATGTAAGAGAAAATCCTCACATGCTAAAGATGCGAACAAACACAGGCCCTTGATGGCATGGAGAACACAAACAAGGCCGGGGCTTTAGGAAGAGTGCTTGAAACATGTAGCAATCCAGAATGGCGGCCAATCCAAGAAAACCTCCATTACGTGCCTGTATCCGTGCACATTTTTAGCATACTCACTTCTCAATTTCTCACTTCTGGATTTGACAGCATATTGATGTTATAATCCCCTACATAGGAAAACAGCATGCAGAACTAAGTTTAGAGACACTTAGGTCAAGGATATGACCGTTTATAGCAAACAGCTGTTCAGTTAGCTTTTGGCGGAAAAGACTGCTGTTTGCGGGAGCTCTCGGTGTTTCTTCCTGGACAGAATTCAAGCCGGAAAGTTATTAAGATTGTGCTATCACTGATTTGGTAATCGCATTTGGACGTACACACTCACAAATTTATCAGTCAAAAGTACGTACGTGGGTTGGATCGAAAGAACGTGTGTGACGTGAGCGTTGGCTACCTTGAAGAAACCACATTTGCTCTGCAAATTGCTCATGCACAAAGGCTGACGCGCCACGCTCTCTGCAAGGGCGCGGAATGTCAGATCACTGCGTGGCAGGATCCGACAGGCAGGCCCACCGGCCGGATGCGTTGCCACATCGTGCAGGGGTGAGTCATTGCCCTGCAGCAGTCAGAACTGTGATTTTACAAGAAGAGCAAGGACGAGAGGAACAGCTGGGAGCACGGGCCGGCGGCGTGAGTCACAGCACGGTCAAGCGAGGGCGCAGGAAAGAACCACTCAGGTGATAAAGCAACAATTAACCCCGCCACTCTTTCATCTGTTGCCATGCCAGCAGCCGCCGCGCACTCGCGCATGTGTGTTTGCTGTACAGGCAAACAAATGATAATGATCGCATTCCAGCTTGGCCTCAAACGTCTTCGAACAGTCGTCCTGAAAGAACCTGTCTGGGAAACAGGAGCTTGGGCGGCTGACGTGAGCGAGCATTGAAGTGGTTTTCTGAGAAGAGGTTGTGTAGGCGTGTGGAATTCAGACCAGAGCTTTCCAAACATTTCTAGGAATTTTCCAGCAATAATGCCTTATCCTTATCCTTTAACTAGCCTGCTGAACCGCCAGCATTATTAATGTGTGACCGTGAATGAATGAGCAAGTATTTCATTTCCATTTATATGTTTTGCATTTGTTGACGTCCCTTCAGGCTCCACCCACTGACATTTTAACCAGTGAGAGCTTTTCTGCCTCAAACAGCTCAACAATCAGACATGTTTGTGCACTCCAATCTGATCGATGAATGATCAATCACGGAATACATCTGTATGACCCAGTGTTACTATTAGCCACGACACGACACTGTTGAGCTGCAAAACCGAGCTGTTGCTGTTTGTTTTGTCACTGGTATCTGTTTCAAATCAGACAGGAGATTTGGATCCCATGATGTCACAGGGAGGCGGTTTATGGGGAAGTTGTTGGGAAGTTGTTCCCGCTTGTATTTCCAAAGAAAAAAGGTTGGAATGCTGTTTTGCATAATACACGGGGTAAACGTCACTGCAATCTATTAATCACCGCTGGGATTAATAACACCCGCCTCCACCCTGGATGTGTGGCAATGACAGGAAGTTGATGGCGAACGCGGAGAAATTCAGCTGTGAAATATTCAGCTCAAAGCCACGTCCCTGTCCCAGATTAGACTTACAACATGATCCCCATAGACAGGCGAAGTGTGAGGAGCCCAAAAGCACAGCTGTTCATGATACCATGGTGACGTTTGTGGCTCCCTGCGAAGCCTGACACCTCAAATAATAGCCAGAAAACCCTCTTTTTTTTTTTAAACTTAAGTGTTTTTATTGGACCTTTTGACAAAATCCCCCCCACTTTTTTTCATATATGATTTTTTTTCCCTGTATCATATTTGATTAATCAGGCTTTTATGGCAATGTATTGATCACAACAATATTTATTTAAGAAACAAAAACGAATATTATTCATATTAGTCACAGCAAGTTTTTCTTTTCCAAACAGGGACCTTTTCACAAGCTTTTTATTTTTCCTTGTGTTGGCAAAAAAATAAATAAATACAGTTTCTGTTCTTTGCCATCTGAAAATACAAGCAAAAACAAATAATTATAATAAGTTATTATAATTATTATGATAACAGATGAAAATCGATAGGAAAAATAAATTTATTAGCAAGTGAGCCATTGCAACATCCAAATGATCATCATGAGAGCAGGTTCCATATTTAAAAAACCCATGTAAATATCTCAATTTCCACTCTAAATATATCTTAAGATGACATTTCAGTCTTTAAGTAGTCTAATAAAAATCATCAAAACAGTAATTATAAGTTGCTGCAATACAGGACATATTCAAATTGAAATATCATTAACAATGTTATTCCTACTTAACTTTATTTCCCTGCCAAAACCTTTGGATAAGGCATTCAAAGGCCCCTTACCGCCTGCAGCCACCAGAGGGCAGAAGACTTGGGGTCAGATTGCATTCAACAGGTTTTTCAGGGAAGTATAAATCCTGTTGATGACGTAGAGGTCTCAGAAACTCATGAAGCAAATATGATACAACTGGTGTTGTACACCAGTGCCCATGTAGATTATAACGGGCAGCGGCAACATCAATGACAGCAGTAGATTCATTATTGATCGTACAGCTTCCAAGTTTACAGATTCCCCCTAAGGCCGTGTTCAGACCTACTTGAGCCATGTATGACAAAATGCAGCCAGTCCGTCAACGCAGTGGGGTGTCAACACAGGGAGGTCTGGTCTAAATGACTTTGTGAACGCCGTATTTCTACTGTCTACCTCGGAATCTTGCCCCGTGATCACTTTCCGGAGCCTTTAAACATATTCATGCGTTACCCCAAGTGGATTCCCAGGATCGTAGTTCATGTCTCACAGGTACCTGAAACAACCCGCCTCCACCAATGCATGGAATTGTTTTATAAACACAGAGCTGTATCCTTATGCCACCCAGTGCCTCTCACTCTGGGCAATTCCAGAAAAGGCGAGAGACCAGTCCCTATCCAGGGGTTTGGTTCCAGATGTGCATATAGGTGAGGCTAACTACCGTATGTACTGTATGGTACTGCTCCACCTCCTGCACTAGCTCCAGCTTCTTCCCAACCAGAGAGATGATGCTCTACTTCCCAATATAGCCAGTTTGTTTGTTAGGGGTCAGCAAGACAAGAGCGTTGGTTTTGCCCTCCACCCAAATGGCGAACACCAGATCCCTACACCTAAACTTGCAGCTGTTGTGCTTACATGGTGGGGTCCCTATATTACTTCTTAAGGCTCAGCTCGACTGCACACCGTGGCTACAGGCCTGCGAGCTCCCGTCCTGGGACTGGCTCCAGGTGCATCGTCAGTTTCCCAGTGCTGGGTGAAGTTGCCTTATCCTTTGGAACCCCTTTGGTTCAATTGAGCGACCCAGTTTCCATAGTCACAAGGACACGCCAATCACCATTACCACAGTGATAAGCATTCATCGTTCATGAGCTGTAACACAACCTAATGATACAATTCTCAGTTGACATATAGTCGAACAACGCACTGCTGACAACATACTGGTGTATTTCTCGGCTTTACACCAAAGAAGCTCAAACCTCAGCGTGATCTCATGTTGGCTCTCCATGTCCTGTTTCAGATGTCACTGTGACGTGTTTTGTTTCCGAGGAGTGCGTGCTCCCCTGCAGCTTCCAGCCGGCCAGCAAGGAGACGATCGAGTGGTTCAGACAGGACGTGGTGGTGTACAAGTTCAAGCGGGACGACGACGACGACAATGACGATGACGATGACGATGACAGCAGCGAGGAGAACTTCGAGCACGAGCAGATCGCTGGCCGCGCCTCCGTTTTCCCGCACCTGATATCCCGCGGCAACGCCACGCTGATCATCAGGAGGAGCGGTCTCAAGGACAGAGGCACGTACAGGTGTCACGTGAGCACCTCGAGTGGCGAGCACAACGCGAAGGTCATCGTGAAGGTGGAAGGTGAGTTCATAAGCACGGTTAGGTGTGAAAGCACTCTCAGGATGCTGCCAAAGCTGACACGTTTGGTGCAGCTCATTGTGTTGTGCAAGTGCAAGATACGTTGTCTGCATGTTAGGAGATCCAAGTGCAGTCTCAACTGACATTAAAGTTATATTTCTTAAGATTTCAGGGCTGGTTAATTTGACGACACCCGCGGTTGCTGGTGGCAACAGCAGCTGCAGGTTAAGGGTGCTTTCACACCTGCGTCATTTAGTTCGGCTGAATCGTACCAGAGTTCGTTTGCCCCGTTGGTGCGGTTCGTTTGCTCAGGTGTGAAAGCAGCAGTCGCACCAAAAGCGGACCAAACAAGCGTACCGAGGCCTCCCTGAAGAGGCGGTCTCTGGAGCGGTTCGTTTGTGGTGAGAACGTGATCCGACCTCAAACCGACCCAACTGCAAAAAATACTGATCATTTTTGGACTAAACCAACTGCCGTAGTCATATTTTCGGAAGACAAGCATGTTAAGAAGTTAAGAAGAATTAATGCGCGCCTCCGCTTGAAGTGACGAGCGATGTGCGCTCGCCGTTTGCATCAGAACGTTGTTTTCAAGCCCCAGCCGCGCTTGATGTATTGTATTGTCTGCATGTTGTGGTGTGTAAAAAACAATGTAACAGATTCTGGCCAGGGAGAAAACCAGCCTGCAGGCGTCTCTCCACAGTTGCGTTGTCTCCTTGGATGTTTGCTGGCTTTTCCTCTTCTGTTGGAATTTTCCCGCACGTAAATTCTGACCAATCGAAGAGCAGTTCAGGAAATACGCCACGGCCAACGAGTGATGTGGATGTTGCCATGTGACTGCATTTTGGTTCGTTTCAACTGGTTCGGACCGAAGCGATCAGTGTGGTGTGAAAAGGAACCAAAAAAGCTGAACAATGCTACAATGTATAAGTGTTTGCCCTCGGTTTCGGACCAGACGAACCGAACTAGAGGTGTGAAAGCGCCCTAATACTACAGAAAACGCTGGCTGAGCGGCGACTTACTTAGAAATACAACCGAAGATCAGCGGGTGTATCTGTTGTGTATTGTTTGTTTGGGTGCACTGTAGCCAGTCAATAATAAGTTACATGCTGCACACGAGTAGTTTTCCACACAGGAAAGCAGGAAACAGTAACAGTACCTTGTGGAAATGATGTACAATAGCCTGATTATTATGGCTAAACAATGTATCCACAGATGTAGATTTATTAATGCCAGACCTCTGTTCTTAGCCTTAATGAACGAGTTAAAGCACTGACGTGTCTAAAAACCAAACAAGCATGGATATTTACAAAAACATACATATATTGATTTCTGATTAGACCCCTGACCATTGTATTTATTTACCTTTTCCTTATTTTTATTGCTTGGTGCTCAGTCTGTGATTTGCACTGTTTGTACTTTGTCACCAACTTGATATTGTATTGGCCAGGCTTCGCTTTTATCATAAAGATAAAGCTGGTTGCCTTGCAGAGGCATCCAACCTTATCTTCCTGATCTAACAGCTGCCTGTGGCCTGGCTGTCCCACTCACCCCCTTGCAAAAAATCCAAAAGTGATCCGCTGATGAAAAATGCCGAAAATGACCGTGATCTTGTTTTGTAGACGCACTTTTGACAATCGTTTGAAATCGATAAGCATTTAGCTCAAAGCACCGCTGTGCACACAGTCTCTCAGAGGCGCCAGCATGGCTGCAGGCTCCTAGTCTTGTTTTATAATTCCCTGCTGCTATTCTGAATGCCAGGTGCATAATTACTTCTAAATTACTTAAAGCCTTTCTGCACACAGATTTCCATGCCAATAGTTTTTTTTCCTGCCATACAAACCGGTGAAGGCGACGTTAGGGTATTTTTAAATAAGTGTTTCCAATGTTGAAAAGAGCTGTTTGTGGTAGTATTACATTGTGTTAAAAGAGCTTTACTGTTATCTGCATGAGAATGATATCACCCACTGCCAGGCTATATTGGGCTCTGGCATTTAGAGTCTATTATCAGGGGCTGCTGGGAAACATTTTAGCATGCTGTGAGTGTCTTGTGTGTGTGTTTGTGTAGCACCCATCCGAGGCCTGTCTCTGGAGCTGTCGAGGCTGAGCGGCTACGAGGAGATGAAGTGCCTCGTCCGTAATGTCTTCCCGGCTCCTCGTGTAACCTGGGCGACTGAACCGGCCACTTTCGAGGACCTCCGACCGGTCACGCGCATGCTGGCCGACAAACAGGGGCTGTACACGGTCGACAGCCGCCTCAGGAGGCTGAACGGACAACCTGACCTCATCTACATCTGTAAAGTCACGAGTTCCTACGGTGGTCCGGCCTGGACCACCTCACTCAGGGAAAGAGGTAAGTGCCTCTCTTTAGTGAAGAGAGGTCTCAGTCAACAATATTAACGTGTTTTTAACTCGGCTTTGTGTATTAATAATACAGTAATGTACACTAATTTGGAAGGCATGATATGATCATTTTCAAAATAATGCGTTATTATTAGATTGTAAGTGCAGCTTTCACATGCTTTAATTTGTATCTATTGATTTACTTATTGGAGCACCTGTGACCTTTTAATGTCCCCCTCTCTTCTGAAACAAAAACCTACGCCCTTGTTCTCTTGTAGAAATAAAAGGAAGTCAAGGGAGGGATCTGACCATCCCCTGCTCCGCCCCGTCCTACCTGAGCAACCCCTTCCTCCACTGGAACTTCTCCAACGGCGAGGACCCCTCCCACATCCTCACCTACGACAGCCGGTCGGGGCACAGCGTCTCCTCGCCGGCCTGGGAGAACCACGTGGAGCTGGACGGCTTCAGGGTCCCGTTTGGAGACGGCTCTCTGCGACTGATGGACCCCAAGCACTTGGAGCACACGGGCAGCTACATCTGTGTGTTCTCCATGCCGTACAACACTCACACCGAACGCACTGACGTCACCATCGACGGCCCTGTCGGTAAGGTCCCAAACACAAACACAGTCACAAACCAAAGAGGGATGTGGGCAAACCGGCTCACTCGAAGCAACAGGTCCAAACAAAAACCATTGGCAGACTCAAACCCACAACGTGTTGGTCCGTCTCTCAACACTTTCTGTCTTCCCGTCTGTGGCTCTCAGCTCCAAGCACATTGCTTCTCACACCTCACAAATATATAGTTTAATAAAAATAAAACAAAAGGCCCAGGTAATTTCCTGAAACAGCTGCTCACTGTAGTTTTAAATCAAACAGACAGGAGGAAAAATGTGCATTTCTTAGGGACTATTTTCAGTGGCGGATTAATCCACATTCGGTGCTCTAGTGAGAATTTACAGCCGAGTATTTAAGATTTATCAGGATTAAGATACACGAGACTTTCCATCAGGACCAATTCATTGTTGGTTTTGGTCTTTTCATGACATTTGTTGACAATAAGACAAATATAGGATATCACCAGACCTTGAAGTCCCGGTTCTGTACATTTTTGCCCTTTAAATGCTTTTGGTGGTTTCCTACCATCAAACAAGACGACAGTTTGAAGTTCTTTGTTAGAGGATCGGATGCAAATACCGTATTTTCTCACTTACCTCTAGTTGTATCTATCCATGCAAATCGTTGGTTTTAATTGTCCGGGTTTCGGGATAATTGTGTCTGAGATTTCTGCCTCTACAACACTAAAATGGAGGTGAATGGAATTAAATCTTTGGTGCTCTGAGTATTGTCAAATTACATTTAAAAGAAAAAAAAAAATCAACAGCAAAATCACCTGAATCAGTATCCCCGTTACTCGGGGTAATCCACTTCAGGGAGACTGTTGATTCAGAATGGGAAGTAGTTTTTTTGATTTAGGTGAACCATCCCTTTTATTCTTTCTAAAACACGAACAACAACACACTCATAGCAAAAGAGAAGAATATCAGGGACGAACAGGAAAAGCACTGAGCTAAAACGACACTGCCTGCCTTTCTGCATGTTTTGGTACGCTCACTCCGATCTGTGTGCACGTTTGCTCACGTACATGTATCGCAACACTTTAATACATAAACGTATTTTGCGCTCAAATCTCGATGTCGTCATGTAATGTGAACAAAACTTCATCATGAAAACAATTCTAAGATACCTAAACTACAACGCAGGCTGCTCGTCAGCGCTTTCTGAAACGTCCCACGTGAGCTTCAACACAATGATGAATGTGATCATTTTCTGATCCGCCTGCGGTCAAAGCCAGAAGCTTCGTGAAGCCAAACCGTCCACCGTGACCTCCTCTGCAAGAGGCTCTGCGACGGTATAACGGCGTGACACGACGTCCCCTTTGCTTCTGAGAGACAACAGGCGCTACCCGCTCAACCGCAAGTGCGTGAACAGACAGCCGATGCTGTTGCTTTTCCCGGGGAAGACAGTCTCCTGGACAGTTGAGCCTGGCAAAATTAATTTAAACCAACGGCTGCGTGGGAGATAGGAAACACACACTCAAGACTAAAAATGAAGGTCAACATTAATGCAAAATCTAAGTGATTTGTCAAGAAGGGATAAAAACACACAAACAGTTTGGTCCTTTAATTAGAAAAATGAAAATGTTGCAGCTGTTCTGATTATGAGCGTATTAAATAACAAGTTTGAAAATACTACTAATAATAAAACTAGTATTTAAATAAATAATAAAACTACTATTTGTGTATTTTTTTTAATTAATCTGTGTGCATGTGTTACCTGTGTGCAGGTAAGCAAAGAACTTCAGAAGACCGGTCTTACTGGTGGATTATCGGTCTGGTGATTGCGCTGCTGGTTGTTGCTCTGGCGGGCATGCTGGCCTACCTGAAGGTGAAAGGTAAAGATGGACTCCAGGAGATGGGGATGTTAACTGATAAAGAGAAGACAGCTTGACAGGACTGACACGAGACACGCGTCCCGTACGAGGGGTGTAAAGCAAGTCACAGTCCCAAATCACAAATATCTGCATTCGCACAGCGATATTCTAACTGGGAGTGGGCAGAAACAGTCTGGGATGTTTGGTTTTGGTCTTAAATTGTTTGCTATTACCGTTTATACACTTTATATGGATGTTACTATATGAAATTCTCTCTTAAAATAAAAGGGGGGTCTGTTTTAGCTCTTTATTTTACGGTCAATAAAGCAAAAAAAGAACGAAAAAGCACATTTTCAAGCAAATCTTCACACCTGTGGAGGGTTTACACTTCATAAAGTACGGAAACGTCTCCAAACGTCTTCATTACTTCAGGGCAGAAATTAACAGCTAAATGATGACTGAATGGTCGTGCTGCAGGTTTACACTGACTGAAGGAGTATTCCGTTATGTTACGCAAGAAAAAGTAAAAAAAAAGCCGTGCATTCAAAATCTTGGTTAAAAGTACAGAAGTATTATCAGCAAAATGTACTTTAAATATCAAAAAGTACTCCCTATGCAGCAGTATGGTGCTCCTCCTCAGTGTTCTATAAACATACTCTATACTGTATTATGGATTCATTACCACTGATGCGTTACTGTGCAAGCAGCGTTTTCATGTTGTAGCTGCAAAGTAGCATCAAATGGGAAAACTCAAGTGACGTACAAATACCTCAAAACCTCTACTCATGTACACTACTTAATTAAACATACATGTAATTTTCCACCACTGCAGGTTGCTCGTTGTGAAATAAACTGAAAGTAACGGCTGAAAACACACTGCAAAATCTAATTTTATGGTCGGCTTAGATGTAAAATCTAATGTGAAAAGTTGTCAGTCAGATATGGTTTGGAAGAAACAATACAGCAGAAATTCACTGTTGAATGGTACCAAATATTTCTTTTCAGATTCAGGATTACTGGTCCTAAAACTGGTGTGTGTGTGTGGAGGTGAAATGTTTTTCTGCATAAAATATTAAAAAGTGCAAAGTCAAGCTTTTCGGTCTCATATTGAATGTTAAGAATAGCCTGCTTGCAGTTAACAGATTGTTTCCTTCGAAAGGAGATTTTTCTGTTCATATCCAAATGCTGCATTTGTATGAGGCTAAATCTATATTACAACCCCCCACACACACACATAATGACAAATAAGTAAAAATAAGTATTCATAATAGTGTGGGGGGGGGGCCACCAAACCATGCAATTAATATTACACCTGTCTTACACACCCACACCAGTTAAACCAGTTACAACTAATTGGATCCGGGTCACGTCTGTGTTTCCGGGGTGTTGATGCACTCTAGGACATGTAGGCAGTCACAAACGGAGGGAGGAGCAGAGGAGGCGCGTTGACTAATAGCCAGAAAAACAGGAACGTAAATTTCGAACAGAAGTGAATCTGGAGAGCTAAATCTCATTTAAGGGCGTGTTTCTGTGCTCTGTGGCTCACAGCCTGTACAGGTTGTGCCTTCACATTCGGAGGTCATTAATGATTTCAGCCGCTCTCACACACTTTATGTCTCCCCCCCTCTGTTCTCAGGAAGGACACCGAAGTCCAGAAAGGACCCCGAGGAGGCGACAGAGCTGCATTTAGTCAAAGGTGGGTCGTTGAAAAGATTGCTTGCACTACCAAAACCAGAAAATAGATGGAGCCATAGATTAAGTCTTTGCTCTGTAGCCTCGGCTGCAGGTTCCTGTCTACCTTTACACCTCCAAGATAATAACATTGAGTCTACTCTCGTTGAACTACAGTCTCCAAATAGATCATAAAGGAACTTCATGGCCTTTGTTTCCTCATTCTCTAATTCAGAACCCCCCCCCCCCCTCATTCTTACAGACTCGACAGCAGACAGTAACCTGAATGAAAGCAGCCCTTTGACGGACAAAGGACAATCAGGCCTCCAGAGTGGCACGCCGTTAACCTGAGAACAACCAGAAACAGCAACCTGGAGACACAACTAAAACTAACAAAATACTAAAACAAACGTGCACACAGCCACACACTGATGACGAACTAACAGCTTCTTAGGAAAAGAACGTTTATTTAAGAATGGAATTATATTATATACTTTGAAATGACTGTTTGGCATATTTGCGTGTTTTTCTAATGAGGAACCTGTCTCGGTCTGTGCGGATTTTAGATGACACCCTGATAAAACTGCTTTTTTTTTTTTTAAGAGTGTATATGCTGAAGGGTAGAACATGCACTTCAAAAACAAAATGCTTTCAACGTCATCATTAGGGGTTTGTGAACCCCAAT
>CM022493.1:6590480-6605036 GCA_011952105.1 Coreoperca whiteheadi | reverse complement strand
GTGAAACGCTGAGTGGTCGGAAACAGACCTCGTGCTACTTGGCTACAGCCTTAAGGCCCGGTCACACCAGAATGGTGAAATGAATCTGCACCTTCTTGTCAAATATTTCGTTCTAGCTTGGTGATGCAGTGACAATACCAACAGGGCCAGTGGGTGAACTGCAGCTGCTGGCGAGCTAACCGCTCTTAGCTTATCCTCTTTTTTGTTCGCCATCTTACACCATCCCAGTCAATAAAAAGTTACTGAAGAGCAAAAGTGAAGCTCTCCAGACAGTCAGATAGACTCATTGCCTTGTTAGCTTAGCTCGGCTGCTACAACACGTTCATACAGTTAATTCAATAAGATCTATTTTTCTTGGTCTCATGTTGGTCTGTAAACCATTGCTCGGTTTTGAAACAAGTGACACTCGAACAGCGGAGGTCAAATAAATCTGGATGGTGCCACAAAGATTCCCTCCATTTTGGCTCTCTGTCCCCTCAGAGGTCAGCGCCGTCAGGACGACTTGCTATTGGTCAACTACGCAATTTTGCGTGTCAAAGTTTAAGAGACCTGCAGAACTAGACGCAAAACTTTGCATGGATTTATTCACAGCGAAATAGTGTTGATTTTAACACTACTTTAAATGCTGGTGTGACGAGTCCTTTATTCAGACAGTAAGCGAACACTGTGTGCCACTGGGACAAGAGGAGGACATTTTTGTAATGTTTATTGTTTGAAGTTTTATGTTGTCGATGTGGTGGAAATGAAACAGGAATGCAAACAAAAAAATGACTTCGGGTTCCTCATTTACTTCCTGTAGCTCTCCAGTTCTTGGCACTATCTAGTGGAGGCGTTAGACGAACTCCAGGTGTCATGTGCTTTGTGTATGAGAAAGTTACGACGGGGCTGAGAACCAAAACGCTGCATCGCGAAGCTTGTGAACTCAAAAAAGAGCCTCTGTGTGACCTTCATGATGTTTTGAACCAGGTAAGGATGACGTCTTTTCCCGAGGTCTGGCACTGGTAGGGATTCAGCATTCTGCTCTTGGACACTTGCACAGGCTGGATTTTCTAAAGACTGAGTCCTACTACCTACACTGTCCTGCGGCATTTAAAGCTTCACTGAACTTCAAGGACACTCTGAGGGGTCAAACTCCTTCTGGGGAACGGTTTCCTGGAGTATAAAGAACAATGTGACTGTGAATCACTGATGTGACTGAACAATATGGACTTTCGTTTTGAAGTGGCGAGATTAACGTTTAACTTGCTGTCACAGGACGTGTAATCAGTAGCCGGTTAAAATAGTGTCTGTCTGTCGCTGCACTGCTACACTTTGCTGTAAACATGAATCACGTTTCACGAATTATACTTGACCTCGTTCACAAATGTGTCATAAGTAATGTATTGTTATTAAAAAGACTAATCACTGAAGGTTTGTGTGTGTGTGTGTGTGTTGTTCTCTGTGTCTGATTTTTATCCGAGATATGTCTTAACTCAAGGTCCACTTACTAGCTTTTTCTGGAGCTTTTAACCACATGACACGGCCTTTATCAGCAGATGAAGGCTGCTGAGTTGTCTCCTCAGAGTCCTTTTTGGTGAAAATGTCATCTACAAACTGGTACCAAGAGTGAGGCGTCAACTCCGTGACAACAGATGAAAGTCAGTTGAAAGCTCTGGAAAAAGCTAGTAGGTGGACCCGAAGTTAAGATTACTTTGCCAAACTGATGTTTCCAGGTGAAAAATTTACTTTAATGGTCAGAAAGCAGATGTTTTCTGTAAAAAACTAAAGTGGACCAGGCAGAGTTTTAATGTGAAGTTGCTCTTATGTTATGATCTTAAAGTATAAGTTTGGCATTATTCTATATTTTTCTTAAATCAAATCCCATTAAAATACCTGAACTGAGCAATGTGTTAGTTCATCTCTTATTTACGCAATATTGTCTGACCTCTCTACTCTGTCTGTGGCTCGCAGCTCCAAGCCCACTGGTTCCGACTGAAGACGGAAATCTTTAAAAAAAAACAGCTCACAAATATATAGTTTCATTTCTAATCAGAGAATGAACAACAATGGAGCTCTGTGGCCCAGAGGAAGGAGCTCCATCAGGCTGTGACACGCACACACTACTTGTTAGTGGATACATTCAGTGTTCGTTTGGATCTTTTCATTGGATTTGTTGACAGTAAGTAAAATTTGGGATTAAATCCCCACATGAGGACAGTAACACAGTTCCCTTATAAATTAGATAACTTTAGATTTGCTCTTTGTGCCAACTGAAACTGTGTTCTCGGGTGTTGTCACTCTCTAGAGAGCTTCCTGCTGTACAAGTAGTGCCCGATCAAAAGTCACTTGTAAGTCATGAAATAAGACAACGGTGACCTCGCTCACAACAAGTAGTGAATAACTGGACGTGGTGGACATAAAACTGGACTAAATCTCTTCTTCTGAGTAATAAAGTTTTGCAAATTCCACGGTTGCTCACCTCCATTAAGGAGGAATAAGAATAGATGGTGACAAGACAAGCGTGCATTTCCTTTTTACCATCACAAATATGTAGATACAAGATGTTGGGGAATAATGGCGTTACTTGAGTACCCATTAAGTAATTACAGAGAGCACAGGAATACTGTTAATATTGTTAGTGGGTAACGAGATGTAGGAAAAATGAATGCTCGTATTCAAAATGATTCCATCTAGAGTTGCTAAGAACACAGACACACAACCTTGAAAAATACTAAAAGTAAATTTCTCTAGAAGTTAATATGTTACAATGTCCATTGTGCAATCTTTTTATCCTGAGACCTTTGTCCTGCTGACACACACAAACACACACACACACACACACACACACTCACACACACACTCACACACTTCAACACAGCACTGATTACTGAGAACCTAAAGTTAGCCTCTAGCTTCAGCTGTTCAATCATGTCATAAGTAGTCACACTGGTTTGTCGGCCTCGGTTTCGCGCTCTGCGTATTTTACATTTTTGTTCCTTTCCAGTTCACTTCAGTATCAGAGGAATATTTAACAGGAGGATGACTGCAGCCAAGTGCTCCGTGTTTTTGGTGGTCTTGACCTGCCTGTGGACCTTTAGCAGAGGAGGTGAGTGAGGCGTTGACAGCCCATCGGATCTTATTCCAGTCTAACCTTAAATCCCAGATAAGTTTAAACTTGGCACACTGTTTGTTTTCACCAGAGAAAGCAAGAATACCAGTAGACATAATGTATTAGCTCTATTATAAAATCTGTAGAGTCAAGCCGTCTCAAATCACTTTTCCCAGTGACATTCAGATAGTTTCGCTGTTGTGTGCCAAGGATTTCAGATATGTAGGCTTTCCTATGAAACTTTATCTGCCACCTCAATACAGTCAAGGTGAATTCGTTTTCGTTTGTTGTACTTTAAGCTTTGAAAAACAACATGTAATGAAACGTAAGCTTCCGTTGCGTTTCACTGGTTTAAGCGTTAAAAACAAAATTACATTCACTTGGACTGTACTCCGTGGAGGAAAAAGTCTCACCAAATAACACGGAAACTACGTGTAGCTAGAGATAAGTAAGAAAATATCTTTCTAGAAGTGTTAAAGGGTGAGTTAACCCTTTAACTGAAGAAGTACAAGAAAATCTTATGCTTTAGACTTTAAAAACAATATATATAACTGCCGACAGATAGAAACTGAGATTGCTTATTGGCAGTCATACTTTGAGCTTTAAACTCTAAAATTGTCCCTAGTGGATGAATGTGAGTGTGAATGGTTGTCTGACTCTGTGTCAGCCCTGCGACTAGTTGGCCACTGTCCAGGGTGTGCCCCACCCAAGGCCCAAAGTCACTGGGATAGACTCCAGTCACCCGCGACCCCCAAACGGGAACGAGCGGTAGAAAATGACTGACTGACTCACTGACTTAGAATTTTAGCCAAGTGGCAAAGTCCAGAGTGACCATGTTAATTTAATGGGGATATACAGCTTTATACTGGAAAAATATGGTTATGGAGTACTGTAGACAGAGGATTAAGAGCCTCCTGTAAGCCTGAACTGGAATCTTGCACAACCAGCTGTTATACATTCCTAAACACATTTTTACACAATGAATGCTTTTGTTTTTTGTTTTTTTGAATTCCTAAGCATGACATTCTCTTGCTACTGGGAACACAAAATGCAACACGTTAAAGGAGCAGTGTGTCGGATTTAGTTGCATCTGGTGGTGATGTTGCAGATTGTAACCACCTGAATACACCTCGCCCTCGCCTTCCAAGCATGTAGGAGAACCTACAGCGGCCGCGAAACTCGCGGAAAACGCGAAAGGCCCGATCTAGAGCCAGCGGCTTGTCTGTTATGGGCCACTGTAGAAACATGGCGGTGCAACATGGCGGCCTCCGTGGAAGGGGGACCCACTCCCTCAGCAGATAAAACGGCTTATTCTAAGCTAACGAAAACGCAACGATTCTTATTTTCAGGTGATTGTACACTAATGTAAACATACTTTTACTTCTGATCTCACTGTCAACCTAACTTATGACCTTCTCGTCCCAAACAATGTTTGGATTTTGCTGACTCCTGAACGTTGGCTCCTATACATTTTCTCATCTTAAAGCCGCACTAAACCACATTTTCATTTTTCATTGTGTAATGGGAGAGGTGTCAGTCTTACTGATAAACGCATAGCGAACTCTCACCAACTCTGCAGCTTGAAAGAGCATTTCAGCCTCTTTTAACTCCCGAGTTTTGGTTTTGCAGAAAGCGTACACTCTCAGCGCTCTCATCAACAGCCGTTTTTAGCAAACTAGCTCTGAAAAATCCACTGTACACTACCTGTCCAGCACCAAACAGCAGACTAGCTTCTAAATGCTGCGCAATGTTCACCGGCCAAAGACCCTAAAGGAGACATATTAGACCTATGATATGGAAACTAACACGACCCCCGATAATTAATAATGTTCCCCTGTCTGCTGGATGTGTAAATGTTTGTAAAATGTCCGCCAAAACAAAAGAAAACAAAACAATGAATGCAGGAGGGTAGCAAGCTTTTCAAAAGTGCGGGGGATGGATGTGGTTTGTTTGTTAACTATAGAAACGATGAATACAAGGACAGAAGGGTACAAAAGGTATAACACACACGATGTAAAAGCTTCCCATTTGAATGAGTGATACTAGAAAAGTATAAAAAGACACTCAGAAAATAAGGCAAAAAATAAGTAGACTTGCTAAAGAATCAGAAATAGTTTAATAATCCCAGGGGGAATTTATTTTTCTTACAAACTCCAGATATACAAACAACATATATACATATATCAAGCTTATTTAAAAACCTTGAAAGCATAAATACTCAATCAAAGTACCTGGAAAAGGGAGCATGAGCATAAGTTCCCGCCTCCTCAGCACGAGCTGACAGATAAATCTAACACTTCAAGAGAGGCGGGACTTAAGGCAGAACGACCAATCATCAGCTTGTTACCCTGAAAGCCGGTGTCATGTTAGAGAGGGAGGGGAGAGGAGGCGGCTGCAGCGAGCGCAGACAGAGCGGCCAGAGAAAGGTTGGAGCGACTGCAGGAAGGCTTTTGTGCAAAACTGCGGAAAAACTGCAGAAAAAGTGTGGGCGTTGAACCCTCTCACCGGGAAAAGTGTGGGCGTTGAAACACCCGCATCCCCCACGGGTGACGCCCCTGAATGAATGCATCTTTGATCTTTAATCATCTTTAATAAATATTGTTATTGCTATTAACTTTGAAGCAGTCGCAGCAAGAGAATCGTAACCAGTATGTAACATAATCTATTCTTCTGTAACGCAGATTATTGTTAGTTCCAACGAGGTCACATTATTCATTAACATAATTTAAGGCTCTCTTGTTATGCAGATGACACACAGCTATGCATATCAGCAGAAACCAAGACTCAGCCATCTCCACTCAATCTCAATAAAAGACATAAATCGTTGATTAGTGTGATTTTGATTTATAGGGTCAAAAAGGTTCATAACCAGGCTTTTAAATAGGCTCACTTTTCCCTGACCTGAACTGTGATGGTGTCTCTTTACCTGATGTTGCAGATGCTGAGGTGTCCTGTGTTGTCATGGAGAGCTGCGTCTTACCGTGCAGCTTCCAGGACAGCGCTGACGTAGTTATCCACTGGATTCAGGAGACTACAGGAAAGACTCCCGTCCACTCCTACTACCACAGCCAGGACCAGCTCGCACGCCAGGATCTGCGCTTCAGAGGCAGGACGTCACTGTTCACGGACCAGATCTCCAGTGGAAACGCCTCGCTCCGGCTGACAGGGATGCAGGTTCAGGACCAGGGCAGATACAAGTGCTACACCAGCACCATCAAAGGCAACAAGGAGTCATTTATCAGCCTAAAAGTGGAAGGTGTGAAATTCGAGAGTAAATACAGAAAACACAAATAATCACAAGAAATGCTATTTGCTTCTGTTTTGCAGTGATTTCCGCGCTGTAAAACATCATAGTGGAATTTTGTGAAATCAACTAATGTCAATTAATAACTCATTAATTCAACCTAAATTTTCATTGATCATTAATTTACTCATTTCAGAATGTTACAGAATTTCAGAATCATGAACTTATTAAACATTCCAAAACAGTTTAAAGGCAATAGTACAAGACCTGGGCCCTCCATTACCCACAATGAAACTCAACTGTCGACAATTCAGTCTGAGACTCAGGTGTGTTATGCTAGTTGTGGCTAATGTAGCCTGGAGCCTCTAGCCTGCAGCAGAGATGAGCAGCCGCAGAGGTCTGGTGAGCTCACTGCTTTCTAACTCCACAACGACAGATTTTTAACATTTCCAAACTTGTAGTCTTCAACCCCAACCGACGCTGACTCAAGTGACATCACTTGGGGACATTTATCTGACTAAACACAGCTCCCTCTGGAGACTTTTTCACCTATGAGGTAGAACTCCAACACCTGTAAGCACACTTTAATGCTTAAAATGTTTGTAGTGCCCCTTTGATTCTGCTCAAATACGACTCTGAGACAGCTATGGAAACCAATTAGTCACAGTAAAGTACGGCCGATCTATGATACAACGGGAACGCAGAAACTAATCTCCAAACCAGACATTCAGTTAAAAGATACAAAAGTACTGAGAGCCAAACACAGAGAGACTTTCAAGACTTTTCAAGTGCTTTCTCTCCACTCGCCAGTTCAGCCATACATGCGTGGTCCAATCTGTTTAGAGCAAAACGTGGCTTGGTATAGAGGAAGGGAACCGTCCCAGGTTGGCCCTGGTCGGCCCCGCTACCGAGCAGTGCCACAACGGCACGTCTGGATGCAGATATCCCCTTTCTGTGTAGCATCACTGTAAACATGTGTACTAGTGGCTTGGCCCAGCACAGCGTGATTAGAGCAGGCTGAACGGTGCCGGTGTTGAACCAGCATTAGATCTGATACTGCTCTGAAAGTGGTATTAGGATAAGGAAGCCTTAAGTGTGGGTTAAGTGTGTTTTGTGTTGGCTTTTTCCATCTCGCCTACTCACTCGGTAACGTGTGAACGTTCACTTAAGTGCATAAGACCGCAACAGCGTGACAGACCCTTTTTCTTAAGTTCAGCGACCTTGAGTTTTACAAGAACTACCGAGCAGAGAAAACCTTTTAAAAGCAGCAGGCAAACTTACAGTATGTATTTAAGTTGGACGTAAAGGGCTTAAAATGTTTAACAGAGTAAATGCAGCAGGCTATGTGTTGTCGAATTGGTGAAAATGTACATTTTCTCCTCTTGTTTTCTCACGTTCCCAAGTGTTGAGCTCTCTCAGCTACAGCACACAGACATCTGGCAGATAACATTCGCTCCCAGGAAGAGGAGCCTGATATCCAGGCAAGAATGTGTGAATAAGGTCATCTAGCAGATAAGGGCAGCTTCGCAGTAAAATCCCAGTTTCGTGAGAAATGTAACTGTGCTGATTGCTAAAACAAACCCCCAGAGAATAATAAAAGTGCTTTCTGTGGTGAAGCAGTTGTGATTCTGAAGATTCAGAGGTTTGAAGAGAAAGTTATGATTCTCTTAACTGGCAGTGAGTACTTTCCCCCCCATTTTTCCACCACATCAGTTATTCTAAACTTTTTTTTTTTTTGCATCTCTTGATTGAAGCTTGGTAAAATAAGAACTTTATAAGGCCTTTATAATAAAAAAAACAACAACACTAAAAAAGAGAATTAAAAAAGTTGCATTTCCGCTTTGTTTGGCAGAACATGCAGGAGCTGTGATAGCCGCCACCTACAGAAACTCCCATTTTCAGACCTGTAGGAAACACATTAAGGGCCTTTTCTTTAACTACTTTTAAAGCATCGAAACTAATCCTCGTATCAAATCAAAAGCAATAAAAATATCTATAATTTGATCCTCAAAGAGAGCGAAGTCCACAGGCTGACGTGCAAGGGCTGTATTACCACACCTTCATTCAGTTATAAATTGCAACTCATTCCCTCATTGTGTGCTCACGATATTTATTCCATTCCCTTAGTTTAGTAATTGACATATAATAACATATGAGCTGAAAGATTGTTTTTATCCATGTCATAAAATCATCTTTAAAAGGTTCCTGAGCACTTCATGGCTTTGGATGGGCGACAGTAGGTGCAGAGAACAAGAGCCTCACGAATGGAAGGAACGATTGATAGCAAGGGAACGAATTAGTAATCAGTTTAAAGTACCGTCCACGGTGTTTGATTGGCAAGTGACAGCATCAAAAAAATACAGCAAGGAGCGCTGACGATGTCGTCATCATCAGGTCTCCCAACACGTTCCAATAAAGTGAATCTTCTCTTTCTGCAGCTCCGGTCCGTAAAGTCGACATCCAGCAGGTGGGAAACAGGATCACCTGCAGCTCAGAGGGGATCTACCCTGAGCCCGAGCTCACCTGGTCCACCAGCCCTCCGTCCACTCTGACCCTCCAGGACGAACCCACAGTCCAGCGGACTGAACAGCAGCTCTACAGCATCAACAGTTCTCTGATACGTTCAGACAGTGTTCCTGATCTGGTCTACAGCTGCACCGTCAGCACTCGCAGAAACAGGAGGAGAGCCACTTTGTGTAAAACAAGTAAGTGTTTCTAAGAGCAGCTGCAGGAACTGCACCGATATTATTCATATATTTTATATAGTGCCAATTCATAACAGAAGTTATCTCATTGCACTTTTCCTATAGAGCAAACTCCTCAAAATTAGTTATAACACTAATACTATAGATCATGTTCAGGTTCTGGAACCAGATGTGCATCAAAATAAAATTTTACCACTTTCAGTCGTTTGTGTTGTTGTGTGTTTTATCATTTCAGTTTCTGTCAGGGATTCACACTCTGAAACAACGATCCCCTGCACTTCCTCAAACGCTGCCCTAACAGGCCTCATCTGGAGATTCAACCACAGTCAGGTCATCCTGAACAAGACCAGGACCGACCACAGGGTCTCAGAGGAGTGGAGGCAGCGGGTGAAGGGTGTGTCTGAGTCTGGCAGCCTCACGCTACAGGACTTGTCTTCTGATCAGACGGGGATATACACCTGTGAACTCAGTGATGACCAGGAGACATACGTAACGAACACCCTTCTGAGGATAAAGGAAGGTCCAGGTAAGGTAGCAGGAAGTCTGTCTGAACAAGAACTGTTATCATCTGTAGTATCTGTAAACATGCCCAAGTATTAATGTGCCTGTAACTAACATGACTCACAGTTTCCAGGCAGCTCAGTCACTGACTGTGCTGAGGTCCGTGATGGAATCAGAAACTATTAATCCCAGACAGGGGTCACAGATTCAAAACCACACCTGTGAACTCGGTAATGACAAGGAGACGAACATAACAATCAGCTTTCAGAGAACAGAGAAAAGTCAAAGTGGATTAGCAGAAGTTAGGATCTCTTAGTTTATATGAGCAAGAACTGTTGTTATCTGTGAGACCTGATGAAATCAAAACATCAGGGGGCATTCAGGGACCTTTGTTGCTCTCTTTCTCTCTCCCCTCATTTCCTGTCTGCATCTCTGCTATCAGCTGTTCATGAGTAAACAAACTAGACAAACTCACTTTCACATTTTACTTTGAAAATATTTGAAATTCAGTCTTTGCAGAGAGTTACTTACAGTTGGAGTGAAAGTTTGGTTGGTGGACAGTTCAGTTAACTGACTCTTTTTCTATTTCAGGGAATTCAGCCAGTGCTGGAAGCATTATAGGCTGGGTGCTTTTAGCCCTGCTGGTCATAGCAGCACCAGCAGCAATAGCCGGCCTGGTAGTCTACTGTAAAAGGAAAAAAGGTAAAACAACATTCTGCCTTTGCTTTTTAGTTATTTTCATGTATGTTGTTGTTCATATAATTGTTGTGGATGTTGTTTGCATAGACGGGTTTCCCATTTACAAACCATCCAGCCACAAAGGTTCATGGACATTTTCACTATTTAGAAATAAAGCAACTTGATGGAAACCAGTCAAAATACTGTTTACAGCAACACCTGTTCATGCAATGCTAAGCGGGACTGTAGGTAAAGTCAGCTCTACAGGTAGAAAGAAATGAACTGTGAGTGTCCCAGAACGTCAGCTGGCAGCTCGGGTTAAGTCACTCGTAACAAACTGGGTCAGTACATGATTTAATAAGTCAGGGTTGCCAACACCTGCTCTCAGGTCCATTCATTTAAACACACAGTAACAGTGTCAGTGTGTGTTTCTCAGAGTCACAACATTTCCCACCTTTACTTTTGTTATTTGTGTAGTTCAAGTCACAGAAACGTCTCCCCATGTTGATACCCTCATAAGCTCTCAGTCACTCTGGTGTGTTTTCTACCTCCTCACTGATCTTGTCTCTCTGAAACCCGTCTATTGATCATATTGTCTTTTGGACATCTCAGGTCAACAAAGAAACAGGCGGAATGAGTCAAACACTGAAGGAACCAGAGAGTAAGTAAATCATCTGTATTAAAATGCTGCACTGTGTTACCTACAGTATCTGATCACCCTGTTAAAGGAGAACATTGCTGTCATGAAGTCGAATTTGCATTTCCGCCAATCGTTTTCTAGAGCATGGCATTTTGTAATTTATTTAATTGATAAACCAACTAACCCTTTCTCCTCTGTTGAACTCTAACTTGTAATTAACTGCCGTCTTAGCTACAAAGAGTGAGCGTCAGACCGACCGGAAGCAGAGTTTGACTAAATGCAGGATATGAAAACATTCAACTCTCTCGATGATATGAGGATAAAAAAGAAAATCTGACCACATCAAATGAAGGAATCATGATTGCTGAGATGGTTTAACTCGCTCTGCAGGAGCTGTTTTAATTAATGAAGGATAAATCATTCTAATAAATTGAGGATTGTTTTGAGTTTCATCTTGATGAGTTTTGGCACTGAATTTTATTTGAATTTGTCTGCAGGAAAATTAAACTTGGAAATGGAGGTTTAAATGGAGCATCATCTCATCAGGATAATGAAAACATAACCGTCGACCCTCTGCTTCAGGGAAATAAAGACTGAAATGGAAAAGTGGTGGAAACAGAAAGACCTGGAGACAAATGAACCTCTGCACTGAGGACTGAAGGATTAAATGATGCACTAACTTTTTGTCTTCCAGTATCTCAGGGAAGGATGGTCTTTGAATTGTGGTTTCTTCTTCGCAGTTTAAAGTTTGGGAATATTGGGATATAATATTGAGAGCCTCGTGAACAAGACCTCCAATTCTGTGTTTTGGAGCCATTTGGCTTCTCGGGGTTAATTAATGAAGGACAAGCACACGCTGCACTGCACTGCTTCTGCACTACAACATGCTTTGCAGGGATGTTTTTGGGACTCCGGCTCCTGAAGTTCAGCATTTTGTTCCTGCCTCATGTCCTGATGCTCCACTCAGACTAAAGGGTAAAGAAGAAGTCATGTTAAAAACAGACTCCCGGAGACTGTCGGACTGGAACAGAGGCGGCTTGTCTGTGAAAAGCACAAGATAGAGAAGTAGGTGGTAAACTTATCAGCCACAGACTTAATGTCTGGAGCTTTGCTACCAGCTGGTGGCTATTTATGATCCAGTGGTTTACTATGGTGCTAAGAAATAGAAACGAAGGCATCAAAACACCCATTTTGGGCTAAATGCTGAAAATGTTCACAGGTAAACGAAATGGATGGGATTCTATGAAGGCACAATTTTCTGCTAACGTTCAAACAGTTTTGGTTATTTATAAAGAGATATATGTACTTCTGTTTTTCTCCTGTCTTTTCTTACTGGTTTGAGCCGAAATGACAGTTATTTGTTTGAGTTTTTGATAGTTAAAATCTGTATAAATAATAACTAAGATTGTTTTTTCTTACAAACTGTAACTTTGTTGCTTATTTAGTCCTGAATATTTAATGTCATAGATGAGTACTGAAAGGGAAACCTCAGCATTTTTCAACCTGGACCCTGTTTTCCCATGTTTGTGTCCGAGTAACTGATGGAAACAACAATTTATTTTTGAATTGGTCCAGTATTGAGTTGGAGCCCGCTCAACAACTAACAGACATCTGAAATGTGACTTTTTTGTAAGAAGTCAGGAGCCACTGTGTTTCCCCCAAATATGACCAGTGTAAGCCGGGGAGGAGTAAGGTCTGGGAGCAGATATTTCATTGGTACAGTGTAATACTTGGGAAGCAAGTCGCCCCTATTTGTAATTTTGGAGAAACTCCTTAATACACCAAATTTCACAAAAGCCAGAAACGTTATTTGTAAAACTGTAATGTGCAAATTCTGTTCTCCGTCTTGCTGCCAGCAGACACACGACCATCACTTTAGGATCCGTTGCTGCCAACTCTAAGCCCTTATTCTTTCTTGTTCTCCATATGGCCAACTTTGCTGTCTCTATTAGATAAGTTAATAGACACACTCTTCTTCTTAATAAAAATCTGTATTTCAATCCTCCAATAAATATGTTTTATTTGATTGATTGATTAGATTTATATGACCGAAGCAGGAGTTCGGTTTGCATTGCGTTTACCGGTCGATCTACGCTCCTACTCTCACCTGTGGTCATGAGCTTTGGGTCGTGACCGAAAGGACAAGATCCCGGATACAGGCGGCCGAAATGAGTTTCCTCCGCAGGGCGGCTGGGCGCTCCCTTAGAGAGAGAGTGAGGAGCTCGGTCACTCGGGAGGAGCTCAGAGTAGAGCCGCTGCTCCTCCACATCGAGAGGAGTCAGCCGAGGCGGCTCGGGCATCTGTCCCGGACGCCTCCTGGACGCCTCCCTGGGGAGGTGTTCCGGGCATGTCCGACCGGGAGGAGGCCCCGGGGAAGACCTAGGACACGCTGGAGGGACTATGTCTCTCAGCTGGCCTGGGAACGCCTTGGTGTTCCCCTGGAAGAGCTGGAGGAAGTGTATTGGGAGAGGGAAGACTGGGTGTCTCTGCTTAGACTGCCGCCCCCGCGACCCGGCCCCGGATAAGAGGAAGAAGATGGATGGATGGATGGATGGATGGATTAGATTATTTTTGTGTATTTGTAGTTTTTAGTAACCAGCACATGAAGTCCAGCTCTTCTTCGTGCGTCGTAAAGTTTTGTTTTATAAAAACATATTTATTTGATTCCATGTTGATGTCTTTATTGTTTTGTATTTTTGGCTGATGGCAGTGCATTGGTGAGTTTATTCACTTTAAAAAGTTTTTGCATTTGTTCAAAAAAGGTTCCTAAAACAGAACAAACTATGATATCAGTCAGCGGAAATAAAAACAGAAGCTATGGGGTCTTTACACAATGACATATCTACCTGTTACCACGCCTTACATCAAGGCATGTTCTTTTCCAATAAATGTTTTCACTCGTCGTCATGGAGCTGCCATCAGTGAGTCTTCACAGTGACGTGTTCTCTGGTATGTATGGTGGATGGTGTCAAATGTGTTGAGATCAAAGTTCCCCCACTTTGCTTAAACTAGGAGTAATCAAGAGTAAATTACATCTAAAATCCTGATGTGAATTGTACATCACAAGAAATTATGTTAAAATTGTGGGCTGCACTATTACTAGCAGTGATGATAACCAACATAACTCATGAAGAAAGGTTGGTAAGAATATTTGGATAACAAAATGGATGTATTTACCAGAACGGAGATTATTAAATGTACGACATGTACGAAATGATGAAATGTAGTGCAGGCGTTTAGTGTTGTACCTCTGCATATTTTCACACAGAAGAAACGGTTCCCCCTCTTCATTAGGAAGCAGAATAAAAGAGGCAAATAAGGAGAGAAGAGGACTTTCTGCAGTGTCTGCACTTGCGTTCAATGTAAACATTATACCTGCTAAACATCAGCATGTCAAGGTGCAAGAGAGACATGCAAAAGAGGTAAAGCACAATTTATGAATTGTAGTGGAGTAGAAGTATATAGTAGCAGAAACTGGAAATACTTACATTTACATTACATTTTGTCATTTAGCAGACGCTTTTATCCAAAGCGACTTTGTGGAACACAATGGAAGCAATATAACAACACAAGGTAACAAAAAGCATAAGTGCATCAAAAAACAAGTCTGATTAAAGCCCAGCACAGTATACAAAGCTAAGGATAGGAAGGGGTTTTTTTGTTTTTTTTGAGCAGAGATGGAAAGGAAGAAGAGTTAGTG
>CM022493.1:6567038-6583175 GCA_011952105.1 Coreoperca whiteheadi | reverse complement strand
ATTTATAGATTTTTTTATTTATTTATTATTATTAGGTTTTTTTTATTTTTTTGCTCGAAATAAACTTCAATCAATCAATCAATCAGTCTTCTATTTTCTCAAGGAAGGATGGTCTTTCAACTTGTGGTTGGAGGAAGAAAAAATTAAATAAAATTAAATTAAAAATTAAATAAAAAAAACAGCAAAGTCAAAATAGAGCTGGACGCTGAAATAATTTGAGGTTTGGGAATATTGGGATATAATATGGAGAGCCTCGTGAACGAGACCTCCAATTCTGTGTTTTGGAGCCATTTGACTTCTCGGGGTTAATTAATGAAGGACAAGGACACGCTGCACTGCACTGCTTCTGCACTACAACATGCTTTGCAGGGATGTTTTTGGGACTCCGGCTCCTGAAGTTCAGCATTTTGTTCCTGCTCTGCCTCATGTCCTGACGCTCCACTCAGACTAAAGGGTAAAGAAGAAGTCATGTTAAAAACACGTTAGAAGATCAGTAAATAAATAAATGCATAACTGCCTACATAGATAAAAGTGTGTGATATATTATTTATGATTTATCTCGTTCTCTCTTGAGAATTATTGTTTTGTTGCTGTCTTTACAGCATCTTGTTGTCTTCGTTCTGTAAATTGTATCAAAGATTTCAAAACATCTTGCCAAAGGAGTGCAGGTGTAGATTCTCCAGCTGGATAACACGGGCACATTTACAGAAAGGTTGATCTGACCTTAGAAATAAATGAATGTAAATGTTGCTGCGTAGCGATAATTAGGAGACTAATTAATGAGATGTGGAAATAGCCAATCTGTGTCTGCTCCTTCCCAAACAGTGTCGTCTAAAGTGACCAGCAGACCAAATTATTGTTCACTGTTTCACAGAGTACCAGGCCACCAAACTACTTCATAGTCTGTGACATCATCAACATAATGGTCACTTTTTATAGCGATCGTTGGTTGTTGGCTGTAGGAGGCACTACAAGCTCGATTCTGGAATGATATATTTTATTGTCTCTATAATATTTTTCTTATAGTCAATTTACAATTTCCTCTTTATGCTTCTTGACTTGCGGTACTCGCTTTCATCTATTTTTTTCTCATACTAAGTTCTTCTCAGGATTTTGTCATATCGTCAGGTATCTATACATACAATATTTGAAAGAATACACCGTGACGGGTTGTTCATGTTCATCCCCAGTGTGTGTCTTTCTGCGATGTGCATAGTCGACCTATTTTTTTTTTAAAACCCAGTTTTTTTTCATGTGTCAGAGATCAGTTGATATTTGCAAGATTGTTTATGTGGTTATTGTGAGTATTTCCTTCTGTTAGCGGTTTTGTATTGGTTATCACGGACCCCACAATTTATTTTTTGAGTATAATTCAATTTAATTCACTTGTGAGAGAGTTGTGAAGCAGGGAGTTTACTATCTGTACCCCTCAGAATGCCTGACTCCCACGCTTATTCCATTCAAGTGCCTGAAGAGCAACGTAACACCACTAACTGCACTTCATGTCTCCCCTGATCTTTACCTCCCGATTCATTTCCCCAACAAAACAAGGTATATAGGGGTGGCATCTCAATAAGTAAAACATATAAAACGTCCCAGGTTACTATTGTAACCATGGTTCCCTGATAGGGAACGAGACGCCGCGTCAGCTGACTTCTGTACTTTAGGTACATACCAGGGGGTCTCATCCTCAAGGTGCCACGAAGGAAACTGGTAACAAAGAGGTGCTTCCCAAGCGAGCAGCCATCCACCAACCTGTGGAATGCTGCGAACGCAGCCACCTACACCTCTCCCCCGCTACAAGTGCAGCGGGGGAGAGTCCAGCCGAAACCCGGCTTCGGAGGAACTCCAGCACTGAAGCCATCGGTCAGTGAACTGGGTCAAGATGGTGCTCCTGGCACCATGTAGTGAAAATTTTCCACTTGCCCATGTATAGTTTCCTCGTGGAGGGGGTTCTAGAGTGTAAGATGGTCTCAACTACCTCGGTAGAGAGACCGGCAGCTCAGAGGTGGTTCCCCTCAGGGGCCAGACCCACAGCTTCAATTTCCCCGGCTGGGGATGAAATATTTCGCCTTGGCAACAGCAGGTCCTTCCTGATGGGAATCTCCCACGGGGGGCCCTCCAGGAGGGCTACCAGGCCCGAGAATCAGATTCTGGCGGGCCAGAACGGGGCTACGAGCAGCAGAGGGGGCAGTGAGCGTTGTCTGGGGATGCGAACAAGTCCACATGTGCTCTGCCGAATCTCCTCCATATCATCTGCACCATCTCGTGGTGCAGTCTCCATTCCCCGGGCCTCTGGCCCTGCCTCGACAGGATGTCTGCTCCCACATCGAGGTACCCAGCTACGAAAAGTGCTCTGAGAGAGAGCAACTTCCCCCGGGACCACAAAAGGATCTGGCGCGCCAGTCTGCACAGAGGGCGCGACCTCAGACCGCCTTGTCGATTTATGTAGGAGACCATTTTCCTCTCTTGGGAAATCGCCGCCAGCAGCTCCTCATGCTGCAGTGACTGGGCTGACGAGCCACCCACGTCACCACCTTCCACGCTCAGGACATCCAGCTCCTCGGAACTGGATCCTCTCTGCGCGGGCTCCACATCCAGGGCGGAAGACGCTGCAGGCTCAGCGCTGCTACCGGATCCCGAATGCATGTAGACTGTTTCAACAAACAACCGACAGTCAGTCGAGAGCACAGCGTCTTTTGTCTCCTCAGAGAGGGCACTTACCTTGCTCACAGTCACCCCTCAGGGCTGACAGAGCCTGCTCTCCGTGCAGACAGCAGACACCATGTGTGTGGCTTCTGAACTTGTCCCCGTTCGGATCGGAAGAAGCCGCGATACGGGCTTCCGGTCCCGAAAATGGGTGGGAATTAGAGGATGAGCCGTGTCCTCCCGTTCTTCTGCCACCGGGCTGCTGCAGCAGCCGCGGGAAGCACACCAAGCGGAGCGAGCTCCCGAGGAGACGCTCAGGCTGCTCGCGGTTAACCTCAAGGGCTGACAGAGCGAGCTCTCAACCCAAAACTGCCAACCAAAACACGTGTGTTGCCGGAGGGGATAATGCCCGGGCAGGGAGGAATGCACTGCCAGAACCGCTTCACACTCGTCATTTCCACAGAGACCCAGCGCGCTTGCTGACGATCAGAAGACTGACGACAACAGTGAGGGCCTCCCTTTGTACCTCCAGTTCCGCCGGCGTGAGTTACGTGTTAATGTTAAACCCAATCAAAATTGATCTAAGTTGATACAGAGATTCAGAGGTGGTCACGCTGAAGGCGTTCCCCGTAGCGTCAGGTGACGCAGCGTTGAAGTTCCCTTGAAAGGGAACATATTTTATATTGCATTCGCAAGTGTGTGGGTGACCAAACTAAGATGCCCTGATGTGCTTGTTGAGGCGTTACTTACTGCTTTATGTTATGTTGGAATAAAATGATCATTAAATATTTCACTGCAAAGTAGGAATTCCTTTTCATACACTCATTTAAATTAAATGAAACTGGGATGTTTGCTGAAACTGACTGGATGTGGCAGAGCCCCTGCCAGGAAACATTTCTGTTGCTGTGCGGGTTTTGACACTAATGTAACGCCATACAGGGGAGGTTGGCCACCCGTTAATCGGCTGCAGATGGACCCGTTAAAATACCTGTGCGGCCCGACCAAGTAAAGTCTGTGTGTGGGAAACACTGCTGGATGTAACCAAACCACCTCCACTACTGAGGTGCTCCCCGTTTTGGAACCAACCGCTCCATCATGGAGAAGGCTGGAGTGTTACTTTCGGTGCGTAAAGGTATGACGTCATTACGTCTACAATTCGGAAAGTGGCCGTGTAACATTTTGATCATACCGGTATTATTGTGAGCGTATGACACACCCCTAAATAGCAGCAACACGGAGTTTTGATCAGATAAAACATTTACACACAGACTGACTCCATAGGTGTCACCATCGCTTTAAAATCGTTCAGGGTTACTATGTTTGGAACTTTAAGATCAGTCTGTATAATGCCAATAAAGCGAAACACTGAATAGTGAAACTTCCCAGATGGCTGAATCAGGATTTCCTCACAGTGAGTAGGCTAACCTTGATACTTTCAGACATCTAGTCAGACCAGTCGGCCGGCCTCGGCGTCACCACTACAGTGGATTCAGACTCTGCACAGTACATAAAAGGGTGTCAACAGAAGGATCCACCACACTGCATTCGGACTCTGCACAGCACATGAAACGGTGTCAACAGAGGATGTTCAACAGCAGGATGACTGGGATCCAGTGTGTCGTGTTTGTGGGGGTCCTGACCTTTCTGCTGAGTCTCGCAAGAGGAGGTGAGTGAGGCGTTCTGATCTTATCTTTCCAGGCTAAACATAAATCACAGATATGTTTAAACTTGGTACATTGTCTTGTCATGGATACATCCTCCAGAGACAGCGGGAATATCAGAAAACATAACAAATGAAGATATATTTATAGTAAAGCTGTTAACCCAAAGTAATAAAAATGTGGTATCCAGCCATTCAGATAGTTTGAATCTGAATGGCTATATGTATATGGACATATTCCACTAGAGTTAGATAGAAAATGTTACAAATTTAATCTTTTTATGGCTGCATAATTCAATCAAATGTAAATAATATAAATCTCCACTAGAGTTTAAAATTAGGTTCTGTGGGTTTGAACAGTGTTTGGCTCCACAGCCTGAGTTTGTACAGACTGACCTAAACAACAAGCTCATACTGAAATCCTTCGCATGACGTTTGATTAAAACAATGTGCCTAAAATCTGCAAATAGATGCAAAAAATAAAAGGTGTCTTTTAATTTAGGTCAAATGTCAAGTGGCAAAGTGCAGATTGACAGTTTTTATTGCACGATAGAAACAAAGTCTCAGATTAGGGAAACATTTGTATTGAGAGTCAAACATAAAGAATCAATAGAGGATAACAAGTGGACTAAAGTAAAAATAAATCTGTTTCGGTAGAGTGCAAAAGAATTCAAAACATCAAGCAGACTTTACTGGAATCTTGCAGAACCTGCCGGGATACATTCCCAAACACACACACACACACACGCAGTGAAACCTGAGTTAGACACTTTCGTTTTCCAGCAGAGTGAATGAGAAACCAGCAGGTAGCAGAGTCTGTAGCACAACCTGCAGCTGTCAACTTGTTGGGGTTGTAAATTCCTGAGGACGGCATTTCATTGTTACTGAAGAACAACAGGCAGCGACTCCATCAACAAAACATCCTGAGATGTTGCTGCAGGAACCCAACCTGTGTTACTCATCTCAGAGCATTTTAGGATTTCTGCCAACTTTCAAATCTTACAACGTTTTTAAATCAAATCTTCATTAAAATCATTTTCAGTGTGTTCCTTTTTTTTAAAGTTGTTTTTATGTCTTTCCAAAAGTATTAAATAGCTTGCAATTATTTTTATTTAGTCAGAGAGTGAAAGTACATGTGTATGTACTGTAAGTACATGTGTATGTCTGACCGTGTGTCCACTGTATGGATTGTGAGCATCTGTATGATCTTCATGTGAGACACAGACATGTGGCTTTGAAAACATGATATATGACTAGTTCAGGGTACATGTGCATGTTGTGTTTCTCATTACCGTCACCGCTGACTCCGGGTTCTCCTGGAGGTTCTCCAGAGTTCTTTCTGATGACTAATATGGTTATTGTTAGTATGAATGAAAGTGCTTCTCATGTTTTATGTAAAACAGGCCCTTCACTGCATTTGAACACAAATGTACTAACACATTTCATTACATGGGCTGTTGGTTAGATGCCCAAAATAATATAACTCAAGCTGGCGGGGGCCAGGCCTCTCTGCTTACTGTACAAAAACACTTTATAACTTTCTTCACTGATTTTGGTGGGACTGGATCATATTTTATGGAGAGTGGCTGAATAACTTAGACTGAGGGAATATTTTCTGGTTCTCCCTCTGAAGCCCTCCAGCTGCTCTGCCTCAACTCTCGGGGATTTAAGTTCAGAGCTCTGGGCCTGAAAACCTCCTCCCGGCGGTCCAAAGCTCACGAACACCAACACTCCCCCGGTGCTCTGAGCAGCCGGTCTGGCCAGTTAGCAGTAGTTAGCGATTACTTTAGCAACAAGTGCAGCCATCTGTCCATCAAGAAACTGACTACCTTTACTTCACAACCGAAAAAGCACTTTCTGCGAAACACACTGAACAACCTCCAAGAACTTGAGGAGGAGTCCTGAAGAGAGCGGCCAAATAGCTTAGACTGAGCGGGTGGACGGCCGCTTCCCTAAACTTTGTGGGCGTGCTGTGCCTGGAGCAGATCATGAACAGATGACCGTATAAGAACATCCGTGTCAAGCTGCAACGTCAGCTCGCCACGAATGTAGAAACCCAGTATTCAAAGCAGCCTGAAGCCTGATCTCTTTGCTCACACGGAATAGTTTCACATACGTTGACCTCATTATTTGAAACTTTGGCCACATTTCACATAAACATCCGACATGGGAACATTATACATGACAGAAAAGTCACATTGCAAGTTGGACGCTTAGTGGTGGTGACCTTTAAGTCATGTGACCGTGGCGTTGTTTGTTTATAGCCTGACGTTATTTACGTTGCCATTTTACCTGAAATGAACTTGGATTATGTCTCTTTACCTGATGTTGCAGATGCCGAGGTGTCCTGTGTTGTCAAGGAGAGCTGCATCTTACCGTGCAGCTTCCAGTACGGCGCTGACGTGGTCATCCACTGGATTAATGAGACTGCAGGAAATCCTCATGCCCACTCCTACTACCAGAACCAAGACCAGCCTAAACACCAGGACCAGCGCTTCAGAGGCAGGACATCACTGTTCACAGACCAGATCTCCAGAGGAAACGCCACGCTCCGGCTGACAGGGGTGCAGGTTCAGGACCAGGGCAGATACAAGTGCTACACCAGCACCACAAGTGGCAACAAGGAGTCATTTATCAACCTAAAAGTGGACGGTACGAGAAACACACAGAAAACACAAGAAAACATTGAACAGGTGTGTTTTTCTACACACAGTTGCCGGTTTATTGGGTACACCTTAAAACGAATGCAGCCTAATACAAAAGCCCTGCAGGCTGCAGTGTTTACTGCTGAGTTGCGTTGAGTTATACAGAGAGGTGTTTCTGTTATTTAGCCTGCCCTCACTGATGTAAATGGGGTGGACAAAATAATAGAGATTAATAGGGTATTCTTCTTCTTTTCCTTTCGGCTGCTCCCTTTCAGGGGTCGCCACAGCGAATCATGCGCCTCCATCTAACCCTGTCCTCTGCATCCTCTTCACTCACACCAATTAACTTCATGTCCTCCCTCCCTACATCCATAAATCTCTTCTTTGGTCTTCCTCTAGACCTCCTGCCTGGCAGCTCCAACCTCAGCATCCTTCTACAAACATATTCACAGTCTCTCCTCTGAACATGTCCAAACTGGCAATAGTCTAATGTGCATCAGTGCACATATTGTATCCTGTTAACACAAGACAGAAACATTCTTTGATTTCTTTTCTCACAAATTTGTTAAGGATTTGTTATTATGTTGATTGCAAATCAGCCAAAAATGTCTGAAATAAAAACACTTTTTCACATTTTCTATATAGAATATCTGTTTTGCGCCCCTTGTTAAACCTTTGCTAAAGCAATTTCATGTAAATAAAGTACATATTTTATTTCTGCAGCTCCGGTCCGTAAAGTCGACATCCAGCAGGTGGAAAACAGGATCACCTGCGGCTCAGAGGGGATCTACCCTGAGCCCGAGCTCACCTGGTCCACCAGCCCTCCGTCCAGCGTGACCTTCAAGAACACAACCACAGTCCAGCGGACTGAACAGCAGCTCTACAGCATCAACAGTTCTCTGATACGTTCAGACAGTGTTCCTGATCTGGACTACAGCTGCACCGTCAGCACTCGCAGAAACAGGAGGAGAGCCACTTTGTCTAAAACAAGTAAGTGTTTCTAAGAAGAGCTGCAGGCACTGTGGACCTTTATTCAACTAATGTGGGTCAGGACGCCTTAAACTGCTGCTATGATGTGTTCATAAAGCCAAGGCCACATTACCATTGCAATTAGTTATAGTTATAATAATAGATAATGTTCAGAATGTATAATCAAAATCTGGAGCCAGATGTGCTTAAAAATATAATTTTACCAATTTTTCGTGTTTGTTTTATCATTTCAGCTTCTGTCAGTGGTTCAGACTCTGAAACAACAACGATCCCCTGCACTTCCTCAAACGCTGCCCTAACGGGCCTCATCTGGAGATTCAACCACAGTCAGGTCATCCTGAACCAGACCAGGACCGACTCCACGGTCTCAGAGGAGTGGAGGCAGCGGGTGAAGGGTGTGTCAGAGTCAGGCGGCCTGACGCTACAGGACTTGTCTTTGAATCAGGAGGGGATATACACCTGTGAACTCAGTAACGAGGAAGAGACTTACGTAACGAACACCCTTCTGAGGATGAAAAAAGGTCAAGGTAAAGCAGAAGGTAGGATCTCTTAGTTTATATGAGCAAGAACTGTTGTTATCTGTGAGACCTGATGAAATCAAAACATCAGGGGGCATTCAGGGACCTTTGTTGCTCTCGTTCTCTCTCCCCTCATTTCCTGTCTGCATCTCTGCTATCAGCTGTTCATGAGTAAACAAACTAGGCAAACTCACTTTCACATTTTAACATTATAATATTAGTTTCTTTACACACTGAAATTCAGTCTTTGGAGAGTTACTTACAGTTGGAGTGACAGTTTGGTTGGTGGACAGTTCAGTTAACTGACTCTTTTTCTATTTCAGGGAATTCAGCCAGTGTTGGAGGCATTATAGGCGGGGTGGTTGTAGCCGTGTTGCTCGTAGCAGCAGCAGTAGTCGGCCTGGTAGTCTATAAAAAGAAAAAAGGTAAAAAACATTCTGCCTTTGCTTTTTAATTATTTTCATGTATGTTGTTGTTCATATAATTGTTGTGGATGTTGTTTGCATAGACGGGTTTCCCGTTTACAAACCATCCAGCCACAAAGGTTCATGGACATTTTCACTATTTAGAAATACAGCAACTTGCTGGAAACCAGTCAAAATACTGTTTACAGCAACACCTGTTCATGCAATGCTAAGCGGGACTATAGGTAAAGTCAGCTCTACAGGTAGAAAGAAATGAACTGTGAGTGTCCCAGAACGTCAGCTGGCAGCTCGGGTTAAGTCACTCGTAACAAACTGGGTCAGTACATGATTTAATAAGTCAGGGCTGCCAACACCTGCTCTCAGGTCCATTCATTTAAACACACAGTAACCGTGTCAGTGTGTGTTTCTCAGAGTCACAACATTTCCCACCCTTTACTTTTGTTATTTGTGTAGTTCAAGTCACAGAAACGTCTCCCCATGTTGATACCCTCATAAACTCTCAGTCACTCTGGTGTGTTTTCTACCTCCTCACTGATCTTGTCTCTCTGAAACCCGTCTATTGATCATATTGTCTTTTGGACATCTCAGGTCAACAAAGAAACAGGCGGAATGAGTCAAACACTGAAGGAACCGGAGAGTAAGTAAATCATCTGTATTAAAATGCTGCACTGTGTTACCTACAGTATCTGATCACCCTGTTAAAGGAGAACATTGCTGTCATGAAGTCGAATTTTCATTTCCGCCAATCATTTTCTAGAGCATGGCATGTTGTGATTTGTTTAATTGATAAACCAACTAACCCTTTCTCCTCAGCTGAACTCTAACTTGTAATTAACTGCCGTCTTAGCTACAAAGAGTGAGCGTCAGACCGACCGGAAGCAGAGTTTGACTAAATGCAGGATATGAAAACATTCAACTCTCTCGATGATACGAGGATAAAAAAGAAAATCTGACCACATCAAATGAAGGAATCATGGTTGCTGAGACGGTTTAACTCGCTCTGCAGGAGCTGTTTTAATTAATGAAGGATAAATCATTCTAATAAATTAAGGAGTGTTTTGAGTTTCATCTTTACATGTTTTGGTGCTAAATTTTATTTTAATTTGTCTGCAGGGAAATGGAACTTGAAAGAGGTTTAAATGGAGCATCATCTCATCAGAATTGTGACAATTCTCTGCTTCAGGGAAATAATGACACAAATAGAGAAGAGGTGGAAACAGAGTGATCTGGAAACAAATGAGCCTCTGCACTGAAGGATTAAATGATCTTTTTGTCTTCCAGTATCTCAGGGAAGGATGGTCTTTGAATTGTCGTTTCTTGTTCACTGGGAACTTAAAGTTAAAAATATAAAATGAAATAAAAACAGCAAAGTTCTATATTTATATTTTACTTTATGACCGGGCATTTGATGATGACCCTGAAAATGAGCAAACCATTAACTCGCTGCCATGGGTTTCACTACATTACCCATCTGCAGTATCCTGTCAAATATAACATTTTAAATTCATTTTTTGATAACCAAAATGTTTACTCATGTTATCCTATGTATAGCAGGTCAGGAATGGTATTAACATAGGATTTGATTTCTTATTTAAAGAATTTTCATAGACTGTTGGGAAATTCTACTTTGCTCAAACTTACAAAATGTACTCTTTTTTTTTAATCATGTGTTGAGAGCTGAACGCTGAAATAATTTGAAGTTTGGGAATATTGGGATATAATATTGAGAGCCTCGTGAACAAGACCGGGGACGGGGTCAATTCATGAAGGACAAGGACACGCTGCACTGCACTGCTCCTACACTACAACATGCTTTGCAGGGATGTTTTTGGGACTCCGGCTCCTGAAGTTCAGCATTTTGTTCCTGCTCTGCCTCATGTCCTGATGCTCCACTCAGACTAAACGGTAAAGAAGAAGTCATGTTAAAAACAGACTCCCGGAGACTGTTGGACTGAGGCAGCTTGTCTGTAAAAAGCACAAGATGAAGGCACAATTTTCTGTTAAACCAGATTAAACCGTCGGTACAATCGGCACAAACTCACAGACAAGACGTTTAAAAGTGGAAAGGTTCCGGAGCTGCTGTTGACCGACTGAATTATTGTCTAAACCGCTCTATTCGCATGCTGTTGTTCCTCGCTGCGTATTTCTTTTAGACGTGTTTGGGTTGAACTTTTTTGGTTTTTGAACTGAGTTACCTTGATCAACTGTGTCTCCTGTACAATCTCTAAGTGAGCTCTTGCCGAACATCTTTCGTTCGAAACTGAAACGAGCAAAGTGTGACATTGATTTTTATTTTATTCATTCCTAACTTCACCATTGCAAACTTTAAAATTGAATCATATTTATGTGGAATATTTCCAAATAGTTTTTTTGTCATCAGCGAGTCCTGACTTGTTACACATGTACCTTAGTTCTAGTTTAGCATTTGTTTTGTTTTATTTTGACCTTATCTGTAAATGTAAAGTTAGAGAAGTGACATAAATAGCTTTGACAAAAGATGATCGTTGTTTTCAGTTTCTGTAACACCATCAGCTATTTATTCTTCAGTCTACAAAAGGAGGTCTGACTGTAAAACCTCCTACTTGTTCCTGGATTGTCTCTTATCTGTGGGGTTTTTTGTAAACACAAATGGTGACGTTTTAAACCCAAACTTGATCTAAATATTTGTGTCATACAACACGCAGTTCTTATGTAAAGTCAAAAGGGGTTATTTATAGGCCTACAAATAAATAAAATGATGAAAAATGTCTCTAATTATAGTTGTTATATTGCAGGTTTTTCCTCTTCATACCTTAATATCTTCATAAAACTTTATTTTTTTTTTAAATCAACTACACACAAAGTAACTTTCTCAATCCTCTAGTCAAGAAATCGTTTATTTTCTGACTCTCAGAGACGATGAATTAAAACTTCAAACCTTGGATTTCACACGCTGATGTTACACACCTGTGTTGTTAGCTCAAATCATAAATCAGGTGCGGTCGCATGCACACTAGTATCCTGCTTATGGTCAGTGATTTTGGAGGATCCCAAACATGTCTTACATATGTACACATCATATCCTGGATGAGGTCTTTTCCAGGTTTTGAGACACCTGATTTACCTGGAGCTTTACCTCCGACGGAAACCGGGTCCTGTGAACAGCTGGTCCAGGTTTCTGATCATTCTTTGCTGGTACAGAACATCGTGGCTGAGACGGGGAGAAATCAAGACACAACACAGATGATCAGAGACCTGGACCCTCTTATGATCATGTATACAGGGATGTGAATAACCAGGTCTCTCATGTTGCATGTAAACATATCGCTGCTGAGGCTTCATCACTCTGTTAGTGTTGGACGATCTGCTGTGGAGCATTTGTTAATGTGTTAATATTACAGATTTCCTGCATCACTAACTGAATGCACGTAGGTTCCCTTGACAGCACGACGCGTACAGTTTGCAACAGGCCGACCGTGACTGCACGGCTTCGTTCGGTTGCATATTAACGCGCGGCTCAACAAGCCTCGGAAAACGATTTAAGCCAAAACCCTGAACATAAACTCCTCCGGAGCAGGTTGTGTGTTCAGCATAAGTTACCATGGTGATCTAGCCAGGTTAAAGGAGAGCCACCTTCGTGACCCTGAAAACTTGGCTTTAGGCTCAACATAGCTGGCTAAGCCACTAATCTTGCTTTGTACATCGGGCGGACTGGCCATCTGGCATACTGGGCACTTTCCCGGTGGGCCAACGTGCTTTTTTGGGCAATTTCTTTTTTTGGCCGATTGACAGGCCCTTAAAAGTGTTAGGCCTCGATCGGCGGCCCAATGTTTTTTCAATTGACACTCGGCTGCTGGCCCAAAACACTTTAGTCAAAAATATCACGTAGGCTAGGTGTTCTTCCTTCTGACAGACGCGGCCCATTGGTTGTTTTCTTGATTGACACTGGACTGGCCCAATCATATCTTTGGACAGCACCATCTATGGGATTTCAGCCTGCATGCAGGGTCAGTGTGATCATGGAGAAGAAACGCAACGGAGGTGCAGAGAAGCTGGCTCTTCACACAAATGTTTTTAAAGAGTAGGAGTTGGTATACATATTCAGGGCAGGGGAGCTCAAGAACGGGTGGTGTTTGTGATCTTATGTGGTGGTGGGCCGGTCTGGGCCAAAATGCAAGGGCTGATTTTAGGTCCTAGTCCATCCCTGCTTTGTAGTACACCCCCACTGGTTTCAGCCTCAGCAAACGTGAACTTTTATCTCACTCTGACTGTCTGTGTCGTGCTTTTTGGTTCAAGCTCGCTGTTTTCTCTGAGCTGTTATGAGTTCAGCTGGGGCGGTTGCAGATTTGTTATCCGAACACAGCTCCTTCTCGGCAGGTTAAGACATGAGTCCCCAGAAGCAGGTCGCAACATGAATCTTGCTGTAACGGCCATTCCCATGCCACATTTTTCCTCTCCCTTTCTCTTTCCAATGCAGAGCTGCTCCGACACATGAACTTTAAACAGGAGGATGACTGGGGTCAAGTGGGCCCTGTTTCTGCTGGTCATGACCTTCCTGTGGACGTCGACTGTTGCCAGAAAAGGTGAGCGAGGTCGTCCTCGACCCATCTGATCTTATTCCAGGCATGAATATGTTCAAACTGGTACTTTCAACGCTACATTGTATTTTAATGCCAATTTTCATAACTTTTGATTATTGTATTTTTTTTTTATTGGACGTATCCAAGGGCAGACGGCATTCTTTCACAGTAACTGAGGGCTCACAGAGTTATGGCAGCCTATTTGCCACAACAACAACAACAAAAATAACCGCTCATGCTGGCAAATGTATGCTTTGTGCTGTAATACGAACCTTGAAAAGTGATTGTTGAAATGTTTTGGTTATCCACACATGATAAACGGGGGCCTGCTTCTTTTGTGGTTGAATGAAAGTACTGTTGTTGGTGCCTTTAGTAGCACATCTGTTTGAAAAGCAAGTTATTGACTATTAGATGTTACAAGATCATGTTTAATTTACATAAGCCTTGAATACACATACCTAGATTTATAAGAAAAAGTAAAAAGAAGTTTTGATGCAAACTATGAAACGAACATCCCTTTTTGTCTGAGGGCCAAATGGTTTTGTTGGAGGGGCGGATTTGGCCCACATTTGCCTACAACTGGCACACAAGCAAACAATGAATTAAGACAAAGTTTTCTTTCTGACCCTGTTTCATTAAGCCCATGGCAACCTGGATATGCTACATGGAGTTCTCCGACAGAAACCAGGATACTGTGGCATGTAAAACAGCTGATCCAGGTTTCTGATCATCCTTTGTTGGTACAGAGCATCGTGACTGAGATGGGGAGAAATCAAGACACAAAACAGAAACCTGGATACTCTTATGATCATGCAGTATTATCAACAACCAGGTTTCTCATGTTCTATGTAAACATGCCATTCTGAATACGATCAAAACCAGGATAAACTTCAGGACACTAACGCACATGTAAACGCACTCATAGTGGAGCACTGATTTCAGATAACAGAATGCAGGAAAAGGCGTGAGCACATGGCACCTTCAACAATCTGTCGGAGGAACAAAGCAACTGGGCTGGTATATGTCGAGAGTGGCTGATGAGGGAATAAGGTGATTGCAGGGGGAGATGGGAGTGGGAGGATTTTGAGGAAAGGTCTGAGGGCATCTAGTGGACGGAAGGAGAATGGCAACAGAAAGCATTGGCGTGGTGGAAGAGAGAGGTGACTGAAGGGAGGGGAAGAGAGGAAGAATGAGCAACAGGGCTGAAGCAGGTGTTGTGTTTAGTGGTAGAAGTATTCAGATCTTCTAATAAAAGCACCAACACCACACTGTGGAAATACTGTTACAAGTAAAAGATCTGCAGGCAAAACTTACAAGAAAAAGTATTAGCATCAAAATATACTTAAAGTACCAAAAGTAAAAGTACTCATTATGCAGAATGGCCCTTTTCAGAATAATATATATTATATTATTAAACTGTAATTGTGGTGGATGCATTAATGTGTTCATTAGTGGTGGAACGGAACTAAATACATTTACTCAAGTACTGTACTAAAGGACAAATTTGACGTACTTGTTCTTTACTTGAGTCTTTTCTTTTCATGCCACTTTCTACTTTTAATACTTTAATTTTGCTGATTATACTGACATAATTCACTAAACAACATTTTAAATGCAGGACTTTTACTTGTCCCCTCCTTGAACCGCCACCTTATTGTGGTGGAGGGGTTTGCATGCCTGAATGAACCTAGGAGCTATGTTGTCTGGGGCTATTGCCCCTGGTAGGGTCTCTCAAGACAAACAGGTCCTGGGTGACAGACCAGTCAAAGAGCGCTTCGAATCCCTCTTACGGCGAATTTGAAAACTGTGTCTGACGTCGCCCGGTACGACGCAACCGGGGCCCCACCCTGGAGCCAGGAGCGGGGTTGGGGCTCGCATGCGAGCGCCTGGTGGCCAGGTCTTGCCCCATGGGGCCCGGCCGGGCTCAGCCCGAACGAGCGACGTGGGGCCCACCACCTGCAGGAGGAACCGTAAGCGGCCGGTGCTGTGTGGATTGGGTGGTAGTCGAAGGCGGAGGCCTCGGCGACCCAATTCATGGACACGGAATCTGGCTCTAGGGACATGGAATGTCACCTCGCTGGGGGGAAAGGAGCCTGAGCTGGTGCGGGAGGTTGAGAGATACCGACTAAAGATTGTCGGGCTCGCCTCCACGCACAGCTCCTCTCTCGAGGAGTTGGGTTCAAATTACAGTTTAATAATATAATATATATTATTCTGAAAAGGGCCATTCTGCATAATGAGTACTTTTACTTTTGGTACTTTAAGTGGACTCTCTACTACTCTGGAGTTGCCCGCGGTGAGAGGCGTCGGGCTGGTGTGGGCTTGCTTATAGCCCCCCAGCTCAGCCGCCATGTGTTGGAGTTCACCCCGGTGAACGAGAGGGTCGTTTCCCTGCGCCTTTGGGTTGGGGATAGTTCTCTCACTGTTATTTGTGCTTACGGGCCGAAAGGCAGTGTAGAGTACCCGACCTTCTTGGCATGCTGGAAAGTGCTCCGACCGGGGACTCCGTTGTTCTACTGGGGGACTTCAATGCTCACGTGGGCGGCTACAGTGATACCTGGAGGGGCGTGATTGGGAGGAACGGCCCCCCGGACCTGAACCCGAGTGGTGTTCTGTTATTGGACTTCTGTGCTAGTCATGGTTTGTCCATAACAAACACCATGTTCAAGCATAAGGGTGTCCATCAGTGCA
>CM022493.1:6543432-6555939 GCA_011952105.1 Coreoperca whiteheadi | reverse complement strand
ACAGTCAGGTCATCCTGAGCCAGACCAGGGCCGACTCCACGGTCTCAGAGGAGTGGAGGCAGCGGGTGAAGGGTGTGTCTGAGTCAGGCGGCCTCACGCTACGGGACTTGTCTTCAGATCAGGAGGGGATATACACCTGTGAACTCAGTAATGACGAGGAGACGAACATAAGCAACACCCTTCTGACCACAGAGAACGGTAAGATGAAGTCCAAAAACTGCCATTTAAACCATCAGCATGAAATGAACAGGTTTAAGATTTGGGCATGGTTTTCGAACAGTGGTGTAATTCAGGGGGGAGAAAACGTGAGACAAACGGGTTTACTAAACAAAGTAATTTACTTGCAATCAACAGCAGCGAAGCACACGGGGGCCGTCCCAACATCCAACCAGTAGAGGAAGTAACTTCGTAGGTGGTTGCTAAGGTATCATAGGTCTTTGTTAAGGCTTTGTTGGGCGGTGGTTGCCATGTGGTTGTTAGGGCTTTGCTAGGTGGTTGCTTGGGTGTTTGTTTTTTCGCTGGGGTGTTGATAGGTGGGTTGGTGGTGTAACTGAATCTATGATTGCTTTAAACATGAGGATAATCTAACAGTTGAGTGATCTGTGTGATGAAACTTTGAAGAATCGATGCATCCGTATACATGAAAGCGTATCTGCTCTGTGAGCTGGACAGGTGAACACTCTCCAGAAGTTCTTCAAGCAAACAATGACGGTGCACTGGTGGAAGTTTGGTTAGTAGAAAGTTCAGTAAACTAAGTCTTTTTCTGTTTCAGCCAGTCAAACTGATGCACGCCTTATTGGGGGTGTCGCTGTTGGAGCCGCTGTGGTTGTATTGATAACAGGTCTTGTCTTGTACTGCACATATAAAAAAAGGTAAGAAAACACACATTCTGTCTTCACCTGCTAATTATGTGTTCTGTATGTACTTTGTTCTGATGATTGATGTGATTTGGACACAAACATGGGATTAATCCACACTCAAACCTTACGGTAAGTACATTCTCCGTAGTGAATACAGAAGTGAGTACTTTCACGATGAGTTTACATTTCCCCAAATCATTTAGCTGTACTTCATCAACTTAATAATAATTGCCTAATCACTCAAATGCAGCTTTCTCTTCAGTTAAAATGAACTGCTGTCTCTGCAAAAATGTTGACCTAAATAAAAAAAAAAAGACACAAGCAGAGTGTAACATAACTAACAACTAATCGAACAAGATAACATCTGGCTCAGTATTTGAAGATCCAACCGAATCAAATGAGGGCTTCTTGTTTGCTGCACAAATTAATTTTATTCAGCACGTTTTGTTCTTTATACTGAAGTTTGTATTTCACCAGTGGATTCTGTTCAGTTTTGTTTGCAGGAAAAAGAAAATGAATGAAAACAGACCGTGTGAATGTGCAGAAGAAGCAGACTTGACAGGCTAATGAGCCCCTGAGTAGCCTAACCACCTACAAGATGCTGCAGTGAAATCAGGGTCACGCTTTGCTGCTCTGCATCTACTACTGCAGCAAGCAGTTCAAAGCCTTCAGTGCCTCCAGAGGGATCCGTGTGAAGCCTCATAAACTACCTCAAGTGATGTCACTTGAGTCAGCGTCGGTTGGGGGCCAAAGACTACAAGTTTGAAAATGAAAACAATCTGTTGGTGTGGAGATAGAAAGCAGTGAGCTCCAGGCTCCAGGCACCAGGCTCCAGGCTCTAGGCTCCATTAGCTGCTATTGGCATGGCACGAGCTGAATCTCCTACTGAACTGTCGGGCTATGGAGTTGCATTATGGGCAATGTAGGCACCTGGTTTTGACTTAGAAGAATCAAAAAAAAAAATTTGATTTTTATCCTTTAAAAAAAAAAAATCCTGTCCATCATGAGTCCGATAATGTTGTAGAATGTGAAAGTGGTGTAGTCCTTTAAGTCCTTTGTTATTTAAACAATTTTTAACTCTATTTTTTCATTACACACACACACAAGCACAAACACGGCCTATAGAGATGCATTTATCATGGAGTGATGTCATAGCGATGGGTACCACATAGGCACTCCAAGCAGTTGGGGATTTGGTTGCTCAAGGGCACCTCGGCAGTGCCCAGGATGTGAACTGGCACCTCTCCTGCTACCAGTCTACACTACTGACTGACTATGCACTGAGCTACTGCCGCCCGTACTTTTAGGAAAACTACCAGCATCCCTAGCTAGCGACATGATGCACTCCAGTTCAACAGAGCCACCCACGATGACCTCAGTAATAAACATAAAGTCCAATTATCACCCTTCTGTCATGGCAACAAAATATAACTCAGTATTTTGTGTATGGGAGAAATGTCATGACCCTCTTTCCAGCTTCGTTCCTGTATGTGTCAGAGTTTGTGGTAATTCTACAAAGATTTCTGCAAATAAAAAAGTGGATAAAGTCTTGTTTCTCAAATTTTAAAGGGTGTTGAACTCTTTTTTTTTTCCTGCTGATCTGGACCTGTATTATACAACTATTAACACTTAAGCTGTAAAGAGCCAGTTTAGGGATTTAAAAGTTCTCTCTTGGTTGAGCAATAAGACACAATTATCAAGTGACTAACAGCTAGAGGAGTAGCCTTGATGATTATTTATATCTAGCCAATCAGAGACAAGGATTTAACCAGGGCGGCCGTGGCTTGGTGGCAGAACGGTTGCCTCCCAATCGGAAGGTTGGCGGTTCGATCCCCCAGCCATGCGCCGGAGCATCCTTGAGCAAGATACTGAACCCCAAAATGCTAAATGTAAATGTAACCTACATCTGCCAAATACCCTTACATTTTCCTCAGTGATGTGTTGTTCTGCAAACACTTTGGATGTTAATTTTGTGTGTGACATCCTTAATAGGTTAAGTAACTACAATGTATTTATATATATATATATATATATATGAATGGTTAACCAGGACCGCTTGGTGCGTTTCAGAGGCAAGAAGGAATCTCCAGCGGCAGGTGAGTTTTTCAGGCGGCAGGCAGAGCGAGGACAGGTGGCTCGAGTAGATCAGAGTCAAGCAGAAGCTCGGAGTCTGAACCTGGGCACAAGGGACAATGCGGTTTTTCAGATGAGCAGGGGAAAAACTCCTCGCAACAGGATCAGACGCCAAGACGCATACCGCAACCTGCCGAAGACTGAACCCCTGAGCTGGGTGTTTGCTGCTGGGTCTGCAGGTGAGGGAGCAGCGGATGAATTGCAGGTGTGTCAGACACCTGACACACACACACACACACACGTGGGAGAGGAAGCAACGGGGGGGGGCAGAGAGATGACAAGAAAGCAGGCGTCAAAAACGTCCCTCAAAAGTGTGTGTGTTCTCCTCGGTTTGTGTGCCGCTATCTCGGATCTACTCTCAAGAGATCTCTGGAGCTTTCTTAAGTCTTAACAGCATTTTTAGGTCATCTTTGATCAATTTTACAGATAAATTGAATCAAATTTGCGAGGAAAATCAGTTTTATCCTTAAAATATCGCTATGTAAATATATAATAAATAAATATATAATATATAAATAACCCTTTGATTTTGAGAAATGATGGTATAAGAGTACAGCTAACTGACTGGGGCATGTTTTGAATTGTACTGTAATTTTTTGTACAAAAACCACCAGGATATTCTACTCAGTGCTGCTTCCCAGGGAGATGTGGGTACATGTAAAACAAGCAATAAGAGTTGATCAATAACTTTATTAATTCTACCGTAAAATATCCTGCCTCAATACCAACTTTGGCACAAATCTTTCATTATTCAATTGGAGGGATCTTGACAAAATGCTTTCTACAGTATGTAGTGATGTAAAAGCACTTATCAGATTATTTTAAATCTCTAATATTGATATTGTATCGGTCAAGATCTTTATGATCAGAGATGCTTGGAGTTAGATTTTTCACAAAAGACATTCCAAATTCGACCAGGATTTTTCTACCTTTTTCGCTCGTGACTCCTCATAAAAATGCAGTATCTAGTCCAGGCTCCTTGTCAAATATCAGGTGTCTACGAGTTTTGAGCAGTTCAACCCTAAACTTGTGTTTCATTTAAATACACAAACTAGTTGAGGCCCAAAGAAGTAAAATTATCAAATATTTCACATTAATTATAAGGTTTTATCTCACGTTTTGGTCAAAATTGAGTTATTCTTATTCTATGACAACCTATTAACATTATGTGAGGTCTTTTTTTAAGTTGTATGCATTTTTGGACTTTTTTTTTCCAGGAAACAAAAAAGGTTTTATCTCCAAAGTCAAACTCTAACTTGGTTTTATATGGTTCTACCTGTGAGTCAATCAGCACTTCGAATGAACACAAGAGGACCGATCAGGTTTCTGCTTCTTTGTCAGGAGACACGCACAAGAGGAAGTGAGGTGGAGGGAAGACGGAGAGTTCCAAAGAAGCAGCGGGAAGAAATCAGGGAGGATCGGTTATGTTGCATTTCGAATCAGAAATCCTGCCTGACAAAGTGTTCTTGGATGCTATCGGTTACCCAAACACATTCAGTGCAGACGTTGTTGGAAAATTGGACACAGCTCGTTTGTGTGTGTAGACATGGTTTTAAGTGTGAGCGATCAGAAATTGTGGAAAAGAACCCAAGTGTAGTCAGTTTGGGGGGCGGGGGAGTCATGAAGCATGGAAAGCAGAGTGTCAGAGAGAAAGAGATGGGAGTCATGAGGATGAGGTCCAGGAGAAGGCTAATGTTACGTGCTGACGAGGTAAGGAGGACCCAGTTGCAGACAGTAACTGAGGAGTGGAGTCTTTATTGTCTCTTGCCATCAGGTAGACAGGTGAACTCGAAAAAACAGGCAGGAAAACAGGAAAACCAAGGTGCATGACAAAAAATCCACGACGAGAAGAAGTAGGGGCGAAACCACGGAGGGCAAACACTTGGGAAGGCAAACACATACATACAATGATCCAACCCAGAGACAGGGAAACACAGAACTAAACACATTTAGGGGAGGTGAAGGCAACGAGGCACAGGTGCAGGACAAACACAGGTGAACACAATCAGGGAATCAGGGACAGGAAGCAAGGTAGGCCGAGACAGAGGGAAAACAGACATCTACCAAAATAAAACAGGAAGTAACCAGACTGAAAACACGAACAAAACGGACAAATGCAAAATAAGGTCAGAACTAACACATGACGCTAGGAGAACTAATGTGATCTAGGAAACATCAGAATAAACAAAACACACACCCCCAAAACACACCCTCTCAGACCCACAACATAACAGCTAAGCCACGAGGAAGCAGCTAGGAAATTAAAGATTCAAGATGTAAATCGGGTAGGAAATGTGCTGAATATTGCTTGTGTAACGACAAGATAAAGTTCTAAGCATTTCTGGCCATGGTGATTAACTGTGCTGCTGAGGCGGAAAGGAAATCTGAGAGAAAAGATGTATTTATTGATGCTGTGACAACGTTTTTGGATACCTGGAGAGCAAATGAGGCTTGAAGAGGCTTTCAGAGCCTAGAGTGAGTAGTTTAGTTTCATTAGAAAATGAAGGACGGGGAAGAACTTATCTATTCTTTTTTTAAGAATTTAGATTAGATAGGAAATTTAAGTGTTAGTTTCAATCCAGTAGAAGGCGGTAATGCAAACCAACCTCTCAAAGCAACGAAGAAGAATAATTCAATCTTTATTGTCACATACACAATCATACACAGTACAATGTCTAGTGAGATTAAATCTCTGCATTTAACCCATCCTAATTATCAGGAGCAGTGGGCAGCTGAATCGCCCAGGGGCAATTTGAGGTTCAGTGTCTTGGCCAAGGACACTTTGACATGTGGCTGGGGGGAGCCTGATCTCATTTGTTAGCTTAATTTATTACATTGGCATGGCACATTTGTCAGAGACGTAATACAAAAAAAAACATTAATCTCATACATGGGGATGAGATGCATCGTACCAGAGTTAGCTACTAACTTATTTACATCTGTAGTCTCTGAGCAGGCCGACAGAAACACTAATTACTAATTTCTCTGTTAGAGAATATAATGATAGATTCAAATGAAATAAAAACAAACAAAGAAAAAAGAACAAGTATATAAAAATATAATCTAACACTGATGAGAACGATACAAAAACTGCAGACTTCTGCATTCTGACATCAACCACCATGATAAAGTATCATGTGAAAATAATTCCATCAGTGTGGAGGTGCAACACAAAGAAATACAGAGATAACCACAGCCTAAATAAAAACAAATAATAAAGAAAAACTAAATCCAGACTCACGTCCAGATCCAGGTCCAGGGGGAGGAGGTGGCTGAGTGTTAAGCAGAAGGAGTCTCAGTGTGTCTGCAGAGCCAGTAGAAGGACGGAGCAGCAGCAGAGCAGATGCACCGATGATACTCCGTCACATCCAGAGGAACACACAGGGATGATGGTGGACTCGACCTTGTGTCCGACAGTGGAGCTGATCTCAGAGCAGTTCAGACCGCAGCACTGAGAGTCGTCTCCACTTGCTGTGATTCCTCCGTCAGTCGCTGCTGGATGAAGCTCTCCTCTCCGCCTCCCACTAACATGGCCCAGTCAGAGCCTCTCCACACACAAGCTGCTGCTGCTGCTGCTTCAACCTCTCTGGATCATCAGGACACAGCTGATCCTCTCAACACAACCACCTTTCTGATCACTCTGACAGAGATCACTCCCAGCTGATGAGAGAAGCAGACAGAAAGCATAGGTCATAAATCAGAGTTTACAGAGACTTCCTCCATCAGCTGTCAGTCAGTGATGCAGCAGATCCAGTATAAAGGCTGGAAGCTCACAGACCTGCAGACACTTTGGGCATCAAAGTCTATTCACTCTGCACAGTAGAACTAAAGTGCTGAGAGTCCCTGAACGCATCATGAATGCAGAAACAGATATTCACTGCTCACTTTAAATGATCGATTTACTGCTGTTAGGGTTCAATGCTGTTAAAAACCAGAGTCTGTCACATTTGAATATTTAATCTACTTTTGAAATATTACATGACAAATATGGAGTCTATTAGAAAAATATTGGACTGCTAATAATAATACATTTTATTTCTAGAGTACTTATCAAAACAAAGTGCTTCACAGAGAGAGAATTAAAATGGCACAGTTTGTCATCTGCATAGCAATGAAAAGAAATCCCATGTCTAAGGATGACATCACCCAAGAGAAGCATAAATAAGGAGAACAGTATTGGTCCAAGAATTGAACCTTGAGGCACACCATAATTGATTTGGTAAAAAGACGACCTTAGATTATTAGCAGCAGTCAAGACCAATTGCACAAGAATTGAACACATTCCTGTGTCGGCATTCATTGAAAGGTCATTAGTGACTTTACATGTTCATAAAAAGACTGAACTGCAGAACATCAGCTGTGAATACTTGACTTCAGTAGAGGTTCTGGTCTGTAGAAAGGCCACATGGTTACTAAATGTAATGATGGTTCTTTGAAATAAGAGCCAGTGATCTGCAGGCTTCAGTCAGACTGATCTCAGAGCTGTGACAAAAATGAACTGATCAGGTGTTTAGTGTTGAAATGAAACAAACACTTTGAGGTCAGATTTGATGCTACAACAGTTTGATGAATGAGGACCATTGTCTCTTTACATCGTGTAATGTCAGCTGAAATCTACTGACCTCAGAGTCTCCAGTCTACAGTGTGGACTCTCCACAAGCTCAGACAGCTGCTTCACTCCTGATTCCTGCAGCTTGTTGTCACTCAGCTCCAGCTCTCTCAGATGGGAGGGGTTGGACTTCAGAGCTGAGGCCAGAGAAGCACAGCTGATCTCTGACAGGCTGCAGTTCTTCAATCTAAATAAAGAATAATGTATTTATTTATTGTACATATGTATTTTTATCATTTATTTAAAAAAAATTACATGTGATATATAAAAGATACAAAATTAAGAGTTCAAGAGGTTGAGTGAATTATCCAGGGTAGATTTTTATTGTTATATCAAGTTTTTAAATGTGTAGTTCAGGATTGCTGTGCCACATTCAATGGACTAAACCACTGAAGAAAATAGACTTGTCTGCAGTTTAATGTCACCACAGCTTTCTCGTCATATTAATCTCAGCACAGAAGTAAAAAATGGTGTCTGACCTCAGAGTCTCCAGTCTACATTCTGGACTCTCCAGAAAATCACACAGCAGCTTCACTCCTGAATCCTGCAGCTGGTTGAGACTCAGCTCCAGCTCTCTCAGATGGGAGGGGTTGGACTTCAGAGCTGAGGCCAGAGAAGCACAGCTGATCTCTGACATACCGCAGCCCCAAAATCTGAATAAGAATAAATGATGTAACTTTAGAAGACAATGTTCCTGCTTGAAATCATTCAGTGTTAAACAATCTGTTCAGAGCTGAAGAAGGTTTAGAATGTAGAAGTTTAGAAAATGGAAAACCTAAACACCTAAACCCAACAGGATGCAAGTTAAAAATTGTCAAATACACAAAGGGAAAAAGAGCTCATTAATATTAATGCCAACGTGCTGCTACTTCAGTAAAAACATGGTGGCTTCACCTCTTAATCTCTGCCAGCTCTACCAGCGGCTCCTTCTATACAAACTCATGTTGTGCAGCCAAACAAATAAAAACCCACAGAAACTGATTTAAGATGCCAAATATGTGAGGATGAGTTTTATGGAAATGTGAACAAAAGACATCTATAATATTTCTTTTGGGAATAGTCATAAAATCAAAGCTTCTTGAGTTTAAACTCTTCTGTCAGTATAAGCATCACAAACATGTTGGAAAAACCAAATACTGAGTATATCTGTTATGATCTGATATCTGAAAATTAAGATTTATTTATTCATTCATTGTATTTTTTATTATAATTTATTTGAACAAAAACATGTCAAATATAAGATAAAAATGAGGAGTTTAAGAGGTTGAGAGTGAATTATCCAGTGTAGACTTTTCTTGTTATATTAAGGTTTTAATGTGTAGCTCAGCAAACCCCTTCCCAAACAATGGACTAAACCGCTGAAGAAGAAAATAGACTTTTGCATTAAGATACTCAGTGTGGATCAGTACAATATCAGCCTCATGTCTGCAGTTTAGTGGCACCACATCTTTCACATCATATTAATCTCAGCACAGAAGTAAAAAATGGCATCTGACCCCAGAGTCTCCAGTCTACAGTGTGGACTCTCCAGAAAATCACACAGCAGCTTCACTCCTGAATCCTGCAGGTCGTTGTAAATCAGCTGCAGCTCTCTCAGATGGGAGGGGTTGGACTTCAGAGCGGAGGCCAGAGAAGCACAGGTGCTATCTGACAACCTGCAAGCCCTCAATCTGAATAAAGAAATGATGGAGATAAAAAGCCATTTATAATCCAGTCAGGTGTGTTGAGGTTTTAAATGTGTAGCTCAACATTACTACGTCCTGATCAATGAGCTTTTGCCTAAAACAAGCAGTGACTTTGTCTTTGTGGATCATCATAATGTCAGCGCAACATTCATACACCTATTCATGTCAACACAGATTAATAACATGCTGATCTGTATCAGGTCTGGAATAATTATCAAATCAGAAATGTTGTTGCTTTTGTTTTCTCTAATTCACAACAATCGTGTCATTTTAGGAAAAATACTAAGGCAGGAAGCATCATGATACCTGTCGGTGACAGATCAGACAATACTTCAAAAAGCTGCTTTTGGAAATAAGCGTCACACTCTGTGCTCTTGTATGTGAGTTTTAGTGTCTTTATTTCTGTCTGTGTGTGAAAGAGGGGCTTTATGTATAAATGTATAAGTTCCTGTAAAATACTGTGTTCTGAAGGTTATGTATAAAAAGACATTCCTGAAAATGTGTTGAACTTCTTTTGAATTATTGATATGTAGATGTGTCTCACATGAAACATTGTAAACACTGATTTAATTTAGCAGCTTATTGTAGGATAAACCCAACAGTTTCCTTAAAAACATGAGTCCAGTTTGAGTACAGACCAAATTAGGAGCCAAACTGGACAGACTGACAAACCTTAAAAAGAGCTGTTATTTGTGCTCAGACAAACCCAGAAAACAAGAGAACTGAAGGATTTAAATTTGGTAGATAAACACTGGGCAAGAGCAGAATACATGAACTGACCTCAGAGTATCCAGCCTACAGTGTGGACTCTTCAATCCAGCAAACAGCAGATTCACTGCTGAATCCGGCAGGTTGTTGTTCCAGCTCAGTTCCAGCACTCTCAGATGGGAGGGGTTGGACTTCAGAACTGAGGCCACGAGTTCACAGTGAGTCTCTATAAGTCCACAGCCAGAAAGGCTGTGACAACAGAGAATATAAAACTTAAGTATAATAAAATCTGACACTATATTCCATAAAAATAGACACAAAGCACATTAACATGAGCAGCTGTAGCTCAGCCATTGATGACACAAGTGAAAACAATCAGGAAACCAGGAAGGGAAGCAAAACTGACAAACACATGAGGGAACAAACCAATTAACAAAATAAAACAGGAACTAAAAGAACCTAAACCCAAGACAGACATTTTCAAAAGAAAAGAGCACCATAATATAACAGAACCAAACCATACAGAACTCTGCAAGACACAAAAAACACCAAAATCATACAGAAGCTTCACAAAACACATAAGTACCCCTTGCATCCCTTTCGAATAAGCAAATATTTATCATCTTTCAACAGGACAGAATATAATTAAAGATTATATGGGCCGGGCATTTTGAGGAGAAAGAGGAAAAAAGGTAGACAAATACAGTCCATCACCAAGCAAGAGACCATTTTGGTGTCGTTGGAGCAAATAAATGTGGGAGGAAGCAGCTGAAGCTGGTCAGGGGCTGGATAATGAGTTAATAATTACAATCAAGTGTGTTAGAGAGGGAGGATACCTAAAACATGCCCAGCAGTAGCAGGGTTGAGGACAACGGACATAAGATATAAATTGTGCATCCCCCAGGTCTTGAACTCACAACTGCTGTCACCACTGACTCGTCATAATCACATTGAGCTAGAAACAGGAAAAGCTGAGGTGACTTCACACAAAGACTTGACTTAAGTTGTGATAACGCCTTAAAGGCAGATTTCAAACTGGTGACAAATTCTGTTGACATAAGCATAAGTTACAGTAACTTGGTTGTGATTGGCCAATGAGCCCAGTGCCAGAACACACATGGAGCACGCATTGGGCACACTTAGGGCCGGTGTTGTGCAGTAAATGAAAAAATGTGTGCTGCTATTTTCTCGTTGGTTTTAGTATTACTGTTGAGAAATGGTGCAGAAAGGAAACACATTGTCTCACAGTTTGTATTTGCAAACTGATAATTACAATAATTATAAACAATAATTTCTCATATTAAAGTGACAAGATGGAAAAGCTGCAAAAAATGGGACAAGCTTTAAAAAACGCTCCCTATCAGTGAACAATACCCTCAAACAGCCCTTTGAAGGTCTGCTGAAAAGTGAGGACCGGACAAAATGTCCTCACTCCCAAGGTCTAAAACGCAAATTGGTCCTCACTAAGACGGCTGTACAAGTACACACGTACGTACACGCGCAAAACGATGATACAAGATACTTGTGTTCACTAACTTGATAACTATCAACACAAAAATGTTTTTTGTAGACATTTGTAGTGTAACACATCTATCATTATTTCAATGAGCAGTTTCAATACTGGTTTAAGAAAACTTTTGTAGTGTGGAAGTTTTATTTTGTGCATGTGTGTAAAGTGTTTCTTTACTCTGATACTGATGACTTCAGCTTTACGTTTCTTTATAATTTTAATCACATCTGGACTTACAAAGCCTTTCTGCAGTTCCTCACAGCTGGAATCAGTCTGAGTCGTCCCTCCACTGATGTGTTGTACTTCTGCAGGTTCAACTCATCCAGAACCTCCTCTGACATCTGAAGCATGTAGGCCAGAGCTGAGCAGTGGATCTCAGAGAGTTCCTTCTCTGATCGGTTCTCTGACTTGAGGAACTCTTGGATCTCCTGATGTACTGAGTGGTCGTTCATCTCCATCAGACAGTGGAAGATGTTGATGCTTCTGTCAGGAGAGATCTTAGTACTGTTAATCTCCTTCAGGTTGTTGATGGCTCTCTGGATGATTTCTGGACTGTTGTCTGTCTGACCCAGCAGGCCTCCTAAGAGTCTCTGGTTGGACTTCAGAGAGAGGCCATGAAGGAAGCGAACAAACAGGTCCAGGTGGCCATTTTTACTTTCAAGGGATTTCATCACTGCTCCCCTCAGGAAGACATCCAGGGTTGAATCAATGTGTTTTTTCCCCATGAAAGCCTCCAGGATATCTGTGTTCCTGTTGGTGTAACAGTGGAACATGTAGACTGCAGCCAGAAACTCCTGAACGCTCAGATGAACAAAGCAATAGACTGTTTTCTGGAAGATCACACTCTCTCTTTTGAAGATCTCTGTACAAACTCCTGAGTACACCGAGGCCTCTGTGACATCCAGACCACACCGCTCCAGGTCTTCTTGGTAGAACATGATGTTTCCTTTCTCCAGATGTTCAAACGCCAGCCTCCCCAGCTTCAGAAGAACCTTCCCTTCA
>CM022493.1:6521319-6540998 GCA_011952105.1 Coreoperca whiteheadi | reverse complement strand
CAGTGGTGTCACTGTTCATGTTCAAGTCTAGACAGTTTCCTTTTATTTATGGCGTCCCCTTTGTGTTTCTTGTCACATTTGACTGTCCGGGGACGGACTGAGACTTAAATGCAGCAGGTTTGACACAACCACTATGTGATTACCACTTTCCCTCTACTAGTCTGGGGAACACCTTCAGATCTCGGTCCCTCCCCTGCAGCCTCCTGGTCCTCTCTGCTGTTGTGGTCACGGCTGCCACCAAATAACTCATTCAACTTTTTTTCACTAAGTTTCTCCTACAGGCTTTCTTTACGCTTCCTCTCCATGTAGTGAACTGCAACAAGTTCCTAAATCTTCCTCATGTTTTAACTTTATTTACATATATCACAGCATGCAAAGTAACTTCTAATGATGCAGAAAAGTAAAACAATAATAATTATCACTTCAGTATTTAACGTAACAGTTACAACGTAACAAATCCACATTTGAGCATTTTCTGCCTCTTTGTTTGCCTGCATAAGTGCTGCCCGGGGATGTTTGTTCTCTATCTTTAGGAACAATATATGATGAAGAGAATCTGACCTCAAAGGTAATGTTTCAAAGCTTTCAATGGCTTCATTTTCTTCACCATATTTTACATTAGTCAGTTAAAGCGTAAACTCAAACCATCAAAACAGAAACAAGGTGAAAAAAAGCTCTTCCACAAATCACTTTTTCATTACATGTTGAACAATTATGACATGAACTGATTCAAGATGCATCTGGTGGATCATAACAGCTGATCTGAGGACGAGCCAAACAACTTAATATTTTGAGGACAAATATGAGAAGATTAATTACATGTTTGAAGCAGATTTTTTCACATTTTCAATAATTGCAAATCTTTACAGTAACTTCAACATTAGAGCAAAAATATATATTATCTTGAGTGTAAATCCTTAAATGGAGGTTCTCAAGTGTTTTGCCCGAGAAATAAAATAAGATCGAATTTGGTTTTAAACAGTATCTGCACTAATAGTTCTGCATCATGAATATGAATCTTTTCACATTTTGTCTTCATCCTCAATGCTTCATCTTCCATCAGGTCAGTTTACAGTAAAAACAGTGTCTTACTTTGTGTCTGAGGGTCCAGGTTCCTTACTGAAGTTTAGAGGATGATCTTTGGACCAGTCGCTCTTCATTGACGGACAGCTGGATCCTGGAGACTCTGCTCTGTCCTCCTCTTCCTCCACACAAACACTCATCTTCTGATCTTCAGTCAGTCTGAGAGGTAAAACAGGAAAACTGACTGTGAGCTCAGAACCCAAGGAAACAGGAATCAGGAAACAAGTTTGTGCAAGAATCCCAAAAAAGACTGAGAGAAGAGGAACAAACACAAACACAGTATAATAAAACAAGCCAGAACTCCACCTAGTCACTTTAAATCTGTGCTTGTTTTCTTGGGTTACTGTTATGGTTTTGGGTTAAATTAGGTATTTTGTAGAGATTCTCTTCCTCTCTCTTTCTTTTTTTGTTTTATAGTGGATTGCAACCATGACTCATCAGGTGCATGCTGCCACCTACTGTACCAGAGTATAAAGCGTGGATTTAAGGTTTAATTAAACTACTTTACATTATAATATTTAATAAAAAAAAAAAATGATAACCTATAATACACCCCTATATCTTTCAGGTGTTCCCCAACAGCTTTCTGTGTGTCCTCTATCCCTTCTCCTGTTGTTCCTAATATACCCTCAAGGCTCCACATTCTTCCTGCCTGACTTGTCTATTCCTTTGTTCCCTATATCTCCTACAATATAAGATTATGTGTTCCACACATTCTGTGATTTTACATTCCAAGTTTTATCTAACAAAAACAATTCTCCTCTCATATGTTTTGTGGGTTGTCCTGCCTTTAGTTTCCCATAACCCCTTTCTGTTCCACCACCGACACACCTGTGTCCACTCTCCTTCATCAGCCTCCAGTGTGTTGGTCCTCTCCTCACCTGCACTTCATTCCCTTCACTCCCTCAATCTCCACTCATCATGAGTCCTTTTACCCTATTGGCCTGTTTGCAATCACAAGTGGCAGTTACTGTAAGTTTGATGTGTAATATTCAGCCCGGGTTAACAACGACCGCCACCGGTGCTGTTGACCTACAGGGTACCGGTGGAAATTGGACTACTGTTGGTCGAAGACGAAGAATTGGTGTGAGTGAAGAGGATGCAGAGGACAGGGTTAGATGGAGGCGCATGGTTTGCTGTGGCGACCCCTGAAAGGGAGCAGCCGAAAGGAAAAGAAGTGACTGTCCACAGATGAATCAAACTGTTCATTCTAACATTTCTTTCCTCTACAGTCCACAGGGAGAAAACTGACTCAGACTTTAACAGTAAAATAATAAAAATGTTGTATTAACACTTACCTTGCCTCAGCATTCAGTTTTTTCTCCTTCTGCTTTTGTCAACTCAAAATGGATTCTGAACTTACTGAACACTTTCACTTTCAGGGTTTCCTCCCCGTTGTCATGAACCTTGATCATGTGGTCAGTGTTGCTCCTCCCCTCTCCATTTACAGGAAATCACGTTTGTGTGGCGCTCACACAGATCAGCTGTTTAACATGATGTGTTTATGAGCGTCTCTTGACTTGAATGGACTGAATTAAAATGAGTTTGGGTCAAAATGTTGGTACTTTAATAATGTTTCAATTATGTAAATACATCTGTTTTGTTTAAGTTACAGCTAAAGTGCTATGAACTAAATGTGTTATTTTACAGACTTAAAGGGAACACAAACTGTTAGTGAACGTCAGCTCCTTCGTGCTCCACCGGATCCGGAACTTTCTGTGTGAAAGGAAGAGTGGGTTAAGGTGAACATCCCTTCATCTCAGCAAAGGAGCTCCCAGAGCTGTGTCCGGTCCCCCCCAACTCTTCTCCCTTCACACAAACAGTTTTACGTCCCATCACAGTTCAGTTACCACCCTGAAGTCCACTGATGACACCATAACAGGACACACATCCAGTTACAACGAGCACAGTTAGTTGGAGCAGAGAGCCCAAGTAGTCACTTAATGCTACCACAACAACCGCCTGCTCAATACATTTAAAAACCCATCAGGCGCAGCGGCCCCCCAACCCTGAAACTTCACGGTCAAATGGAGTTTTAACTTCAACACCAAAAAAGCCCAGAATAGACTTTTTGGTCTCAGTCAATTCCAGAAATTCAAAGTGAAACAAGGACTGGTCCCACATTTCTATACAGCCATCATTCAAAGTATCATCACTTCATCTATAACAGTCTGGTGGCAGCTCTGATGTTAGTCACTATACAAAATGTCATTTACCTGCACCTGCTGCTGTAATGAAAGTATTCCCAGAATCCTTAAGAACATCTGGATGAAATGTTTAATTAATAGGAACATTTTCTTTATCTAAATTTTAAGAACTTCCAATCTTTATTAAGTTTCAATTAAATGCCCAATTTGATTAACCTTGCATTCACATTATCCAGTGGGGGAAGAAGTACTCAGATATTTTAAGTAAAAGTAAAAAAAAATAATAATAATAAAGATATCATCAGAGTTTGTATTGACAACAGGAAAACAGGCAAAACACAGACAGCTTTGAGGATGATGAGTGGAATGTTTATTCTATTGTTACCGACAGGCAGGCAGGCAGGCAGGTAGATAGATAAACAGGTGTAGGTGGCCATAAGTCCAAATGCAGATAGGCAGACAGAACCAACATGATCAGGATGAAAAACTGACAATGAACAAAAGGAAAAACCTCAACTTAAATACACTCAGGCAGGGGAGACAAGTGGACACAGGGCAACCAAATCAATGCAGGTGGAAACAATCAGGGCACTCAAGGGCAGGAAGCAAAACTGACAGACACATGAGGGAACAAACCAATTTCAAAATAATTCCAGAACACAAAAACTCAAATCCATGACAGCTAGTGGTTTGGTGTGTTTTATTCCAACAATGAAACAAATTTAGCTGCTTCAGCAGCAGTCCAACCTTAAAGCTCCTTAAGGGGAAATATGAGGATAAAAGTAGGCTTTAATAAAATGTCAAAGCTTCCTGTTTCACCACCATTTCTCCATCTTTTGTTATTCAGAACCTGAAATACTTCATTGATCCCTGGGGGGAAATTAGGCCATGTTACAGTTGCTCCATTTGCATGGAGAAATTTTAAGAAAATAAGTAAATAAGATGTAAAAATGTGTGCATCATTCTACAATATATAACAAATAACAGAACATTAATAATTCAACATAAATATATTACAAATAAGAAATATGTCAAAACAAAAATATATGTCCATCATAGTACAATATCACAATGTAAATAATAATGCTTGACAAATGGGGTCTATAAAGCCAGGGCCCCAACATTTGGAGGGCACCTCAGTGAATGACATTAAAATGTATGGTTTTTATCTGCAATTCTGAAATTTTAATATTGTGATAAAATATTACTGTTTGCTCAAATAGTTTGACAGATTATTTCTTCTAAAATATTAGAGCCTCTCGGTGGCCCTCCTCCCTCTTAGAGGTGCACATGGTTTAGTCCACTCCTGCAGGAGGACAGAAACTGTTCAGTCTCTAATCTCTGTAAATGCTCTGATGCTGATTTGAGGACTTCATTTCAAATTAAGTGAAACCAGGTGACCAAAAGAGAAAAGAAACACAGGAGCAAGAAAGAAAACAATCCGAGGGAGAGCAATTTAGACTGAGTTATTATGACCTGAACTTCACTGTTATATATGGATTTATTTGAAAACCAGACTGAGATACTCAAAACCACCAACATTTCATTTCACACTCAAAGTCACTGAGATCAAAACTGAAAAGTCTATTTTAATAAGTTAATCCTAAACAGAACTAATCTATAGAAGCACTTTGGGTCCAGAACAAACCCAAAAGTGTCCTGACCTTTTTTTTTTTTTTTAAACACAAAAACATCAAGGAGGTGGCTGAGTGCGGAGCAGAAGGAGTCTCAGTGTGTCTGCAGAGACTGTAGAAGGACGGAGCAGCAGCAGAGCAGATAACACTGATGATACTCCGTCACATCCAGAGGAACACACAGGTATGACGGTGGACTCAACCTCGTGTCTGACAGGGGAGCTGATCTCAGAGCAGTTCAGACCGCAGCACTGAGAGTCGTCTCCACTTGCCGTGATTCCTCTGTCAGTTGCAGCTGGATGAAGCTCTCCTCTCCACCTCCCAGTAACATGGCCCAGTCAGAGCCTCTCCACACAAGCTGCTGCTGCTGCTGCTGCTGCTGCTGATGCTTCAACCTCTCTGGATCATCAGGACGCAGCTGATCCTCTCAACACAACCACCTTTCTGATCACTCTGACAGAGGTCACTTCCAGCTGATGAGAGAAGACGACAGACAGCAAGCAAAAATCAAATCAGTGTTTACAGAGACTCCCTCCATCAGCTGTCAGTCAGTGATGCAGCACATCCAGTATAAAGACCCGCAGGGACTGGAGTCCTGTTCAGACCAGAAGTGGAGCAGCTGTGTAGCGTAGCCAGCTTCCTTTCAGCTCTCATGTTAAAAGGCATAATTAGTAGGATTTTTCCTGTGCGGTCAGTAAACACAACATTCAAAAGTGTCCCTTCCTTCACAGTGAGAGAGCGAGCTAGAGCATGACTGAAAGAGGAATAGAGCAGTGCTAGCAACAACAAAGCAGGTAACAAGAGGTTTGGAACCAAACCCAGACACAGAGGCAGAACAGGTGAGGTTCAATGATTTATTGGGTAACAGAGACTTACTGAGTGGTGAGGCAGGCAGAGGTCGAAACCAGTGAAGCAGTCAAAAACAGGAAAATAAATCTGATGGGGGGCAGCCAAAGTTCAAAATCCAAGAAATAAGCTAAAGTCCAGGAATCACAGAAAAATCCCAAAACACAAGAAACATTGGAGAAGGCCAGTTAAAGGGCTGGAACGCTTGACAAATGGATGAAGGCACAGAACAAAGGAAGCACACAGACTTACATACATTCAAGTAACGGAAGAAAACGAGACACATGTGAAACTAATCAGGGCAGGGCAAAGCAAACAAAGACAGGAAGTAAAACTACACAAGACGCATTAAAAGAATCAGAGAAATAAAGCGTTATTTTCTGATTGTTTCACGGCGGTTATGTTCTCAAGCACAAATAAAATCTCCCACACCTCCGCACTGCGCTGCGGGAAGAAGCCAGCTGCTCGCTACGTTAGGAGTCCTGACTTCATGGTACTGACCTCACAGCCCGCTGTCATTGGCTGGAGCTACACACCACTGATGAAAGGTTGACGCCCAGAAACATCTCGAACACAGCAAACCAATAAGAAACTAAGAAAACTCAGGCAGAGGGCAGCCACACACTTCTAGTGGGTCACATTGTAAGTGATGATTGAGAGGGGTTATTTTTGTATGAGTCTATACATTTTTTTAAGGAAAATCCTACTTATTCTACCTTTAACGAATTGGAGTGAACTCACTGAGCTAGAATCTCACAGACCTTCAGAGACTCTGGGCATCAACTCTGTTTACTCTGCAGATTTCACAGAAGTACTCAGTGGAAATAAACTACTAAGAGTCCCTGAACGCATCATTACTGCAGAAACAGAGAGACCCGCTGCGTTTCATTATTAGTTCCACTTTCCCTCATTCACTTCTCCTCAGCCCTTGGTATTATGTTAACACCATACATCGCACGGAGGCCACTTGGAGAGCGGAGGGAGCGCGGGCAAGGAAGGATTTCAATAGAAAGCACCTGCCCTTGTACAGTTTCAGGCCAAACTATCATGCATCGACCACCAGTTGTATGCTTAGGGCTGTAGGCCTACTGCTTTTTTCACAAATACCCGCAAACTCATTTCAATGAGTCGAAGGCGTCTTCTGTGGATAATATCAATAGACCCATCTAGGCAGTTTGTAATTAGCTGCATCAGTTTCTGAATTAGAAATTTCTGTTTGTGATCTATATGATGATTATCTTAACTATTATTGATAAGGGTTTATCATATCTTACAAAACAGTACATTTTCCATGCATTTACAGATAATGTTGGAAACAAAGACAAATGGACAGATATATACAGTATATGATGTTAAAAAGGCACAACATGTTCAAATAAAGACTGAACAGCAAAACATCAGCTGTGAATACTGGACTTCAGTAGAGGTTCTGGTCTGTAGAAAGACCAAATGTAATGATGGTTCTTTGAAATAAGAGCCAGGGATTTGCAGGCTTCAGTCAGACTGATCTCTGAGCTGTGTCACAGATGAACTGATCAACTCTTTAGTTTTGAAATAAGAGCAAAGAATACTTTGGACTGTCGAGTCATGGACTGACTCCAACCCTCTACTAACCTCAGAGTCTCCAGTCTACAGTGTGGACTCTTCACAAGATCAGAAAGCAGCTTCACATCTGAATCCTGCAGCTCGTTGTAGCTCAGGTCCAGCTCTCTCAGATGGGAGGGGTTGGACTTCAGAGCTGAGGCCAGGGAAGCGCAGCTGATCCCTGACAAACTGCAGCCCCTCAATCTGTATAAAGAATAAATGAAGGAGATAAAAATTCAATTATAATCCAATCAGATGTGTTCAGGTTTTAAATTTGTAGCTCAACATTACTAATCAATTAGCCTTTTCTCAAATGACTAGTGACTTTGTCTTTGTGTTATTGTGGATCATCATAATTTCGGCTTTCTCTTGACATCATCCAAAGGTCATCACAACATTCATACAGCTATTCATGTCCACACAGATTAATAACACGCTGCTGATCTCAGGCAAGTCTGGAATAAACTCTGAAAGAATGTCTTTCACATACACATATGGGTATTTGGGGACGGTGACTAATCCACCATGGTCACAAACTCTAATGCTAAGAAATATGATCACATCACACCGATCCTGGCTTCCTCACACTGGCTACCTGTCGTTTTCAGAATTGATTTTAAGATATTATTGATTACCTACAAAGCCCTGAGAGGCCTTGCCCCAAGTCATTTAGCTGTTAGTGCCTTATGTCCCTTCCCGCACCCTGAGATCTTCTGGTGCTTTGTTGCTGGTGTTCCACGGAACAGGTCATTCCTCAAAGGTGATGGAGCCTTTGCTGTTAGGGCTCGGAAATTATGGAATGGCCTGCCTGAGGAGATCAGGGCTGCAAACTCTGTTGCCTGTTTTAAATCACTTGTAAAATCCCACATTTTGTAATTGTTTTATTACATTTTTTGTTCATTTTACTCTGTTTTATAATGTGCTTTTAGTTTGTTTTATTCTCTGTGTTTAAAATGCGCTCTGATTTTATTGTAAAGCACTTTGTAACTGTTTTGAAAGCTGCTATTTAAATTAAGTTTATTATAATGAATAACGGATATCCGGGCCATGACTTCCTCTTCTGTGGATCCTCTTCATTGCTTACAGTCCTATTAGCAACTGTGGAACCCCTCGGCTATCGTGTGACAATGATATGAATGCAGATACATTTTTAAAAAAAAAGCAAATCTCTAGAGTTCTGAGATTGATCAAAAAGATAAGTCTCCAGATTGGTTCTGAGAACGCATTTCTGCGAATGCATTTACCTGCACGCAACCAACGGACTACAAACAGAAACCAGAATGCTTCCAATACCAAAATCTTGTCCCTTGCCTACAGATTCTGCATTCAGATGCAGATATTTATTTATTTCTGCAATAATTATCAAATCAGACATGTTAGTTTTGTTACTTTAATTTTCTTCTGTTTCTTCTAGTTTACAACAATTATGTGTCACTTTATGAACAATTCTAAGAGAGATGTTTTCTATAGAATTCAAAAATACAAAACTTTAAAAATCCCTTTAACACCTGTCCCAGCACTTCTGATGCAATCATTTCAAACTACAGATTTAGACTATCCTTATCTCCTTAAATGTAACCAAGTACCTTCCTGTACAAATATAGTGTATTACTGATGCTCCTTTTTACTGGTTCAGTCACATTCATTTGAAAATGGTCAGCAAAAATTTTGAGAATACAGAGTGTGTTATTGTGTCTATGTGTGTGAGAGAGAGGCTTTATGTATAAATGTATAAGTTCCTGTAAAATACTATGTTCTGTATAAAAAGACATTCCTGAAAATGTGTTGAACTTTTCTTGTTTATATATATAGCTGTTTCTCAAATGTAACAATGTAGGATAAAGAGCTGTTGTGATTTGTGCTCAAACAAGAACTGACCTCAGAGTCTCCAGTCTACAGTTTGGACTCTCCAGTCCAACAGACAGCAGCTTCACTCCTGAATCCAGCAGGTTGTTTACATTCAGGTTCAGCTCTCTCAGATGGGAGGGGTTGGACTTCAGAGCTGAGGCCACGACTTCACAGTGAGTCTCTGAGAGTCGACAGTAGGAAAGTCTGTGATGACAGAAAATATAACTATCATAAAATCCGACACTTTATCATAAAAATAGACTGCATTTTGCACCATAAAGGACCTTATCATGAGCAGCTGTAACTTAGCTGATCAGCCACTGATCACAAGGTAAGTCGTTTGAAACTTGAGCTCCTCCTGTCCACATGTCAAAGTGTCCTTGAGCAACATAATGAACCACAAATTGCGGCTTTGGGCGAAAGTGTCTGCCAAATGACTGTAATGTAAACGTGTTATACTTTGATTAACAGGGTGCTAACAGGGTGCTAACATGGTACGTGTATTTGTCCTCAACCGTTCAGTACAGGATGTTCGGTATGCAAGTTCCTTGGATCGGTACGCCCTCTGACCCAAACTATTACTGTCAAAAAGTCTTATTGTCGACTACTCGCATCCGCGGAACAGAAATTCTAGAGCGTGAGTTTTACCCGGAACATTTTGGCAGCGCACCAGTTGCTGCCTATCAGCTGTAACAAGCTAGTCGGCTTAGCTCGGTTAGCCCGGTTAGTCAACCTCATGTAGTGTCGCTGCGAATGGTAAACACAAATGAGAGACCAGAGCTGGAGGATCCTCTGATGACATTTAGATCCACTGTATGGGAGCATTATGGTTTCCGGGTTAGTTACTACTATAAGTGTCAAACCGTAAGCCGACGTTGTTCAACTTAAGTCGGGTTCGTCTGTGAAATCACTTCAAACATGTCATTTACGACAGCGTCACCTGATTGTGTTGATTAGCAGTACAAGACAAAAACAGACTGGAAGGCGAGTCCTTCTCCTGACAGCGATCAGGCAGCCTGTCAATGTAGATTTGGACCGTGCCAAATCACTAACTAATACTAAAGGAGTGTTTATCGCTGCAGATGTGCAACCATAATCGGTCAAAGAGAATATCGAATTTAACTGTATGTTCAAAGTGTGCTGCTACAATGTGCCTTCACGTGTACATTTGAGTCAGTCCATTGTGCTGCCTTGTATAAAACAGCGCAAGCTGCAGTTGTTCAGGAATTATCAACAGATCAGAATCTTACGATGGAGCATTACTACCATTTGTGATATATTTGTTATTTATTTATTTTTCTTGAAAATATGACAGTATTTGAGTGCAAACACATTTTTTTTTGTTTTCCCTGCTGTTCCAAAACAACTCAAACAGTAACCCTAAAACCAAGGTCCATAGTGTGGAAGTTTTATAATGTTGTGCATGTGTGTTAAGTGTGTATCTTTACTCTTATACTGATGGCTTCAGTTTTACGTTGCTTTGTAATGTTAACCACATCTGTACTTACACAGCCTTTCTGCAGTTCCTTACAGCTGGAATCAGTCTCCGTCGTCCCTTCTCTGTTGTCTTGTACTTCTTTAGGTCGAAATCATCCAGAACCTCCTCTGACATCTGCAGCATGTATCCCAGAGCTGAGCAGTGGAACACAGAGAGTTTCTTCTTTGATGTGCGCACTGACTTCAGAAAGTCTTGGATCTGCTGATGTACTGAGTGGTTGTTCATCTCCATCAGACAGTGGAAGATGTTGATGCTTCTGTCAGGAGAGATATCGTAACTGTTAATCTCCTTCAGGTTGTTGATGGCTCTCTGGATGATTTCTGGACTGTTGTCTGTCCGACCCAGCAGGCCTCCTAAGAGTCTCTGGTTGGACTTCAGAGAGAGGCCATGAAGGAAGCGAACAAACAGGTCCAGGTGGCCATTTCTACTTTCAAGGGATTTCTTCATTTCTTCCATGAGAAAGACATCCAGGGTTGAATAAATGTATGTTTTTCTCCCAAGAAAGCCTTCAATACCTTTGTTTTCTTGTTGGTGTAACAGTGGAACATGTAGACTGCAGCCAGAAACTCCTGAACACTCAGATGAACAAAGCAGTAAACTGTTTTCTGGAAGATCACACTCTCTCTTTTGAAGATCTCTGTACAAACTCCTGAGTACACCGAGGCCTCTGTGTCATCCAGACCACACCGCTCCAGGTCTTCTTGGTAGAACATAATGTTTCCTTTCTCCAGATGTTTAAACGCCAGCCTCCCCAGCTTCAGAAGAACCTTCCCTTCAGCCTCCATCAGCTCCCGTGGACTCGTCTGATGTCCCTCATCTTACTTCTGCTTCTTCCTCTTTGTCTGAACCAGCAAGAAGTGTGAGTACAGGTCAGTCAGGGTCTTGGGTAGCTCTCCTCTCTGGCCTGTAGTCAACATGTGCTCCAGAACTGTAGCAGTGATCCAGCAGAAGACTGGGATTAGACACATGATGTGGAGGCTCCTGGATCTCTTGATGTGTGAGATGATTCTGCTGGACAGCTCTTCATCACCGAATCTCCTCCTGAAGTACTCCTCCTTCTGGGCATCAGTGAAGCCTCGGACTTCTGTTACCCTGTCAACACACGAAGGAGGGATCTGATTGGCTGCTGCAGGTCGGGAAGTTATCCAGACGAGAGCCGAGGGAAGCAGATTCCCCTTGATGAGGTTTGTCAGCAGCATGTTGACTGATGACTTCTGTGTGACATCAGACACAACCTCATTGTTGAGGAAATCCAGTGAGAGTCTGCTTTCATCCAGGCCGTCAAAGATGAACAGAAGTTTACAGACGGCGAGCTTCTCTGCTGTGACCTTCTGTAATTTCGGATGAAAAACATGGAGCAGTGTGAGAAGACTGTACTGCCCATCTTTGATCAGGTTCAGCTCCCTGAACGAAAGCAGAAGCAGCAGACTGACATCTTGGTTTTGCGAGCCCTCTGCCCAGTCCAGAGTGAACTTCTGCACTGAGAAGGTTTTTCCAACACCAGCGACGCCGTTCGTCATAACAACTCTGATGTGTCCCTGTTGGCCAGGTAAGGCTTTAAAGATGTCGTGGCACTTGATTGGAGTGTCATGGAGGGTCCCCATCTTGGAAGCTGTCTCAAGCTGCCTCACCTCATGTTGAGTATTAACCTCTTCCGTCTGTCCCTCTGTGATGTAGAGCTCAGTGTAGATCCTGTTGAGGAGGGTTCCACTTCCTGTTTCATCACTTCCTTCAGTCACATATTCACATCTCCTCCTCAGACTGATCTTATGTTCATCTAAAGCCTCCTGGAGACCACCGCTCACTAAAAAAAGGGAAAAAAGCTTGAGACAAAAAGAAAATGTAACAATCTACTGTCATTACCAACAATAAAAACTATTAATATAAGAATATATAGAGATCTAAAGGTTATAAAGAAAGTTTTGGGGTAACATCAGAAATGCTCAATTTTCTCTCAACCGAGTTTGATTGACAGCAGAGGCAACAGGCTGAGCCTCAGCAGTTCGTCTGCAGCTCTTCATCTGAACAGCTCACTGTGGCTGTTCCTTCCAGACACGTGTTGTACAGATTGTAAAGCCTTTTTTTGAGGCAAATTGGGATTTGTGATGTTGGGCTATATAAAAAAATATGAAATGAAAAAATGTAATTGATCCAATCAGTTTAGCTGCAGACATGGCTCTGGTTTAAGGGAGCAGACCATCTCAGGTTGGTCCTCAGCTGGTCTTCAACCTACCCAAGTTCTCCCACACTGCTCCTCTGCATTGGATTGAATCCGATTCAAGACACTGGCACTTTCCTACCGTGCTGCAAATGGCTCAGGCCCATCCTACATCCAGGACCTGGTCAAACCAAACACTCCAGCTCGTCCGCTATGCTCTGCTACTGCCAATCGCCTCGCTATTACCTCACTACGAGGGGGCCCAGCTCAACAAAATCCCAACTGTTTGGTGTTCTGGATCCACAACGGTGGACTGAGCTCCCCACTGACATCAGGATCAGAAACTAGACACATCTTCAGCCTGAAAACTCGATGTAGCACTTGAAGCTGTTCAGCTTATGAGATGAAGTTGATGTACTCGCGTGATTCTTGCAATTTTTGGGTTGCATCCAAGTGGTTGAATGCACTGATTGTAAGTCTCTAAACAAACGTAATGTAATGTAACAGGTTAAAATTTTAAGATGTACAGTCTTACTTTGTACAGTGCTGGTCTGACTGACTGTCTGCAGTCCAGCTCTTGTTCTGGATTTTTCTCCACACTGGGGACAGGAGGAGTCTCCTGATGAAGCAGACTGGTCCCAGTATGAGGCGATGCACCGTCTGCAGAACCAGTGTCCACAGCTGGTAGAGACTGGATCCTTCAGGACGTCCTGACACAAACCACAGCAGGACGACTGCTCCTCCACAGAAATAAGACTCCTCTTCCTCTTTCTGTGAAGACATTTCTTTATAACTAAACTGATTTGTTTCGGCTGACAGTTTTGGCCGACACTGTCTAGAAGCTCGGACGGTCACAGAGAACAGTACATTTTGTCGGTTTGAATTCAGCTTTCAGTCTGGTCTTAATTTTTACAGTACACCAGCCATGTAAGACACATAGCATGTAACAGTGGTGTCACAGGTTCAACTCCAGACAGTTTCCTTTTTTGTATGTTGTCCACTTTGTGTTTCCGGTCACTCTTGACTGTTCAGGGACAGACTGAGACATAAAAGCAGCGAGTTGGACACAACCGGTACGTGATCACCACTTTCCCTCTACTAGTCTGGGGAACATCTCAAACGGGCCTTGACTTCAGATTATCAGTCCGCCTCTCTACTAAGGTATAAATGCAATTCAAATATTCTAAAAAGAGAAGTGGTCCAAATCTACATTTTTTGTTTTTTCTGCATAAGTGATGCCCGGGGATGTTTGTTCTTTATCTTTAGGAATAATATAATGAAGAGAATCTGCCCTCAAAGGTAATGTTTCAAAACTTTCAATTGCTTAATTTTCTTCACCATATTTTACATTAGTCAGTTAAAGAGTAAACTCAAACCATCAACACACAGAAACGAGGTGAGCAAAGCTCTTCTACAAATAATTTTTTCATTACATGTTGAACAATAATGATATGAACTGATTCAAGATGCATCTGGTGGATCATAACAGCTGATCTGAGGACGAGCCAAACAACTTAATATTTTGAGGAAAAATATGAGAAGATTAATTACATGTTTGAAGCAGATTTTCAATAATTGCACATTTTTACAAGGACTTAGAGCAAAAATATATGAATATTTTCTAGAGTGTAAATTCTGAAATGGAGGTTCTCAAGTGTTTTGCTGAAGAAATAAAATACGATCCATTATAGTTTTAAACAGTATCTGCACTAATAGTTCTGCATCATGAATATAAATCTTTTAGCATTTTGTCTTTATTCTCAATGCTTCATCTTCCATCAGGTCAGTTTACAGTAAAAACAGTCTCTTACTTTGTGTTTGAGGGTCGAGGTTCATTACTGAAGGTTGGAGGATACTCTTTGGACCGGTCACTCTTCATCGACAGACAGCTGGATCCTGGAGACTCTGCTCTGCAAACACAGACATGTTTTTATTCATATCAATGAAAGTTCTTTGATGAAAACCATTTAGGAAGCACTGAATATATAAACTGCTGCTACCGTCAATAATTAAGATGTTTAAAAGTTTGTATTAGTCCTCTTAGATCAGATTACAGCTTTTCTAGGTGACTGACAGCTGTCACAGATACTAAGAGGAAGATAGCACCAATCGTTTCTCTTTGTGTCACAAAAAGTGAGTTAAATTTTAATTAGCAAATACATTTTGTTAGAAAATTAATTATATATACACAAAATCAACAGAAATCATGTCATCGGCATAGGCAACTGAAAATGAGTCATATAAATTAGTTAGTAGCAGGTATCTTACTTTGTGTCTGAGAGTCCAGGTTCATTACTGAAGTTCAGAGGATTTCCTCTGGACCGGTCACTCTTCATAGACAGACAGCTGGATCCTGGAGACTGTGCTCTGTCCTCCTCTTCCTCCACACAAACACTCATCTTCTCGCCTGACTGACACACTTTGAGCTCAGTACACAAGAATCAGGAAACAAGTCTGTTCAAGTTCATACAGCCCAATATCACAATTTTGGTTCAAAGGGCTTTACAGTTTGTATTACATACGAAACCTTCTGTCCTTAAACCCTCGATTCAGTCAGTCATTTTGTACCGCTTGTTCCTGTTGGGGGTCGCGGGTGACTGGAGCCTATCCCAGTGGCTTTGGGCCTTAGGCAGGGTACACCGTGGACAGTGGCCAACTTGTCGCAGGGCCGACACAGAGACAGACAACCATTCACACTCTCATTCATCCACTAGGGGAAATTTTTTTTTGAGTTATTAATTAACCTACACATGCATGTCTTTGGACGGTGGGAGGAAGCTGGAGAACCCGGAGAGAACCCACGGTAACACGGGGAGGACACGCAGACTCCAATCAGAGAGATTGTGTGACGTTGGCCCACCCTCGATTCAAATAAGGAAAAACTACCCAAAAAAACCTTTTACCAGGGAAAAAGAAATGTAAGAAGCCTCAGGAAGACTAACAGAGGAGGGATCCCTCTCCAAGGAGGGACAGACATGCAATAGATGTCTTGTTTACAGACTAGATTCACAACGGAAGATCAAAGTATCTACAGCTATAATGGCAAAATGTAGGTTCCTACAACATAAGTGTAGAGGCCAGATCCAGAAGTTATAGTACATACAAATATGATGGAAATGATGAATTTGTAGAATATATAATTATGATGAAAAGTGTGGGATGTAAAACATAAGGGAAGAGCATGGATCCAGAAGGACAACTGAGCAGCTCCAGGTGAAGCCCCCTGACCCTAGCCACAATCCCACCCCACCCCTCATCTCCCACCCAGTCACAAACAAGACTGAGACGACAGGATGTAACACACAATCTCTCCCTCTCTCTGACACACACATAGTACACAGAGTATAATAAAACCAGCCAGTCACGACTTTGTGTCCACAGATGAATTAAACCATTGAGTTCATTCTAACATTGCTTTCCTCCACAGTCCACATGGAGAAAACTGACTCAGAGACTTTCACAGTAAAATAAAATGTTGGATTAACACTCACCCTGCCTCAGCCTTCAGTTTCTCTCCTTCTGCTCTTTGGACTCAAAATGGATTCTGAACTGACTGAACCCTTTCACTTTCAGGGTTCCCTCCCTGTTCTCATGAACCTGGATCACATGATCAGTGTTGCTCCTCCCCTCTCCATTTACAGGAAATCAGAGTTTACCTGTGTGTGTGTGTGTGTGTGCGCGTGGTGCTCACACAGATCAGCTGATGATGTAAATAAATCTGTCTTGTTTAAGTTACAAATAAAACTCTTTAAACTAAATGAACTAAATGTGTTCTTTTATTTCTGAAGTGACTACTTGGGCTCCCTGCTCCCACTAACTGTGCTTGTTTTTATTGGATATGAGACCTGTTGTCATCAGTGGACTTCAGGGTGGTAACTGAACTGTGATGGGACGTGAAACAGTTTGTATAAAGGGAGATGAGTCGGGGGGGGGGGCAGACGCAGTCCTGGGGAGATCCTGTGTTGAGATGAAAAGATCTTAACCCACTCTTCCTTTCACACAGAAAGTTCTAGATCCAGTGTAGCATGAAGGAGCTGATGTTCAACTGTGTTTGTGTTCCTTATAAGTCTGTAAAAGAACACGTTTAGTTCATTTAGTTTAAAGCTTTTCAGTTGTAACTTAAACAAAACAGATTTATTTACATAATTTAAACATCAGTTAAGTAGCAACTTTTTGACCCAAACTCATTTTAGTTCAGCCTGTTGAAGCCAAGAGAGACGCTTAGAAACACATGATGTTAACCAGCTGATCTGTGTGAGCACCACACATACACACAGACAGACTCATCTGATTTCCTGAAAACGGAGAGGGGAGGACCACTGACCATGTGATCCAGGTTCATAAGAACAGGGAGGGAACGTTGAAAGTGAAAGTGTTCAGTCAGTTCAGAATCCATTTTGAGTCGAAAGAGCAGAAGGAGAGAAACTGAAGGCTGAGGCAGGGTGAGTGTTAATAGAACATTTTATCATTTTACTGTCAAAGTCTCTGAGTCAGTTTTCTCCATGTGGACTGTGGAGGAAAGCAATGTTAGAATGAACTCAACACTTGGATTCATCTGTGGACACAAAGTTGTAATTGGCTGAATAATAAATATTAAACCTACAGTAACCCAAGAAAACAAGCACAGATTTAAAGAAAGGTGACCAGGTGGAGTTCTGGCTGCTTTTATTACACTGTAGTAGTGGAAGTAAAGTAAGTCGCTTTGGCTATGTGGGAAGTTTGGCTCATTTATCACTCACCATAGTTATCAAATGCTAAGTTAATAAACACAAACTGGGTCAAAATGCATTATATAAACCAAATATGTAGGATATTATGTTCAACATTACAATCAAGAAAATAATACGCTATGATTGCAGTGAATAGATGGTATAGTCCTGGTTTATCTAGAAAATTAATTAGTTTCAAAAGATTTCATCTATTCAAATGTGTTCATTCAGGATGAGAAAAAAAACGAGCACAGCAGATGGAGGGAGGATTGTTGTTCAACTAGAAAGAATCATATTAATATCATTGGTGTTTGTAATACCACTGCATTTATATATTATCTTGTATAGTACTGTTAGGTAAAATTAGGGTATGGCGACATCGCTGCCAGGGACCGCATTGTGTTCATGTGTTTCTAACCTGCAGGAAGTATTGAGTTTGTATAAATAATCAACAGGCAGAACACTTAATGTTTACTTAATGAAAGCAGGAGAGCTGAAATAAAATGAATAATCATTTTCATTACAGACTGAAAGCTGAATTAAAACAGAACAGTAACAACAGTTTTACTGTTCACGCTGACCGTCTGAGCTTCGCCACTGTGTCGGACACATCTGGATATTTTTCAACATAAATCAACAAATCATTTTAGTAATAAAGAAATGTCTTCACAGAAAGAGGAAGAGGAGTCATGTTTCTGAGGAGGAGCAGCCGTCCTGCTGTGCTTTGTGTCAGGACGTCCTGAAGGATCCAGTCTCTACCAGCTGTGGACACTGGTTCTGCAGACGGTGTATCACCTCATACTGGGACCAGTCTGCTTCATCAGGAGACTCCTCCTGTCCCCAGTGTGGAAAAAGGTCCAGAACAAGAGCTGGACTGCAGACAGCCAGTCAGACCAGCACTGTACAAAGTAAGACTGAACACCTGTACATGTCATTACGTTTGTGACGCGTAAGTGATTTCAACCATGTGGATACAACCCAAACTTTGCAAGAATCATTCAAGTACATCAACTTCATCAAATAAGCTGAACGGTTTCAAGTGCTACATTTAGTTTTCAAGTTTTCAGGCTGAAGAGGTGTACAGTTTTTGGTCCTGATGTCAGTGGGGAGCTTGGTCCACCATTGTGGATCCAGGACAGCCAACAGTGGTGATTTGGTTGAGCCGTAGCTGGGCCCCCTTGTAGTGAGGGAGTGTAGTGGCTGTGGCTTGGTGGCAAACCAATCGGAAGATTGGCGGTTTGATCCCAGGCTACCCCCACATGTCGAAGTATCCTTGAGCAAGATACTTCTTCTTTTCCTTTCGGCTGTTCCCTTTCAGGGGTCGCCACAGCGAATCATGCGCCTCCATCTAACCCTGTCCTCTGCATCCTCTTCACTCACACCAATTAACTTCATGTCCTCTCTCAATACATCCATAAATCTCCTCTTTGGTCTTCCTCTAGACCTCCTGCCTGGCAGCTCCAACCTCAGCATCCTTCTACCAATATATTCACAGTCTCTCCTCTGAACGTGTCCAAACCACCTCAATCTGGCCTCTCTGGCTTTATCTCCGAAACATCTAACATGAGCTGTCCCTCTGATGTACTCGTTCCTTATCCTGTCCGTCCTCGTCACTCCCAAAGAGAACCTCAACATCTTAAGCTCTGCCACCTCCAGCTCTGCCTCTTGTCTTTTCTTCAGTGCCACTGTCTCTAAGCTGTATAACATCGCTGGTCTCACCACCGTCTTGAACACCTTTCCTTTCATTCTTGCTGATACTCTTTTATCACACAACACACCTGACACTTTTCTCCACCCGTTCCAACCTGCTTGCACTCGCCTCTTCACCTCTTTTCCACAGTCTCCATTGCTCTGAACCGTTGACCCTAAGTACTTAAAGTCCTGCACCTTCTTCACCTCTGCTCCCTGTAACCTCACCGTTCCACCTGGGTCCCTCTCATTGACACTGATTGATTTGATTCTGTCTTACTGCGGCTAAGCTTCATTCCTCTGTTTTCCAGAGCAGACCTCCATCTCTCTAGATTCTCCTCCACCTGCTCCCTGCTCTCACTACAAATCACAATGTCATCCGCAAACATCATAGTCCATGGAGATTCCTGTCTAACCTCATCTGTCAGCCTGTCCATCACCAGAGCAAACAAGAAGGGGCTCAGAGCCGATCCTTGATGCAGA
>CM022493.1:6502677-6520598 GCA_011952105.1 Coreoperca whiteheadi | reverse complement strand
TCACATCCTACCTGTGGAGCATAACCACTCACAACATTGAACATCACCCCTTCAATTTCCAGCTTCAGGCTCATCAACCTGTCTGACACTCTTTTCACCTCAAGAACATTCCTCACGCACTCCTCTTTCAGGATAACTCCTACTCCGTTTCTCTTCCTATCCGACCCATGGTAGAACAACTTGAACCCTGCTCCTAAGCTTCTAGTCTTGCTACCTTTCCACCTGGTCTCCTGGACACACAGTATGTCCACCTTCCTTCTCTGCATCATGTCAATCAACTCTCTAGCCTTCCCTGTCATAGTCCCAACATTCAAAGTCCCTACTGTCAGTCCTACATTCTTAGCTTTCCTCTTCTCTCTCTGCCTACGAACACACCTTCCTCCTCTCCTTCTTCGTCTTCGACCAACAGTAGTCCAATTTCCACCGGTACCCTGTAGGTCAACAGCACCGGTGGCGGTCGTTGTTAACCCGGGCCCCGACCGATCCGGTATGGAAGTCATTGTCATGATTCGCATTTTTAATTTGGCATGTGTTTTACGTCGGATGCCCTTCCTGACACAACCCTCTGCATTTATCCAGACTTGGGACTGGCACAAGAAGACACTGGCTTGTGCCCCCCTGCAGTTGCATTCTTTGAGCAAGATACTGAACCCCAAAAATTGCTCCTGAAGCTGCGCCTTCGGTCTATAAATGTGTAAGTCGCTTTGGATAAAAGCGTCTGCTAAATGTTAATGTAATGTAATGTAATGTAGTGGATGGTCTGGGGTGTCTGGTTTGACCAGGTCCTGGATGTAGGATGAGCCTGAGCCATTCGCACCATGGTAGGAAAGTACCACTGTCTTGAATCAGATTCAAATAAATTTCAATCAACGTTAGCCAGAACGAGAGAACTTAAGGAGGATGAAGACCAGCCGGGCTGCTGCATTCTGAGGTCAGATGGCTGAGTGAGTTGCAGTAGTCTGAGCAGGAGATTACAAGCTAAAAATAGCACATAGAAACAGTGTGTAAAAATGTACATAACCACGCAGTGTTAAAGACTAAATAACAATAAAATTCTACAACATATTATGCTAACTTATGTGCCACACAGGTTTGTGAGGCGAGTGACTGACCATGAATGTTTCCTGTTTTCACCCCATCATAAAACTACTTTTTGTTTTCTTATGTAGCAATTGGGACTAAAACTTGTCCAAACCTGTGTTTATAGAATGATAAATATATGAGCCTTGTATCTGTCAGTACTTTTAGTACAGCTACAGGAAATAGAATGGATTTGACACAGAGATTTCAAGCACTTTGTTGGTAGTGCTATTAAATAAAACACTCTTTCATGTCCTGTGTTTACTCGTTCATCCCGTACTGACTACACTTCTTTGACTAGCGTCAGCTACTGTTGCGTAAGACGTCGAGTGCCCCCTGCTGGCGAGCCTGAATAAACAGGTGTAAATATTCCTTCTTGTAACACACATTAGACTAAGCATTCTCTAGACTGACAGTAGATTCTTCAACAGTTTTCAACCTTATTTGTGACCACAGTTCAAAATTAAATGGGGGGGCAACTATTTATATGTACAAAAATCAACACAGTGCCACACTTGCAATAAGCTTTAGCAAGGGCAGAAGTAAAACAGCTAAATTCAGATTTCAGACTTCAAACAAATAATTTGAATAAATCATATAGTTACTACACATCTGAGTCTTAATTTCAGTCTATTAAAGTCTCTGATGAACAATTCAAAGCTGTCCAAAACTTCAGTCCAAATTTGTGATTTTCTGTCACTGAAATAAATGAATCCTTTTGCTTGCTCAATTCATCTGACAGTCCTAGAAGTCCCTTTTTGTAGATGTTACTGCTCATGGTCTCCTCCTTATAACTCTTAAGATGAAAAGACACAAGGAAATAACCCTGTTTTCTCTGTCTCTCTCATTTATATCTCTTTGTGAGACACACTCATGTTACACACACTTTTGACATCTTATTGCACACATTTCTGGCAGTTGTTGACCATTTCTTGTTATGACTGCGTCCAGCCTTATAACTCCTATCATTCACCAGGTCTTATCAATGCTACATTCTTTTAACTGTGCTTCAGTTTCAGACATTTAGCCCTCTCAGCTCTATTAAACACATTAATCTAGTTCTTAAAACATTACTGACATTTCTTATGATTAAAATTGATTATTTTCACTTCTAGTTAATAATGCCGCTTACAATTTTAACAAATCAAGTGTTATTCCATTCACATCGGGATATTAGATGAAGTTTACTCTTCATTTGTTGCAAGTTAGGGGTAGGAAGAGAAGGCAGACCCAGATGCAGACTCATTGAGGTGAGCAAAGGGGGGTTTATTAAGTGTCCTGGAGGCAGCAATAAAATCCAAAAGGACCAACAGGCAGGCAAAAATCCACAAAATCAGAAAAACAAGGCAGAGGTCGAAAAAGCCACCAACATCAATCCAAACATTAGTGAATTACACGGGGAGAAACAATGCAGGGTAACACGGGTGGTGAGACAACAACGAACTGGCAAAGATACAGGGAGGACACACAGACTAAATACTCTTAGGGAAGGGGAGACACCGAGACACAGATGCACAACGAGACACAAGTGAACACACGCAGGGAATCAGGGGCAGGAAGAAAAACTAGACTAAGACAGAGGGGAACGGTCGTCTACCAAAGTAAAACAGGAAGTCCTAGAATAAACACCAAAACATAAACTAAACAGCCAATTTCCTACAGAACCAAAACCATAACATCATTGTTCCCTTATTCCCAGTTTAAGTAAAACAGGGGTACCAGAACGTCAACTCACTGGTCATGGAGTGGAGGAAATGGAGTGTATTTGACAGAGAGATTTGAAGCGCTTTGTTGGCGGTGTTATTAAAAAAAAACAGGTCTACACAACAAAAAATGAATAATATTCTGTATTATTTGATCGGTGGATCAGTTTAAAGCCACAGTCAGCTGTTCAGACGAGCAGCTGAGGCTCAGCCTGTTGCCTCTGCTGTTAATCAAACACGTACATTGACACACAGAGGCTGAGAGATAAAGGAGAATTTCTGATTTTCCTCCAACATTGGACTTAATAACCTTTACTTCTCTGATAATAATCAGCAGATTGTCCAATTGTCTTTGTTTTTTCTCATTTTTAGTGAGTGGTGATCTGCAGGAGGTGTTAGAGGAACATAAGGTCAGTCTGAGGAGGAGATGTGAACGTGTGACTGAAGGAAGTGATGAAACAGGAAGTGGAACCCTCCTCAACAGGATCTACACTGAGCTCTACATCACAGAGGGACAGAGTGAAGACGTTAATACCCAACATGAGGTGAGGCAGCTGGAGACAGCTTCCAAGATGAAGAAGAAGAAGAATAAGATGGAGATCCTCCATGACACTCCAATCAAGTGCCACGACATCTTTAAAGCCTTACCTGGCCAACAGAGACACATCAGAGTTGTTATGACGAACGGCGTCGCTGGTGTTGGAAAAACCTTCTCAGTGCAGAAGTTCACTCTGGACTGGGCAGAGGGCTCGGAAAACCAAGACGTCAGTCTGCTGATTCTGCTTTCGTTCAGGGAGCTGAACCTGATCAAAGATAAGCAGCACAGTCTTCTCACGCTGCTCCATGTTTTCCATCCAACATTACAGAAGGTCACAGCAGAGAAGCTCGCCGTCTGTAAACTTCTGTTCATCTTTGACGGCCTGGATGAAAGCAGACTCTCACTGGATTTCAAGAAAAGGAAGGTTGTGTCTGATGTCACACAGAAGTCATCAGTCAACATGCTGCTGACAAACCTCATCAAGGGGAATCTGCTTCCCTCGGCTCTCGTCTGGATAACTTCCCGACCTGCAGCAGCCAGTCAGATCCCTCCTTCATGTGTTGACAGGGTAACAGAAGTCCGAGGCTTCACTGATGCCCAGAAGGAGGAGTACTTCAGGAGGAGATTCAGTGATGAAGAGCTGTCCAGCAGAATCATCTCTCACATCAAGACATCCAGGAGCCTCCACATCATGTGTCTAATCCCAGTCTTCTGCTGGATCACTGCTACAGTTCTGGAGCACATGTTGACTACAGGCCAGAGAGGAGAGCTGCCCAAGACCCTGACTGACATGTACTCACACTTCCTGCTGGTTCAGACAAAGAGGAAGAAGCAGAAGTATGATGAGGGACATGAGACGAGTCCACAGGAGCTCATGGAGGCTGAAGGGAAGGTTCTTCTGAAGCTGGGGAGGCTGGCGTTTGAACATCTGGAGAAAGAAAACATCATGTTCTACCAAGAAGACCTGGAGCGGTGTGGTCTGGATGTCACAGAGGCCTCGGTGTACTCAGGAGTTTGTACAGAGATCTTCAAAAGGGAGAGTGTGATCTTCCAGAAAACAGTTTACTGCTTTGTTCATCTGAGTGTTCAGGAGTTTCTGGCTGCAGTCTACATGTTCCACTGTTACACCACCAGGAACAAAGAGGTACTGGAGGCTTTCTTGGGAAAAACATACATTTATTCATCTCTGGATGTCTTTCTGATGGGAGAAATGATGAAATCTCTTGAAAGTAAAAATGGCCACCTGGACCTGTTTGTTCGCTTCCTTCATGGCCTCTCTCTGAAGTCCAACCAGAGACTCTTAGGAGGCCTGCTGGGTCGGACAGACAACAGTCCAAAAATCATCAAGAGAATCATCAACAACTTGAAGGAGATGAACCTGTATGGGTTTTCTCCTGAGAGAAGCATCAACATCTTCCACTGCCTGATAGAGATGAACGACCACTCAGTACATCAGGAGATCCAAGAGTTCCTCAAGTCAGAGAACAGATCAGAGAAGGAACTCTCTGAGATCCACTGCTCTGCTCTGGCCTACATGCTGCAGATGTCAGAGGAGGTTCTGGATGAGTTGGATCTGAAGAAGTACAACACATCAATGGAGGGGCGACTGAGACTGATTCCAGCTGTGAGGAACTGCAGAAAGGCTCGGTAAGTCCAGATGTGATTAACATTATTAAAAAACTTAAAGCTAAAGCCATCAGTATCAGATTTAAGATACAAATATGCAGAATATAAACCTTCAACACTATAACAATTTTTCTTAAACTATTATTAAAATTATTGAAATAATGATAGATGTGTTACACTACAAATGTCTACAAAAATCCTTTGCATGTTTATAAAGGTTAAAGTTAGCTAAAGTTAGTTAGCTGACACAAGTATCTTCTGTCATCTTCTAACTCTCTTTCTTTCGGTGATGGAGGTTAGTTACAAATCCAGCAGGAAAACTTGAGGACTTTAGAACTTGCGCTGAAATTTTTTTGACAGTCATCATTTTATAATACACAACAGTTGTATTATAATATTGTAGAATATTTATAAGTAATTATACTATTAGGAATAATATAGGAGTCTGTAAATAAATTTAATGGGAGATTAAAAAAAGATGGAGTGACAGTGACATAATATGATTTATCAAAGATGGACAAAAAACACACAAGCACAGTACAGGTAAATACATACAGTGCAGTTACAACCTGTGATTTTACATCACATTAAAATAAAGATTAACAAACACAAATCGCAGCACTTAATCACAGTTTCAAGTTTCAAACCGCAAACCGTGTGATCAATGACTGACCAACTGAACAGCTGAGCTACAGCCACTCATGATCATGTGCTTTGTGACTTTTCATAAAAAAAATATGTCTGAATATATTATACTTTACGTTTTATAATTTCTGTCATCACAGACTTTTGGGCTGTCGTCTCTCAGAGACTCATTGTGAAGTCGTGGCCTCAGCTCTGAAGTCTAACCCCTCCCATCTGAGAGAGCTAGACCTGAGACACAACAAACTGCAGGATTCAGGAGTGAAGCTGCTATCTGCTGGACTGGAGAGTCCGAACTGTAGACTGGAGACTCTGAGGTCAGTTCGTGTTTTTTGCTCTTGTCCAGTGTTTATCTACCAAATTTAAAGGGTTAGGGTTTGTCTGAGCACAAATCACAACAGCACTTTCTTAAAGTTTGTCAGTCTGAATAGTTTGGCTCCGAATTTAGTCTCTACTCAAACTGGATTCTTTTTTAAGGAAACTGTATAATTTATCCTTCAGTGTGCTGAAAATTAAATCAGTATTTACATGTGAGACACATCTATATATAAAACAATTGTTACGAGGTGAGTGCTGATGAGGTAGAAGGGAAGGGAGGACCCAGATGCAGACCGGTAGGTGAGGAAGCGATGGTTTATTAATTGACCTGGAGGCAGGAATACATTCCCAACGGCCCACTGGCAAAGTCCAGAAAACCAAAAACCAGGAGTCACCAAATACATCAATCGGTAGAACTTGTCACATGGCGAAGAAGTACCAGAATACATGGGTGGTGAGACATCCAGGGCAGACAACAATGATCCAACAAAGACACTGGGAGAACACACTGGTTAAATACACAAGGGACGGGGAGACAACGGGACAAAGGTGCACAACGAGACACAGGTGCATACACTCAGGAAATCAGGGGCAGGAAGTAAAGAGACTGAGACAGAGGGGAAACAGACATCTACCAAAATAAAACAGGAAGTAACCAGACTGAAGCCAGAAAACATGAACTACATGGAAAAATGCAACATAAGACCAGACTAAAAACAAAACGCAAGGAGAACGAGGTGCTCTAGGAAACATAAGAAATAAACAAAACCCACACCCCCAAAACACACCCTCTCAGACCCACAACATAACAAAAATAAGTTCAACACATTTTCAGGAATAAATTCTTTTTCTACATAACATTCAGAACACAGTATTTTACAGGATACATTTATACATAAAGCCCCTCTCTCTCTCACCTAGAGACACAAACCCACTCTAAAACTCATACAGGAGCACAGAGACAGAGAGAGGGAAGCATATTTACAAATGCAGGGGTTTGTATCGTGTCTGATTTGTCACCAGCGACAGGTGACACTTTAACATGTAATGATGCTTCCTGTCATAAAATGATTGTGTCACTTTGTGTTCCCTTTCAAAAGCTCCACTTGATGCTGCATGCAGTATGCATATGGGAATGTTTTACGTGAACCGGCTGTGAAAAGTGTGTTTAAATGCTAATGAAATTAACTCAAAGAAACTATCGGGGGAACAGGTGCGTTGGTGACGTCACCCACCGAGGCTATAGTTTCTTTGAGTCCATTTCATTGACGCATTTAAACACACTTAAGTAAAGTATAAGTAAATGAGCCCCAGCTGCCAGCCTTCAGGTCTTTTTGTTTTCAGACCGTTACTGTGTGGTGTGTGAGCTGGTGTTGTTAGCTGGTATTACTATTAGACAGTATGAGCAGACAGAAGCGTTGCGTGCCTCCGTGTTCTCGTCTTTTGGCAGACACGGACACGCACGACTACTGCATTGTTTGTTTGGGGGAAGAGCACGTGACCGCGGCGTTTGACTCAGGTGAGTGCTGGCACTGCGAGGCCCTTACCATTGGGATGCTGTAGGCTCGCCTGAGTTATTTTCAGTCCGCACCAGCGTTGCAGTTGTGGGGCTCTGAGATGGATTTGGCTGGCGAGCAGGGGATGGGCCAGCCCCTTTTGCCTGCTCAGTCGCCAGATCCACGTGGCCTCCTGTGGGGGACAATGAGGAAGTGGATTCCTTTGGGTCTGCGGACCCCGAGCGGCCACTCGACCAGCCTCCTCATGGCAACAAGTCCGTTGAGGAGCTGCTGGATGTGGTGACGCGAGCGGTGGCCAGACTACAGCTGGACTGGCCCTGTGAGGAGGAACCCCCCAAACGGAGTAAGCTGGTAGACAGGTTTCTTTCTGGAAGTGGGGAGAGGGCGCGTCCGCAGTCTCTCCCTTTCTTTGAGGATCTCCATGACGAGCTGTCTAGGTTATGGACTCGACCTTGTACCTCGCGTGTGGTCGTCCCTTTGACGTCGATCTTCTTGACTATCGTGGGGGGATCAGCACGCGGGTATACGGAGATGCAACAGGTTGAAGAGACGCTCGTGGGCCATCTCTCACCTAGTTTGGCGTCTTTTTGGAAGAAACCTGTCCTCCCCATAAAGCAGTGCAGGACAACATCAGCGCTTGTGGGGAAAGCTTATCAGGCGGCAGGTCAGGCTGGTGCGGCCCTGCACACCATGGCAGTACTGCAGGCATATCAACTGACCTCTTTAAAGACTTGACTGTGGAGGGAACCGTGGACAGTGAGGTGTTTGCTGAGCTTCGCCGGGCCACGGACTTGTCTCTCCGTGCCACCAAGCAGACGGCTCGTGCTATCGGCCGCTCTATGTCTGCTTTAGTGAGCACGGAGAGACACCTATGGCTGAACCTCTCAGGGATCAAGGACAGGGAGAGGGTGTTCCTGCTGGACTCCCCGGTCTCCCCCAAAGGCCTGTTTGGCGAAGCAGTTGACTCTGTGGTAGCGACCTTCAGAGAGGCCAAGAAGCAGAAGGAAGCATTCTCCCAGTTCCTTTTTCGCCGCACTCAAGGGGGGGCCCAACCTTCCGTCGAGACCTAGGGAGGTGCGAAGCAGAGCGTGGCGAGTCAAGCTCCCCCTCGGCAAGATTGAGGATCGGCTCGCCGCCCTCAAAGGCCTCCCAGGGCGGACCTCAGGACTGTTATTAACAAGAAGCTGGCCAGTCTGGTGGGGGTGTCCCCCCAGTGTCCCCCAAGTTGAGGCCTCCCGTGAGAACCAGGATTCCTTCGTGGGACCTTGCTATTGTCCTCGAGGGTCTGGTTATGAACCCCTGTGAACCACTAGAGTCAGTGTCTGACAAACTTCTGACTCTAAAGATGGTTTTTCTGATTGCAATAACGTCTTTTAGGAGAATTGGGGATATGCAGGCTCTGTCGGTGTCGCCATCCTGCTTGGAATATGCCCCAGGTGGGGTTAAAGTGATCTTGCATCCTCATCCTGATTACCTGACTAAGTTTCCTTTCTCCACTGCACGTCCTGTCACTCTGGAAACTTTCTGTGCTCTGTGCTCTGCTGTTTGCTACGCTGGAGCAGGAGAGATTGCATAGACTGTGTCCGGTGCGTACGTATGTCCACCGTACTAGCCAGTGGCGTTTGGGGGAGCAGCTGTTTGTTTGTGAGAGTGTTTGTGATGCGGCGGATTGGTCCTCTCCGCACACATTCATACGTTTCTATAGTGTAGATGCTCATGCAACTCCGGGCTCCCACGTCCTTGAGTCGGCATCCCAATCTACTGTCTTAGGCCTCCTGCGCTCTATGCACACCCACACATCTTAGGGGGTCCAGACACCATCGGTACAGCAGCGTGGGTATTCCATTCCCATATGCATACTGCATGCAGCATCGAGTCGAGCTTTTGATAGGGAACTCTCGGGTTTACTTGATTGTAACCCTGTTCCCTGATAAAGCAGAACGAGATGCTGCATTGCAGTGCCGTGCCGATAATGCCCCTTGACCGGTCTTCAAACAAAAGGGGACCTGAAGGCTGGCAGCTGGGGCGTCGGTGACGTCATTGACGCGTTCAAAAACACTTTTCACAGCCGTTTCACGTAAGACATTCCCATATGCATACTGCATGCAGCATCAAGTGGAGCTTTATCAGGGAACAGGGTTACAATCAAGTAACCCCGAGAGTTCTGACTCAACCAGTAAACAGGAGCATAAATAATAAACTATAGTTGTATGGGAAGGTACCAGGTTACATTTAAGATAAAGAGAACATGCCACTCACTTTGCTCAGTGCACATTTGATCCAGATCCAAAAATTATTGAAGATGAAGCTCAGTCAGTCAGCTGTGAGACGACAGCGGTGATGAGGATAGTCTAAATCTGTGGTTTGAAATGAGAGCATCACAAGTGCTGGGACAGCTGTTAAAGGGGTTTGTAAAGTTTTGTAGTTAAAGTATTATTTATTTAATAAAGTCTTATTTATTTCATATTGGCCCTCAAGGAATTCTATCGAAAACATCCGTCTTAGTAGTTTTCATAAAATGACACATAATTGTTATGAATTTGAATAAAATGACAACATTTCTGTTTGGATAATGTTTCCAGACTTGACTGAGATCAGCAGCATGTTATTAATCTGTGTTGACATGAATAGGTGTATGAATGTTGTGCTGACCTTTGGATGATGTTTGTAGAAGGCTGACATTATGATGATCCACAAAAACATGATGACAAAGTCACTACTCGTTTTAGGCAAAAGCTCATTGATTAGAACATAGTAATGTTTAGCTACACATTTAAAACCTGAACACATCTGATTGGATTATGAATTGATTTTTATCTTCATCATTTGTTCTTTTTCAGATTGTGGGGCTGCAGTTTGTCAGAGATCAGCTGTGCTTCTCTGGCCTCAGCTCTGAAGTCCAACCCCTCCCATCTGAGAGAGCTGGAGCTGAGTCGCAACCAGCTGCAGGATTCAGGAGTGAAGCTGCTGTGTGATTTTCTGGAGAGTCCAGAATGTAGACTGGAGACTCTGAGGTCAGACACAATTTTTAACTTCTGTGCTGAGATTAATATGATGTGAAAGTTGTGGTAAAACTAAACTGCAGACATAAGGCTGATATTATACTGATCCACACGGAGGGGCAAATTCACAAAAGATTGCGCTGCTTTCGGTAAACCTCCATAAATACGACCAAAAAAACTGCAACACTAACTGCGCCGCCAAGCAAATAGCATCTTGGTGCTCCAGTGCAATTTGCAGGTATGTATATTAAGTAATAAGCATACATTTGGCACCTCATTGAAAAACCAGGTCAAATTCACAAACACCAGGGCTAATAGCCACATGCAATTATTAGTATCTTCAGAGAGTTGCTATTAAAGCTAACGCGCATTTATAAGATGCGTCACACCCAGACTTTCCAGTTATCAAGGCGACAGTGATTGTAGCTAGGCGAAGCAATAGCGCATCAAAGTACAATACATGCGCACAGGTGCTACAAAGACAGTACAATACCTGATATTCTACACATTTAAAACCTTAATATAACAAGAAAAACCTACACTGGATAATTCTCTTTCAACCTCTTAAACTCTTTATTTACTTCTTAAATTTCAAATCTTTTTTAATAAATTATGTTAACAAATACATAAATGCAATAAATAATTAAACCTGCATGCAGCGATTAACGGGCCATCAGAACTGATTGCATGTCAGGATGTGATGCGTAGCTACCGGATGATGCACAAAGTAGTTCAATATCTCTTCATATGTCAGTCATGACTGCTTGCACGTGGGTGACTGGAGCCTATCCCAGTGACTTTGGGCCTTAGGCAGGGTACACCCTTGACAGTGGCCAACTCGTCACAGGGCTGACACATAGACCAACCATTCACACTAGGGTCATCAATTAACCTAAACAGTGGCAGGAAGCCGGAGAACCCACAGTAACACGGGTAGGACATGCTCTAACTCTGCCACCGTGCACCCCTAATTCTATGTCATGTTCCAATATATATAGCAATGACTATAAACCCTAGTTGGCATGTAGATATCCTCAGGCCGGAACTCTAATCAAACATGTGAAATGTGGGGCAGTTTCGAAAATGTACACTGATTTTACAACAACTTTCTATTTCATGGCGAATAATTTATCACCACAGCAACAGTGGTTGATGGGAACTCACAATCTTCACAATGAAGCATCATCAAGGTCTTAAGACTTTGCTGAACAAATTTAAGGTGGATCTGGTTAATCTGCTAGGAGTAGATTGTAAGAGTTCAGGGAAGGTAAATTCCTGTTGCCAGTAGGTGGTACTATGACTATGAATGACTACTGGCATGTAGATGTCTTCAGATTGGGAAAGATATTAAATGTGAAGTTTGGTGCAGATTTAACCATGTACACTGAAGTTACAACAACTTCTATTTTCATGGTGAAACATTGAAATTCAAAGAAAACTCACACTTAGCACAACTTTTAATTGCGGCGGTCTTAAGATTACACTGCCCAAACTTGAAGTCGTTCTGATTAATTCTCTAGGAGGAGTTTGTTAAAGTACAGCATGTGTACAACGCAAAAAACTACTAAATTCAAAATGCCCAAAAAGGGTCCTTGAGGCTATTTTTTACAAGATAATACAAGTGCAAAGTTTCATGAGTTTTAAAGCATCTTTAGCCCCTCACAAATGTGATTCTTTTGGATAAATTATAATAATTCCCTGCATTTCAATAGGGTCCTTGCACTGGTTGCTGCTCTGGTCCTAATTAACTCATCTCTATTTCCATTATCAGACAATAACAAATATTTTCTTTCTTTGATTTTTCCAACATGTTTATGAAGCTATATGATGCTTATACTGACGGAATAGTTTAAACTGAAGAAGCTTTGATTTTATGACTCCACTATTCTTAAAAGAAATTCATCCTGACATATTTGGCCTCTTTTGAAACTTTGGGATCTTGAGTGGAGTCTTAAATCAGTTTCTGTGGGTTTCTATTTGTGTTTGGCTGCACAACATGAGTTTGTATAGAAGGAGCTGCTGGTAGAGCTGGCAGAGATTAAGAGGTGAAGCCACCATGTTTTTACTGAAGTAGCAGCACGTTGGCATTAATATTAATGAGAATTCTTTTTCACTTTGTGTATTTTACAGTTTTGAACCTGCATCCTTTGGGTTCAGGTGTTTGGACTTTCCATTTTCTAAACTTCTACATTCTAAACCTTCTTCAGCTCTGAACAGATTATTTAACACTGAAAGATTTCAAGCAGGAACATTGTTTTCTAAAGTTACATCATTTATTCTTTATTCAGATTGTGGCGCTGCAGGTTGTCAGAGATCAGCTGTGCTTCTCTGGCCTCAGCTCTGAAGTCCAACCCCTCCCATCTGAGAGAGCTGCAGCTGGGTGGAAATAACCTACAGGATTCAGGAGTGAAGCTGCTGTGTGATTTTCTGGAGAGTCCACACTGTAGACTGGAGGCTCTGAGGTCAGACGCCATTTGTTACTTCTGTGCTGAGATTAATATGATGTGAAAGTTCATTGTTTCCGACAGGATTTTGTGAGACTGCGGTGGGTAGAATGCTCCCCCTGGAAAATTTTTTTTGTACATTTTCAAGTTAAATGCCTATCTGGTGCACTTTGAGAGCAAAACTAAGAGGCTAGATATGACGAACCTTGTGCTGTAGTAAATGTTTAAATCATAAACACATTCAAGGTTTTGCCTAGCATCTGGAGGGCTTAGGTGCTGTGGTTGCAGCGCGGGGGTCGTGGGGTTTGGGAGTCCTCCCCCAAGAAAATGTTATGTTATTTGACTATAAACTTTGCATTTTACATAATTGTTTTTAAAACACACAGGTTGTATTTTTTCACATTACACTCAGAGATTAGCAGGAAAAAAAGTCAAACACTGATGAAGTCAGCGCGATATCCTGAAGTAATCCTTCACATTGTTGTGAGTAATTGCTCTGTATGCCATAACAAATAATAATCACAAAATAAAAATGGTTAAACAAGACTTATATTGAAGGGATTTGAACTGCGATTTGCTCATCCTCCCAAAGTCAGGATGAAGCCACTAATCAGCTGTGGGGTGGGTATTGTTAGGTTCGTATCTTTATGTTATCCATAATTTTATTGGTTCTTTATCAGTGCTCTTACCTGTTCTTTTTTTATTACTAAAGAATTGGGGGGGGGGTTTAATCACTATTTTTTTTAAAGAATAAATTCAGAACAGGAATTATAATTGATTTATATTTTAAATATAACTAATATTCATTCTAGAGCAGCAACAGTTAAATTTAAATTGTATTATTCATGGCAAACTAAGAAACAGGCTACATACAGACAGCTTTCGTTTTAGCTTGTTCGTAAGTTTGTTTGTTGTTAGTAAAACGTTACCTTCACTTTACCTGGTGTTTCCACGTCTCTGCTCTGCCATCAGCTGTATATTTGTGTGAGAGCATGTGTGTGTACAACGGGGAGACAGGGGCTGACTGATGGTGTGAGAGGTGCTTTGATGAAGCAACAAATTAGACTATGGTGGGCCGCCATTCACTCTTTGTGAATTCACCTCAGAGTATGCTAAAGTCTATTTTTTCTTCAGTGGTTTAGTCTATTGACTGTGGGAGAGCAATGTTTAAAACTTTAATATAACAAGAACTCTTGATTTTTATCTTATGTTCCCATTGTATTTTTAATAAAAATAATAAATAATAAAAATACCATAAATAAATAATCTATTTCAACTAAACATCTACATTCTAAACCTTCTTCAGCTCTGAACAGATTAATGATTTCAAGTAGGAAAATTCTCTTCTAAAGTTACATCATTTCTTCTTTATTCAGATTGAGTTGCTGCAGTTTGTCAGAGATCAGCTGTGCTTCTCTGGCCTCAGCTCTGAAGTCCAACCCCTCCCATCTGAGAGAGCTGAGGCTGAGTGACAACAAGCTGCAGGAATCAGGAGTGAAGCAGCTGTCTGAGCTTCTGGAGAGTCCACACTGTAGACTGGAGACTCTGAGGTCAGTAGAGGTTTGGAGTCAGTCCATGCTGGTCTCAGCAGTGTTGTACCAAACACAGTTAGTATCGAAGCAAAAATCCAGTATTTCCTAAAAACCTCCAACGTTCTCAGCGGCTGCTTTCCTCAGTGAAGCTGTGAGAGGAGGATGGTGACAGGCTCTAGGATTGGGCAGACAGGCAGAGGGAGAGAGAAATGTCAGCCAATCAGATCAGCCAGAAGCTTGTTTTGATTATGTGTTTGAGTTGATGTGAAGACAGCTCTTGTTGTTGTGTTCATGTTTCCAGGAAATAAAGCTGGATTCCAGCTGACATTACAAGATGTAAAGAGACAATGGTCCTCATTCATCAAACTGTCGTACCATCAAATACGATCTCAAAGTGTTTGTTCTCTCATTTCAACACTAAACAATTGATCAGTTCATTTTTGTCACAGCTCTGAGATCAGTCTGACTGAAGCCTGCAGATCACTGGCTCTTATTTCAAAGAACCATCATTACATTTAATAACCATGTGGCCTTTCTACAGACCTGAAGCTCTGCTGAAGTCCAGTAATCACAGCTGATGTTTTGCTGTTCAATCTTTGATTGAACATGTTGGACCTTTAACATCATATATATATATATACACACACACATTACCTTTTCAAAGTCACTAATGACCTTTCAGTGAATGCCGACGCATGTGTTTAATTCTTCTGCAATTCTGGACTTAAGTGCTGCCTTTGACACTACTGATCATGGCATTCTTTTAGATAGACTGAGGCACTGACTGGGCATATCTGGAATTGCACTAAAATGGTTCTCATCTTATTTGTCAAATTGATAGTTCTGTGTCACCATTAATAACCTCATGTCGTCTTTTGCCCAAATCAATTATGGTGTGCCTCAAGGTTCAATTCTTGGACCAATACTGTTCTACCTCCCTGTTAAGCCCACTGATCTTAGTATGCTTAGTTCTCTGCAGGATTGCTTGTCTGACATAAAAAACATAAAAAAATGTTTTGAACAACATATAACTAAGCTTGTCCAATCATGTTTTTATAACCTCAGAAATATTGCAAAAATATGATCTATTTTAAATCTTAGTGATGTAGAAACTGTTGTACATGCTATTATCTCCTCGCGTCTTGATTACTTGTCTTAATCAAAAAAAAAAAAGTCCAGGATGGGGACAGAGTTTTTGCCTGGCTCTGGAACAACTTGCCTGAAGAAATTAGGTTGTCTGGGTCAGTGTCTTCATTTAAGTCTCTTCTCAAAAACGCATTTTTATCAGAAAGCATATCCTCATCTTACCTGAGCTGTCTGTTTATTTAATGGGGGGGATTTCATTCACTGTAGTATTTTATTTCTCTCTCTGTAAATCACTTTGTACTTTGTTTTGATAAGTGTTCTATAAATAAAGATTATTATTATTATTATTATCATCATCAGTCCATATGGCTTTTGTTTTATCCAAATATTTTTATAATAGACTCCATATTTACACATTTGTCATGTAATATTAGATGAAATATTCCAATGTGACAGACGCAGGTTTTTAACAGCTTTGAACTCTGACAGCACTAAATCCATCGTTAAAGTGAGCAGTGAATATCTCTCTGTTTCTGCAGTCATGATGCGTTCAGGGACTCTCAGCACTTTATTTCCACTGTGTACTTCAGTGAAACCTGTAGCGTGAATAGACTTGATGCCCAAAGTGTCTGCAGGTCTGTGAGCTTCCAGCCTTTATACTGGATCTGCTGCATCACTGACTGACAGCTGATGACGGGAGTCTCTGTAAACACTGATTTATGACTTCTGCTGTCTGTCTTCTTCTCTCATCAGCTGGAAGTGGTGAACTCCGTCAGAGTGATCAGAAAGGTGGTTGTGTTGAGAGGATCAGCTGTGTCCTGATGATCCAGAGAGGTTGAAGCAGCAGCAGCTTGTGTGGAGAGGCTCTGACTGGGCCATGTTACTGGGAGGTGGAGAGGAGAGCTTCATCCAGCAGCGACTGACAGAGGAATCACGGCAAGTGGAGACGACTCTCAGTGCTGCGGTCTGAACTGCTCTGAGATCAGCTCCACTGTCAGACACAAGGTCGAGTCCACCATCATCCCTGTGTGTTCCTCTATCTGCTCTGCTGCTGCTCCGTCCTTCTACTGGCTCTGCAGACACACTGAGACTCCTTCCACTCAGCCACCTCCTCCCCCTGGATCTGGACTTGAGTCTGGATTTACTTTTTCTTTCTTTTTTTGATTCATTCAGTCTGTGGTTATCTCTGTATTTCTTGGTTTTGCACATAAGATTTGTCTTCAGCCTATGCCCTTTTCAGTCAATATAAGTTTGTCTTAAATTAAAATTATCCGAATCATTTTGTTTATTATTTTTGTTGTTTTGTTTACTGAAAATAAATAAAATAAAAAATTTAAAAAAACACCTCCACAATAATGAATTAATTTTCACATTATACTGTGTCATGGTGGTTGATGTCAGAATCCAGAAGTCTGCAGTTTAAGTATAGTTCTCATCAGTGTTAGATTATATTTCTGTATACTTGTTCCATTTTCTTCTGTATGTTTGTTTTTATTTCATATTAATCGATCATTATCTTCTCTAACACCAGTGTTGACACCACTGATGAACTGAATGTAACAACTCTGTAATGAAAGTGTTAGAATGGGGATAAACTTGACATCACTTTCTCTAAATGCAACATGTTTAAAATACTAGTAATTAGTGTTTGTGTCAGCCTGCCTTGTTGAATTTTTAACAATCCATTACATTTTATAAGCTGATCAGCTTTTGTGAAAAATCTAACTCCAGCTGTTAGATAAATGTAAAGAGTAAAATATCTCATAATAACTCATAGGCTAACAGCAGTCAGGTAAATATCCAGCAGTGAAAAGTCCAACACTTCCAGTCGAGTGCAGTAAATGTATAAAGTAGAATGACGTTTAAATATTGAAGTACAGTACAAGTGCTTTAAAAATTGTACTTAAGTACAGTCCTCGAGTAAATGTAGGCTACTCATTTACTATTAACCATCACTTCTGTAACTACTACTAATACTACTATTTCTACTACAGTGACTACTACTACTCGTCCAAACTGAACCATCTGCTGCCTCTTATTCATTCATCACCTTCAGGAAGTCTAGCATAAGCGTAGGAGCCATTATACGTGGGGGGGACATGTCCCCACTTTTCAAAATCTACGTTTTGCCCCCCCCCACTATTTCCCAACGTAAGATTTAGTTTTGCATTGCCTGCCTAGCTCTGCTGATTTTGGAGTCTCCAAATGAATCCATTCAGCAATTTTTAAATACATAATCAGTTTTGCTTTGTGGATTGGGTGGCAGTCGAAGGCGGGGGCCTCGGCAACCCAATCCCCGGACACGGAATCTGGCTCTAGGGACATGGAATGTCACCTCGCTGGGGGGGAAGGAGCCTGAGCTGGTGCGGGAGGTTGAGAGATACCGACTAGTGATAGTCGGGCTCGCCTCCACGCACGGCTTGGGCTCTGGAA
>CM022493.1:6488693-6499110 GCA_011952105.1 Coreoperca whiteheadi | reverse complement strand
TCCAGAGGCACTGTCCCCAGCCTACGTACTTCTTATTTCATGTGTTTTTATTTAAGGGTCAGTAAACGTCAGTCTTTAAATAAAATATAAGATGCATTTTTACAAATTACACAATCTATATGTAAAGTATTTTAATGATCTACACCTACCTGAATCATTGACAGCATTAAAATTCTGCTTACATCTGCATAATAACTACTTTTGCTCTTAATACTTTAAGCATAAATACTTCTGTACAAAAAATGACAATAGAAAAGTGGCTCAACAGAAAATCAGAACTACCACTGCCACTACTGCTACATTTTGACTACTACTACTACTACTATTAAAAACACAAACAGTACAACTTCCACAGTCTATAATATTTCATGGGTCAATGAATGACATGTGATTCTGGTTGTAATTTATTCTGTTGTACTGCAGGTGGTGCTGTTGTTGACATTCAAACTGAGCTTCTGGAGCTCCCCTCTTCCTTCTTTATTGACACCAATAATGCATTTATGTTTGTATGCTGGAGTGACTCGAAATAACATTTTGAAAGCAGGACTTTTAGTATTTTTGTTACTTGTACTTGAGTAAATGATCTGAATACTTCCTCCAACACTATTTATTTTACAGAAGATCCACATTAAAGTCAGGTAAGATTTGATCAGTTCTGATTTTGCTTGTTGATTCTGCTTCTCATCAAATTATCTGATTATTCTCTTATTGACTATAGAGTCAGAAAATGTTTATCAAATGTTTATTCAAACCACACAAATAAAATTAAAACAGTAACTATACTGAAGCAGTTATTCACTTCAATTGTAAGAAAAACCACACACAGCGGTGCACCTGGAAAAGGTGTCAAACAAAAGGAAGAAGCAACAGACGTCTGTATTTAACAATAAAGAGTTACGTGAGTGTGTGTCACAGCAGGCGAGGGTTTTCCTCTCGGTAGTCGTGCGGGTCTCCTTTGAAGGGCAGATGTGGAGGGTGGTTACAGATCCCCATCAGGAAGATGATGATGGTGCCGATGGTCATCACCGGGGTAACCAGGAAGAGGCAGAGACGGTCCACCGTGCGAGCGATACCACTCCAGTTATCTTTCTCCTGTGAAGACAGCGGCGGGGTTAACGTTTCTTTTCTAACTTACATGGTAGATATACATACATGGCCAAAAGTATGTGGACACCCGGACGTTAAACCCCTCGGCGCGGCTCTAACAGCCTCCACTCTTCTGGTTTCAGTCTGAAGAAGTTGTCATCAGCACCTACTGCTCCAAACGCTATGATCCTGTGTCTCTCTCCGTCTCACCTCGTTGTAGTCGTTCTTGTTGTGCATGTGCTTGATGATGTAGTTGGCGCCGTCCACAGCCGGCTTGATCTCGGCATACAGCTGGTCCGTCACACCTCCGTCTTCCTGTGGCTTCACAACTACACAAAACACACACACACACACAGAGTGGGTTAATGAATCTGTGATAACGTCTGAGTTCAGTGTGGCGTTACAGTACAAATTAAAATTAAATAAAATGGGAGAAAGGCTACATTTCTATGAAATTCTCATTGCGTTTGGCAAGAAGGACTTGCTGTACACATCTTTGGCTTTGCTGAGCTTTATAGTGAGTTTCAGCTCATTGTTTATCTGTCCGGCTCACAGCATTACTGTTCTGGTTCACTCTCATGGCGTCGCTTTTAGAGAAAAAGCTGTAAAAAACCGCTGTACGCGACCTGCTCAGCAGTGAACAGCAGGCAGACTCAGTCAGAGAGCAGCTGGTGAACACAGTGGAGCGTTTAGCAGCTAAAGAGCCAGATGTTTCCCTCAGGAGCCGCTGGAGACCGAACACAGAGCGAACTGAGAGGGAATGCTGGACTGACGTTCATCAGGGGACACAAACATGAACTGATGAACTGTCATGTTGCTCTGTGAGTGCTGGAGGTGGAAATAAGCAGCTGTTTGCTAACAAGTTCCGCTGTTGTTGCAGGTTTATTTATGGATATTCCGGGACGTACCTGACGCGTGTGTGGTCCGTGTCATCAGTCCGTGTCTCTCCGACTGTTTCTCGAACATCAGCTCGCTGCGGGACTTGACGCTGTAGTACTCCTCTGCCGAGGTGATGTAGCCCACCGAGCTGGATCGCCGTGGTAACGCTCCATCCCAGTATGGGTCCGCCTCTGCGGGGTGGGACATGCGCAGGATGCGGGGCAACCGCTCAAGGAAGAACTGCACGGAGAGAACAAACAGCAGCAGCACGTTTAAAGTCATTAGGTGCATTTTTAAAATAAACATAAAGTACAGACTCTGCATAAGGATGGATGTGTGGATGTGTGTGTGTGTGTGTGTTACCTTCTTGGTCCACTCAGACATGACATGTGTGCTCGGTGTCCTGAAGTGCAGGTTGAGGACGACCACACAGTTCAACACCACCACCGTCACCAGCACCATGATGAACATCAAATATCTGAGACACACACACACACACACACACACACACACACACACACACTTAGATGAGCAATTCGAGAGAGCTTTTGTCCTGCAGGTAGGTCAGTTTTGTGTTTCTTTTGTTGTTTTCTTACTTTTTATTTTATTTGGTGTTATGTATTTTTGCACTGTGACCTGTACATCTGATCCTCTTTTTGTGGGATTTAGTTAAATATATCCGTTTGTTTGTCACTCCTATTCTGGAACAGGACATTTGAACGCTAAATAAATATTCGTAAAAACAGAAAAATCAGATGAGTCACGGGTAGCTACAACTCCAGGAGAAATAAATGGTTTTCCACCACAACACCAGATCTCTGTCAGATGTTTGGTCTTTATTTTTGTACCGTACCTCCCTGATGTTTCCAGATGTGGTTGGGAGTGAGTGTGTGTGTGTGTGAGAGTGTGTGTGTGTGTGTGCTGCTTACTTGACAATAAGTGGAACAGACATGGACGTCTCCGGCAGCCTTTGAGAGATCAGCAGCAGGAAGACAGACTGAGCCAGCAGCACCGAGATGGACAAGGTCATCTTCTCACCACCTACACACACAGAAAATGTTCCTCTCTATATAAAACTAGAACTACCTGCATGGCCCGACACCACCAGAGGTAAGTGAGAAGATAGTGTGTTTTTTTCGTGTTGAACGGATCCTTTCATTTCTATAACAGCTCTCTAAGGAGGTGAATGTGCACTGACTGTCGGCGGGCAGGTAGTAGACGAGCGAGGCCAGGAAGGAGATGAGCACACAGGGGATGATGATGTTGACGATGTAGAAGAGGGGTTTGCGTTTGATGGTCAGGTAGAAGGTGATGTCCTGGTGCTTGTTGCTCTCCATGGGAATGTGCTTGTAGGTGTTTCTCTTGGCCGGCCGGTGGATGATCTCCCACTCGCCGTTCTCTGTCCAAATCCAGCGAGGAAACAACACCGAGGACAAGAAACAGACAGAGAATAACAGATCCTTGAGCTGCAGTCAGGATTTACTCCCTAAATCTGCGCTCCACTAACCCCCGATGCCTCCCAGAGGTCATGTCCTCCGTACTGACTCTGGAAGTTGGGAGATTTTAACAACCTGAGGAGGAGTTTCTGTTCTATAGCTACAGTTTATACCTGGTAGGTTTTTAAAAGTTGATATTGTTCAGAGTCGATATCTACAAAGGCAACTGTTTTTTTCTGTAAAAAGTTAAGTTGGATTAAATGCCAATGTAGAGCTAAGTGGACCTCACATAGAGCTGATGTTGAGCCGACAGACCGACCATGGAGCTAATGTGGTGCTAATGAAAGCTGGCTGTAGAGCTGACATAGAGCTAATCTCGAGCTAAAGTGGCGCTAATATAGTAGCGACATTAAGCGAATGTAGAGATCAGTAGACCTCACACACAGCGAATTTTACATCTTTTCCTTCATTAAGGGAGAAAACATTGGCAGGAAATCCATGATGTGAGTTTTATTAGTGTTGAGTCAAACGTTTCTGAGGGACGGCGGGTTGCGTTGGGGGATTTTGCACTCATGACATCAGTATTTTTATTTTTTTTTTTAAACCTGGCTACGCCACCTGATGCTTTCCAGCATAAGTTTCATCCACAATAACAAGAACTGACTCAGTATTCTTCATTCTGGTCTGGACTTTTGGTGCATTCGAGGCAATTGATACCTTAACATGTGGCGTTACTTCAAAGTTGTGACGTGTTTAAAAATGTAAAACCTAGAAGATACATTTGGAAGTTTTCTTATTACTTTTGCTCCCTCTCGTTCCTGGTGTGACATTAAAATGCAGAAAAGTTAATATCATACATACATGGTAGTTAACCTATAACTGTGTGTGTGTGAAATAGAGAGGACACGTACCTGTAAAGCTAGCAGGGTCAATGATGATCCACTCCACCGTCCATTTGCTGGTTTCGTCTGCTTCTTCCTTCAGCAGCATCCTGATCTCTTTGGCATTGTAGGTCAGAGAGCTGCAAAGCAACATGGGAGCAGAGAATCAAATTTGACAAGCGATCATCCAGCGGAAAACGGCGGGAAACGCCACCGCTGCGCAAACGTCGGCAGTTGGTCTAAAATATCATGTGATTATTTGTGATTTCTTGGGTAAGAAGCATTTGTTTACACCTCCTTGCTTTTATCTTGTTTTAACCTCTTCATTCGTGGTTTGGAAGCTCAGCTTTCTGATGTTTTTTGTGGACTTCTGCACGTTTGTTATCAAACAACCGACATCTAAATCATCTGATGTTTCCCTCAGTATCTTTACACTTCATTATTCGGATCTGCGATCTGTTGTCTGTCTTAAACAATATTCTGAAAATTACAAAGCTTTTTATTTGACCAACCATATCCAAATACAGTCATAATCAGAGAAAAAAAACCATTACTGTTAAAACAGTTGAGTATTTAAATGATATTTGGTCACAAAGTAAACATGTAAACACTAGTTTTTTAGTTTTGTAGCAAATTTAGATTCACCTTGTACAAGTGCCCTGTATCAGACAAGTTCATCACTGCTTTTTAACTGCACCACAGGCTTTATGTGGCCGCACACCAGACAATACATGCTGCTGTGTGGTTTGAGCTCCTTACGTGAATTTGAGCGTGCAGTTTTGCCAGTCGAAGGGGAAGTAGTTGACGTTGATGGAGCAGGAGGAGCGGAAGATGGCGGGAGGCAACCAGTAGCAGAGACCATTAGAATCCACCAGCACGTTACTGTAGTAAGCCACCTGGAACTGGGCGTCGTTACTGGAGGAGAGAGAAGGCAGGTAGGCTTACAACACACAGTGGAGTTACAGGAGAGGTTGAACTAAATACAAATATACAGTACTTATACTTACAGTGCTTATAAATATAAGTACTGTACTGACAAAACAATCTCAACTCAAGGTCCATTTAGTGGCTCTTCTTTCACCAGCAGGTGGCGTTTGCATGGACAGGATATTCTTAAAGTGCTGAGAAAAAAAACAGACATCTACAATTCAACGATTACGGGGCTAACTCCATCCGCTGATAAAGATCATGTGATATGATCGAAAGCTCCAGAACAGCTATTAAATGCCTATACTTAGTGCAGCAGTAGATCTCTAATGCAGGCAGCTCTCTGACCAAGCAGAGCGCTATAAGTGATCACAAAAACCTTGAATTGGAACCTGAATTTGATGGAGACACAGTGAAGTGAAATCAACATTGGTTTCACATGAGGCCTTTTGAAGGACCTGGTCTAAAGCTCTGCGGCAGCATTTTGAACCACTTGTAGACGATCCAGGGACGTTTTGCTGGTGAAGAGGGAGTTACCAAAGTCGAGACGGGATGAGATAAAAGTGTGAATTATTATTTCCATCTCTGCTTGAGACGCAATGAGTCTGAGTTTTGCAACGTTTCTCAGCTGGAAATAAACAGGAATGAATCAAACACTTGACATGCTGGCCCAGAGTCAGAACCTGGTCCGTTGTGACACCTAGATTTTTGGGGAGAATTAAACAGAAGAGGAAAGAAAACCTTTTATAGAGTTTATGCAATTATTTAAAACTGAGCTACATTTTGAGGCATACATTAGATGTATAGCTGAATATCATCCGTGTAACAGTTATTTATCTGCCCAAGGGGAAACATATAAAAGGCTAACAGAAGAGGACCCAGGACAGAGCCTTGGGGAACGCCACAAAACAGAGTTTCAGATAAAGAAGCACTGTGGCTCCCAATTTCTAGTTTTGTATTAAAATAAATTAAAAAAATGTATTTATTCCTCTTGCATTTCTTGAGTTGCCTTTGCAATTAAACATTACAGACCATTTTCACAAGCATGCGCTTTCACTCGAAAGGATTATACTGGGTTTGTAAATATGAAAAGAGAGTCCAACAATTGCTTCTCAATGTAATTTTGGGCTGCCAGCATTATAAAATAATAAATGTGTTTATTACAGATGCTACAGGTTGGAAGGTTTTCTGTCTCCACACATGTAAATAAATAAGAAGGAAACTGAATCTCACTTGTTTTCCAGCACGATCTCCGGCAGCCACACCATGTTGGTCGGCAGACGAAGCATATCGATGCCGTCAAACTCAGTCGTATTCCACGACAGCCGGTAGTCGGTCCACGTCTATCACCACACACACACACACATTGACAGTTATTGGAAATAAAGCATTCAGAAATAAAAGGTTTTCTTCGAAGCAAAGTGAAAGAGTAACTGGCTGTCATTTACTTACGTGATCTATCCAAACATTCGTCAGCAGTGTCTCGTCTACTTCTTTCTACAAATGAAGGAGAACAAAGATTAGAAGACGTCCAACTCTTCGTCCTGCCCTCCTCTGATTTCTTCACCATGTCAAACTTGTACTCTGTTAAAAACAAACAATGCTTTAATTGTTTCTTTTATTGATTAACTATTAATATTTTTTTTGATTTTATTATCTGTATTTTCTTAATGTAGCCTGGATTCATTTTTGGATCTTAATTTGACCATAAATTTGAGCAGTCGCCAACTCTGAACAAGAAAAGAGTCTTATCGAAAATTAAGTTCTGAAACTGTATGGTGTTTTTAGTGTTCTAATGGCGTTTTTCTACATTATTGATCAGTCAGTGGCTTTAAAAATGTCGATCCTTTTTTTTTCCCCCCTTCCATATTGGAGTTTCCACACACACACACACACCCCCACACACTATTCAGGATGGAGGACATTTCTTAAGTATTCCAAACGCTTATGTTGGACCTCTGGCCCGCTGTTGAGAATATGCCACTTGATTGTTTGTGTCAATTAAATCTCATAATGCACCCATAAATCCTGGGTGAGCCTCCTTCATAGACAACTGACAGTAAAATTGCACCACAACACTGTGTTTTACATTTCACTTCATTATTTAGATTAAAAAAGAAAAGAAATGGATGCTTACACTCAAAGTAAAAATTGAGCTCCACTCCAAAGCATATTTTTCCTGGCAAACCACACACACACACACACACACACACACACACACACACACTGTACCAGCGAGATGAGGTTGGAGAGCGTGAGTGCAAGATAAACGTCGACGGCGTCCTGCTGCCTCTCAACGGGACGCAGCTCTTTGTTGTATCCTCGCTCTTTTATCAGGTAGTTGATCAGACGCTCCTCCTCGTTCCTGCCCCAGCACTCTGACACAGACACATTTGAACACTTGCTGAGTTCACAACATACATGCAAGTCAACAAAACATATGTATTTTTTTCCCCAATTAGACATAATTAACTAACTACTACAGGTCATGATTCCCACTCAGACCCGCAGCACAGATTTGCAGGTTTAAGACGACTGATAATTCGGTGGAATGTTTTGTTATCACACGCCGTTGATACTGATACGTGACGGATATCACGAATCCCCTCAGTTATCTCCTTTTGGTCAGCTACAGTTCGTTATCACACCAACGATGCATCCTCCCCAATACATAATGTCCACTTCCAATGTGAGTTCACAACTTGTGCAGGGGAAGCAGCAAGAGCACAAATCAATAAGTGCCAGCGGTGGAAGAAGGGTTACAATATCACAATTTAAAAACTAGCAAAACTCTTGCATTCAAAACTTCAAGTATTATCGAGGAAATGTACTTTTTAAAGTAAGTAAGTGTAGAGTAACTTTGATGTACTCAGGACAACATAATAATTTAACAACAAAAGAGCCCATTTTCACTGCATAATGTTAGATTATCATTAAAATCATTTTTACTGTTGATGCAGTAACATGTAAGATGGATTTCAATATTGTAGCTGGCTGCAGAAGAGCTAATTTTATTAATTTACTGTATAACAATGCACTGTATTTTATATGCTCATAATAGGCTTGTAAAATCTTCATCTAGTAACTTTAGCTACATAATAAATGTAGCGGAGTAAAATGTACAATATTTCCCTCTGAGATGTAGTCGAGTAGAAGTGGAAGTAACTCAGCGTTTATCAGTAGTGGAAAGTAACTGAGTGTATTTATTCAATTCTGACACATGGTATATATACACACACAGTACATGCCAATCGCCAGGGAAGGAAGTACAACAGAATCTTACTTTCTGTGTGCATGGAAACAGTTATTAAACTAAATTATTTCTATAAACTGATTCATTGTTTAATGTTTTTACCTTTAAATCATGTGTTTATGTGATATAAATATACTGTGAATAAAAAATTCCTTGGCACACACACACACACAGGGTCTGAGTGTGTGTGTGTGTGTGAATACTTTCATGCCGGTCGTGTTTCATGCTATCGTGGCAGCTGCTCTGTGGTTCAGAATACACCACCGGCCGTCTGCACAGTCACAGCGACAGCAGCACCTCCGGTTTACCACCATGTTGGTTTGTTTTCGATTCTCACACAAATGGACTTTTAATGAAATCAAAAGGCCTGAGAGGGCCGTCCACTGATCTGGTAGGATGGAGGCTCCCTGTTTTCAATTCCATCTTGGAATTGTATTCTTTTTAGTTGACCATCTTATTTTTGAGAACTAATTCTTTATTTAAAGGACTAATGTAGCGCTGCAACTAATGACTATTTTCATTATCGATGAATCTTTGAAATTCTTTTAACAATTAACTGATTAATCGTTTGGTCTATAAAATGTCATAAAAAATGCCTGTCAAGAGTTCCTAAAGCCCTGTTATAAAAAACTAAGAAAACCATTAAATATTTTAATTTGAGAAGCAGGAACCAGGGAATTTGTGGCATTTTTTGCTTTTAAAAAAGGACTGGAAATGATTAATCAATAGTCAAAATTGCTTCAGATGAATTTTCTGTCGATCAACTAATTCATTAGTCGACTAATTGTTTCACTAGTAACTCCCAGAGTTTATTTGGTTTGACTTAGAAAAGCTGCAAACACAACTTTTCAGTGGAGAGTTTTAGTGTCCCGTGTTACACGCTGTTAAAGAGGACTTTCTTCCCTGGCAAGCAAACAACTGAGGGGAAAAGTCCAGAAAATCTTGTGTGTTTTAGCCTAAAGCTAAAATAGACAGAGATATTTACAACTGACACCAAATATTTGCAGCTTTAATACTAAAACAGACAGAGTGTCGGCTGAACTTTGGCTCATGTGGTACCTCAAACTTTGGAGAAAAGTGTGGATCATTGTACAACAACAAGCTGAAGCCGTAGGTCAAATTTAAAAGAACCAACAAAGACTCACCAGATGAGAGCAGAGTGAGCAGGAACGCGGCGCCCAGCGCTGCACGCTGAGGCTTCATGGCGGAGTGGCGGTGAGAAGCCCAGCGTCCTTTTACCCACCGACCTTCTGCCAAAAGACTGAGTGACTGACGGGCAGCAGCTGCGGAAGCACAGAGGAGAGAAAATAGAAGACACACAGAGAAGGCCTGAACAGCCGGCTGCCATCTCCTCAGTCTGTAGTCTGTACAGGAAACAGGGGGGTCAGATCCAGTAATAACATCATAACAAAGATCTGAACTTGCGACTTAGATTTACACGTTAAACTCTGTTTTCACAGGGTTACATTTTGCAAAGAGAAGGCGTTAAACCGAGTCATAAGAGATGAGGGAAACATCACACAAGGTCAATATAAACTTCACTACTGGATGAGACGTCAAAAAGCACACATGCTTTATCAGAAGAGCAGGGTTTGTCGGTTTTACAAGAGAAAAAGTCTTCAAGGATGAAGACTTGGCTGTCAAATGTTCGTCTGGTTGACTGTCCCACTTCTGTTACAGAGCACGGCGCAGCCGCCTGCTGTGGAGCCATCCCCAAACTGAGCTATTTAGAAGCAACCTGATCGAAATTTCAAACTCACCCGAACTGATTTTTGTAAATGTAGAAAGAGAGAATCTAAAACACTTCTCTGTAAAACAACAACAGGCTTTAATGGATTTGAATTTAAAAGGTCCCCTCCAGACGCGTTAACACCAGGGTAAAGAGGATTAAATGAATCTGCTTTGGAATAATAATTTGTGTTTGGTGTTTTTTCCCTCACAAAAACGCTACACAC
>CM022493.1:6411298-6488668 GCA_011952105.1 Coreoperca whiteheadi | reverse complement strand
AGTCGAGCCCTGACTGGCTCCAAACTAGTCGCACTGTCACAAAACGAGCGAACGCAGGGAAACTTTCTCCGTCAGCAGACGAATGTGAAGACAGCCTTCTGGCGTCACGCTGAAGCACAAGCGTCCAAGTTACAGAACAAGAAAAACACGTTTTTGAGTGGAGGGAGACAATTTAAAGATTTAAAGAAAGTAAAAATCATTCTTCTCCTGACTCACGTGCCGAACTCCAGGAGCATGACCACATGATCGCTTATATGTTGGTCTACTGGTGTGCTTTTTAAAGTTGTCATTTGTTTTGGGGGATTTGTTTTAGGAAGTTATGGGACTTCACCTCAGGGTCAAACTTTGTATCCTGACGCTATCAGCTGCCATACCTTGAAATGTTCATCTTTCCTGTTTAATAAAGTAGTTTTTTTACTAAATGGGTAAACCGCTCACAATCCTACAGCCCCTGGTTTTTAATACTATAACAGCAGGGACAAGTGAAGCATTTCAGGTCAGAGTTTCAGGTTTATTTGTCATTTGCCAGAGAAAATGTTCCTGATACATAAGGTCAGCCTCATTTTATTCTCTATTAGTTATTTCTGAGAATGACAGTTTAGTTCATAGCTGGCGTTTCCTTACTGTAGCTCGGTCCTGTTCCCAGATTCTGTTTTGTTCCTGGACTAAATCTTATCAACTGGGAGTTTGTGGATTCAATCAGATCTATTTTGTGGTAGTATATAAGCATACCTGCATTTTCAAGAATGGGTGACTCCAGTTAGCACGTAACCTATATAAATAACCTATAAAAAAAAACCTATAAATGTTTTAGATCGGCTCACTATGTGACTCACTATCCAAGGCACAAGGTCATTTTATCTGGACTTTGGAATACAGATCCATCATTTATTAACAGTACAAACACAGACACATACGTGACACACACAAAGATGACCTTGACTTTAAAAATACATGCTTAGTTTACTATATATCATGAAGTGTGTTTTATTAAGAATAAAATAAGTCTTGGGAGTTTAAAAATTAAGAGTTTTTTGTTGTTTTTGTTTTTTTAAAATCCACGACTTTCCTGCGTTCCTCAGAGCGACAGGTTGACGTCGCTCTTCATCTTGCCGCTGCTGAGGCTGTGGATCATGGAGATCATCGCCGAGTGTTTGCTCAGCTCGTCCTCCTTCTGCCTCAGCTTCGTCTCCAGCTGGCTCTTCTGCAGCTCCAGAGACGACGCCTGGAAAGCAGGAGAAGGTTCAAGCCTCTGCAGCGTTGTGTCAAGAAAGGATTTATCTGAATGTTTAAGCCTGATAGGGTGAACATCTCTAGTGAAGACCGTTTCATTTAATTAATCCCATTTCAAACCTTGAGACCTTTAAGTCCCAAACCTGAATGAACTTTGTTCCAAACAGGACACATTGTAAGTGCAGATAAAAGGATTTCTCATTGTCTTTTGTATTATTGTTTTCGTTTAACATATTTACTGGTTTTACCTGATTTCACTTATTGTTCACACTCATTGTTTTACTGCTGTTGTGTTTTACTTTCTACAAATTTCCCCACACGAGACTATGAAGATTGAATCAATTTCACTTCAAAGAAAACTAAAGGTTCACGCGAAGTCTGAACCAACCATGTTTAACAGAATTCATTTAAACTTTGGGGTGTTTCCTGCTTTATATCCAGGGACAGCAGATGCAAAATAGCCTCGTGGCTAATTCTGGCACATTTTACGTTTGTCTATGTATTATTAGTGTGCATTGTCCCTGCTCAATGAACCGGAAATTAAATTAAAGTAAATATTGGTCTGTTAGTTCAGGCAACAACATTTATTTGATCGTTTGATGGCATCAAATAACAGATTAAAGATGCCTGAAAATACGAGCCCTGACCTTGTTTAAGAGCCCCGCGGTGACGTTTGTCAGACAAGAGAACAAACTCAGAGCCAACTACAGGAAAAAATACCCCAAATGCACTAATAAGGAGACAGATAGCAGATGTCTGTTGTAGTGATGCTGACATGAATGCTCTGTACACGTGAGCGGACTCTAAATTAATGTTTTCCAATACAAGGGTTTGTGGTTTTTCGCTCTCCTCTTCCTTACCTTGATGCTGGCATCCTTCCTGGCCTGCTCCGTCTTGTTAAGTTCTTTCCTCAAGGCATCCACCGTCTCCTCCAGATCTCGCCTCTCTTGATCCTTTTCCTTCACCTTCTCCCCCTCGGCCCGCAGTTCACCGCGGAGACCTGGCGGGAACGAGGCAAAGCTTTTGTTGGGGCAGATTAGGGTTGAATGCCGGGAATCAAAATAACAGAGCAGCCGTCCTCGGGATGAGCCCTGAGCTCCATCAGAGCTGTCGGGACGTTTTTAGGTTCAGCAGAAAACAGACAGACAATCTGTGTCGCGTTCTTCCTGCTGACGTAGACTAATGAACTATGGAAGAGAATAATCACCTCCTATAATTAATTTTCTGCAGCTCTGTGGTTAAAATACATTTTTAATTATGGTGAGAAATCCAGGGAAAAGAGTGATATATTCCTGGGAAGTAAACATTTTTTTAAAACCACTGGAAATCTTCCAACCCCGCGCCAGATGGTGCCAAAGTGAGCAATGTTCAAATCCAGGAAACAGGCGCTTTAAGTACACGTTAGCTTGAAATCATTCACTGCGACAGGAAACGAAATAAAGAATAACCAACACTCTAAATGAGCCCAGCAGCTCTGAAACCTATTTACAAGCTGACCGACGTGGCTGTCAGACCAACCTGCGATGTCACCGTTCTTCTGCTGCAGGTCTGAATGGAGGGATCTGATCGCCTCCTCCCTCTCTTCCAACACGGACGCCATCCTGAGAAACACGGAGACAGGATTGGGGGAGGGCGCCGCCACCTGAACCTGCGACTGAAACTGATGACTCTAGTGCCAAGTGTTTGCTTCCCGCTGTATTTATGTACAAAGAAAGATGCAGGGATGAATAACGCTGCTAAATTATGTGTGTGTGTGTGTGTGTGTGTGTGTGTGGACTACTTTTCGTGCTGCAGCTGCAGGGCTTCGTGGGTCTTCCTCAGAGTGTCGTTCTGTCTGCTGAGCGAGATGTGAGCCGTCTGCAGCTCCTTCAGCAGCCGCTCGCTCTCGTTGAACCTGCGCAGAAGGTCGATCTCTTGCACGGGTTACACAGAAACAACTGTAAACCTGAAGCCTTCGCTCCCACAGTTTGCTTCCTACGGGCCTGAACCGCAATAGAAAGGCTGGCCGTTGCATTTTAGTATCGGGTCATTTAGGTCATCATCTTTATTATTCTGATGGACTGTGTTTTTGTAAATAAAATGAAGACGTTGCAGGTGGAATCTGGTGCTTGGTGAAAGCACTGCTTAAAGTCGCCACGGTCAGACATTTTAAAATCCGTCACACTGAGGCTTCAGTGAGTTGCCCATGTATAGCGGAAAGGTCCATTTGTCATTAACCCAGGTTACAGACTTTGGTAGCTAGGGAGTCACGATGATCCGAGTCTATTTAACTTTAATAATGATGAACTGTTCGTGCTATTCTTCTTTGATGATGAACAGTCGAGAACACGTGAAGAAATAACCCAGGCTTTGTCTTGCTCTGATCAACGCCTGGTAGATGTCGACATCCATTTCCTAAGAACCATAAACCCCTGCAAAAATGTTGGCTGCAGGCTGTCTAACTTCAGGGTTTCTGCAGTGTTCGGCAAATTAAGTTTATGATTGTTTTACATACAGCGCAATTTTCATTTTGCATTTTTCAAAGAATGACAGAAACCCAGTAGGGACAATAACGGCCTACAACTATTTATTAAGAGCATAAATTTATTGACATTCATGTCTTACCATTCAATACTTACCATTCCAAGTAATATAATTAATCAATTAGCGTGACCTGGATCAGGAAGGCAGAAGATTGATGGATGGATGGATTAACTAATTAAAAAATAATTAATAAAGTGACGTTAATTTGAGTTTTTGCCCATTATGAAAGGGACGAGCTTCTGAGCTACAGTGTTTTTAAGATCTGCAGAAACACAGAATTTATCTGAAACAGTTACTTCTGTCCAGTCTGCCTCTGACCTGTTGAGCAGAGCGTTGTAGGCTCCTTTGAGGGCCTGGTGTTCCTCCGAGTCCTGCTGCAGCCTGGTGTTGTGCTGCAGCAGCTCCTCCAGATCGGCCTTGGAGCGCTCCACCTCCAGCACCTGGTTGCTCAGCTCGCCCTGCAGATCCTCCCGGCGGCGCTCCGCCTCCTTCAGCAGGCCGCCCAGCTTACAGGCCTGCAGGGAAAAAAACGCAGAGCGCAAAATAGGAAATGTAGGCTGTGGATGGTGAGACTGACATGACTCTGCCAGCCCTGTGGTATTAATAATGATCATTCTGATCACTCGGGTGGCTAAGTTTGGTCAAATCGAGGACCTCCTCCCATTTTCCTGACCGGAATCTGTTCATCATTCAACATCATAAATCACATATTCCATCACGAAATCATGAATTCTTTATTTTAATCTAAATATATTTTAAACAACATTGTGATACAACCTAAATGAAAAGCAAAATGAAAGCTACGATTACAGTTGGGGCTGTAACTAACAATCATTTTCATTATCGGTTAATCTGACCACGGTGACGTTTTCAAAATGTCTTGTTTTGTCAGTAAAAGACCCAAAGATATTCAGTTTGCAGTGACATAAAACTGAAAAGAAGTAGCAAATGTAAGATGCTGTAACCGTAAATGTTTGGCATTTATGCTTGATAAGTAAGATAAATGATTAATTAATTAATTTTCTTTCAATTTGATGAATCAGCTAATTGTTACAGCTGTAATATTGCAGGTTAAACAGATGAACTGGCAATATTTGTTCAAGATCAGAGTCCTGAAGTGTGATGTTTGTGTGGTACCGGTGCCCTCGTGTTTAGCAAAATGACAGAAAAGGAATAAGAACCAGCCGTGTCCCTGTAGCTGTGGGTGAAACGCTCTGGGTGAAGTGTGTTAACGTTACCTCGGCCTCGGCTTGAGCTCGCTGGAAGCGATATTGAGCGATCAGACGATCGGCCTGGGAAAGAGCCAAAGCCTTTGCCTCCAACAAGTCCTGCAGTCGACTCTCCTTAGACTGACGCAGAGACACGGTTAAAAAAAACTGAGCCAAATAAATAAATACATTTTAAAAAGACAATGTCCAACTGGATGATCCATTACTGTCATAACTCTATAACCAATAAAGTTGAATCCCTAGTGCTGTAGTCCAGTTACCTGCGTTTTAATGCACCTGCACTAGTAGCTGCTTTAACAAATAACCCTCAAGTAGGAGAGTAAAGCTCTACTCTAAAAATACGGTTTGCTGGTCAAACAGAAAACATTGAAAATAACTAAAAACACAGAAACCATCCAAAAATCTAATGTGATTTATTGCCTCTACGCTTTGTGAATCCTGTAATGTCCAGTTGAAAAAGTGCCAAAAAGGTGTTGATTCAAAGTCTATCGTCATTATTTGAGTAGTGATGTTGTATTTAATTGCATTAAACGGCAGCCTCAAATATTAGAACAACTTCAAAAAATAAATTGATGATAAGCTTCACAAGGACGGGATTTATTGCAAGGGTTAGGAAACACAAGCAGGGAAGTTATTTGTCCTTCAATCACAACCACATTTTTGAAGTAGAAGATAAAATATCCGTCCAGTGAGCTGCCTGCCGAGCTAACATCTACAACACGGTAAATTCTCCTTTTCTTCTGGCAAAACGTACTCACCGCAAACGCCGAGAGCTTCTGTTCATAAACGTCGATGATCTCAGACACGTGCGAGTCCTTAACCTGTTCCTGCAGCTATAGACACCAAAAAGGACATCAGTGAAACACACGCTTCACACTCACAGGTGCTGGAAACCGTGAGTTCATTTGAATGCTTTCGCCGTGCTGGTCGGCCCCAGGAGTACTCACGACGCTCGTTACACCACTTTTGCTCTGGAAAGGGTGATACTGTCAAGTGAAAGGCTTTACGGCGGTGTTGATCAGTTGCTTCCAGCCTTTTGATACTGTGACGCCTCAAAAACAAAGCTTTGTCTATTTGTAAGTCACTGGTTGCACATGTCTACAGGTGCTGAGCTCCAATCAAAGAGTGATGTCCGTCCTCTCAAACTGCGTTTTGTGAATACTTTAGAGCCCTTAAGTTAATAATCTTGTGAATTCTGTGAATTATCTTGCAACCAAAACTCTTAGCGCCAGCCAAATGCTGGTAAAATATGAAAGTGGCTGGTAGATTTCAGACACAAAATAATGATTTACCATTGAGCGGCTGGTGAATTTGAACATTTATCCGTCGGTGGATGGTAGATGTTCACATTTTAAAAAGTTAATAAATAGATGATTATATATGATGTTGACACATCTAAGCTAGTAGCAAAATCCCTCACTTTTGTTTTTTTGTTTATTTGTGTAATTTAAGAAATGCAATTTTGGAAGTCTTTGCTTCTTGCAGCCCTAAATAAATTCAGACCACGGTAAATCTACAAAAAAGTCAAGAAAAACACATTTCGGTCCACTACATGTTTCAAAATAAAAGGCTGAGAACAGATGTGTGTGAGGGTGGTTGAACTCCCTTCGAATTGTACACATACATTTCTGCCTCAAGGCACGACTTCCAGCCACTATATTGTTGTTTTATATGTAGTGATTAATGGCCGTCTAGCTGGCGCTCTGAGCCTTGGAATGACAGTCTGTAAAATCCCAAATAGACGCCAACAAAGTGTCATAACATAAAACATATTCCTGTAAGACTACTTTGATCACACTAATGTTCAGTCAATTCTAATTAAATCAAGCGAAACTAAGCACCAAGCTCAGCAATATAACTTTCCAGTATCAACGCATCCCTTCCCCCCAACACACAGATACGCACTCTACCTCTAAGCCGGTCTGTATCTTCTCAACCAGACTGTGGACACTCCTGCTGGAGCCACTGGAAGAGTCCAGCACGCTGCTGTTTGTCCTGGAAAGCGGGACGTCCTGCACCGCGACACGTTTGACGGACAGCTCAGCCTCCCTCTGGCGATAGGCGTTGTTGGCGGCGACACTTTCTCCCAGACTTTGGAAACATTGAAAGCTTGATTAGCGGCATGAACAGCAGAGCGGAAAACCGAGAACCACTTTGTATTCACGTAATCCATTTCCCCACCAGCACACATTAGGATTGGGATGATCCGATACAGGCCCTGGCTTTCAAACAAAGAGCAATCTTGGGTTCAAATAAAGACAAGTGAACAGATGCTACAACAGGCTGTACACAAAAACACAGCCGTACAACATTAAAAGAAAGGAAGAAGTTGTTTCGTTAAAGTGAAAACTAAGCTAAACTACTGTATATTAAGGTTGAAATCAGGCTGAAGTGTAAGTCACTGCAGCCCCACATATCGCTCTCTTTTTTTTTTAAACAGAGTAGATGTTTTTGGGCTGTTAACACATCAACATACCACTTGCTGGAGGTGTAGTATGACTGACAGCGGTGGGTTTCAGATAAGACCAGTCACCAGTTTTCTAGCAGAGCAACTTTTGAATTGATGGTAAAGTAGATAAGTTCCCTTCAGTCACTATTTGTCTCCTGGCATTAAGGCGAAAAAGTATTACTGTACACTTATTCTGTGGCTATGTATAAAACATGTTGTTTCCAGGGAGTGACTCACACCAGCGAGGGGAAGTCTGGGAGGGGTGTGGCTTCAAACAGCAGAGAGAGTCCAGTTTGAACGCGCTCCCTGTGGTGGGACGTCAGGGCCAGAGAGAGGGGATTCACGATCCTCTGGTCCTGAAACATAAAGACATAGAGAAATTAGTAGGTCGCAGAGAAAACAACAGGAAATGAAGCAGAAGAAGACGCCCAGTGGGTGAAAGAGGTGGTGAGAGAGAGAGAGTGAGTGTACCTGTAACATCCTGTAGAAGCTGGTCTCCATGTCCTTCACCTGTTGCCTCAGTTTGCTCATTAACTCCAGAGTCCTCAGCAGAGCTTCGGCACACACCTGACTGACACAGAAAGCACACAGCTGTGACTGTTCGTACCAAGGCTGCAGTGGTTGAGGGAGTATTCAGATATTTCACTGAAGTTAAAGTACCAATATCGCAGCATAGAAATACTACATAACAAGTAAAAGTCTGCATTCAGAGTATTTTTAAGTAAAAGTATAGAAGTATTGTCAGCAAGTTGAACTTAAAGGTAACACTGACGAAGCCCTTCTTGCGCTGTTATACTTTATTATACAACTGGATTATTATTACTGATAAAATAACATGTAAGCAGCATTTAAAAGATGGAGCTACTTTTATAGATTTTATATACTGCTATATATTTATTTTCCACACACAGATATAGAAATAAAAAAAGACAAAAGACGTGCTTTCCAGGCAAACAAAAATACTTGAAACATTTGAAGGCATCTAGCCTGGCGATCAGAACTTCAGCGTTCACTCACCTGAGGTCACTGTCAGAGCCCGGAGGGAGGCAGGTGAGGGGGCTGTTTCTATGACAACAGGAGAGGAGGGATTCAACCTGTGAGAGGCAGAGCTGAGCGTTCACCTGGCGGGACACCAAAGACTTGGTGGAGCCCTCAGCACACAGGAGTGGAGGAGTTAAGGCGTTTTAAAAACACACGAATACACACAAACCGCAGACGGGCACAGTCAGGTATTGACGAGATATCGATAAGTTAGGATATTGAGCAGCAGGCTGGTGACATGTGTGACGCGGTGGCAGTGTTTTCTGAGGTGGGCGTCTCCCTGGACAGGATCGAGGCCCTTCAGCAGGCCTAACAGGACAGGAAGCAACATTTCTACGAAGCTCAGCACACATTCAGACACGCTCTCTGCTGCCAACGCCTCCTGGACGCAGAGAGAGGAGGACACGTGGAGGGCAAAAAGAAGGAGAAAGGAAAACGTTAGCAGCTACAAATACAGCCTTCACCTGAACCTATTAGACCTACAGCAAAGTCACGTTGTCCAAGCACCGTCAAGCATGGCCTGCACTTCACATCGTGTCAGAGGTGTTACAACTGTAAACGAAGTGGCAGCTTGAGAAAATTGGAAGCAGTAGAAATTAAAGAAATTATGGAAATAGAGGATTAGACACGAGACTATGTAGTGCTGGAAAATGTACAGCGAACCAGAAGACAGAAGGAGGTTTTCCACAAGGCAACACAAAGAGTAGGGTTGGGTATCGAACATCAGTTTTTTTGTTAGCGACCAAAATCTGTCCATAACATAATATCAGTGTCGAAAACTTTCAAGCACTAGAAGCGTGTTTACTTCATTTTTCCTCTAATATTTACTGATTAAATTCAGATTTTTACTAATTATTTAGGCAATGTTTTTGTTCTTGCTGCTTGTCTTTAGGCAACACTGACCATTTCAGACGTTTGGCCTCTTTGTTGTTGTAGAAAAACATTGTAAAATTCAGGTGACTGGGCATACAAACCTATGTACACTATGAAGTCAAAACCCATATAGCGTAAGTTGGCACAGCCACCAGAGGTGATACAAACTACCGCAAAACTTTGCATTTAAGAGGTGCACCTCTTAAATATAACATACTGACCACATTAAGGAGTGTATTTGATCCTAATTTGGGTTCATGCTTGAGTATTAATATAACTGTTAGACCATAATTCAGTGCTGCACTGAAAACTGGTGAAGTGTCATGGCTGGGCCACTATTTTAAATTTAGCTGACACCGATTCAGACGAACTGAATCAATGTGAAACTTTTTAGATTTTGATCGAACCACTACACCATGCTGCTGCCTCACACACCAGCTGACTAAAACCTCTGCGGAATCTGTCAGTGGCGCGTGTGTCCCAGCTGGGCTGCTGTACCTCCAGCAGCTCGCTCAGCAGCTGCAGCGCCTGGAGCGAGCAGGACTCAGCGCCCTCCACGGGCGAGCTCAGCCACTGCACCAGGGCAAGCCCAGGCTCAGCTCTGCGTCCGCTGTCCGGTCCCGCCCCCTGCCTGCGGCCTGCAGCCCTGAGTTTGGGCCCCGCCGGTCTGAAAACCACCTCGCACAGCAGCGAGCAGAGCCCCGGGACTCTGCACATGGCCAGGAGGAGCTCTAACACCTGCAAACAACACACACGGGCCAAGATGAAACTGGGATGGGGACTTTCCACTACTTCCTGACATTATTAATGACCAAACGCTAAATCGAGAAAATATTTGGCAGGTTGATAGATGAAGAAATCAATTTTTGTTGTTGTTGCCGTAATACTGACAATTATTTTTTGATACCTCGTAATAAGTCATTGTAAACGAGACTAAGTGGCATTCTGTGTCAACTTTCAGTACTTGGCGGTTGAAATTCTTTGAGGTGCTACGGACAAAATCCTGCCTTTTACCACCGCTACCGGCATCGCCTTTACCATCATCGACTTCCTGTATTTGAAGAATACAAGTTTTAGGCCATCTATGCGTTTTCAGTTTGTCTATTTACTTTTGAACTACGACCGATGGTGATCGGCAGGAAACAACATCTGCAGTTTGAGTCCGGCCGTACACTTTTGTCTCTCCCCTCCCCCCTTATTTCCTGTCACTACTCTACTTTCCACTAACTAATAAGAAGGTAAAAAACAAAAAAAAATACTTTTACGAAGTCTCTTTTACCACAAAAAGGTCCGTGGTTACTGTAGCTGTAGACCCTTACGTTAAATAACAGCACCAACATTTTAACCATCAAACACAACTGGCACATTTGAGACACCCCGGTGATGGTTTATGTGCCTATTTATGCAGTCTGAAAGTTATATAAAGACCAATAAGAAGAACAACGGGCATGTGTAAATGTTGCCTGGTTTCTCTCGTCTCACCTTCGCTGCAGAGTCTGGGTCTCTTGATTGCAGCAGCCCTAAAACTTGAGACACACATGCTGAGAAGTGCTGATACCTTCAAATGGAGAAATGGTTTTCAACTTTAATCCCACGGTCAGGTCAACAGAGCCTTTAAGCCACAACTGAGGTTAAACTCTCTGAGATTCGTGCATCTGTGTGTGTGTGTGTGTGTGTGGGGGGGGGGGGGGGGTGTACCTAGAGAGGTAATCTGCTATTTTGGGGTTCTTCAACAAGTCAACCAGAAGGTCAACAGAGTATTTTCTTGTCAGGGTGCCGTCGCCGTTCACAATGATGTTGAACACAAGCTGGAAAGTCTGGTGGATGTTCTTTGCGTCAAAAAGCTGTGGGGAAAACACACCAATAAAAAAAACAGAGAAGATGAGTGAGTCTGACTTGTTGATTTTCAACAGAAATAAAAACTGAAGTGAAAAGAGGAATAAACAGAAAGAGGAACAAATATTTGTTTGCGCTGGTGAGACAGTGAAATTGTGTTATTTATTGTAACACATACTAAAATAACAGTACATTTGAAGCTCAGTTAAATATAACAATAGTTTTTCCTCATAAGTGAGTCACATATAATATTTGACTAGTGGTTGATCTAAAGGGTTACAAAGTGCCGTTGGCCTGACTGCACAGATACTGTAGAGCCCAACATGCACGTTTGACAGGACAACACTGTTGATTGGCAAAATAATTCTGAGCGCAATCACTGAAGATACATGAAACTGCTAAATTGTACACTGACATTTCCAAAATGCAAGTTTCCTTTTGAACGTAAAGGAATCATCAGCATCACACTGTCTAGATTTGTCTCAATTTGGGAGAGAAAGGATGCAGGGGGAAAAAAAGGAAGTTTGTATTCACAGGTGTGCAATATTAAAATGTAACAAGTGGCAGTCCCACTTACCTTCTCTCCAACCTTCTCATTCAGAGTGAGGCTGGCCAGTATGGACAACGTGAAGACCACCACGGTCAGACTGTTGTGAGCCAGGAAGTTGATCAGAGTCCGGTAGAAGGGCTTCACATTGTCCTACAAGAACACACACATATTATACCATATATACCACATATATAAGAACCAAGGTATTAAAAACTCAGCCCAAGCTGATGATCTTCTTGTTGCATGGATGTCGTGTTTGTCCGTCGTCTTAGAAATGTCCTTTGTGTTGATTTAGAACAAACGCTGGAGTCACTGCTCAACACAACAGATGAATTTTGACGTGAAAACCTGAAACAATGGCTAGTAGGGACTGGTTAGGCTAAACAAAATGTGCCAACCATGAATAACTTCCTAGATGGGTTCCTGTTCTACACATTTCAGACGATTCAGATGCTTTGTGATTGTTCATGGCTGCGTCAAAGCTTCTCGGGACTTCTGTTTTAACTAATCATCCGATTTGGTGCCGTTTAAACACATTAACAGACCGAAGACAATGACATTTGGCAGACAGCATACATACATTTCATAAGGAAATGTTGTGCTGAAAAGTCAATGAGAGACTGCAATGATCCCTGAAGATCCTAGACCACCATACTTGCTGAATATCCTTTATTGTTTAAGTAAGGTAATGCAAATAAAGAGCGAAAAAACAGCACCCACTAATTACAAATATTTCTGAGCTTTTTGTGCCTGGTTTTGTTTTATCTATATATTTATATATAATATTTGTAAGTTACTTTTTGAAAAACTCATATGGACAATTAATATAAAATAAGTTGAGGAAAAAAAGAGAAATAAAGACACACTTCTAATGTTTTGTAAGTGTCGGACTCTACCAGCTACCTTCACAGATCACCAGCCATCCTTTGTTGCTGATATTGCGTAGGGTTCTATTTTTGTCAATCACAGTTTCCCAGAGTCGTGTTTGACTTCTTCAAATGTCTCGTTTTGTCCGGTCAAGAGTCCAAAAACCAGCTACTATCACATAAAGACAACGCAGCAAAATCTTACTGTCTTTAATCGACAATTTAAATAGTTCCCAATTAATCAGTTAATCAAGTTGTTGTTTCAGCTCTACATTTCAGTGTTTGGCAGATACATTTTTGTAAACCTGAGATGCTGTTAAAGACTAAAAATGTTACTTCTCGCGCTCACACACCGACAGACATCCCGTGCAACTTGCTGTATTCAGCAGACTCACCAGAGACTTGATGTGGCTCTGCACGGAGTGGTTGTCACGACACAGGTTGGCCATGAGGCCGAGGCACGGCATGACGATGTCGTCATTTTGAGACTGGCTGTGGCACAAGAACACGGTTAGCTGGACAGCAAAAAATACAGCTTCATCATATCATGTCATACTGGCAGACTTGAGATGAGGTTCTTACATATTGGTCACGAGAAAAGCGATGAGCTCGTGGATGTAGTTTGTGGACTGGAAGATGCGAGTGTTGTAAGTCAGTTTCTGCAGCACCTGCAGACACTAAACGATACACACGGGACAACATTATGCACAGGTGAGGGTTTTTCCTGGCTCAAAATGAAAGAGTGTACCCTCAACCGTAACCGACTGTATCTTGATTATTTATTTTCTTTTAGGAGAATACAAGAATTAACTTAAACATGTGGCAAACATCATCACCTGCCTGTAAGGAGCATTGGCTATATAACTAACAGACAAATCTTAGTGATTTGATGTAAATGTGTTTTACAAGTCAATAAAACAAAATATGTTACAAAAGTGAATTTTTAGAGCCAAAATTGTCTGTTACTCGAAGCATTTCTACAGTATCGTACTTAAAACGTGTAGCGAAAATATGCTGAACCAACAGCGGCGACGGACTTGCCTGCAGTACCAGGGGCTCTCCTGGGGTGGCGCTGTGGCAGTGGATGACAGAAGCCAGGGTGCTGGTGAGGTTGTAGCTGCTGTGAAGAATCTCCCGACTATCATCATCACAGGCTGAAGGAGAGATCGTGCAGGTGGGGGAAAAGACAAAATATGTAGTTTGAGGAAGAGCGAGCAGCTCGGCTTTCTGCCTCAGGAATCACACACTGCTTTGACTTCACGACAGTGCTTTCTACCACCACACTGTCTTATTAAAGCATAGCTAAAAGGTCACTATAAAAGGAGAATAAGGAGTGTCTGCTGACATACTTCAAGGTAACTTGAAGGTGCTTTCTTATGACTCAGCGACACGTGTGTTCTCACAGAAATACCCTCAAAGCAAAGTGGAGATACGCTGCTTTTTGTGACCAGCTGATTTGATGGCTTTTAGAAATGGGTGACCTTCGACCTAGCAGCAGAGCAAGGGTTTGTCTGGATGGCTGTGTGAGATCCTACTTGCGTGCATCTGAAAGCTATGGTCTGTGTCAGGAGGATTTCCCAAAAGCTGACAAGCCGGCAAACTGCCGAAGACACAAAAAATAAATAACAATAAGGACACTGGCTCCTGCTCCTATGTGATGCCAGGTTATCGTGCATGTGTGGCGTGGAGGGGGATGTGTGTATGTGGTATGCACTCTCTACCCAGTTGAACCAGCAGGGAGACGATGGAGCTCGTCAGGGTCGGGCTCGTGGTTGGGTTTCCGGCCAGCTCCACCAGCCCGCTCACGCACTCACGGGGAAGAACGTGGCCCGAGGACAGCAGCGTCTCACATTTAAGGCCGTAAACCTCCTGCAAACACACACAACACCGGCACGTAGGTGCGCTCCTGAGACTGTCGGCTGCATGCGTGTAAATTCACAATATCGTTGGCTCGCAACAACAAAGCTGAAACAGATTTTTCATTTTGGTTTGATCCCACTCACAATGATCACCTGATCAAGGGGCTCATGCAGAATTCATGTTATCATACTAATAGCAATGTTTTCTGTGGACAAGTAACATGTATATTATGCTATTTCTTTGGCTGTCAGAGGGTCCGGGGTGGGGTTGACTTATCCTTCTGATTTAGTGCATCATATGTCTTCAGTTTGCAATGAGGGAAAGGAAACTAAGGCTTTTGCTTGGATATGATTGATGGCAATTTATTGCAAGAAGATGCACATAATGTTCAACCACACCGTAACCTCTGATTTACCAGTGTCCTTGAGCTACCCCCCCGTGTGTCCCTATGAACCCTGAAGCCAAACCTGCGCCGTCGGTACGGCGGGCTGTCATGACGCAGACCTCACCTCCACCTGCTTCTGTAGCTGCGCCGCGCTCTGCGCGGTCCTGCCGCCTCTGTACTGCTGGATAGCCAGCAACAGAGACTTCAAACACGTAGCCATGTCCATCCTGTGGAACAAAACCGTTGCCTTTAAGGTGGTGACAGTGAGACAACACATCAGCTCGCAAAACTATGCTTTCAAAGCAAAGCAACGTGCGTTTTCCAACCTCCATCTTGGACCTCACAGTTGCTACCGCTAACTAGCTAACGAGCCCATCTTACCGTTTCGTAACGACAAACTAACGTTAAACCGTGTAATTCGAAAGTGGCTCAGTATTCTTGACCGCCGTTCATTCATTTCAATCGATTACATGAAAAGTGTTCGTGCTTGTTTGTTGCAAACTACCTGTTCTTGTTAAGGATGCATCAACAACACGGCAGCTACTTCCTCCCGCTTCGAGATTCGAACGGCACCGGAACGGACCATCTACGAGAAAAGGGGGAAACCGCCTGATTAAGTCTACGTCAATAAAGCTTTTGATGATTCGTGTGCAACATAAACGAACATGAATACATTTATTACTTGTGTATATTTAAAATTAAGCGACATGTGAAGTTTAAATATACATCTTTATTTTATATAAATTAAGCGAACTAACATTGCATCACCCCTTTTACTTGTCTTGGGCGAGGCAACGCGAGAATTCACGTAACCTGAGGGGGCGGAGCGAGAACCAGACGTTGGAGTTGTCTGTAAAAAAATGAAATTAAACTTGTTTTTATCTTTAAGTTATCACTTTAATTTATGTTTTCAGTTAACACGAGTAAACCAAGATCTGTCCGAATTTAAGATGCAAAGGCTTCCCCTGAAATTATGTTTTCCTACTTGTTATTTGCAGACTAATTTAAGATATTTTTGTCCTTCTCGTTCACCTACAGTTGGTTGAAAACTGTAGGAAACATGGACTTAAGTATTTTGTTCCAAAACTTCCTGCCACAGCAGATCCGTAATACTCATTTTCCATAGATATTATACATAATACTATAGGGCACTAGGCTAAATAGAATATAATAGGAAACCATAAAAAAACTGTTACAATTCCTTAAAACACACATTTTAGCTGCTTTACAAAGATTTAAAGCGTTTTTATATTAACAGTGAATAAAATAAAAACCCGGTGCAGGAATCCTGTCTCTAAATAAGTTTACCAAAGATTATTCAGTTTTGACATTGTATCAGAGTTGCATGCTTTTTTTCAATTTTTGTCCATCTTATTTAAAAACATGAAGGGGGACAGAATATTAGAAAAACCTTTTTATATGATGCAGTTCAGTGCAACGACGCGAGACGGTCTGGCCTCAAATGTACGCAAAGTTAAATCAGCAAGTCTGACACAAAAAACGTAACATTATCAAATTCACAGAAATGCATAATCTAATTATCTAATTTATTATCTGATTAAACTATTAGAAGTGATGTTCGGTAACATACGGCTAACTGTCTGTAACTAACAAAGGGTCAGCAAATAGTATTTTTTAAAACAAAAATTTTTTGATGAGGATCCCTTTAACACGTTTATCAGTTGTGACCAAGATATGTATTGACTGGGACATTTTACAGTTTGCAAAACAAACTTGTCAGTTTTCTATGGGGGACATACTATTTAATAGAGGGTCACAATTACGCTTTAACGTCGTTATTTCTGTGCTGCATTCACTTTTTTATGATGTACGTGGCATTTTGCCTTTACTAGACAGGAAAACAACAGCGCTGACGTGCAGCAAAGGTCCTGTTGAAGTTACATTGCATGCATCTTAACCACTAACCCCTTGTGTCACATTTAACCCCATGTGGACATGTCAAGTCAAGTTTATTATTAAAGCGCATACCAAAGCGCTGCACACGAGAGCATTGAAATATGAAGTAACGAGAAAAACACAAAGACAATCATGCCAACGACGACAAGTGGCAGCTGGTTCCATAAACGTGGGGCAGCAACTGCAAAGGCACCTTCGAGTTTAAGTCGAGATCGTGGGACATACAAAAGATATTTGTTCACCAATCTAAGAGCTGACCAAAAGTGAAAGCGATCAGCAAGATCTTAAATTGGATTCGAACACGGACAGGGAGCCGGTGAAGAGAGGCTCGGACTGGGGTGATGTGCACCTGCTTTTTGATATCAGTCAGCATCCTTGCAGCTGCATTTTTCACCAACTGCAGGCGAGTTAATGAAGACTGAGCAAGGCCTAAGGGAAGGGAATTACAATAATCTAGTCGTGATGTAAAGGAGACATTGATTACTTTTTCCATGTCGTGGGAAGACAGAATAGGCTTGAGTTTGGAAACGGTTCTTAGCTGCTAGTAACTAGTTTTGACAACATAATTAATTTGTTTACCCACACCGAGAATCAAAAACAACACCCAGGTTTTTTGCATGTGGGGTGAGGTAGCCTACCGCACTGCCTTCTGGGCTTAGAGGGACCAAAGATAATTACTTCAGTTTTATTACATCTAACTGAAGGAAATTATTTGCCATCTAGCCTTAAATTTCCCTCGAAACAGGAGAGGTTGTAGGGAATCCCTAGACCATAGATTTGAGAATCATCAGAGTACAAATGACGGGAGATGCTATGCTTCCTAATAATATTTCCAAGACGGAGCATGTATAGGCAGAATAGAACTGGCCCCAGGATGGATCCCTGAGGGATACCAACCCACTGTTCGCTGTCTAAAGAAGCCACAATATGAAGGCAGCACTAAAGTCTAGTAAAAACAAGATGGCATTTTCCCCAGAGTGGGTAAAGAGTAACCGATCATTCGTCACCTTTAACAGAGTGGTTTCAGTGGTGTGGAGGGCTTTGAATCCTGGTTGAGACGGTTTGAGGATCTTGTAGGTGTTAAGGAAGGGCTGCAGCTGTGACAGGACACTATTGGTAGAAAGTTCCTACATGAAACTGCTCACAATAAGGTCTGTGGAGTGGAGATCTTGAGTAACCGGGACATGATTTCTGCTAAGAGACATTGCTGTTGAGTTTTTCAAATGTTTTTTTGTTGATGCTTTGAGCAGCACAAGCCCAGTGCCACGTTGTCCCATTATATTCCCAAATTACAGGAGGAATGTGTATTTTTGATTTTGGGGCGAACTGTCCTTTTATTGAATACTCTTACAATTAGATCTTATAAAATCAAGATTTGCCGTTTGGATGTTTAGTTGCTTCTGTATCTGCGTGTGGAAACTGTGGTTAGACCATGCACATGTCTTAAAACCCACCGCTGAATTGTTCCGCTTTTTGTTTTTTCACCTGTCTGTTGTTTTCCATCCGCGCTGGTTTGGTCAGAAATTGCACGCAAACTGAACAGACAGAAACAGGCATGAGCAACATTTCATAAATCTCCCATAAAAAGCAAAATGCATGTCCAAATGTTTTGCTATGCCTGTACTAAAGTAATTAACGCGATGCTTAAAATAGGGTCAGCGACAAATATAAAGTGGCCTGTGCAGCTTGTAATGTGTGAGAACAGACAGGAAGTGTGCTGACATTTTTGTCCACACAGACAATATATATAGAAGTGGTATGGTAAGGTCTCTCACACACGCCCCCCCCTCCACACACACATCTTTAAAGGCTATTTGGCCTGCAAGAACATTAAAAAAAAGCTTCACTAGTCACATTTTTTAAATCATACTGCAAAGTGAGGAAATGGACATTTTCAGAGTTTAAGGTCCCTTGTCTCTGCGTTGTAATCGCACATAACAGTTGCGGGGAACCACACGAGATTATAAAGCTAAGGAATTAAAACCAGTCAAGATTCATATTTGCAGAAGCGAGGACTGAGTCAGGAGAGTTTATTGCCTCCTTATTGGTTATTTCCCTCCTTTACAGTAACAGAAATAAAGTTAAAAAAAAAAGTTTTATTTTCTTCCATACTGTATAAAAGAACTAAAATAAAAGAACAGACAATAAGGCATCTACTGCAGTGCAACTTCTCAACCGTGGTAAACTTGCCACGTCGGCTACACCACACAAGTCAAAGCCACATGGCAATGCCGTAGAAAAGATGTAATCAGTCTTCTCTGGTTTCAGAAAACTAAACCATCACCCATGCCAAGTTCCCAGCACTTGATAAATTTGGGGTCACAAACATTTGAACAGGTGACAGGACAGAGCATGTAGACAAAATAAAATCCACATCAGGCTCACATTCAGCGGATTTTTGACAACAGGAGAATAAAAACACATCGGATTTGATCTGTTTTAGTCCGTCATTCATCGGAAACCTTTGCACTATTCGTATTTGTTTCCAATTTACAGAAACACTTGCTCATTGATATTTATATATACACATCTATATTTCTACCACCTGTGTGTGTACGTAATAGTTCTAAGTTTATTTGTATCCGTCTTTGTTGTTCTTGTTTTTGGCCTATGCTCTCTGAAAATGCATCACAGCTTGCCCAACATGCGTATCTTACACATGCATAAGAGCTCCATCATTGACCAGAAACTATTAAAAACACCTCAGTGAGCCTCACTGTCGTGCCTTCATCACCACGGACACAAACACTGTAGTTTATTCTGACTCAGTCCCACGCACACACACCGTCCTGCCGCCCCAACACTCACCACAGCACCACATGTGGATTCATCCGCCGCTGGAAATAGTGCCCAAAAAAGGCACAATTTCCTCCCGTTTGTTTGATTACAAACTACAGCGAGCAGCTGTTTTAGTTAATCAGTTTTCATTTTAGTTTTAATTGATGAAACTTCAAGATGTTCCTCTTTTGGAGATGAGCTGTTTGAGTCTTTTCATGGAATTTGTTGACGATAGGAAAAATATAGAAAGAAAACCACCAGACTTTGTTTGGTTTCGTTCCGCATCCTGCCTCATAGATAAATAAAGCTGAAGTAAAACGGTTTCATCGTTAGAACATGTACAAATGTGTGGCTGTTCTGTGAGTTTTGTGTTTCTACGATAATCTAAAAGATGTCACTGCTTGGATTGTGTTTAAGAATCAGTTAGAAGCTGCAGATGGATAAAGGGGTTACTAAATTAGAAGAAAGCACTTTGAAATTGTGCTCTGCATGGGCGTTAATGATCGCAAACGATAAGGCCATGGCTGAGAAATACTGAAACTGTCCTTCACTTGGATGACAGGATGGCTGATCTTTTGTTGTATGAGTACATAAGCCCCAAGGACTTCCTTTAATAGGTCAGGAGTTTCCACATGCACATATTTTCAGATTTTGGTTGTGTCATATGTAAATGATCAGTTCAACGCAGTTTCCTAAATGTTTCTGCTCACTTATCAGTTTAGGATGCGTCCTCCTTTGTGCACACTTCAGCATCTAATAAGACGAGTAAAGAGTCCTGTTATTTTTATTATTATTACTATTATTTATCACACCATAAGTAAGAGCCAGTGTCTCACAGCAGCTGTACAAAAATATATTATCACATGTTACTGCTCGTCTTTGGGCAGCTGACGAGAAAAATCTCCCACGCGCGATACATGTGGAGCCACAAAACCACAAAGCTTCATTTAGGCACAGCGGTGCTAAAAACGTCCACAGTAGTGGACAACTGGACTGACCCACGTCCAAAGAGCCACGCTGGTAGCATTGCTATGAAACAGACGTATAATTACAGGTGTACAAGCAGATGAGGAGCTCTGCTCTTCAGAATATGTCCATTTGCCGAAGTTCCTTATTCATAATTCTTTCGAGTTGGATCCAGTCCGTCAGCCTGCCTTCCTTCCTCAACCCCCCCACAGTTTAGACTTCTTTTTCTTTTGATGCTAAACGTCACGGTTGTGTTCAAACAAAGAGTTGCTCAGGGAGGCAAGACTTCAACGTATTCAGAGTCAGGAACATCTAGAGGAAAAACGGAGAAGAGGTCCAATATACCACGAATCAAAGAAGATGCTGCAAGAGGAAGACAGAAAGATAAAATATGTGACGTAATAAAATCCATGACGTACTCTCATAGTCGTGGTCTTCTTCAGGTACAGACTCCTCCTGCTTCCCACGGGACTCCTGCTCAGGGGGTTCCCGGGGCTTGATCAACATGGCCGTCTTCCTTTTGACAGAGTGGCGAAGGTGCATGGCCAGGCCCTGGTTCCTCCTTTTATAGTGACGGATCAGGTCGTCCAAAGTCTTAAAAAATGACTCATTCGAACCTCCTGCTGTCTGAAGGAATAGCGAGATCGTGCAGTAAATAACAAGGGCGGAAACAAGTTGCCTACTGTATTTGAACGCTGCGCTGCAGCTGCGTGTTTGTAATATAAATGTTTGTAATATTGTTTTGTTGTGCGAGTGTTTGTTTTTTTGTCATTTATACTGTGTATGAGACACAGTGTTTGCCTTGTGATGCAAGACAAATCTCTGAAAACAACCATTAAAACAAGTATATTCATTATCCATTAATCTGCCACTTGTTTACTCGATTTAATGGTCTGGTCTATAAGCTGTCCTTCAGTTTCCCAGAGGCCATGGTGATGTCATCAAATTTCCTGCTCTGTCCGACCAACGGTCCAAATCCCAGAGTTATGTAATGCAAACTGTGCCTACAACCTAAAACTCTCGCAGCCTGATTCTCAGTTTGAATTTCCATTTCGTTTCATCTCCATCGCTAAAAACACAAACCTCTTGAGATGTGGGCAGCGATTCAAAGATCTGGAATCTAAAACTTTGCTACTTGCAATTAGCATTTGTGCAGACGCTTCATGCTGTGAGTGGAGTGGAAAGAAGTCAGCGTCAGAGGAGTTTCCTGTGACGTGGGGGGAGTGAAGCTGATAACAGCTGAGTTTCCATTTTGGAGGTGAAATGTTCCTTTAAAGATGCCCAGGCTGGTCTGATCCGTGGTGCCTGTTTATTAGTTTCATGCTGTGTTAAGGGCAAATACTGACATATAGCCTACTGTGTTGTTCTGAACGGCGCAAAGTGTGTGTTTGACCTTCAAATGAGGTGTGGGGCAACACATACACAATATAAATCCACTCATATATATATATATATATATATATTTATACACTACAGAAAAGAACAACACGAATTATAAACAGGGATCATTCAAAAGGACATGCCAGCAGGCTGTTTATCAAGTAAAGTAGTGAAGACACTGAATGATTTAGTTAAATCCAATGTTAGATCAATACTTAGCGCCAAAACCAGATTATTTTTTTGTTTATTTATTTTATTTATTATTTTGTTGTTTTTTTGTTTAAGTTTGTTGTTAAAATCACAGCTGATAATCACAGAAGGAAATAGCATTAAAACTCATTAAAACCAAATAACTGGACGTGTCAAATGAATGGGTGATGGTGATATTTAATATCGTGTGCGCTTCGATGTGTGTTAGCCTACACGTGCCCTGAAAGGATGCTGGAAATATGAGCAGCCCATTTACGTGACTGAGTCGGGTGATATAAGAGGTTGTTTTTTTCAATCAAGCAATGTGTATTAGCCCACGCTGTGTCTGCGTTGGAGGCGCACACTGAAGTGACAGAAAAATCATTGTAGGGTGTTTTTGCACTCAAATCTTCTGCCTATTCAGCAGCGAAGTGTGACTGTGACACTTAGCTCAGTTTCTTTTTCTTCGCTTCAACTGCATTTCTATATGCAGGCCTGGAGCTGCTGTGGAGGACACTGAGGTCACGTATCGCAACCTGGAGATAGTTTGCATTCTGCCATTAAACTAGAATACCCGCCCCAGCTGCTTTTATGCCTCCGCCAACCAGTCAAGTTGCAGCTTACATCCATGTCTGTCCAGGCGCATATAACCTATGTAGTTAATACCTGGAAGGAATTGAATTAAAAGGTATAAAGTCAATGTTTATGGTGAGCTTTTTGGCAAATGTGAAGAAAGTCCTTCCAGGCGTTCCGGAGCTTTTGCGTTTGCCAGAATGGGACGGACGTGAGGTCACAGTGAGCTCTGACCACCGAGTTCTAATCGGGCGTTTATGACAACACTGAAAACATGATACAACGTATTAGGCTGATTGCAGCGCAATTAGGTCCAATATACCTAAATGTGACTTCTTTCAGGCCCAAAAGAAGGTAAATTCATAAAGAACCTGTGCTGGGTATCGATATCCGTGACTGTGCCGCCCCGACAATCCCATTTCTGTCATTTAAAATACATCAAAGTGCTCAGCGAATACATGCTGAATTCAAACGTTTTCTGTTATCTGATCAAAGGATAAGTCAAGAACCCAATCAAACATTTGACGCCGACTTTCAATACTTGACATTTTGCGATACTCGATGCCACAGATGCACTTCGGTCAGTACTCAGAAAGTATATCCAGCCCTGTAAAGGACTCAGTATTTCCCAGAATTTAAACTCCTGGCAGTGTAGAGAGGGCTATGAAACAACATTTAGACCTTCATGTGGGGCAATTTACTGAAAAGTCTAATTAATTATGCATGCAATGGCCCTAAACGTTTACGCACAACATATTTGCGTGTGTGTGTGTGTGTGTTTACCATGAGAGTATATTGTCCGGTGTGTGTCTGCAGCAGTCTGTAGGTATACACCACCCTCTGTTTACTGCAAACACAAACAAGATACATGTTGTTGATACATAATGTTTGCTGAATGTTAGCCATAAATTAAATCAGTATGATGATGGATGATGAAGCGTCTGTGCTGCTCCTGAACAGCATGCACACGTTTGTTTTGTTGCACGCACACACACAAAGAGAGAACATGATGCTGGTGAGTCACAGAAACCATGAGAAACATGAAGTGGTCACATGCAACGGTCACATATTTGAATCCTACTTCCACTGTCATTAACACCTGATGGAAATGCATTTAAAAAAATAAAAAAATAAAAATAATCAGAATAGCCCTTTAAAAGCGGGTTTCTATTAAAAAATTGTTGCTGCATGGGAATCACTTTGCATCTTGTCTCATGTGTAAATATTGTACACATGAAATGGAAACTTCCTAAGAGGCAGAAACAGAAACCAAACACAATGCACCCTCATTAGACCACAACAAATGTTTGGGGATGCAAAAGAAATGTCCATTTTCTTTAAAATATCTTTGACCAAAAGAAATATATTACTATTATACAGTATGTGCACTGTACATTTTACATGCATTATTTGTTTATTTCCACTATGGCAAAACCTGTCCTTCCTGTTCCAAAATGACAGCATGCAAAACAATATGTACAAAACCGAGCAGCGTTTTCCCCTTTGTGAAATTTTGATGCTATAACATGCCTTAAAGGCATTTTAACTACGTCCTCGGCTGCCTGTGCCTGTAGTTAGCCAAGTGGCTGCGCTTCTTCTATAGATAATATTTATCTCTCCGATGCCCCTATGGTATATAAAACGTGATAAAGCGCCCTCTCAGATGCCCCTATGGTATATAAAACGTGATAAAGCGCCCTCTCCGATGCCCCTATGGTATATAAAACATGTTAAGCGCCCTCTCAGATGCCCCTATGGTATATAAAACGTGATAAAGTGCCCTCTTGGATGCCCCTATGGAATATAAAACGTGATAAAGCACCCTCTCGGATGCCCTTATGGTATATAAAACGTGATAAAGCGCCCCCTCCGATGCCCCTATGGTAAATAAATACTCTGTTTTGACGAAATAAAATCCATATTTCTTTTAATCATTTTTGCAACTTGTTGCTTTAAAGTAAAAGTTCTTTGGATAAAGGGAAGTCTGGCACACCAAAGTGTAAGCGACCAGCCCAGAGTGCAGAATACTCACTAAACACACAGACACATCGCTCCCTGAAAGGTCTCGCTGTCTCGGATCAGGTAGGCTCCATCCTTGTTCTTCTTTCCCAGTAGATCCTCACACTCCTTCTTGCTGATGGCGCCGTGGTAGTACACCGGCAGAGCTGCTGCCATGGCGAGGAGAGACATCCACCACACCGAAAAACACGTCTAACCACCTCCTGCTTTCTCAGAACGGCTTCATTTCTGAGAGCCGCATCAGCCCTGCATCACCCCCCGGAATTTACCACAGGGGGCCACAGATTTCCAGATCGGGTGCGGATGGTTGATTTTGTTCCCTGAAGTCTGGTGGGTCTGCAGCGGAGAGGGTAAAAGGGAGGAGGCAAGCAGGGAGGTCAGCACTTCACCCATGGATGTGCTCAGCAGAGTGCACAGTGAGAAAACACAGAGGCAGAAGAAAACCACTGAGCTGGCCTGACAGTTTCACAGGAAGTGTGGTAGGGGGAGAGAGAGCATGTGTGTGTGAAAGAGAGCAAGACAGAAAAAGTAAGATAAGATCAAATGGGACTCTTAACGGGAGTAAAGTCACGTCACAGCGGTACAGGAGAAGTGGAGAGCGTCATCTCTTAATGACGCAGTCCAAAAAAAAAAAAAAAGTAAAGGTTAAACTGCACAAAAAAAAGGCTTTACGTTTATTTTTACAAGAAAATAGTGTTGGTGTGAACCTCCCATCAGCAGGCAGGCTGCGCTGAATGCAAACCTCCAGATTGTGATTAAACTTTGGGAGTCTTGATAAATCATCTGTCCTGTGAGCTGAGGATTTTGCCCGGTTGATAAACATGCAACATATATATTCTGGGGCCAGACCATGGGGAGCTTTATTAAAGAAAATGATGTAATGAACTGGTTGCTAGTGGACACAGGGCCCAAGCGCAGACGCCTGAGGCAGAGCTGATGCAGCTCGGTGATTTTATTAACAAAAAGAGGTACGAAGCGTTATGGGAAGGTCAGGCAGGCAGGGGTCAAAACCCGGAGAGCACTCCAACACAAGCAAACGAATCCAGTAGGGAGCGGGCAGGAATCCAAAGTCCAATAAACAGGCAGAAGGTCAAAACGCAGGTAATGCAGGCAGAAGCAGGGAACAATCTGGCAAGGAACCAAGAGGTAGGCCAGTATGTGTGGTGAGTGGGTTGGGAAGTCCAGATAATATACCAGAACACAGTTACATGGTGAGATGCAATACAATGCGCTGCCATTGTATTATATAAATCCAACACTTATATAGGATATATAGGTTAATTTATTGGCAAAGTGTGTTTGTTTTGGGTTTTATATTCTACAATAAAACCGACATCAGGTTGGTGGAGAGCTCCTGCCTCAGGTGGAGGAGTTTAAGTGTCTTGGGGTCTTGTTCACGAGTGAGGGGAGGACCGAGCGGGAGATCGACATCCTCCGCAGTGATGCGGTCGATGTACCGGTCCGTCGTGGTGAAGAAGGAGCTGAGCTGCAAGGCGAAGCTCTCTGTTTACCGGTCGATCTACGTTCCTACTCTCACCTGTGGTCATGAGCTTTGGGTCATGACCGAAAGGACAAGATCCCGGATACAGGCGGCCGAAATGAGTTTCCTCCGCAGGGCGGCTGGGCGCTCCCTTAGAGACAGGGGGAGGAGCTCGGTCACTCGGGAGGAGCTCAGAGTAGAGCCGCTGCTCCTCCACATCGAGAGGAGCCAGCCGAGGCGGCTCGGGCATCTGTCCCGGACGCCTCGGTATTCCCCCGGAAGAGCTGGAGGAAGTGTCTGGGGAGAGGGAAGTCTGGGCGTCTCTGCTCAGACTGCTGCCCCCGCGACCCGGCCCCGGATAAGAGGGAGAAGATGGAAAGGTCTGACCCCTCCACCGTCAATCTGCAGCGCTGCATGGCGTCAGAGGGTGCCAGGAAGGCCAGGGCCAATGTACCCACACACACACACACACACACACACAGTTAGAGAGCAGTTACAAAACACACAAGTGTGTCTGAGCTCCTGCCATCTGTCTCATTTAGTCACTGCAAGTTCACCTACTGACATTAAACACACTTGATATCCAGCAGGTTCAATCTACAGGTTAGTTTAGCATGTGAGCATGCTAACATTTGCTAGTTAGCGCCGATCACAACGTACAGCCGAGGCTGCTGTGAATGTCACCCATTCTGCCGGCCTGTGGTCATAAACCTCAGTATTGAATTTAAAATTTTGACCAGTCTGAACCAAATTTCCTGCAGCTAGCATGGCTAAGAGTAAACAGCGCTCTCTGGTGGGCAAACCACGCAATGGAGACACTGCTTCTAAATGACCTCATACATATCTTTGACATTTCCGCGCTGACATTTCTTGTTACTTGGCTGATACGGATATATCTGTGATCTAATGTGGTTTCATTGGTCTTTCCAGTTCTTTAAGGGCTCGGATGTTGTGACTCTGCAGCTGATAATACAGCTCATAGTGTGGGAGAAGGGATACGTGTTGGGTCACCGCATCATCATTAGCTACATACTGCAGTTTCACAGAGACACGAATATGTTCGGGTTCGACGGTTTAGCTGCGATTACCTCAGCAGCTTTAGCTAAAGACTCTGATAATAGAACATCCAGCCCCTCCTGACCTTCGGCGGCAGGAGCCTCGGACTGGTCTCTCATTTACAGAGATGATAATTCTTCATCTGAATCCCTGAGGATTAACATTAGTGCACTGTGCAACAAGAGATTTTAACTGTATTGGTCTGTTCTCTGCATCAGAGTTCCTCCACCATCCTCATCCCGACCGTAATCGCACCAAACCCAAACTAAAATGCGACCACCTCTAACCCTAGTGCACAAATATAACCGCTTGGAAGTTTTTTTATCTGAATTCAAGCACTCTGGTTTGGCCAATCCCAGCGCTGTGGTCGGATTGAAGATTACAGAGGTTTAAGGCAACTCTATGATCCCTGGTTTGTCTCCATAACTTCCCTTTGTGTATATTTTAGTCCTTCTGAGCCACCTTTTCCTCTAATATCCAAGCTGGAATCTCACATTCAGATTTGAACTTTGTAGTTTTTTAATTAACGCTGATTTTCACTACATTTTACAGTGGCAAAAATGTATTATTTTACTTAAGGTGTAGTCATACTTGTAGCTTAAAGGGCAGATGTGGAAAGAACGGCACAACCTCTTCAATAGCACGCTTTTCTGCTTAAATGTCCTATTTACATATATATACACAGTATGCATAGGTGCACAGCCTTGGAGCGATCTAAACACAGCTCCTATAAAGGTTAAAGACAGGACTTGGCTTCTTGAAGTTTCTCCTGGAAGCAACTGTGAAAACAGTATTGGCCAACGGAGTCCGTGACAGTGATTACAAACTAGAACAAGAGGAGACACCGTAAATAAACCCAAAAGTGAAGTTACTTTCTAACGAGCTACATCGCCCCTCATGGCAGGATGCGAAATAGCTTTTAAAAACAGCCCAACAGTAAACATATATTAGCGACACACTAGCGTCAGGCAGCAAGCATAATGGCTTTCATGCTGTTGCTATGGAACCGTGCCAGTAGCAGTTACTATAACCAGTTTTTCTGTTGTTTCTTTAATTTCAGAAAGCCTTTTCACATTCTGTGACAGTTACTACTGCACACAGTCGACTCTTTATCTGCTTTGTCTTACACCTCATTGCAGCTGTAGGACGTTTATACTAAGTGAAATACAAGAACCCCAACATGCACCATCAAACCAAGAGGAAAGGATTCTACATGTTTAGTGCATCACTTTAAACACATTTACCCCAAAACTCAGCCTGATATATTTCACATCTTTGGAAAATGTGGGCTCTCCACTTTATAATCTCTTTGACTCGAACCACACCGGCCTCTGTAATTTGCCAAGCCAGGTGACTGGTGAGAGCCTCAGGAGGTAAGCTCTTTAACTGGCCAGGACACGGTGACCTTACGCTGACCTTTTACCTGGCTGCTCACCTGCCAGTCACCGTTCGGTCCTGGTCTGCAGATTTTTGGATGCATTTTATCCGACTGTCCAGGCAGATTCGGTTTCCTTTCTTTCTAACACAGTGTTAAAATTTCTGAGCCCTAAACCCTGCTAATCTACCACAGGATATGTCAACGCTGCTTGGTGATGCAGTGCCGACTTTATAAAACAATCCCTTCTTCAACTGCATTGGCATGTAACGGCATGGTGTTCACTGTAACAGTTAACTAAGTAAGCAAGTCCTTTTTCGTGGTGCAATGAAAGGAACTTAAATAAATGAATGCTTGGAAGGAAGAAAAAAATGTATTCAGAAACTTGGAAAAGTATAAAAACTTAAGCTGCATTAAGTAATTTTTGACCAGTAGGAGGCATGAAGACATGAAAACAATCTCAGTAACGCAGCCCTGATTTCCCATCTTCGTTTTGTCTTTCAAAAAAAGGGCAGGGTGGTGAAGGTGTAATCTGTCATTAATCCGGTAGATAATCCTCCGGAAAAACACAGCGTGTTGGTTTCACGACACATTGTAATATTTGTAATATTTGATTACAGATGAAACAAACCCGATACAGCGTGTTGATTACGGAGATTTTAAGGGTCAGGAAGGCAGATTTCATGACCTTTGGACAGAGCCAGGCCAGCAGTTTCCCCCTGACGCAAGACTTTATGCTAAGCTACGCTGACTGACTGCTGGTGGTAGCTTCGCATTTAACGGACACATATGATCTCCTTCATATGATCTGTGTCGAGCGAATAAGGGCTTTTCCCGAAATGTCGAACTATTCTTATAAGTATTCAGTGGGAGGGGAATCTCGGGAGAATTCATTTAGAAAAACTTGGCATGTTCTTCCGTTTCTTTTCCTTCTGCGGCTGCAGGGAGGATCAGAGATGGACGGCAGATTATTAATTAAGCACAATATGAGCAAAGTGGACTAAAGAAGCCTCAGAGGTGGAAGCACTTCGCAGCGGCCTTCCTTTCTGATAAACGGATTCTGCAGAGGCCAGAGTGTAGCCCACATGCAGGGCCTCTCGTCTCTGCCTTTTAAGTAGTCAAACAGTTCTGTCCGTCAACCAGCGGTTTCAGCGCGCAGTCTTACATTACTGTAACCCTCGGCTCAGTTTCACTGCTTTTGAAGGGTTTTCAGGGCCCCTGGATGTTAACTTACATGTGTTTACGTTGAACGGAGCGAGTACAGGGCGGGATGGGCTGGGTGCCGTGTGGTCAGAGCCCGCGGAGCTATTAATAACCGTCACTGGGGAAGCTCCAAGTTTTGAGGGCACCGATTGCCCACAATCATCCTTCAATCCCACTAATCAGTGATGAGGAGCAGTTGAGTTGAGGACCTCCTACCAGGGTTTTTATATATACATATATATATATAAAATCATCTTTGGTATATAGTTGTCTTCTACATTCTGTTTTGGTTTTTTTGTGTTGTAAAATGTTCAATAAAACCTTAAAATAGTGACTACAATAAGCCGAGCGGGCTCTTACAACAGTTGTCGCTGTAAGTGTTGATCCGAAAGCTCTCGTTTTTTAAGATTGAAGATTGTATTTTGAAATAAAACAAGGACATCAACACTGTAAATCAGACAAAATCCCCCCCTATTTCCGAATTCACAACTTCCCCAATTTTACCCACCTGACTCAAACACAGGAACAAAGAGGGGTTAACCAAAACACCCGGACAAGGAAATAACACAAAACTAGAAAGAAACACTTACACATTTCTAAAAGATATACACGTGCCAAAAACACATTAAGTGTCTTCACGTTGTCAATTTTGTACACTGTTATCTTAAAAAGACAGATTCTAGCCGCTTTAAGATTATTTGAGTGTTTTCTAGAGTTGAACTTGAATTATTTCTTGACTTTTGAATATCCAAAAAGTTAAACGTATCTCCCTACAAACTCTGCTCCCTCTGCCTCTTTGCTCTGCCCTTTCGCCATCTGCTCACTTTTGTTAAATGTCCTTACGTTTCTTTCTCTTTCTCAGTCTTCCCTCCCCTCCCCCTCGGCCCCCTCCATCCTTCTAGAAACGGATCCTTACTTTAAGTGGAGACACCACCTCTCCTCCCTCCCACAGTCGGCCGGTCCCTCCTTCCCTCTGCATTCAGAGCTCCTTCTCTCTCTGTCGGACTTCACCTCCAGCTTTCCCCCCTACGCCTCTGTGGTTGGAGGAAGGATGCTGCCCCGCAGACTCCTGGGTCTGCTGGGACTCCTTGTGCTCTGCAAAGGTAAGAAAAACGGCAAACATTCTCTTTATTTGTCAAGGAAGGTAGAACTCCTGCTCCGCTGGGAAAGCTCGAATCCGCTTACAGTGCAGTTCTTATCTTTGAGGGGGCATTGATCCTGCAAGAAACTTAGATTAAACTAGCTGCTTTGTACTTCAACCCCCCCAAACAGACAATATCAGTGTGTGACTGCAGACAGAAACAGCTTAGTGAAGTGTAGGAAGGAACAGATTATTTAAAGTCACAACCCCCCCCCATCTGCTCCACTTTAGTTTAAAATGGAAAATCCTGTTTCTGTCTGGTGGTATAAAAGTAAATATACACACACACAGTCTCTCAGCCAGTCATCAGTTGTTCATAGGTTACTAACGTGTGTGTTTGGGGCTGGATTGGGAACATTTGTGTTCAGGGTGGGGCGGGTGGTGAAGGGATGAGGTGTTTTTTTATAGCAGCCTGATCCCATCGAGGGCAGTGTTGCACCCGTGTGTGCTGATTGCAGAGCGGAAACTAGCCTTGATGCTAAACGCGAACCAACCGTGTTTGCAAACGCACTGTTACGTTAGCAGAAAAGAGATATTTTGGCCGCAAAGACAGTTTAGGAATAGTTTGACATTTGGGGAAACACTTGCTTTGCTCCGGAGTGTTTAGATGGGTAGACTGATGCCGCTCTCCTGTCCGGGCACCGAGTATTGAGACAGGAGGCAATTAGCTTAGCTTAGCATAAAGACTGGAACAAGAGGAAGAAGCAGGGCATCTTAAGCATGGTTACGGTCAACGGCTTAATTACTGTTTTACGTCAGTTGTCAGGACTCTCACAAGGGGCCACATGAGACGTTTGAGGGCTGGAAAGATGATTAGCAGGATGAGAAACCAGAAAAAAAAACATTTCTGCTGCACAAAATTAAGGTTTTTTTTCCCACACTTGCCTCTAATCATTTGTGTTCTAGTGAATTACTGTTTAATAGTACCTATTCGGGCCTCTTAAAAAATATTCAGATAATCCCACAGACGTCTGCCAGGAATGATAAAATGTCTGTCCAGGGCAAAACCAATGTTTGAATCCGATATTTCCGCAGACTGTGTCGGCCCCTGCCCCAGCTGGCCATACAGCACATCCAGCCAAGAAGAAGAAGAAGAGCAGAGCAGCACAGTCTGGGGAAACCTTGGATTTAGACAGCGTTTCACCCCGGGCAGACTGCGGACGTCTGTGAGATCACTAAAATACCTCTGCAGATGCAACTCGCTGTGCTGGGAACGCCGTGTGACCGAACCAGAGAAACGAACAGGGCGAATCTCCTCGAACGCTTCAGCCATTTCTCCTGATTTAATTAAAGCGACTCCCCTTTGTTTCTGAGGTAGCGGAGTGTCCATGTTGGGACAGAGATAACGCCCTCTGAGCTGCCCTGAGGCAGGAAAACACTGTACCTGTTGGAGGATACTCTGTCGTCTTGTATTAATATTAACAAAAACTGCCAGACACACCAGTCAGCAGGGATTAACTGTAAGGGGGGGGGGGACTGAATCCTCACCTCAAACAACCACCAGGCTGCGTATGGAGGCCCAAGACACTTCAAATCGGCTAAAGAGACTCCATGTTAACCTGACTGGCGGTTTAATCCTCACATCACAGAGCTGAAGAGGTCCGGCTAACACTCACCGTCACTTACCAGACAAAGAACTGATGCCAGCCTTTCCAGTAAGGCAGCATCTCTGTTCACTCATTTAGAGATAACAAGATTATTTTCGCCTTATCGCAAGAAAACAAACGTATTTATGTTATATTTGTCCAGTTATCACAAGAAAACGACTTTGTTATGCCGACATGACTAACCTGTGATCCTGAGATAGGAAAAGTAATTTAATTCCTGCTCAGCTTACGTTTGGCAAAAACATTCCTAGTTTTTATTTATGCTTCAGTAACCTTTGACCCCATCACATGTACTGGCCTGTGTTTGTTCATGTGGCTCAACTTCTGAAGTACTTCGTGAACCTTCCTTTATTTCATTTCTGCTCCTACGTTTACATGGATTTTATTCTGTTTCATTTTAGTATGTACGTATAATTTATTCACAATGTATATCGAGTGTCTTTGGCACAGAAATCTTTTCTTTTCTTTAGTTGTTTACCTCCGAGAGTGAGAGAGCAGATTTGAAATAATTCAAAAACTTCTATCAAGAAATGTAAATATATATATATATATATTTAAGCAAATCACTGTGGCGCGACTGCGAATTTCATCACTTTAATTTAAATTTGGTGTAGCGCCACCATCAGGTGAACGTTTAGTCCACTACTTACAAAACTATCGACATTCCCATCAGCCTCAGCTGGTGTTTACTGCTAATTAGCAAATGCTAAACCAAAGGTGGGGAACAAGGTCACCGGCATGTCTGTTAAACAACAGCATGTTAGCACGCTGACGTTAGCATTTCGCTATTTCGGCTGTTTTATGTAATTGTATATTTTTTTTTGCCTTTGCTTTTCCAGATGTCATGTTGGATTGAATATGTCTGTTGTTTTTCTGTCTTTTTTTTGTCGTTGTTGTTAGTAATACGTGCGTTACGTGGGCTGTTTGTGACAGAGGCTTTTGCGCTTGAACCCGCGGGCGCGCGAAAGCTTTAATTGACGTCACTCCTCGTCCTGACACAAAATGTCTTCCGTGCCGTGCGTCCAGGCCAGGAGGAGAGCGGGACGGGCGAGTCCTGCGACGACTTCACGGACCTCAACCTGTCCCACTGCTTCCTGGGAACCAGCCTGTACGTCCGGCTGCTGCTCTACACCCGCTCCAACCTCGACTGCGGCCGCGAGCTCGACCACCACCGCCCGTCCTCCCAGCCGCTCTTCAACCTCTCCCGCCCCACCGCCTTCGTCATCCACGGCTACCGGCCCACCGGAGCGCCCCCCATCTGGATAGACCACATAGTCCACCTGCTGGCCGAGCAGGAGGACATGAACGTCATCGTGGTGGACTGGAACAAGGGCGCGGCCAACCTCAACTACTTCATCGCTGTGACCTACACGAGGGAGGCGGCTCACAACCTGACCGGCTTCATCAGGACTATGCAGGTGAGACGCGTCTGTCTTCTTCTTCTTCTTCTTCTTCTGCGACGTTTGACGGCGGTTGGCATCCAACTTCAATGGTGCATTACCGCCACCTACCGCGCTGGAGTTTGGGCAGAGATAAACTTAAAAAAATATATATATCCGTTTTCTATTTTCCTGACCTCTAAACTATATCCTATCTGCTAAACCTGTGCCCCTTCAAGAAACTAAACAAATGTTCACTTATGTTTCCCCCAATATTTCCTTAAGTGAATTTCCTTGAACCCCCACTTTCCTTCTTTCGTGCTAATATTTCTGACATTCAAATGTCCCATGTTCAATAGATTCAACATTATTAGAAAATTCACACATTCCTCATATAGGCTTACCCATAATGCATAAATATTTATTTAACCCCCAATGTCCAACCCTTAGTCTAGTAAGGATTATGTCTCTCCATTGACCTTCCCTGTCCCAACCTTTTGTTGTATACCGTATTTTCACCTCTGCGTCCCACCATCTCTGCCGCGTTTCCATCATTTTCTTCCAAATTTGGCCCGTAGCTTCTGCTTTGCCAAACCATCCACCACTTCGTTTCCTTTAACCCGGACATGCGCTGGAAGCCATGTGAAGTTTACTCTCACACCCATCTAAGAGGCTTGTGTCTGTCAGCATGAGTGCATTCATCTGAGAAGGAGAACTCGTAGAAAATGCTCGCGGAGACGTTCAGCCCCTTCTAGCTCCTGGTTTTGGTTGACTTTAGCATTATTAGCGGTCTGGTTCAGGCTCAGGGTGTCCAGCAGGCAGCAGCAAAGCGCAGACAGACACAGTTGGGGAGCAGCTGGTGGAGAAAAGTGGAGCATTTAGCAGCTAAAGAGCCAGATTTTTCCCTCAGGAGTTGGTTGGAGACCAAAAAGAGCTGAAAGAGAGGGACTTATCCGATGGGATGGTCGTGTTGCTCTGTGACTTCTGGATGTGGGAGTAAAAATATTGAGCATTTAATGCAGCTTCAAGTCAGTGTTGCCCCCCCAGAGAAAATGGTTTCATCGAGGCGGCAGGTGGCTCAGCTTATGTGATCAATTAAGCAAGTACAAGGCAGCCTAAACAAAAGCCACAGTCAAGAAATACACGGTATGTTCACGAGTCTGTATTCCTCCAATGTGCCCCTCCAAATCTCTTAGTAATTTGGATTTTTTTCATTTATTTATTTATTTTTGCGTATTTAATTAAGTTGTCCGTCGATTGTATTTCCCAACACAAGAGGTCTTGAATTTGAATATAGGGAGTCTTAAAAACGGCCATATAAAATACCCCCGAGCACACGGAGGACGGTGGCAGCTACGGCCCTGAGCCCTGCGGGTTTCCGTGCTGTCGCGGTGTGACGGCGACGTTTGGCTGTTGTTTCGTCTGCAGGAGGAAGGAGCCTCGCTGAGCTCGGTCCACCTCATCGGCGTCAGTCTGGGAGCTCACCTGGCCGGATACGTGGGAGCCAACCTGAAGGGGGAGATCGGACGCATCACAGGTGAAAACAGTGAAATGAAATGAACATATGAGCACACAAAAGGGCGCACAGGGAGATGGAAAGTGCGCAGCGCAAAAGGAAGAGAAGAGTCCAGCGTACTGAGCCTGAAGGGGAAGGATTTTGGGGGGTTTTATGGGTTCAGAGGAGGATCAAGAGGATAACAAAATCTAAGTAGTTAAACTTACTGAGTAAAACACGTAACGTACATGCGATTGGTTTTATTCTCCTCGCCACCTCCAGGTCTGGACCCGGCGGGGCCGATGTTCACCAGCGCCACCCCCGAGGAGAGGCTGGACCCCTCGGACGCCGTGTTCGTGGACGTCCTTCACACCGACACGAACTGTGAGCGCCTAGACCGCATTAGACATGAGTGCAGCGGCAAGGCCGGTGTCAGCTGACGGAGCGCGACGCGACACGCGCGTGTCCACGTAGACGCACGGAACAGGACTTTTCGTGTTTAGGACCGGTCTTTTGTCCGCGATTTGCTTGAGATTTTGCACATAAACGCGCTTTAGCTGTAAGTATGTAATCTTAGGTTTCCTTTATTAGTGTGTTCCAGAAATATGTCTTTTTAATGACGTACAAGATGAGAATTGGGAGGTTTAACATATTAACATATTCCTGGGGTACTTTTTCCTGAGGGTTGTACTTTGTAACGATAGTATAGGTGGAGTTCGTCAAGGTTGAGCGACGATGCCATCCCAAGCAAGGTAACAAACCTCTCTCCTGGCCCATTTTCAGGTCGCTGCTGGCTAAGGGCAGAATCAGAGGATTACACCTGGATTAGAAGCGAGCTTTGTAATTTAGAGAAACTAAATAATCAGCAGGTTCAGGACTAAATTCTGGTATCGCATAAGCCGTCAAAAATCCATATTTAAGTGATATTTTCAACATGTAATATATATATATTATGATCCGACGCACGGCAGTGGAAAGTGCTACACTCAGTGCTGAATCTGGATTCCCTGTGTGTTTTATGTGCAGCATTTGGACTGAGCGGAGCTCATGGCCATATCGACTTCTACGCCAACGGCGGAGCAGACCAACCAGGGTGTCCCAAAACCATCTTCGCCGGTGAGCTCGCACGCACGGGCAGAAAGACATGCTTTCGCGTGAACCCATTAACACACACTCACTGCAGTATTGTCTCTTTTGGATTGACCCCCCCCCACAGGTAAATCTTATTTTGTGTGTGACCACCAGCGCTCGGTGTTTCTGTTCCTGTGCGCGCTGAACCGAACCTGCAGCCTCACGGGTTACCCCTGCTCCTCCTACAGCGACTTCCTGGAAGGGCGGTGTCTGCAGTGCGAGGCCTTCAAACCTGCACCCTGTCCTTTGCTTGGTAGGTGGCGAAACGCGTACAGGGCCTTTATCAACCTGTGGTGGCGACCCGTTAATCATCACGTTTTTGAGTTTTCTTCAGTATCAAAGTAATCCAGTGATACTCGTCTGTACATCCGTGGGTACGCTGCAAACTGCAACTGCTAGGAGCTAATTCTGCATACCTTTTTAAAGGTGCCAATTTGATGTTTCTCCCACCCTATCAGGTGCAAAAAGCTAACAAGTGAGTCGGGTAGATGGCAAGCCAACATACTTGAAAAGAGGTCCAATCAGTCCAAAGAGGTGGTACACTTGTAGCTTGCGCAGGGCCTTTAAAGCATCTTTATCCCACAGGAAATGTGGATCCGTGTTGTTGAAAAACAGAAGAGAAGGACACACATCAGTAAGGTCACAGTATCAGAGACTCTGTAGCGACTCAGTTGTGTGGGAACGTGTGTGATGTGTCCTTGCCCCATATACATGGTGTCCTTCTTTCAGCACAAACGCAGCAATAAGTCTGACTGGTCATCAATTTAACAAAGTGTAAAAGCTGCCAGCAACCCAAAACGCAAGAAAAATGACACAGCAGCCTATAAAAATGTACAAATGATTACCATAGAACAGTTGTGTCACTGTTTAAACACACAAATACAGCAGGAAAACGTAAGCAAGGAAACTACAATTTAACTCATTTTGTGCCTTTTTCATTGAAAGTCTATGTATGCCTGCAAATCACTGTTTTAAAAAACGTGTGGTTCTACAGACGTGAATGCGATACTGTGTGGAAGTCCCGCACTCTTCTCACTGTTTGCCCCTGCATGATATATATATATATAAGGTTATGCTACTGTAAATACAACGCGCCCAGCGTATTCACAGATGAACATTAAGCGGCCCTAACGATGAGCTCTCGCGCCCGCTCACCTGTGCGCGGTCTCTCGCCTGCAGGTTATGACGTCAGCCAGTGGAGGGAGACTCTGCTGCAGCTCGGACAGACCAAAGTCTTCTTCAGCACCACGGCCACGCTGCCCTACAGGAGTGAGTCGAACGCGCTCACACACTAAAGTCCCCGATGACAGAGGGTTTAAAGCAGGCGCTCTCGCAGCGGTTTCCAGTTAAAGGATGAGTTCACAGTTCTCTCAGTCTGTCTTGAAATAGGAGTCTTTGAACATTTGAGACAGGTTTTTTTCACTCGCTGTAATGATTCACTATCGTCAAACGAGAGAAAACAAGGGTTTTGAACGCGAGTAGCCTGTAACACCGTCTGTGTCCTGTGTGTGGCAGAGCTGAGCTACAGAGTGGACATGGTGACCTGGAACCAGTACCTCCGCTGGGGGGTCGTCTACATCCGGCTGCACAGTGGCAGAAACTTCACGGAGGCCCGAGTAGACCAGTGAGTCTGTCAGGAAAGCACCTGTTTCCCCCTGTGGGTCAGGACATGCAGCCTGCAGAGGTTTCACGTCGCACGGGAGGAAAGACTTCAACACATCTGGCATTTTAGACTAAATGCATTGTCACGCCGTACTACATTTTTCTTTCTTACTGTCAACAAATCCCACGAAAAGCTCAACAGCGCGTCGGCCCGTCCCTCAATTCTTTGTGACTTCCCCTCTGTGGCTGTAGTTTCATGTTATAAAAAAAAAAAAAGTGCTCAGTAATTTCCTAAACCAGCTGGTCACTGGAGATCCATCAGGCTGTGACACACACACACACACACACACACACAGTACCCGTCGGTGGATACATTCCCTGTTGGTGTGATCTTTTTGCTTTATTTGTTGACAATAAGAACGTTTCGGCTACCAGCTTGGGCCCCCTCCGCCTGCCGTGGAAGTACCTGAACTCGCCTCCTCTTTGCCCGCAGTAAGCTACTCCGGTTCGAGCAGTACACCTCCACACGGCTGCTGGCCCAGTTCGACGAGGACCTCCAGCAAGTCCAGAAGATCTCCATGCGCATCAGCACCGGCAACGTGATCGGCCCCCGCTACAAAATCAGACTGCTGCGAATACGCTTCACGCCGCTGGACCGTCCGGAGAGGTCAGTGCTGAACCCACACTGATGTGCGTTACTCGGCTCGGCTCACATCTCCACACATTTAGATGCTGTTTTTGTTTTACCAGTGCAAACACAGTTTCCCTGAAGACTTAATCGTATTGGAGCGATTTTTACCCTCAAAAATGTAATATTTCCCGCCAAGCCCTTGCAGCGCATTGTGGGAAAATAGTTGCCATCAAAACCTCAATTATGAAGAGTTTAGATGTATTCTATAGACTGTTTTGCGTGTCCTTTTATTCAGTCACTTTTCCAGTGTGAACACACCACATGCTCAAAAACCAGCGGTGGAAGAAGTACTCAGATCTTTAACACAAGTAAAAGTGGAGACCCCAGTGTAAAAATACTTCGTTACAAGTAAAAGTCCAAGTAAAATTTAACACAAGTATCTACTATACTTAAAGTATCAAACGTTAATATATATATATATCATAGATTATATGTAGATTATAGATGTATAGGATGAATATATATATATATATATGTTCATTCTTGCCCTTAGAAACAGCAGTTTGACAAAGAACATCTTAACACGAGCTCTGAAAAAAGCTAGTAAGACCTTAAATTAAGTTTTGTACGGTTGAAACACGTGCCTAATTATTTAATGTTACATTGTATAACCTTTTTTAATTAATCAATAGTTTGAGGAAACGTGTGGCCGAATACGTCCGTAAAGGTGCTCAACAGAGAAAAACCTGTCTTCCAGATATTTCCCGGATAGACTTAAAACTGTACATGTATGTAGAGAAAGGTATGGATTATTTTCATTATCGGTTAATCTGCTCATCGTTTTCTGGATTAATCGTTTGGTCTGTAGTCCAAAAATGTTGAAAAAAAACGAGCAGCAGGCTGGAAACGAAAGATATTCAGTTTGCTGTCACGCACGAGAACGAAAAGCAGCAAATCCTCACAAATAAAGAGGCTCGACCGAGGAGGTGTGTGGCATTTTTGCTTGAAAAATTATTTTAAAGAGTAATTAGTTACTGATTAATTCTGTCACTCGACTAATTGCGGTCCACTTTCCTCTCCGTCAGGCCCGTGATGTGTCGTTTTGACATCATCGTGGAGGAGAACATGGAGGTGGCCTTTCGACCTTTACCCTGCAACTCTCGCCTCTGACTCGCCGAGCGGACACGCTGCTTCTTCCACGGAAACACGTCTAACCCACCCGGCCACGGGTGGAGCTCCGGGGGGGGCCCCCCCCAGGAGGAGCTGCAGCCGTTGGCGTTGCGGGTTAACCCGTGGCAATTGGGACGCGGACGCCTTGCTACGTACGATTGGGAGCCCCGTCTCTGCTGGTGTCCGCGCCGTCACAAGTCTGTCGCTCCTTGTTCAGTCCGGCGACACGTGAAGCTACTTCTAAGGAGGAGGGACTCGCTGCATCCGCCCGCAGGCCAAACTTGATATTAAAAATGAGACACTTGTGCTTTTTTTCGCCAAGTGGCGGAAGAAGTACTCAGAGCGTGTACTTTACATAAAAGTACTACCACCACACTGTGAAAATACGCCGCTACAAGTAAAAGTCCTGCATTCGTAACCTTACTTAAGTAAAAGTATGTAAGTAAGTATTATCAGCTGCATGTACTTAAAGTATGAAAAGTCAAAGTAGCCATTGTGCAGTGAAATGTCAGTGTTTTCCTGTTGTATATGTCCCCCCCCCCCCCCACAGGACAGCAGTGATATGCAGAACCAACACATTTGTTTTTCCAATGTTGTACTTTTACTTTCTATTTTGGGAAAAAAAAAATATATATATATATACGTCAGATTTAAATGTTGGATGTGTAGCAGAACCAGAAATTCACACGGGAACTTTAGAAATGTTGATTGAAAAACAAAAGACTCTAAAGTGCTTTAACACAACATTTGGATTTGTATTTTTGCGTTATTGAAAGACGTTCGGCAGGCACCTCTGGCCAGAGCAATTATTTAAAAATAATTAAATATTATCATTTCTGCCGCCCTGTGAGGTCGAAACTAACTGTAAATGTGCTGGATTAAGGCTTTCATGGCTTTTAATTCACCTTTTCGCCACTTCGTCTCACGTGTTTACCTGAAAACCAATTAATTATGACAATGTATTTAATTAAAGCTCCCATCCACGATTTTTCCACACTGGAACACTTTGAACTTTTGGAATTTTGGCGTTCGTCCTCCAAATGTGAGACCTTTTTTTTTTTTTAAAGTTCCTTTCTTTGATCAGTTTCCGTGAAGTTACGACTGGGAATGTCCATGCAGCTTCCTGTCTCTGTGCCTTGTACTGGCAGCTCTCAACCTTTTTAGGTTTTCAACCCCTCCTCCACAAAAATCGAAGTTTCTGCAAGTGCAAATGCCTTTAAAAAGGTACCACAAGTACTCTAAAGGCCGCTGCGATGACGTTTGTCCACATACGTAACCAGTCATAAGCTGCCCTACTACAGTAGTTCTCTTTTAATGTGTGAAGTTGTTGATTTGTGAGTTTCATTCTGAAAGGTAGCTAAGGAAGTGTTTGTAGCTTGTGAATTTGGGGACTTAAGGAGACAAACAGGTTTTACGTTAATCAATCTTTTAGGTACCGGAGTGTCAGAGATGTATCATGTCGTGACAAAACTGAGCAGCCAATCCTAAGAGCTCCTCTGTTGTAGAACTCCTGTAAACATGTGGCACAGTGTTGAAAACCTAAACTGCTAAGTGTTGCTTTTTTTTGTTTTTGTTTTTATGCATTTTCACCTGTGGTTTGAAAAATATTAATAAAAAAAACTATTTGACTAAAGCGGCTTTATTTTTGGGAGGTGATTTAGTGTAAAAGTTTGAGGGCGTGGCGATGTTTCCGGCTTCCTACAGCTGGAAAAAAAAAAACAGGAATTTAACTACGAGTCGTGAGAGAAAACGCTCGGGGGGGGGGGCAGCGCCTTTTAGAAGTCTTTTTGTTCTAATTTTGTGGCACTATAAAAAGTGACTCCTTACAATTGAATGGTGAGCTTGAAACATCCTTGACCAGAGAGAGGGGTTACTATTTTTATTAATGCTAGCACACCGTTATATTTCCAACATATCGGTTTTATCTTATATTATCGGGTATTTTGTGCCATTTTATTTTTGTATTATTCTAATTATTCACCTGGTTGCCTTCTGAAATGTTTTAATCCTGGTTCAACCACTTTATAACTTAGTTTTTTCTGTGCTTTATATACAATAATCATTATTATAATACACAACCACCTGATATCGGAAATTCCATACTTTGGTCATTTAGCTCCCGGAAAAAACAAGTGAACCTTGTTTGAACGTAAATCAAACCGACTGCGTACAGCTTTCTACTGTTCATACTGATTAGAAAACATCAGACATGTCTCAAAAATCAAAGCTGTAGTGTCAACAAGGCCCCAGAAGTTACACAGCAAACTTCTGCTTCCGAAAAGTCGCTTTAAATTGTGAAATTTAAACCATTAATTCACCAAAATGGAATATTTGCATGAGCTTCTCCGGGTTAAGAACCGCAGCGATCCTTAAAACGCCTCTCTGTTGTTCAATCAGGTGCTGGTGGATCAGAATTCGCCATATTTTGGCACAATAGGACTTTTTCCAAAGGAGACATGTTGACATGTCATCGTCTGGAAGGCACAGGTTGGTTGTTTTTTTAAAGTGACCAGGTCAGTAAGCTTTATGGATTTACGTCACTGCAAAACCAGATTCACTCCCGACAAGCAAAGAGGTTGACTCTGAAACACCACTGACGCCCAGGCAAAAGTCAAAGAGACAAACGTTTTATTTGTACAGAAACAGTGTCATGGGTTACCAGCATGAAGGCTAATGTAATAACTGTACAGACTTGATAAAACTGAGACACAAGAAAAGCAGCAGGAACCAGGATAACATAACATCCGTGTTCTTTTAACAGAACGTGTAAACGCGATCATTTACTTCACACGAGCGTGGTGGAGTTTAACAACTTAAAACATCTCCGCTTCAGCGAGATCTCCAATGACGCGGCTGTAGACGTCCAAACCAACCTTTTCCTCATAAAAAGGGCGACGGTTTGATTTAAAAGATAAAAACTTTAGTTTTAAATCATGACCACGAGAGAAAGTGTGAAATTATAGACATTAATAACAGAAAGACACACACACACACACACAACGATGGAAGGACAGAACAGGAGTGAATAAAAGTTGGAGAATGTGAAGCACCTCCGCCGTCGCCGGTAAACACCAACAAAGCAGAGACTCCTTCACCGTTTGATACAACGCCGACGTTGTGCTGTTGATCGAAATCAACACGGGCACAAATCGGCCCGAGACGAGGACAGAATACTTGCTTTTAATTGGCTCTTCTTTTTTCTTTTTTTTTTTACGAGCAGCATTCAAAGTCATCAACAAATCGGCAGCATCCAAACGCAATACCTTTCCAGCGTCCGATCACCAGTTAGGACCTATGAGTGGAAAAGACAGGGGTAAAGAGCGGCGGTCAGAGAGATCCGGGTCACGGCCAACAGGTGGGTCAGTGTGGAAAGAACAAACATGAACGGTACAAGAGGATTCGACCGGTGCGAGTGGAGAAAGAGCAGGCGAGACGACGGGATTGCACCAGCTCAGGCTTGATCAGAAGCTGATCGGAGGGAGGGCGGGTCAAAGGCCGAAGGGAAAATTCCACCTTAAAAGACTCAGGGCGAAGCTGCCGAGGGGCCGAGCAGCAGGCCTGTTACCCAACGGGAGCAAACAGAGTGACTACTTTGACAAATCTGACTAAACGTGTCACCCTGAGCCTGAGATAGCAGCTGCATGCCGGGGCGGGACTAAGCCGCCAGACCATCAATAGTTTGTGCTGTGGCTGCCAAGATGGCGGGGGAAGAGGGACAGGGACAGGTAGGAAGACAAAAAACAAAATAACATGGTTTGTGACAGATTTCTGCAGAGCAGCTTTAAATCACAAACAGACTGTGTACGACTAGCAGTTTTGTTTATCAAAGGCTGGCTTTAGAGGAACTTTTTATAAACGGTCAACTATGACTCATCTATTATTAGGAACACAGCACTTAAATCCCAGTGTAATTAACTGTAGCTGCGTACACGTCTGTTAATAGTTGAGCCCATCCTAGTCCTCGCACTTCAGTTTCACGGTTAAATGTGAAACAGTCAAAGCAAATTATATTATTATTGTTTATCGACTGTCCGTGACATCATTTAGCAGCTCTTTAGCTGCTAAACGCTGCTCTATGTTCACCAGCTAGCTGTTAACTGTGTCTAACTGCGGTTTGCTGCTGAGCAGGTAGCGTACAGTCTTTTTCTCTGAAAACGGCGCCACGAGAGCGGTGAGAGTGAACCAGGACAGCAGAGTTTCAGCCGGACAGATAACCAACGAGCCGAAACTCACTATAAAGCCGAGAGGAGGTGCAGATACAGCTGAGAATTCTCCGTGGGTTCATCAGTGCGAGCGACTCCCCTCACGCTGTGTTCACATCCCTGCTGTATTAGTTTGCCGGTGTGTTCAGTTACCTGCAGGGTTGCTCTGGATGTTCTGTCGCCTCATTGGTCCAAGGCGGTTTGCGAAGCGACTGTTCCTGCGTGGGGCGCCGGTGTTCAGTCTGTAGGAGGCTCCTCTCCTTGGTCCCTACAGAAGGAGGGAAAGAGTTCGACTTTGACCTTTCTACCTGTCGTCTCCATCAGATCACATGGCTGAAAGGTCACAGGTCAAACTCCCCGGAAACCTGAGCGCTCACCATGTTGCCTTCTCTCCTCCTGCTTTGCTCCTCTGGCCAGTCTTCCTCCTCCATCGGAGCCAGCTCGTCCCTCCTGCCGTACTCGATATCTGGCGGGCTGACAATTTGCGGAGAACTGGGAGTCCGTAAATGCGAAGAGAACAACCTGAATACTTCTCCACCATGAGTCCACACAGACCTTTGAATGCCACCGACTTGTAGCCGAATATTGCAAACACGAACCCGCATCAGACATAAACTTAAAATTAAAACACACAATGCTTTCACACGTTGATGAAAGGATTATGTAAACATGTGCTGTTATATATATTCATCTGTCAAAACCAAACACACAAGAGGATTTAGTTGTGTTAGAAAGATCTCAGCGTCATTTTTCGCTTGTAACATTTTCCATTTTGTCAAATATAAGTTATTTAACGTAACGTATCCTAATCATTATCGCAAAAAGTATTTGAAACTCAGAATCTAACAACAATGTTAACTTCTGTATGACTTAAATGTAGTATTATCACTGGTTTAACGCACAGTGCTCCTGTTCCTGTCTATCCGATGAGGGTTCTCTCACCTCACAGCACGCAGGAGGGCCGTTAGTCCAACGCTAAGTCTTATGAGTAATGACAGAAGGAAGCACAAAGGGCGGTTTAATCTCACCTGACCGGGCCGAGGGCGCGCTGTGACATAACGTTCCCTGATATTGTGACTTTCACCCCCTCCAGCCTCTCCTGTCTCCTCCTCTCCAGGTCGTGCCTCAGGTCCCCCGGGCCTCGCACCGGCTGTCATCATCATCAGTGAGATCAATTAATAAAAACATCACTCTACTCAGATGGTAATGTAACCGTAATATAATAATAATAATAATAATAATAATAATAATATAACAACTGCTATCAACAGGATGCCAAGATGGCATTAGAGAGAGAGTTGTTTATTTGCCTGCAAGGGTCCCAGTCTGGAGAAGAGAGGCTCGTCGTCGTCGTCGTCGTCGAGCAGCGAGCTCATATTTAAGCTGAAGCCTCTGCAGAGGAAGAAAGCCAGAAGCGCAAAAGGAGCACATAACTACAGACATGAAAACTAGGAGTAAGAATTCAAAGTTACTACTGCTTGCTGTTGTAGTGCACAATTGTAACCTGACAATACTGTTATAAACCTTTATTTTTTACTTTTGTTCGCCAAGTTTAAGAAATCTTCAATACCAGAACGTCAGGACATGATTATGACTACAGGATGTGTTTTGATCGAAGTTGTTACACAGCAGCTAACAACGGCTAACAACATGCGACGTACCGCTTCGACCCGAACCTCTCATCCAACGTCAGCTCCTCCGTCCCGTCTTCGGAGTAGCCGCCTTTTTGGGGAGCTGAAAAACGCTCGTTCAGGGTGACCCCATCATCTCTGAAATACTGCTCTGCAAACGCAGACAAGAAACACTTCAAGGACTTGAATATGTCAGAGTATTTGTGGTTTAATGGTGGACGATATCGCCACCCCCTTACGTTGATTTCAATAAGTCTAAAGCTACAGTCCAACGTTTCTTTTTATGGTTTGTGCGTGAGCTGCAAAGCTTCAGTTTTCAAACTATTGCAGTGCTGCAGGAAGCAGCTGCTCATTTTAGGATTTCTCAAGACTTCCTCCTGAGGCCCAGAAGAGTTTAGGGTTTGAGCTAGTGCTGTGGTCTTCTGAAGCTGGAAACTGGCCGACAGACTGTTCGATGTTATTTGGATGTGAACTTTGGCACAACTCCATAAACACTGAATAAGGCGTTGACTTTTGGCTGGTACAATGTTTGTGAGCTCTTGAACCCAAATGGTGATTACATTGTTGTTTGTGGCTGTTTTCAGCACTGACAATTTGACTTTAACTTGATTTTCTTTAACACCATTATTACAAAACACCCATATTTGTCCCCTTACATCCTGTTTGTGTGCAAAACTATATGCTTATATGCATCTACTTATATTTATGTATTGCACCTCAACCACACCTTTTCTACATAATTACGGACACTTATGGTTTGCACAGTCTCTGCAAAAAAGCTACAAATTCAGCACCAGAGATCTGAATTTAGTATTAAGCCAAAGACAACAGACAGATGATCATGTGAGGATGCTGTGCTGACCTTTGACATGGTGCACCAGGGTGATGATTTCCTGGGCAAAAGTCCCAGTGTGCACGGCGGTCTCCCGGTACGTCCCAGAGTGCTCCAGCATGGGCAGGAAGTCCAGACGCTGGCGACCCACGTTGACCAGGTCTAGAGAGAGCTGCCTGTCTGAGGAGTAGCACAGCGAGCTGCGGCGGGGGGAGAAAAGGAAGAATGAAACCAGCCAAGGGGTAAAACTGGTTCCCCTCAACATGAACTCTTACGTGGGTTAAGTGACCTGCTAAGCTTCAATTACCAGTTTGTATTTCCTCACTGAAACACAGGAGGTTAGCACTGCCATTCATGCTTAGTGTCAACATGGGGGAAACACTGTGTGGCCTTGCAGTGTTACGAGAGGACCGACGGGGTCGTGCTTCTTAACTCGCTCCGTGTACTGCGGACACGTGAACATCAGGGTGGGCTGACGATATCTGATTTACTTCAGTCTGTTCGGCAGTTTTAGAAGCCACTAATTACGGAGGCCGGTGGAAAAATAGCTTAAAGTACCGAAAGACATATTTGTATATTTAAGCCAAAAGAACTCTCTGTCCCTATCACATCTGAGTTAAACAAATAAACATCCTTTACCTTACCTTTCACGCGTTCCACAAACTGACAATGCTTGCAATAACTCAAAAGGGGGAAGTTCACCCTCGAAAGTGCACTGAATCAAACAAAGTCATAATCTTTGTAGGGATGTTTCTAAAAAGGCCTCAAGTGGAAGCCGGAGAACAAGATACCGCTCTGTTTAAGAGACGGGTGAGTTAAAGGTCGGATGAAAGTTCACACTTCTTTTCCTGTTTGATCCATTAAATCTTCCAATTTGGCAGCATTACTTTGGTTCTCAGTTCATCAGAAGGTTCAGCCACGGCAATGGGTGGACAGATCCTCCCGTCATGCTGTATGACTCCAGTCAAATACTGCTGACGTTCTCATTCGCCACCTTGGCGGCTCTTGATCAGCGACGACGACTCTTTGTTCAAACTTGCCCTTCAGTTTCTCCAGGATTTGACCGATCCTCCTTTTGCTTTCGGCGCCACTTTGCTTTGATTACTTTTTGGCGCCAAGTCTTGGGATACTTCTGTTCGTGGCGTCAATTTCTCCTTTTAACAGCACCGACGACACTTCAATTTCTCCATTAGCAGCATGGATAATTATATTCATGACTTTAATATCCCTTTTTTCAGTTTGATGATGTGAATATTGACAGCTTCGACTGCTCCTTTCATCAGCCCTGACGTTTACGCTCCCGCCTTGAATTTGTCTGTTTTTCAGACTGTCGACGTTTCATGGCTCCATTTTCTTGTGTAAACAGCACTGATGACACTTCAACTTCCTCCATTTTTCAGCATCGATAATGTTTCTGCTCATGGCTTTGGTTTCTGCTTTTTACAGCACTGATGGTTCTGCAATTTCTCCTTCATCTACACTGCTATGCATGTTCAAGGCTTCATTTTCTTTTAACAGCACAGATATTGCTCCAATTTCTCAGCATTGCTGTTTTTGTTCAAGGTTTCAATTTCTTCTTTTAACAGCTAAGATATTTATCCTCATGGCTTTGGTTTCTCCTTTTGATGGCACTGATGAGGCTGCGGTTCCTCCATTTATCATCACTGATGATAATGTTCACAGCTTTAGTCTCTCCAGCTTGGTGATGTTTATGTTCTTGACTTCTGTGTGTATATATATTTTACGTTCATGTAGTGAAACTGAAATCAGTTAGGTATGGTTGTGGCTGTCAGGTGTGTCTTCTTTACCAGCTACTTTGACAAGTAACTGAGATTCACGGGTCCCATTCTTGGATAAAAATCAGCTGTAGGTGACTTTTCCTCATCCATCGGTCCCTGTAGAACAATTGTTCATGTTTGTCTGAACTTGGATACGTCTCAGCGTTCGCATGGCAGACATGCTTTGAATCCTATTCCCAAAAGAAGCTGGCGATTCAATAAACGCTGCCATTCCACAAACATGTTTCAGTATTTGCCTTAATTGGCAGAAGTGGATCTTCTTAAAGCCACACGCACAAACGCTTCCAACTCATCCACACAGGGTGGGAAATCGTGCCAGAGCTCTTGACCACGCACGGTGTATCCACGTAGTATGCAGGTTCTTTCTATTTCCAAAAATAAGATCCGGCAACAGCTCCTGTCGAGGTCAAAGATGCTCCCATCTTCCTGTCCAACATCTTGATTTATGCCGTTCAATTATTTCAAACATTTTCCCCTTCATCGCAGAGTGCTCAGATTGTTGTTTCCTGCTAGTGATTTCTTTCCTTTAAAGACTGATGATCCCGCTCTCTGGTGTTCTGAAGAAAAGCAGGTGCTGACGCTTTGTCACGAGGTGCGTGATGTTGGTTAATAGCCAGAAGCTTGCACATCTTGTTTTCACAGAGCACCGGTCTGTCTCTGCTGGCACTGTTCGACTTCCCTCCTGAAATGAGAGCAGCGAGCAGACGTTTCCTCCCTCAGTTTCTTCCAACGAGTCAGAGAATCATAAACGCCGATTGTGGAAATCAGCTCAACCAGAGGGAACATGTGTAGCATCATTCAGGAGGGGGTGAAGCACAAAAAGTGCATTACAGAGATCGTCTCATATATGGGGAGCTTTGCAGAATGATGTTGTTCATCTGTGTACACAAGTCCTTCTTGTTGACAGTCAAATGATGATCGTTGTCCTTTTTCATTCCTACTTTTCTTGAGGTCTACGACAAGACACTGCTTATCAATGCCTAGTTCAGGTCTTTTCAATATGCTCTTCGTGACGTTTCTGGCTCCAGAGAAGTCCACAGTGAGCAATGGTCCACTTCTGCAGCCCGCCCCTCTTCACTCATCGGTCTTGCTTCTTCTGAGACCCTTGTGAAACACACTGGATGTCCAGTGGTGAACATGAGGTTACGTCTGCTGCCTTGGAGAGTATATCCGCTGCCCCTCGGATTGACCTCTCACGTGTCGCCCTTGTCCATCTGCCTCTCAGGTGCTGATGAAATCATGATGCTTTTCTTCCAACCATCTTTCAGGTTGTCCAGTGTTGCCTTTATTCATTTGAATATGTCCAAGTTGTTCCCAATAATTATTATTTTGTGAGGTTTTGAACACAGCAATTTGAAGAGCAGTCCAACTGTGGCTTCAGTCAGTCGTCTGCTCTTGGAGATGTTCACCTGTATCTCTGTTTGTGCGCCGATGAAATGAAAGGATCTGGCATTCAGTCACAAAGGCAATGCGTGAGCTGCTGACTAAATAAAAATCCAGTTAATTCTTTCAGACAACTTTCCATCTGCTGAGTGTCTCCTCTTCTTTGCGTAGAATGAGATGCAACTGAAATTATCATTTTTTTAAAAGGAATGAAAGTGAAGCCAGGTTGTTGCCCGCATGGTCACTTACCCAAAGACAAGCCCAGGTGACACGTTTATGTCAACTGGGCTTTGATTTCTTCAGGAGATGGCCGCTTTTCGTGGGCTTCTATAGTAAAAGTAGCTTGTGTCTCTTCCTGCTGACAATCCACAAGTTTTCATGCGAGGGCGACTTCACCGTCGGATGAAAATGTATTGGTACTTGCAGAAAGTTCTGTGAGGCATCCTGATCGTATGACGTAACAGCAAATGTAATCTGGTAGATGCTTGTACCAACAGCGCATTCCGGTTTCCATGAGGGAACACATTTTAAGCAGAGGCGCAAACTGCAACAAAATCCAGTTAAATGAAAATGTACGTTGTGTCCTGTGATTATCAGCTGTGTCGTTTTCAACAAGTCTCGGTGTCCGTTTCTTTCCTCTTCCTGCCGCAACTTTCCATGAGCTTGGAAAGAGAAGTGTGAACTTTCAACTCTCACCCTTGATAATTTGATTTACAAAATACTCTACCTGTTGTGGTTTACAGGACGGCTCATGTCCACTTTGATGGTTAGCGTTTCCTCCGTTACAACGGTCATGTTATTGGTTTTCTGCTCGTTCCATCCGCGCACCCTCTGACGGGGCATTTTAGGGTCCAAGTCAACCTTCGGTAGGTGTCGGTCCAGACTTCCAGGCCTGTCACGTTTCCACTGCTGAGGTCTGGGTTGTTCTGCCCAGTCAGGCTCCCCTTTTAAGGGATTCTCGTAACATTCTTCCTTGAAAGGTCGGTACCCCGGTCTTTGCTCTTCATGAGGAAGATCTTGGTATCCCTGGGAGGACTGCTGTAAGCGCAGCTGATTTCTAGGCGGTCCAGTCCTTCCACTCTGGTCACGACTGACCCGCCCTCTCGCTGGCCGAGGATCGCCCCTCCCCCTGCGGTTCATGGGACCATCTCGATTAGCATATCTCACGGGGTTGGGTCTATCTTGTGGCGTAGGGCTCCTCTTTGATTCACGATAGTTGGCGTCTCTCCAATTATCTTGAAAATGGCGCTCTCTTGCATCTTCCCGCTCATCCAACCTGCTGTCTGACGTCTTGTAACGCTCCTGAGAGGAGCCCATTGGACGTGGACTCCTCTGTCGATCAAAGTCAGGGTCAAGATCTCCGCGGTTGCCCAGCTGTTCCCACCGTGATAGTGCTCTGCTGCCTGTGATGCCATGATCATGTTCAATGACGAGCGGTCCTGACTGCCGAATGTCTCCGTGGGGGAGGCTCCCCTGAGTGTCTCCTCCAAACCCATCTCTGGGTGAGTCCATTGAGTAACGCTGTTCCCACAAGTCCTCCTCATTCCTGCACCTGTGACAGCATGAGAGGAAGTAACACGGTTCAACAACTATTCATGGAACGGTCAAATCTTCGCATCTGGTTTTAAATGTAGACTTGAAATTAGCGCTGGACGTATCTCACAGTCTATATCAAATGTCTGATTTACCTATTACCACTCTAACGTGAATTTTAAAAACTACTTATGCCATCAAAGCTCCCATTAGCATTAACGACGACAATGCGTTCACTATAAGACATGCACATATTTTTAAGTATCAATAGAGGTTGCAAAGAAAGTATTTTGGGAAATAAGGCATGGTGACAAACAGTGAGGAATTCGGCTCTCTGGAAAAAAAGAATGAGAATCCTCTGTATTCCTCGTTTCCTTTTTGCCCTGCGACAGTGCTGCAAAGCATTTTGCTTAAAATTTACCCAAGGTGATTGGCGTCATCCATTTCTCTTCTTTGCCTTTTGAAGAGGGGGTTCCTCTGTTGGTGTGAATCCTCCCTTTGTCTGTCTCTACTGGGACCCTGTACGGGCCTCCTTCCTCTTTCCCTACCTGCTCCCCCTCTTTGGTCATCTGACCTCGCACTGGGACTGAGGTCTCTGGGCCTCCCTCTGCCCTGCTCCTCTCTCCTCCAGCCCATCCCCGGCTCTCTCTGTTGATAGTCTGAGTGAGACCTTGGTGTCACCGGCAATCTTTCCCTCACCAACCTCGGAGGTGAGTGGGGCGACCTCCCCCTGACTTCAAAACTCTTGAAGTGTTGTCTAAACCCTCCTCTGCGTCTATCTCCTTCTCCATCATGCAGTGGGGAAAGCCTCCGGTCATCATGTCCCATCACATCACGACTGGGTGACGGCCTCCTGGGGTAAAACTCCTCCTGGTTTGGGTGACGCTGATGCCCAGACTGCCGGTCATCTGGGAAAGGAGGGGATCTTCTCTGGTCTTCTGGGTACATATCTTCCCTTAAGTAGTCCCAGTGTTCTTCAGGAGCTTCTCTGGGCCGGTGGCTCCTGTCCACTGGAGTCACATCGAGCTCTGCAAGGACTCTGCCAGGATCAAAGTCAGGTTCCTCCCATGGGAACCTCCTGAAAAAGCACATATTGAAAAATAAAAACACTTGTAATACAGGAATGAATGAATTAGAATTAACATTGTCATAAAACAAACAATTATCAAAACAGATGACTGCATTTCTGAGTTTTAGGATGCACAGATCTTGTGGGACACACATGAAAGTGAAATATTACAGTATTACATTACCTGTAATGTGGTGATCGGGACCGTGGTCTTGACATTTTGTCAACCTTTAAGAAAGGGAGAAGTTTTTTTGTTTCAAGATTAAGGCAGCAGGGAAAACAACAACGCGCCGCAGAACAGGCAGTCCTTGAGGAACTACTTCACCTAATCAGGTTGTCATGGTCAACTGTCATTTTACAGAATATGACTGACATTTAACTACTGTCAAGTTCCTGTCGAGCGTCCCAAGGGGTCGCCTCTCGTGGTATGGAATTTTTAAAGTTAAAATCCACCCTGTTTGCAGATACTGACATAACAAGTCGTTGGCAAAATAAATACTATTAGAGGCAGATTGATGGAGTTTGGATTGCTAGCTCAGATGTAGTTATCCAAGGCCGCGGTGATAATCCACTTTATAGTCAAAAACACAACCAACCCTAACCCATGACTGTCACCCTCCTCTTCAATGACATTTAAAACACATAACGTCACATTTTGGTTTCGTATACAACCTGCGACCCTTGTTCCTAAACTTAGCTCTGCAGATGTCTTCAAGCTAACTTTATCTAAATCCATACGCTCTACTGAGTTCAGGGGGGATGCTTTCCCTAAATATTAGGAGGTAATGAGATAACCCATAGTGGGTATTATATTATAGACTCCAAACTTTCCACAGAAAAAGTCAATACGTCCACGACAGTAAGGTATCCTTTTGCTGGCTAACGCTGTAGCTAGTTAGCAGCTAACGCTGCGCAGTTGTCTTACCTTTGTCCACGACACGCGCCAAGGCTACCGCGGCTAACGTTAGCTAAAGCGGGGATAACCACACCAAAAAACCACAATATAGCAGTTGAAAAGTTTGGAATAAACCCCTATTTATTACCAGATGTAACGCAAAACTAGCTAAATGTATGGTTTTCCATTAAAATCTGCAAGCCAACGGCCGCGTTGACGTTCACTTCGGTGCGATCCCGCAAACGGCAGAAGAAGAACGAGTTCAGCACTTCCGCCACGGGCTTGTCAAAATAAAACCAATCGTACCACTCGACAGCTCAACAAACACAAAATACCCATTAAGCTGTTATATGAATAAATAATGTAAATTTAAATCAAACACTAATATGTTCAGCATTATAACTGTTCAATACAAATGTACAGTACCCGAATGATTCAGATTAAAATCACAGTCATTGCTTAAAAGATTTCACAGAATACAGGGCCAGATTAACCTGTTTTGGTGGGGCCCCCGAGGCACCTGCTGGGCCCCTATTTCTCCCGCTGAACACAATCATTTAGCACAAGACTATTTAATTAGCTAGCCTTCAAGACTGAGCCTCAAGATCAGATAATGAAGCAGGACCATTATCATTTCAGATGGTGTTGTGTTTTGGTGGTTTATATTGTAGTATAATGCACATATTTTTACATACACTACTTCTTATTTTTCTTATTTTCTGATCATTTCTCTTTGCTTTTATACAATTGTATTCTAGAATGGAGCAACTGGAACGGGGATCAATACAATATTTCTTATTCTGACATTCCCAAACCCATTTTCAGTTAATTTAGCACAAGCCAGATGACACACCAAGTCTGGAGCTAAAACTAAATGCCCCAAACTGGCATGTTGTCAGATTAATTACTGTTGGAGTTTGATGCTCGGACACTTGTGCGGGTGACAGGCGACACATTGTTTTATTTTGAAGGCTGCAAGGCTACACAGGAAGCTGTAATCTGTTCCCAATAAGGCATACAGAGGCATCTGAAGTAATTCATGAATTATTCACTCCCAACTTTGGCAGATCAGTTTTAATTTCAGTGCAGCATAAAGTCAACACACAGTGAGATATGATGATAAATAAAAGTGGCTGCATTACGCCCTACACTAGATTTGGTTCATATGTAAAGACAAAACATCTTACACAAGTTTTGGATCTTTTAACATTTCCCTTCATTTCATTTGCACAACCAAAGTTGTCCGTTTGCCATTAACGTACGTTTGTTAATTCATCCGGCTCACTGACACGAATGGCTTGATGAAGTTTATTGTTCTTTTTCAGCAGTAATCCATGCACCACATCTACAATGATATATTCCACCAAGCTGCAGTGTCACAGAGTTGAGTAATATAAGGATAAACATTATGTCCTTTATTTTTTTTTTACTTCATATACAGGGGGACCCAGGAGACCCTCTTACATTGAGTTTCAGCAGAACCTGGAGGTGTAATGAGCTAACATGGGCAGAGGGAAGCCGGCAGGAGAGTGAAAACATAAAACAAAGCGATGAAGATTGCAGCAGCGACGGGTGAACTCTTTTCCCCATCCTTCAGCACAGCCGCTTTTCCACAACGAGGTTTTCCAAGAACTCTCTTTGCACCTGGATCCCAAATCTGATTTCTTTTCCCACGGCTCCTGCCACCAGCTTACTTGTCACCTCCAAGTAAACAAGCTCAACGTATTTGTATAGGAATGTGCATCAATTGAGCAAAATATAAATGTTAAATAAAGGCGGTGCTATCGTTGAGGACACTGGGGTCATGGCCCCGGTATTATTTCTGGAAGTTTGAAAGGTTTGTCCTGGCTTGAAGATGAGTTTACAGTCTATGATTATTACTGTTTTGAGGCAGCGCAATTACATAAATTAAATTAAAAAAAAAACAGAAATATGTAGAGAGATACATTTTTTTAACAAAAAATATAATTGAACAGTTGAATAAATAGAATGTGATTTTCCAATCCATATAACACAAGTTGTTTTTTTAAAAGGCTGATTCTATTTTTAGATTGTTAGATTTAGAAAAACCCTCAATAAATTACATTGGAAAAACTAAAAGGAGTAGGACTGAGTATTCTTCACCACAATGACATGCCTGGCAATGACCAGACCATAATATACGGGAGATACTCTAACATTTTACAAACAAATATATAATTGAACAGTTGAATACCTAGAGTGTGATTTTCTTTAAATGCTCAGAAAATTGTACAGAGTTTGGTTGGTGGATGGTCATAAAAACTGAAGAAATGTAGTATTCTTCTCCAGAATGACATTCCTGGCACCAGACATAATGTAGGGAGATACAATCTACAAAAGAATATAGTTAAATAAATAAATAGATTGGGCCCTGGGGCAGTTGCTTTCACATAATTGCCATTTTTCCGTCTGAGCCGCCTAATCAGGTGCAGCTGAAAATCAAACACAGACTCAAGGAACACGTGTAGCTCTTGTTTCTCTGCGTCCGGGATTATTTCAGTGGAAAAGGGCCTTTAAACAGCAAAAGTGCACATGCTGGATGAAACACAGCCTGAGGGCAAAGCACAGAGGACGGGTTGTTTTAAGGGGAAGGTGGTGACTGCACAGAGGTTTAAGGCCTCAGAGGTGACGAGCTGCGAGGTGGTGAACGCTGTTTAACACCAGAGTAAGTTCTCAATTGGTGAGGTATATTTTAGTTGGGGGAATGAGCTGAGGTGGAGATACAAGCATCTTCAGAGCAGTGAAACACACAACTACTGTAAGTGCACACTACAAACTGCAGCTAGCGTGGTTACAGTCAGTGCCAGACAAATACACAACACACTGTGTCAATGTTTTCCTGACCTGCAGATAAAAATACAGGACATTTGACGTAATCCCCCCCCTTCCCCATTCCTTTTTTCCTCCCGGGTTTTCTTCATATTGCTGCGGATTGTTGCACCTCCACAAAATGTCCAACAATCAAGTGACGAGCAGCAGAAAAACCAAAGCTAGACGCTACGCGTTATGGGTCAACAGCGGGGTTATAACATCAGTTGCTGATGGTTTTCTCCAGCGTCAGGATGAATCTACAGCGGACTGGGGTTTTATAGGAGTAGGCGTCGCTGTCAGCAGTAGAGCAGGTCACAGGTGAGAGAAACACACAGGAACCATCAGAAACACTGACCGAAAGAGAGAAACTCCCACACACTGTTCAAGTACACAGCTACAACCATAAACTAGCTAGTCCTCACTGAAGATGCTACACGGGATTCACACAACAGTGTCTGTTTTACGCCTCCCCTCCAGGTAAACTGCTACATAGCCGCTCCCTGGCCCCCTACGATGACAGACTCCGCCACCCAGTCAGATCTATTTACAGAGTTTTACAAAAGCAGGGATGAGAGATTGAAGCGGAGGATTCTCGAGTGATATTGTGATATTTTGTGGCAGCGCAGCTGGGCAATGCTGGCTTTGACAGGACCAGATGTAGAGGAGATGCGCTGATTTCAGAGAGCTGTCAGGAACCAAAAGGTCATGAAAAGATGGAGTCCCGTGTCATGGGAATTTTGTGAGATGTCATTGATGCCAAAAATATGCAATCTGTAAATGAAAAGGCAGGTCGATGTGTGCGGATTAGGGCTGACATCGACCTTGAACTAGTTCCACCTGCAGCTCATGCCTATACAGTACGTTTTATAACACGAACAAAGTCTTAGTTTTCAGCAAGCCTTATTTTTAGATCAACAAACCGAACCGTGATCTTAAGTTTACAGTCCTGGACGTAACTTTTTCATATGACAAACATGCAAGAAAGCTCATCCCACTTCCCTCTATGTCGCATAACCATGTCATAAATACACTTCGCATTATTTGCATGATTTTGCCAAACTATGTTGTGTTTGTGAGAGTCAAAATTGCCCATTTGCGCTGCCTCAAAGTGTGGCCAGAAGCTTTACTGTCATGAGTTTGGTAACACAGATGTGAAATTAGTTGTTCAGCATTTGTTCCTTGTGGAAATGATGACTGTTGTTGTTGTTGCAGACAGAGGTGATGGTCTCTTGGTCTGTTTCTCCCGGCTCCTGTTTCTACCGAACCTGCCAGCTCCTGCAAAAGGTCCTAAAAGAGACAAAGAAGACAAAATGGAAAACTGTTAAACCTAACTTCCTTTTGTGTTTTAAATCTGTAATACTTTTATTCCTCACTGAAACCCCATCGCATAAGTGTATTTATGTCCCGTACAGCAGAGTGTATTAATTGTCGTTGGGCATCAGATTTCTGCAGCTCCTTGTTGTATTTTCACTTCATGCACAATAAAATGCCTGAAAGCTGCAAACTGGCTGATTACAGACAATTAAATCATTGAAGTTTTCTATCATTAGATCATTAATATTTCAATAACGATGCCTCTAAAACTCACTAACACAGCTTTTATCTTGATGAAGATGAAGTGTAAAAATGACGAATTGTACCTTTACAGGAGTTATATGCTGGACTATATTTTGGGCGGGTGCAGAGAACTCCTGCGCCCAGACAAGAAATAGCTTAGCTTAGCATCAGCTGCTGGCTGTAGGTTCATATTTAGCGTGCACACATTAGAGTGGGATCAGGAGAAGGCGGATAAGCGTATTTCCCCGAAATGGGAACTATTCCTTGTAAGGGGGTACTCCAGCTATTTAGTATTGCACTTTCATAAAGTTGGGGGACCCACAAGAGACAGACTTTTAGCTAAAAATCGAAGCAACAAAGGCTGAGATATGCTGGCCTTTAGTCTCTAGTATGAGTCGAGCTTTAAAATCACTGGATTCTACAATTCCCTTAATGCAACTCGATAGCATCTTTCACTAGAACGATGCTGCCCGGTAATCCCACACACCTTTCAAACCCCCTGCCCCCAGTTTGTAACCCCGACTTTCTGTTAATGCCTTGAAGTCTCCGAGCCAGAGCTTCCTGCTCCTCCAGAGGCCCTGAGCAGTGCTAACCACGACGGCTAAACCGATTCCGATGGGTGCCAGAAGAGGAGTGTCTCTACCTGACTACTGGACGTCCAGTTTACTCGGGCCGACGCTGTGGATGAGCTGGGAGGATTCAGAGGCGGCGCTGTACGGCTGAATCAGCAGGTTCTTGTTGAGGTCGCCGACCCCGCTGCCGGCCTGCAGCTTGGGGTAGGGGGGTGTTTCTGCACCCTGACGCTGTCCTCGCCCGTGGGCGTCGAGGTCCATCAGGTTCCCCAGCGGGCAGCCGTCTGTCCCCTCTGTGACGGGTGAAAACTCCTGAGCGCTCACCTGCTCCTCCCTGGACACTGGACTGATGGAGACAGATGGAGAACTTAAAGACACACAATGATGACAGAGAGAGAATATTTAATTGATTTCCACTTTTCGAAATACAGCTTCAGTATTAAATCAATATTGGGTCATTTTTACACACACATTTAGGTTTAGTTATGAAAAGATACAAAATGAGATACGGATGAAAGCAGTTTTTATATGAAGATTCGATTTGTCGGCTGTTTGGATGAGCAGCATGGGGTGAGAATGAGATGCAAGAGTGGAAAAAGGAAGCCAAAAAGGCTGATTGGTATGTGTGGAGTCACATCAGTGCAGACAAGACGTGGCAGACACACTGACTGAAATGTATAAAATGTAAAAAGTAGTATGAAAAAGAACCCACAAACCAGCTCTTCATTACAAAACATGCAGAGTCAATGCTGAAGTGGACGCTAGATTTTTAAAAACTACATTTGAAAATGAGCATGTTCAGTGGCGTGAAGATGTAGGTCAATGGCTGCAGGTGAGACGTCTCACCTGACGTCCATGGACTGGACTCCGTCAGACAGCTCGTCCACACAGCTCTTATTCTCCAGGGGTCCAAGGGTGATGACGGGGGCTTCAGCTGGAGTCGGGGCGTCCTCCTCCAAGTGGACCGCAGCCTCTGCGCTCACGTCAGACGCTGCGAACACACAGTATCGTTTAAAAAGTAACTTTTCTGGCAAATTCGTTGGTGAGTATTAACAGAGAGGTGCTGTAGGCCTGATTCATGAATCTCTAACAGGAGAAGTCCGTCTTCTAACATCCAAGCCAGTCTTTGTTTACTGTGGTTGATAGAAAAGGGAGTTACAGGACAAACCAGATACTGAATAAAGTCTTTTTAATAGCGCACGCCTTCTCAATTTGTTCCAAAAAAAACGCCAAAGAGATGCTGTTTACTTGCTTTAAAAGTTTGGTTTTTTCATTGCAATTAATACATTCAGTTTTTTTGGAGTTTTTTTAAAAAATTGGATTCAAATAAAAACCTGACACTTTCAGCTCTTATGAAATGAGATTTCAAAATGATGTGTATAGTTTTATAAATAATGGGGTGGTCATACAAAGTCACGACACCCGGACTTTATTCTCAGATTCTGCGCAGTACATGTGGTGTTTCACCTGTAACTGGCCGCTTGTCACTCACAGCAAGTGAAACCACACTTTATTTGTTGAGACATTTTTTCTAGATAATCTATCTGGCAGGTTTTGTAAGTCGGTGTGTAATGTTGAAGGAATGAGTGTGTTTCACTTCCCCTGGGGCCTCCTGTGCTGATAAAACAGTAGTAATGTAAGAGAGTCAGAGAGTTCAACAGACGCTGCAGTGCACTTGGTGCCTTTTAGCCATCAGGGGGCACTGTTCCCCTGCCCGTCCAACACTGCTGAGTCACACTGCAGCAGATCTCATTCAAGTTTATACAAGAAACAAGATAAAACATGCCAACGCATCGGAGTAAAACAAACGAATGGAAAGACAGCGGATAAACAGGTGTGTTAAAGGAGGGTGGTGTATTCAGCATTCACCTGCAGCACCAGACAGAGGCTCCACTTCACTCTTCCTTGTCCTCTTCATAATCTCCTCAATTCTCTGTGAAAACAAAACACAACTCATAAACAGACGCGACCGGTGAAATACACTTTTGCTTTTAATATCGTCCGTCCCTTATTTGTGATCGTGTAAGTGTTTTTAATGACTGTCCTTTTCACCAAATTGGATAATGCGATCTAGAGACGGGCCATTTGACGTTCTGACGTGACAGCTCATGATACAGATGCATGTGTGGATCTCTGATACCTTCTTCCTCTGCAGTCGCTCCTGCTCCTCCTGGATGTGCAGCAGCTCTCTTTCCTGTCGCTTCCTCTCTGCCTCCTTCTGGGCTCGCAGGAAGGCCTCCTCCCTCTGAAAAACATCCAGCGACATCCAATCGTTCACCTTCTCTTTCTGTCCTTTCATTCTTTCCGTAAAAACCAAATAAGAGTTGAGTTGTAGTTTGTTTGAAAGTGACCGGAACAAGGACTCAACAAGTATAATGTAGCATAAAATGGAAAGACTCAAGTAAAGTACAAGTACCTTGAATTTGTACTTAAGTACAGAACTTTAGTAAATGTACTTTATTTTACACTCCATGAGATGGTTTCCTGTCTTTATTTAGACGAGACTGGTACTCCTCGTCTGACTGAAGATCTGAGGTCCCTTTGTCCACTTTGTCTGACTGTGTGTCTAGATGTGGGGGTGGGGTTTGGTTTGGTGTTTTTGTATATATTTATTCCAAAAGTTAAAAATAAAACAAAAAAAACAAGACAGAAACCCACACTGACAATCAGTAGTCGGCAGGACGAAAATCATGATTTCTGGCGTGAAAGTCACACACTCGGTATGTTTCAGTTGTTAATTTAAAGAGACAGTTCACCCCAAAATCAAAAATACATATTCCTCCTCTTCCCTGCAGCGCTGTTTATCCATCTCGATTGTTTTGGTGTGAGTTGCCGGGTTTTGGAGACATCGGCCGTAGACTATATGGCTATATCGGCTTGTGGAGCTCAAAGCGCCAAAAAATATACATTTTAAAAACTCAACAGCGACGTCTCTTTGCAGAAATCATGACCCGGTTCCTCGAGATAATCCACAGATTTGTTGTGAGCAGTTTCATGCGGGGACTATTTTCTTCCCACCGACAGTTCCTACATGAAACTGCTCACAAAAACGTTCGTGCAACCCGACCTCTCTGTCCAGCTGATCCTGCATGTCCTTCCATCTCTGCTCCTTCTGTCGTCTTTCTTCGTCCTCCCTGTTCCTCCTCTCCTCCTCCCGCCTCACCCTCTCCTCCTCGGCCTGCAGTGCAGCTCTCTCCTGTCTCTCTCTCGCCTCCTGCTGCCTCCTCTGCTCCTCCTCAGCCCTAAGCCTGAAGGGACACACGAGGTTTGAGCTGTACAGGCCACCATACAACAGGACCAAACCTTTTGCTAGCCAAACATTTCTTTCCGTTGGACCTAAAACGATGAATCAGCAGATCACTTTAAATGGGAAAGCAATTGTGTCAGCACACACCTCTCCTCCTCCTGCCGTTTGCTCTCCTCCTGCTCCTTCTGTATTCGGGCCAGACGTCGTCTCTCTGCCAGCAGTCTGGACGCCTCCTCGGCATCCGTCGTCCCACCAACACTCCTGCCTGTGGGCGTGCCCGGAGACTCTGCGCGTGCAGGTGGTGCAGTACGACAGTGGACGAGTGTAAAATACAGACAGGCTTGTCAACGATGCGGCAGTGTTTCTGTAAAGCTCTGTTTTCCCCTGTCCACACAAAACACCAGGCCTTCGTTTTCGGACTCATCCACCGTGCTCCACAAGCTCAGCAGCTCACACCAGCTTAGTGTGGACAGAGGTGCGTCTTGTAATTTAGTGTGGACGTAGTTTTGATCCAGACACCCGAACACAGAGGAGAAGATATTTCGCTCAACTTTCTCCCTCTTCTTCATCACTCATTCTCCTCCTCCTTCTCTTTTTCTATTCCTGACCTCTCTTTGCTTTTCTCTCCTTCTCTGATTCTGCCCACAAAATGTCCCTTTATTTATTTATTTATTTTTAATTAGAAAGACGCGAAGACGTAAATAAGGCATCATTACAACATGACGGCGATCATGACCAAAGTGTTAACTCCTGTCACTGGCCTGTGTGGAAATGCAGCTGAAAATGTAGGTACATTTTGAAGTCAAGTGCAGCTATACAGAGACAAAACCTGATTATACATTTTTACAATTGGAAACTCCCATTTCTCTACACCGAGTTCCCTTTTTTAAAACTCTTCACACAGATCACTTCACTGACAGCACGACAGTTAATCTCACATCCAAACAGCACTAATACAACCAACGTCACTCATCATACAATGACCTAAGCCAACACTAACATTACAAAATGTATCTCACACACACACTGTGTGCCTTTACCTGCGGTCAGCTCTTTGCTGGTGGACTTGGGGATCTTTTTGTCCGAGTTCTCAGATTTGGTGGACTTCCTCTCCAGGGTGCCGTGACCTTTGACCTCAGCGTGACCCCTGTCGTCTGTGCCGGGGGTGGTGGCCCTCTGCCGGAGCGGGGAGAGGGGGTACTGGCCGGGGGAACAGGGAGACTGGGGGCGACTCCTGGACGAACTCACCCTGAAAACCAACACAAACCCATCAGGTCACCTGGACTATAATCCAGGTGGTGCGTGTGTGTGCGTTGCGTACCGTTTCGGTGTGGCGGGGCCCTTGCTGTTGGCCCTGAAGGAAGAACTACGGGCCGGTGTGTTTGGAAAGTCCCCCTGCAGGTCACATGCACAAACACGCATTCTAAACAAATCAAGTCAACCGGGACATCAAGCGTTTCATAATAACGACTGTAAACATTATACGATCACATTAAAAAAAATAATGAACGCTGACTCTGCAAGTGTCGTATTATTGTCTCTTTGAATCAACTTTTCAGCTGTTTTTAACACGCACGCATCAAAACTTTCATAAAAATTATTCTTTTAAAACAAAACCTGAGAATACTGAGCTGCATCGATACCATATAAATGACTCCCGACTGCCATGCATCCCTGAGGCTTGGTTTTCCCATCTTAATGCTGCCAAGTCAGTGTCAGCCCTTTACTTTGCGTTTCAAATTAAGAGCTACTGAGTTAAATCTGGACAGAAAACTGCTGGATTGCTTTGTGACAAAAAACACGATGAGGAAACAGAGCTGAGGGTTTGATGGTGGCAGAATGACGAGTCAGTGGAAAAAAAGCTTTCAACGTGATCTTCCTCTTCGGGACAGACGAGAAAACATTTAACCACAGCAGAAATATCTTCTTACCGAAATAAACCAACCAAGGTTTGTGGGAAATGTTTTGAAGAAACAACAGTAATAAGATGTCAGAGGCAACCAGTCACTCACCCTCACAGTCGCACGCTGTTAAATTCATTTACACACAGTACGACCTTTGACTCTGTGGGCAGGTATTACTAATGTTGTGGGGACGTGTGTGTGTGGGCGCGTGTGCATACATCTACATATTTCTAAGATAACCATAACAAACAAAATGTCTTGCTAACACTTGCTAATGTGCCCTTTCAGTCTTGAACAGCTCACCGTTAATGAGGTTGCAAATGTCTAGTTCTATATGTGTGTAAGTGTGTGTGTGTGTGTGTGTGTGAGGGCTGACCGTGGGTGTTTTGGCTCTGGACGCCTCCTCAGGGAGTCCAGCGACGCTCCTGCGGTTGGAGGAACTTCTGTACGGTCTGTGGTTGCTGGGGGAAGCTGTTCGATGGGACACAAAAGACACTGACGGGTCACGGACCGACACACGCACACACACACACACACACACACACACACACACGGATTAAAACCCCACACAAATGCACACACACCATGACGATGACGCAGACCAAGGAAAAATCAAGAAACTCCCAATGAGTGAAGACGACACACTTGAGATGAATTAATCTGCTGCAGAGTGAAATTCAGTCACACGCAATCAGCGTGTCACGGATAATGTTCAATCTGAATATGTCGTTTTGTGTATTCTTGTGTCCTAAAAGTAATATTTTCATGATCTAAATGGAAAACAAACTAAATGGAAATCAGATCATTTCAACCTGTTTTCAATACAAAATGTGTTCAATATTGACAAAGTGTCTAAAAATGACAATATCTTGAAAACAGACAGGATAAGGCAGATTGCTACACAAGAAAAACTATACTGAGTCAAAACATCAGTTAGTGTGTATAAGATGCAGGTGAAATACGAGGGAAAATGTTTCAACAGGAGAAAAAACTAACTTTGTGAAAATTGACCTACTTTCACATCGTATGGAAGCAAACAAGGTTTTGGGTGGATTCCATCCATTTTCTATGCCCCATTTACCTTGTGGAGGCAAGAACGTCCTCTTCCACTTGTCCCCCTCACTTCTCAAAATCCCATTTTTTGTCTCTTTCAGGTTGATTTTATTACTAAATTCTCTCTACACATCGTCTTTTTACTTCCCAGGTGCCAAAACCCACATGAGAGAGGAAAGGAGTTGACAAAAATGTTGATACAATTATCCGAGTCACCTTCAATTTTTGCCGTGACCTCAGAGCTGTAAATTTAAGGAGCCGCAGGCGAGTGAATAAAAGACTTTTTTTGCCCAGGGTTTGGACTCTCAGGCCACAAACATTCTGCTCTGTCTTCTTAGTGGAGGTCATTTACTATTTAATTACACGCAGAAAGACCCACGCCTCTGCCCCTGGCCTTCGAACCCAGAACCTTCTTCTTGTGAGGTGAAACTTCGCTGCTGTGCTGCTGCCCATGTTTTAGGTTGATTTCCCCTAACGCCCCGCACCAACACCAAACTGGCTGGGTTAACCACTTACGACAGGTCATTTAAGATTAGGTTTAAGATTATAGATCTACTTGGAATTTACTTTTCCAGCAACTGCAGGTTCTCTTCTTATCACTTTTGGACAGATGGAAGAGGTATTCAGATCCTTTCCTCAAGTAAAAGCACTTATATGTTCATGTAAAAATACTCCATCACAGGTTGAAGTCCTGCTTTCAAAAGTATTATCACCTAAAAGTACTCATTACTTATATATTTTATTGTATATGACATTATTAAATTGTAAACTGAAGCATCAATGTTAGAGCAGCACTTTACTGTTGTAGCTTGAGGTGGGTCACAAAGGGGGTTGTGAGAAGATCAATGCGAAACAAAGAAAACAAACGTTCTGCTAGACAAACTTCTATTATTTCTTTTCGAATTTTCTCAAGTCTTTGCTTTTTTGTGGAATATTGGACCGTCTTACCTCTTTGTGCCGTCAAATAGTTATTTAAATGAAACCATCTGAGAGGTTTAGGGGGAAAACGTCTCTGTGGTGGAACAACTTACAGACATCTGACATGTGACGCGGTCACGAGCCAGAAAGGTTGGGAACCACCAAACAAAACATTGTTATGAGATTGTGTTTTTTTAAATGTAAAATGTGAATCTAATGAAAGCAACTAGCAATTAAAGCGGTCAGATAAATGTTGGGGAGTACGAAGTTCAATGTTTGCCTCTGAAAAGTAGCGGAGTAAAAGTGTAAAACGAATCTTACCTCTCTCTGGTGAATGGAGGGCGGCTGAAGAGTTGGAGAGCTGTTTGTTGATTGGCTGATCCATCCCGGGTGGAGACAGGAAGTCGACGACTGATTAAAAAAAAAAGAAAAAAAAAAAAGATAGGTTAAACAAACGCGAATCCCTTACGCAGACGCATACACGACAGCGAATTAAAAGTGCTGACTTGCTGCTGCATAGAGGGACGATGTAAACGTGACGAGCATGTCCAACAAACGCACCAGAATAAACACAAAGCTGCCACCTCACACAGAAAGCAATCCTGCTGATCGATAAGCCATGCAGGCGGCCGAATAAACCAACCTTGGTGATGTGAGACAGAAATGAAGCAGCAGAACGGAGAGCAGAGGCGGACACAGCGAAGTCTTTCTGCAAGCTGCTTCATCGTGAAATGGAGGAATGGTGATTCAGAGGCAGAACGATTAAGACTGAGAGGGGAATGTTTGCGTTCAGCACCCGAAGGCACCGTGACAACATGCGGCGGGAAGACGGGGAAGAGAAAACCTAAACCTAAACTCTGAGTGTCGCGTTTGATCATATTCAGGTTAATAACTGGAAGGGTGTGTTGTAATGAACAGGAAACGGGTTTCTAGTGCTACGAAATGACAGTGAAATGTAGCATAATGTCCTGTACGCTCCATATTGTCGCTTTTTACCAACATAGCTTTGGGGAAACAGGCGAATTTGCTCTCTGGCAGAGATTTATTTTTCTGTCTTTGGGCAAACCTTGGCACATTTAGAGCAACATTTATTAACACAACACCGTCCCTTAACCAACAAATACGTCAATAAAAGGGGATTTAACTGGCATTAACTGTTCTCAGGTTAGGAAGCTGAATTAAAGGTGCATCTTAGTGATCTTAGATCTTAGTGCTGCATTCGATACCATTGACCATCAAATTCTATTACAGAGACCGGAACATGTAATTGGAATTAAAGCAACCGCGTTAAGCTGGTTTAAATCCTATCTATCAGACCGATCTCAGTCTGTTGTTTATGTTAACGATGAATCATCCGAGCACACCAAAGTTAGTCACAGAGTTCCGCAAGGTTCTGTGCTTGGACCACTTCTATTTACTTTATATATGCTTCCTTTGGGCAATATTATTAGAAAGCACTCCATAAAGTTTCATTGTTATGCAGACGATACCCAATTATATTTATCGATTAAGCCGGATGAAACTGATCAGTTAGTTAAACTTCAATCATGCCTTAAGGACATAAAAACCTGGATGACCAGAAATTTTCTGATGTTAAACTCGGACAAAACTGAAGTTATTGTACTTGGCCCCAAACGCCTCCGAGACTCACTGTCGGCAGATATAATTGCTCTAGAGGCCACTGCCCTGGCCTCCAGCACCTCTGTGAGGAACCTAGGAGTTATCTTTGATCAGGATCTATCCTTCAACTCCCACATGAAGCAAACCTCACTGACTGCCTTTTTTCACCTACGTAACTTTGCAAAAATCAGGCACTTCCTGTCTCGAAATGATGCAGAAAAATTAATCCATGCATTTGTTACTTCAAGGCTGGATTACTGCAATTCCATATTATCAGGCAGCCGGAAAAAGTCCCTTAAGATTCTCCAGTTGATTCAGAACGCTGCAGCACGTGTACTGACAGGAACTAGGAAAAGAGATCATATTTCTCCAATATTATCTTCTCTGCACTGGCTCCCTGTGAAATCCAGAATAGAATTTAAAATCCTTCTCATCACCTATAAAGCTCTTAATGGTCAGGCACCGTCGTATCTTACAGAGCTCATAGTACCTTATCACCCCACTAGAACACTGCGCTCTCAGAATGCAGGGTTTCTTGTGGTTCCTAGAGTCTCCAAAAGTAGAGTGGGGGCCAGAGCCTTTAGCTATCAAGCTCCTCTTCTGTGGAATCAGATCCCAGTTCGGGTTCGGGAGGCAGACACCATCTCCTCATTTAAGAGTAGGCTAAAGACTTTTCTCTTTGATAAAGCTTATAGTTAGGGCTGGCTCAGGAGAGTCCTGAACCATCCCTTAGTTATGCTGCTATAGGCCTAGACTGTCGGGGGACTTCCCATGATGCACCTCTCTCTCTTCACCTCTGTCCTCCTCTCCATCCGTATGCATTCTCATCCCATAAATGCATGTCACTAACTTGACTTCTTCCCTCTCCCGGAGTTTTGTGCTTTGTCGTCCGTCTCTTCTTTCTTAGTGTCACTTTCAGCAGGTATCTCAGTGTCCGGAGATGTATCTGGATCGGTGACTATGGCAACCTGCTGGGGCAGTGCTGCTGTGTCTATGGTGCAGGGGACGAGTGGCTCGGGTCCTGCTCGTTGGGCTCCACCTGGAGCTGCTCGATTGTCCGTCTGGACCCATCATCTTCCCTTATGTTTTACATTTACTTTCCAACATAACTATATATATATATATATATATATATATACAACAATTTTGCCATCATGGCTGTATATGTTATAGTTTTGATGCTATGAATCTATTCTGTACTTACGACATCTATTGCATGTCTGTCCGTCCTGGGAGAGGGATCCCTCCTCTGTTGCTCTTCCTGAGGTTTCTATCATTTTTTCCCCTGTTAAAAGGGTTTTTTTGGGTAGTTTTTCCTTAATCGAATCGAGGGTCTAAGGACAGAGGGTGTCGTATGTTACAGATTGTGAAGCCTTTTGAGGCAAATATGATTTGTGATACTGGGCTATATAAATAAAATTGAATTGAATTGAATTGAATGTTAACACAAGCCCAGTTAATTACAGACCTGAAAGCTGTTTTGCTTTTGCACCAAAAGTCTAAAAAGTGATTTTTTTTTTTCTCTGTTTTCATCAAATACATTTCCTAAAATAAGACAGAAAAGGTGCTTACCGACTTTTTGACACATTAGTTTTAATATGATCCAAAAGTCTATATATAAAATCTGATTATTAATCTTGTGCATGTAAACCTGCCGACTGAAAAGCTGATTATCTCACACGTACATTTCACTCTATCAGGATCTCTTTCTTTGTACTGACTTTTGCATAATAAGAAGCTAAATTACAGTAATCTTAACATAATTTCATTTTTGTTACGTTGTTTTTATTCTGGCTTGATATCCAATGGTGATGATCTTCTCTGCATCTACTATCCTGCGTCAGAGCTATGATTTAATAACTAATTTAAATATGGAATCATAAAACAACATTAATGTGTTCTCCACCAACTGGTAATCAAGTTAGTACATTAGAAATAGAGGAAAAGTGCAAGTTTATGTGAAATTCCTCTCAGGCAGAGGAGGTATGTAACTAGGTACATTTACTCAAGCACTGTCCTTAGGTACAAATTCGAGGTACAAACACATGATGATCTTATGGACCATGATGCACTGCTGCAGATTAAACTACCCAACAGGATATAAAGCAGCTAAAATGAGCTCAACATTAAACATCTGCAGCAGTGAAATGCAACACGCACAATAATGCAGCGGTGATATTAATCCAGAGACATCAGATAGAACAGGACACACTGACAATACAACACTGTAATATGTGACAGGGATGATTGGAAATGTCTGGTGGATATCGTGTGTGTGTGTGTGTGTGTGTGTGTGTGTTTTGATCTGACCGCACTCGCCTGTGTGTAGGTGGGGTCTAATAAGTTTCACAGATATCTGCAGGGTGAATGTCTGGTGTAATGTCTGGTGTGTGTGTGTGTGTGGTGTTTTACAGACTGGGCTCCCTGCTGAGAATGACGTGTATGCATCACTGAACACGGCCCAGGGCCAGGAAGACAGGAAGTGGAGCAGCCCTTTGTTGTGATAAGGTTGGGGGGGTGGGGTGGGGGCTCCAAACCAGACACACTCATTAGCCACAGAGAAGAGCGTCAGCCGAGCTATAAGCACTAATGCTTTTCTCTCCGTTACACGCAGACGAACACGGGTGCACCATGTAAACATACAGTCGGACACATCGGTTTGTCTTTAAAGCCATGAAGCAGGACTTTAAGCATTATCTCTCTGTCTGTTATTACTTTCTGTACTGGTGGAGATGAAGATTACTTTGATTATTTAAACACATTCAGCTTGTGTTTAGTAATGAATGATGATCCTTATTTTTTTCGATCCTTTCAAAAAACAACATATCCTTGTACGTGTGTCTTTCCCCGTCATGTGACTCATGTGCGTGTGGGAGAGGAAACTGGTCATACATAGAAAGAGTCTAAAATCTATCTTTGTAATTCTGGCTGAGCAGCTGGTTTTGAAAATCACATCATCACCAAATGAGGTGCCATTGGTAAAAATGTCAACAGTAATTGGCCATAATATGTAAATATCTGGCAGTACAGAGGAGCAGGGACAGGAGAGGTAATTACTTAAAATCAAGTCAACAGCGTTTAATGCAGACAACACACCGCTAACCTACTGAACGGTATGTCTGCTTGGGATAAATGGCGGCGCTTCAGGCTTGAACGCAGGTTTATACAAGTGATAAAATCCAAAAGACTCATTTGCGTCTCAGTATTTCTGTCTGTTTTTGAGACATTTTTCTGCATCTGCAAGTTTTCCCAGAATTTTACACGTCTGCAAACATACTTGAAGGTAACGTTAACCTGTGCACAAGCGGCTATGTTGCATTTACCAAACTAGACTGTGCAGTCACTACGACAAACCCTGGCAACTTAAACCTGTATTTCTACCTAAAAACCTCTATAAAATACATTAAATCATCTGTGTGTTTTGTAGCTCCATGTTGGGGGTCAGCCAACCGCTGCTGGACATCCCTGCATTTGTGTGGCACAAACGACTGCAGATGGGTACGATTTTGCAGTTGAGATTTTGTAGCAAAATCTGTGCGAACTCTCCAGAAACCTCTTGGCTGCATCGCCACGCAAACATGTTTATGTATGTTCCTCATCGGTGAAGCACGTTTCAGCATTTACTCTAAGAAAAATACTGAGGAAGAAAATAAGATAAAGATTTTACAAGCGAGTCTCCCCAACGCGGCACTGAATTCATCACCAGACACAGTACACACACACACACACGTTATAAACACACTCCAGGATGGTAAAACAGCCGATGTGACGGTACAAAGACATGCAGACAGAGGAACAGCTGCAGGTGAGACAGCAGGATTGGTGGTTGGGGGAGCGGCATGAGCGTGGCACACACACACAGTCATGTGGTCTGTACCGTTACGGGATTGGCTGGCACTGGAAGCAGCGGGAAGCTCATTGGGCTGAGCGGAGCCAATGGCATGGCAGGGCGGGGTCTTAGGGTTACCTGGGCAGCGAGTGAAGCAGAGCGGAGAAAGCAAAGCGTTACATACTCACGCGTCCACATGTAGACACACACACACACACACACACACACACAGACACTCGTACACCTGCGTCACTAACACACGACATAGGTACCAACATCCAACCTCCATCCACACACAGTGGCATAAACATTTAAGAAACACAAGATACCCAGCAGGAAGTGCCAGTATTATGTCGAATCCTCATCAAGTCGGACAAAACAAGAGTCTAGATGCAACATGAATGGTCCAAGCTGACACGGTGGAACAGAGTGCCGCATCATGCAATAAAGCTGTGAGTAAACCAAAGTGTAATGTTGCCTTGTGAGGAACTTGGGAGGTCGTGTTGTCAACATGAGAAGTCTACATGATATGCTTGGCGTTAAGGGAACACCGAAGCCCACAAAGAGCATGAATGTCTGCAGCACACTGCATGACAATACCTCCAACAGTTGTGGTGACATTTCCCTCTGAACCACAAATGTCAACGTCACGGTGGCTCTAAAGGAAAAGTCAGAGGATCACCAAAATCTTTAGGGCTCATACTCCATGAACGTTATCCATCCAATAGCTATTGGGATATTTCAGTCTGGACCGAAGTGGTCGACCAACCGACTTCGCCATCCCTACATCCACGCTGCTAGTGTGGCTGAAACTGGACAAAAAAGGCCTGTCGCGAGTCGGAGTCTGTTTCAAATACACGCTTGGATCTCTTTGCAGTTGGGGAAAATAAACAAAAATTTACAGTAACAGCTAAATGTTTAAAAAAGCGACTTCTGTGGGCCCTGACCTTTTTAAAAACATCCACATAAATCACAACTCATGAGCTATTAGAAAATGTTCACAACACCACTTAATTGCATTATTTAACCCTTAAAGGCATCCTGTTTTATTTCCCCTTTGGAAAAATCATCTTTTGATTTGGTTCCTTTGAAAACTTTGGGATCTCCACCAGAACTTGAAATAAAGTTCTGTGGTTTGAACAATGTTTGGCTGCACAGCATGAGTTTCTAATGTCTTACCATCAGTTTCCTGTTTCCTGCAATATTATCATGCTGAAGTAGCTGGTTGATTTATAGCCTGGAAGGCCATCTTATTAATGGCCAATTAACTGCCTCCGTATTTCCTTCGATTTTCCAGAACATAAAGCACGTGAACTCGAATGAGTCAGTTTTGATGTACCCTTGGTTCAGAAAAAACTACGCACGCTGCCATGATGGATTTAACATCTTGTCAGAATAAAATGAGAAAAGGCAGTTATTATTAATGCGGACTACCTCGGAACCAGAGAAAAATATGCAGCACGCAAACGCACACTTTGTGTCTTTAGTGAGCCTCTGTCCTTTAATCGAGTGGAGCTGTAAGATGAGATGCTGCTGTTTCTGCTGCGGCGAGCGTTCTGCTGGGCCTGGCAGATCCCAGAACAGCCTCTCTGCCAGTCAGCCGGGCCGGAGCCAGACGAGCTGCTGGGTGGAACCTGTCCCAGGTCGGTGCCAGGACGGCCGGGCTGATGGGTACCGTTAATAATTGATGGCGTTATGAATGCACCACAGGATCTAGAGCCTAGCTCGTGGCGCTCTGGCCTCCTGCTGGCCGACATGGCGGCAGAAATATCCCGGAGAAGACGAGGACGATGCGATGCGAACGAGAACGTAAAATAAGAGAGATGGATGTTGGCACAGCAAACGGCCTCGTGTCGCACTTTGTCTGTGTTTATGTGTGTGGCCTTGGTGCGTTCAAGGTTGACTTGTAACTCCTGCTCTTCTGGGGAATTAGACCTGCCTCCCAGCTCGGAAATAAAACAACAGAGCAATGACACACGCAAACACACACCTGTAGCACATTTACGAGCCAAAACCATCAGCGAACACCAGTTTATAACCACAGCTCCAGCAGGTCTGCTCACACACAGATGATATGGGTGCCTGTAAACACACACACAGCCTCTCCAAACCCCGATGAGGTTTAGAGACAAAGCGCAGAGCAGCTCCTGCATTGCAGCCTCCACACCCTTTTCCATCCCCTGCCCTTCTCCCTTCTTTAGCTCCATCACTTCTTCTTCTCCTCCTCTTCACCTTCCTCTCTTTATCCTCATTTCACCCACTCTGTTTCCACAGCCGCGCTCCTCTGCTTTGTCGTCCCCACCCTTTTATCCCACCATCCCCCCTCTTCCCTTCCCCCTGACCTCCAGACCTCCCCAAACACCGCTCCTCCCAGCCCCCATCGGTATCCGCCCGTATGCTCTCCCCTGGTCTACATCTCAAACCCTCCACTGACATCACCACGATCGCTCTCCTTCATCCTCCATCGCCTCGTCAACAAAACCCCCAGCTCCCATCATACTCACCCTCCACTCCGTCAGGCGGTCCTCCCCATGTCCAGCGTTTAGGCCTGTTATCCAGGTGGTCCCGGGCCTCTCCTCCCCCTCCTCCACCACCTCCTCCTCCTCCTCCTCGTCTCTCGGCGCCTCCAGCTCTCCGGCGGACCAGGGCCTCCAGCCTCTCCTGCTCGTTGCGTTCAGAAACAGGGAAGAAAAGACACTCTCTCACCGAGCCATCGCTACGGCGACGGGCGCCTGGCGATGCGCTCGGAGACGGCTGCGCCATGGTTACCGCATGCAACCGCAGCAGCCTCGCCCCTCTGTCCTCTTCACACTCGGCTGCTCTGTGTCTGCTGGCGGTCACCAGCGCTCGATCGCTGGCTCATCTGTCACTCAGTAAAACATAATACAGCAGCACTGCTCCCTCTCTCTCTCTCTCTCTCCCTCTCTCTACCTCGATCTCTCTCTCCCTCTCTCTGTCTGACGCTCCCTCTAGGTAGCACCGATTCCCTCCCTCTCTCTCTTTCTCTCTACCTCCATCTCCCTCCCTCTCCCTCTAATAACTGAGTCTATTTCACAGAGCAGTTTAGTCAGACAGGAAGAGGCAAAATGCAACCCGTCACCAACCCCCCGAATACACACACACACACACACACACACACTGACTGGGTGGACTGGATATCGATACGGGTTGCATTGGTTTTTGTTATCTTTTCTGCCCTGTCTCCGTCACTCTTTCCACCTTCCTTTTCCTCCCTGTTTCTACGCACAGTATGACACGTACTGCAAAATAGACAATAATGTCAGGAAAATAAAGACAAACCACAACAGAAACAATACCATACACTTGATACACGATATGATATTTAAAACTGACATGAATTAATAGTTTTTTTGCTCCATCTTGATGAGAAAAAAAACAAATAATCTTATGTTCCCCTCTATATTTTCTCATCTTTTTATTGCCTGTACTTATATTCCAAAATGTATTGTCTTTTTTCCTCAGCGAACAAACTAATTGGAATTTTAATTTTAAGGAGCAAAAAATATGTTTTTATTTATGGGTAGGGTGTGGCTGAATGAATGAAGATTATAATCCAATGGTCCCTCTGTAATTTTTGCCTTTAGATTCAGGTATTCACTGTTTAACGGCTCCTTGCACAGATACTATACTATACTTCCCTTCTTTATACCATCCGAATGTAGACAATTTCATTAGATTAGATTTCGGTCAGATCCGGTGACGGCACAGCATCTATCTATTATTCATATATTACTATCAGATATTCAAAGGGATTTCATAGGTTATTTCAGGGTTTCTGCAAGTTAAATGGAAGGGCTTTTTAATACCACATTGGATGAAACATAATGTTTCATGATATAAAGTATAAAGCATGAAAGACAATCAGAGGGGACGACATGGTCTAGAATTATTTGTCACATGCTGACAGTACTTTCCAGCAGTATATAAGTATATAATAATAATTCATATTGATATAATTGATCAAATGAATGTAACCTGGACCTGGATAAGCGTCAGAAAATGGATGGACGGATTAATCAATGACAAATGATTCTTTAAGTTGATTCATGTTTTTGCAGTGCTGCTAGTGCTGGAATATCAGATTACTCAAGTACTGTACTTAAGTACAAATGTGAGGTACATGTACTTTACCTGAGTATTTCCATTTCATGCTACTTTCTGCTTCTACTCCGCTACATATCAGCAGTAAATATTGTACTTCTTAATTTACATTTACTTGACAGTTTTAGTTACTTTACAAATGAAGGTTTTTTGCACACAAACTGTACAAAGAGCTTATGAAATGTGATGCCTTGTTACAAATGAAACCGCCCAACAGTTTATACAAGTACAGCTGAAACGATGAGACATTAATCGATTAGTCGACTGACAGAAACTTAATTGGCAACTATTTTTGTTTTTCGTGTAAAAACATTTCATGGTTCCAGCTCTTGAGATGTCAGGATTTGCTTCTTTTCCTTTGTCATTATTCTAATACGCAATCTGTTTAAATAGTTAATAGTGACAGGCATTTCTCACCACTTTCTGATTTTTTACGTAACAATCAATCAATTGATTAATTAACAGCAGATGAATCCGTAATGAAAATAATATTTGGCAGCACAACAATACCCCTTCTAGTAACATCACTGCCTACAGCAGGCAAGAGATAGTATTTAAATAATGTGTAAATTACATTTCAGACTCTTTAACAGCTTCTAGCCTTTATTTCATTGAAAGTAAATCCAAAGCTTTTTAAGAATCTCCACCTTCCTCTTTGTTTCAGTGCTGGATATTGAATCATTGCTATGTAGATATCGGATTGCCTTGCTAGAAGCAAAAGGTGTTTTTGCTATTTAAGAGACATCTGTAATGCAGCGTTGTGACACAGATGAAGGCGAGACGGCCAAAAGCGCTCTGACTTCTGTGAGTGAAGTAACACTGAGAGTGATCCTCTCCTGCTATCACACGAACATGGCATAAAGATCCAGTTCCAAGCAATCAAGTGGATCCTTTTTTATAAATATGGACCAACACATATCAACACACAGGTTGTCTAATTTGCATATTGCTTTGAAATTTAAGGGCTTTTTTTTTTGGGTGTTTTTATAGATTTTGTGACGTGTTCATTATATTATAAAGAGTAAATACTATCGTGCTTATATTTGTTTGGATTTATATTTAACATTTGTTTATGTCTTGATTAGTTTATTATCTGTACTGACTGCTATCTGTGTTCGCATGCAGACATTATTTTGTCAGAGCAGAAGCCAAAAAAGAAAAATGAAGCTGCAACTCAACTCTCTCTTTCTCTTCCAGCATTTTGTGTGGATCGGCTTTCTATTTACAGCCACATCCCACACTGGTTTTTCTAATCAACGACCATTAACGTGGCGGTTTTAGTAAGCAGACAGCAGTTGTACAGTATATACAGTAACTGGACAATATAAAGCCGATAAACTGCTCCAGTATACTGTGTCTATATGTAAAGGATGGGATGGAAATGCCCCACCTCAGCTTAGTGGGGGGTTTGCTGAAGGTGCATGCGGAGTCACGCACAAACTGCAGGAGGGAGGAGAGACGACGGGGGGGGGGGGGGTTCAGAGTCAAGAAGAGGGATTTTAAAAAGAGACAGCAGAAATGTAGGATGGGGGGTGGGGGGAATGGCAGAAGTGGGAAGAGATAAACTGCAGATATAGATCACAGGAGAACAAAGAGAGAAGCAGAATGGATGAGCAGACTGCAGCGGCGTCATTTGCTGTGACTTGATTCAGGGTTTTAAGAGAATCTGTCCGACACTAACACAGCTGACACAGCGTAGGATAGTGTTAGTATAATACAGTTATAGCATAGTTAGTCCTTCAAGGGGTACGAACACATATTTAACCAGTCCCTCATTTATCCACGGGGGAAATTTTGCCTACTACACAAAATAGTGAATTTCTATGAGTAGTTTTTGGTATTTAATTTGGTATTTGGTTTATTCATCAGGGGCGTTAAGGCGCATTAAGTAACATTAATTACAAGGCAAATGTGGCAGAGCTAGTCATAATGGACTCGTTACATCCGCAGTGCCCTATCAGACAGTTAAACAAACCTACGTGCAAAGATTAAAACCCAGACACACTACAGTATTAATTACAATTGGAGCCGCTACGTATGCATTTCAAAAGTGACAATAAAACAGATAAAAAACAGAAACCAGGTGAGCCATCTGACAGCTAGAGATGAGCAGTACGCCTAAATATTTAGCCAAGAAATGACCCAGATCCACTGTCTTGATCCCAAACAATCCCCCAGCAGATGTGATCAACACCCTAAAGGAGCTGACTTTTTTTTTTTTAAACCCCGAAAGTGATTCACACTTTTTAAATGTTGTTTCAATTATTTTGCAAAATTGTATAGAAAAAGCTCTGGATGTCTTTCTCTTTTCAGAGGTGAAATATGTGCTTGTCACAGCACTGGGAGCATCGACCGTGTGTTCCAGTAAACGGCACACGATACGCTGGCGGTGATGTCATCGCCCCATGGGGCTGACCAATCATTATGTCATGAAG
>CM022493.1:6384523-6410726 GCA_011952105.1 Coreoperca whiteheadi | reverse complement strand
GCCTGAACGCATCCTGCGTAGACACAGACGGAGGGCTGAAGCTGCGCCTCTGCTAACGTGCAGCTACGCCTCCTGTGTAGACACGGTGTGAAGCCCTGCTGCTCTGAAGAAGGCGCCTCGCTCAACGCCACTTCTGAAGTGGGGCTGGTATTTTTGACTAATTACAGGCGATGTGAGCTTTTGTTCGAAGAATTTCAATAGTTCTGCAAACAAGCCTGTTTTACCGCATCAATGTTTTATATACTGTGGCAAAGGCGCTGAATGGACATGGGTCTCACACCTCTCAGGCACCCACAGGGAAATCATACCGTGCGGTGACAATATCGGAAGAATGGGCTGTTGTGTGATGAAGAAAAAGAGATGGTTAAACTGTGTCCATTTCTATATTTAAAGGGGAACTGATTTTACACATCAGGTGTTGGGAAGGTTGGGGATTGCTACTGCATATGTGAAACAAGTAGTTGTGAAATAAGCCTTTAGTGTCTCCAGAGGGAGCTGTGCGGAGTCTGATGAACGTCCTCAAGTGATGTCACTTGAGTCAGCGTCGGCTGGGGCCTCAAGACTACAAGTTTAAAAAAAGAAAACTATTAAAGGAAGAACATGTTTTAATACAAGGTAGAGTTTGCCATCTGGACCATATCTCTCCATCTCTTAGTCCGAGTCTCAGTCCACTGCACCTCTTGGGAGAAAAATGTATTCAGTGTCTATGTACTGATGCAGAAAACCAGCCAAACTCGTCATGTTTCAGTTGAATGCCCACAACTGGGCAGCTGACAGAAAGTCATTAGAGCCTTTGCATTAATTACTTGCTATTTCCTTAAACTCTGGTTCAGCCCAACAACAGCTGGAAATACACTGACTCAGTTATGGACCGACACAATTAATTCAGCGGCAGAGAGCTCAGAGAGGGAGAAAGGGAAGACGAGTCAGTGATCACTGCTGGGAAAGAGGCCGGTTTTTTCATCACAGCAGCAGTTATCCTGTGATCCAGCTTCTCAGTTTAGGTTTGTGAATGTGAACAACAGAGTGATGGCAGGTTGTATGATCATAATACGTTATCTTTTTACAATCATTTCAAACTAACTGTGATTAAAAATGAACAAAACAAGTTTGTTTAAGCTTTTATATTAACAGGGTTTTTTTTGCATAATATTGGAACACAATTTGCTGCAGGGAACATCAATGTGAATATTTTACATCTGATTTTGCAAACATTTGCCCAGTTGTGATATACGTATGCTGCATATTGATATAATAGTGTGACATTGCTTTACACCACATCGTCCAGCCTTACTGCTGACTGAGCAAAAACATTCACATAAAGCTCCTAAAAACACAAAATATGGCAACGTAGGCAGCAAACATGACATGAAACCTGCAGAAGTCAGAAGTCTAAGATAACAAAAATCTAAATTCAGTCTAATGCGATTCGTTTAATTTACAAATTAGCAAACAAGTATGTATAATTGTATTTGGGTGCTTTAACAAACAGGGCTGGGTATCTCAATATATTTCTAGTTTACTTATTCTTGGATCAGTTAGAAGTTTTGTTAATTTTACACTGTGTCTCATTACAGTTTTTTTAACTCACAGCCTTTTTCATTCAAGGTTAGGGGTGAACAGACTCCGATATGACTGATTTACCTTTGGTACAATTAAGGCACAAAAAACCCAAATCAACAACCTAAAATCTCCAGGACTTTACGGTTTATTATTATATAACACAACTGTAAGAAAATCATTTCAGTGTCAGTGGATGTCGGGGGCCTCTGCGATTCAACCCAGCAACAAGATCCTGTTTTCCCACTTTTTCTAAGGTGCAGTGAATGCATCATTCGTGTGCTGTGACCTCTGACCTTCTCTGCCTCCTGCTGCTGCCGTCTCTTCTGCTCGGCTGCTGCCCTGCGCTGCTGCTCCTTCCTCCGCTGCTCCTCCATCTTCCTCCCTCGCTCCTCGGCGCAGCGCCCCAGCTGCTGCTGCGCACGGCGCTCCTTCTGCTGCAGCACCTCCGACATCTCTGAGCACACACACAGTGCCAGTGGCGGAAAGTAACTGAGTACATTTGCTCAGGTACTGTACTTAAGTACAATTCTGAGGTACTTACAATGTATGCTACTTTATAATTCTAATATCCACTATTTTTACCTCTGAAATATAGTACTTCAAATATATACTTTTTACTTCACTACATGTATTTAACTGTTATAGTTACTTTGATTTTACACACAAAACACATGATCGTCATGTTAAATGTGATGCCTTGTTATAGTTGAAAGGCTCCTCACACGTGTTTTCAGTTGTGTTGGTGATTAGACCGACTCAGCTTGAAGCTCTGCTGGGATTTGCATGAGGTCATGATGTACTTATAAGGTTATAAAAAAGTTGTAAATTGCCCTGCAACAAAACTAACCAGGAGAGCCACCTGAAGTCACGGGGAAATAATTTTTATCTTGTTGGATACGATAATAACTGTGTGCACAAATTATAATCTTGTGTGCATACAATTAAAAAAACATCTGTCATCTTTCAGGGCCCTGAAGGCTCCATAATTTAACCATTTTGCATAGTGAATGCTTTTAATTTTGATACTTTAAGTACATTTTGCTGGTACTTTACTGAAGTATTTCATTTTTTGGGAGGTTTTCCACTTTTTCTCCAACACATTTTGGAAATATTGTACTTGGCCAGACTACATGGCCGGATTAACCTGCTAGTCAAATGAGTTGAGGTCAGACGGTCTAGACCTGCTCTGTAGGAAAAGTTCAGTGAGATAACTTGAGTTATGAATTGACTATATAAAATGAAATGAACTGAGTAATCATTGTATCTAAAATCCTGATGTGAATTGTGTAACACATGAGATCATGTTAAAACTGGGTGCTGCACTATTAACAAAAGTGAATACAACCAACAATAATCATAAAGACATGTAAGTGAGAATGTTTTAATAACAAAATGAACGAAGTCACCGGGACTGAGGTTATTACATGTGTAAAGATTGCAGCTGCGTGTCTGCCAACAGCTGCCCGGGGGGGCGCCCGGAAGGATGTGATGGCGACATGGCAGTTAAATGTGTCAAGAGTGTTTGACAGTTTGCGTTAGCTGGTGTGCCAAAAAACTGAAATAATAAAGGTCTTAAAAGTAGATTATGAGACCTTTACTTCAAGTAAGGGTTTTAGGATTACTTGTTAAAGCAGAGCTCGCCTTTAGGCCTTTATCATGTCAGTATCGTGGTTCGGTGGCGCATATTCCCCAGAAAACTTTTCAATTAAATTAGCAACAAAGCAGTTGACACACAGTAAGCCGGGAGCTTTTTCGGGCCCCGGGGCAGTTGCAGATTCAACATGAGATAAATATGACTGATTGAAAATCTTGCATATCCAAAATGTCGACTTGTCAGGGCGCCCCTAGGGACTAATGAACCTCAACGTCAGCTCTCTGCTGTTGGGTGCCCGATTAAAGCATAAAAAAAACTAAATGTTGTCTTTTCAGGTACTCTGAAAAACATCCAGGTTTAAGCTACACACAATAACTTTTAGACATTACCTGGAGAAAATCAGACGACATTTCTTTTAATTTTTCTTCATATAAGTCCACATACTTTGCAAGTTCTGTGACTTTCAGCAGCATCACAAGGCTTGCTCAGTTGCCATGGAAACGTAGACATAAACAGAGACAATAAAGCGTCTCAGAATCACGGGAAAACGTCTCCCTTTCCGTGGCAACTCAACCCAGCCGATGAGGGCCGCGTAATACAGTCAAAAGCTTCAGAACAAGCAAGTAAGTGGACCTTGAGTTGAGAGTGTTTTGTAAAGTGGAAGGTTTTTGCTCAACAATGAACAATTTATTTTACTGCTGATACTTAAATGCTTTTTCTTACGTTAATATTTAAATGTGGGACATGTAATTGAGTATTTTTCCACTGAGACACTGGCATTTTTACTACAGTAAAGGATCCGAATACTTCCTCCACCACGAGCAAGTACACATCCACACACACTACACCCACAATGTTCGTGTGTGTGTGTGCGCATGTGCGTGTGTGTGTGTGTGTGCGCCAGTGACAGATGAACAGGACGGACCACACAGAGCTCCACCAGCTGGAGAGTTACTCATACCTTGAGTCTTCTCTCTGTCCTCCCGTTGCTCTTTTGCTAAATTCAAACGGGAGCCTCGAGACAGGGGACAGATAAATTAAATAGATTAGTTCGGCTGCCTGTAGGTAGTACATATGTTTAACATTCAGGGCTGCTTTCGGTGTTGGAAGAAGTGCCAATACCACACTGTGAAAATACACCACTACAAGTGATAAGTAAGTATTATCAGCAAAATGTACTATGCAAAAGTATGAAAAGTAAAAGTCCTCACTGTGCAGTAAAGTGTGTCCTGTTCTATCTGATGTTTCTGAATTAATATCACCGCTGCATTAATGTGCGTGTTGCAATTCACTGCTGCAGATGTTTAATGTTGAGCTCATTTTAGCTGCTTTATATCCTGTTGGGTAGTTTAATCTACAGCAACGCGTCATGGTCCATAAGATCATCATGTGTTAGTAACGTCGCTGTCCTGTCAGAATCACGTATTTCTCTAAAAAGTCCAACTTTTCACGAGCTCAGAGAAAAGCCCTGTTTTCAGCTTTGTGATGACGCAGCCGATCCAAGGGGGGGTTTAAAGAGTTTATTTAGCTTCAGAAGGAGGAGGAGACGTTTCTCAACTCGTAAAGGAAACACTTCATCCTTCAGTTCCTCACAGACATTCAAAATCCGGAGATACGTGGTTTTCACTGGACAGGAAGGGGATGAACAACTGTAATCTGAAAAGTAACTAAAGGAGTCAGACACATATAATTAAAAAGTACAATATTTTCCTCTGAGATGTAGTGGATTAGAAGTATAACATAGCCCAAAAAGAAAAGATTCAAATAAAGTACAAGTACCTGAAATTTGTGCTTAAGCACAGTACTTGAGCAAATGTACATTACATTCCACTGCTGGGTGCTTTCAATTTGCCTCGTATCGTGTCATCTGTGTGTAATTACTGTGTGAATTTGTTGTCAGACCAGTCGTGTTAATTTGTCATCTCGTAGATTGTATTTTCTCACAACCCCAGGGTATGAAACCTAAAAACATTGTGACAGAAACATTTACAGATCCTTAATATTAGTCAGGACACTTGGAGGTAATCATCCCAACAACCACAGGCACTTGCAGCATTGCCACTTGGTAGGTGTTTTCTACAACTCGATGCTGTCATATTTTCAGTTTGTTCTGCCCCGGATTAGGGAGATAACGGAAGCACACCAAAGGGCGCGGATGTGATTAGACGTTTACCTGGAGGGCTTCTGTGACTGGTTGGTGATCGAGAAGGCGATGCATTCCTATTGGTAATCAGCGGTGCAGGGGGAGGGGCCAGCGCTGCGTTTGGGAGAGAACAGTCGCACATGATTCACTCTGCGCTGGTCAAATATGGCTAAAAGTGCAGGGCTGGAGTGGCGAACGTGGCTCCTGCTTTTGTCAGTATGGAAGAGACCCCAATACAAGCAACCACACGTACTTGTCACAGCGTCCATATGCTATAAACCTCCTGTCAGTCACCGCATCGGCTTTAGGGTCAGGTGTCAGCGTTGGACCCCTGAGTGTAACCCCACAACCTTCTTCCTGCTCCGTGTTTTTGATTCTCAACCTGTCAAGCTGCCATGAAAGCTGCCAGAGGACAACTATCGAGCCAACGTCTGTGCTCACACACAAGCACACAGGGCATACGGCTGCAAACGTCCTCTCAACACACACACACAGTTATTAGATGTGCATATATCTGCAAATCTCAGCTGAGTCCCAAGTGGGTTCGACTCTGGGTTCTAGTCACGTGCAACCAAAATTAAAATAAAATAAAAAAATCAACTGAATCGCATGTTTTTAAAGGCGCAACGGCTTCTTTCAGTCGATGCATGTGACACACGAACGCCACGCTCATAACAAGCTGCTGCAGTAATGAAGGAACACGGCTGATTTAGGGAACACTGAGCAGTCAGGAAAAACAGGGATGCGGTGTGGAACGTGTACATGAGAAAATATAATGCAGGATATTAAAAAAAAGAACAGGACTCTACACACATTTTTGCAACATACACCAGGAATCCTCTCGTTAAGAATATACTGTATATCACACAATGCACTCACCACACAGCCTCTATTTTTGTATTATTCAGAAAAGACGTCTACATATGAAATGCAGTAACAATTTATCTATATATTCTGGCATGCATTACAGATTCATATATATATATATATATATTCCTACATTGCAATAGGTCTTTACAAAAGGCAGTGTTACATGTGAAACAACGCTGAAAATGTTGCAGCAACAATGACTGACATATGCAAATACTTAAGGTGCCAATATAATAATAATAATGGTATATTTTTACAGATGCATTGCTAAAAACCTGCCTTACCCATTTTATTGGTGACATTAATCTTTAGGACATAAAGTACAACGCAGAGCACGACGTTAAAAAGCCTCAAACTTCACATTATTTCAGTCTTAGCAAGATCTATGACTCATATATTATTATATTGGTAGTCTGGGGCTCGCCCATCTCGGAGGTTAAACACTCCCAGAAGTCGATAACTGGGAAACGGCGGCATGTTTTCCTCACCTGTCATCTCAGGGCGGCTGCACGCCACTTCAGTCATCGCAAAGGTCGTCGAATATGTTCACCAAGAGGGACCGGACGGGAGCCGGAAGCCCGCCGAAAACCACACAGGAGAGCGAGCACAATGACTCAGGAAAAGACGGAGGAAAAGACGATGCTAGGAGTGGGGGAGCCTATGGAAGAGAGACAGAGAGGGGGTGGGGTGGGGGGCATCCTCAGAGCTAGCATACACGTTAGTTTTCTGTCTCAGCATTATGCTACATTGCGTAGCTTCGCTTGTGTGTTCACTCACCTAAAACAGACTAACTGCCAGCATTGAAGGCCATTTTTGAAAGTTCAATCAACGTTTGGTTCTACGTTCCCCTCCTAACGTTACCTCAATCAATGCCGTAGAACCGAGAAGAACATATCCGGGCGGGGGGGAAACATTAAATATTAATTGTTCTATGTGGCAGTTAATGTCTGTCAGTTTTCTCACAACGAACAGTGACTCACTTATGGAAAATAGATTAATTAATTTGTTTCGTCGCAGTCCAGCACGCCTTCACTAACGTTAGATTTTGGCCGCCCAACCTGACCACCTCACAGTTGGCTAATTTAAATATTAATGCGCCGAAAATCAGTACACACGCCGTATCGCGTCACCTAGCAACCAGGTAGTGCTGCCGCACAAGGACTACTTAGCGCGGCGGAAGAATAAACCCCAACTGTCGAGTAAAAATAAAATTTAAACGGCTTTATTAAACGTATGTACTGGTTCCGTTTCGGTAAGCGTGCTGTCGCCGTTTACACGAACGCCTCTCGCTCTCTCTCACGCGGCTCACTGCTTCTTTTTGGCCCGTGTCGGAGCGCACGTGCCAGGCACAAGCGAGAGCCAGCGGCGGCGTTACGTCATACTTGTATCAAACCGAGGCTGGCTGCTGTCGACGTGAAATATGTGTCAGTGCTATTTACAGTCTGCTCACACACACACACACACGTGTACTGAGTCATGTCAGATGGCAGCTCTATAAATAACTACACAATAATAATAAAAAAATGTATTTTGTTGCAAATAAACCAGCATGAGAACAATCTTGATCACATACTGTATGTGTTTGATAAAACCTACACTCTTTACATTTTAATTGATTATTACCTTAAAAACAGAAAACTAAGAGTCTACTGCATCTCAATCATGAGGAGGGTCAAAAAGCATAATACCCCCCCCAGACTGATCGCCCTGATTGATCTGGTCAACAGTAATAATAGTCCATTATGGCCTCTTACTGGGGATTATCATTTCACAAATACCCACAGCATGCAGAACATAATCAACTCCAATCAATATGTGTTCATTTCTGTTTATATTATGGGTTGCTGTTGACAATTAATACCAATTATTGGCATTTCCCCCACCAATATCAGATGTGCAAAGCAGATTAAGCTTCCTGGACAGGCCTGTGTTTTATTTATTTTTTAATCACTGTATTAGTCAGTAGCTAAACCGACAGCTGCACCAAGGGTCACAGGCAGTAAAAAACATTGGATTAATACGAACACTGCTTGTTAAAAATACATTGAACTGTGGCTAAATTGACATGACGCCGTATAGGAAGAGGGATTTTTAGGTCTTCCAACTGAATGTGATTTCAAAGCCGTTTATGAGGTTAAGTCTGCTGCAGTAATCTTATTCTCATGATATTTATATTTTTCTTCAAACAACATCCAAAAGGAGGCATGAACACAATACTCAGGCTGTGACTCTGGAGTTCATACCTGCCTTAAATTGGACTGGACGGTTTTGCTGTGGTACAGTTAAAAAAACAAACAACTTAATGGTTAGCGCTCAGGTGTGTTGTAACCTCCATACAATTATTCACACTGACTGGAAAGTAATTAGGCCTAATGACAGGGATTCTAATATTTTGGGATGTAACATTAAAACAAAAGGAGATAATTGAATTTAAAACACGCGAAAAGATTTAGTGAAGACGTGTCATAAGATCTCCCTACTTGTTAAAAACAAAAAGCAGTTAAACGTTCATGCCGCCGTTCTTCCCTTCTACTTTGAGCTCAATCTCGCCACCTTCGGACCGGCACAGGAACTGTGCGTGTAGCACCCAAACATCACTCTGCCAGGAGTTAAGATCTTTATTGGAAACCCAGCCTTCAAACACCATGGTACATTTTTATTTTATTTTTTTTATTAATTCAGAGTTACATCAACAGGCCCCATGTCGTCTAGAGCAGTGGTTCCCAAACTGAGGTGCTAGGCGCCCTCAGGAAACATGGGGGAGTTTCCGGGGGGGGGGGTTGTAGTTAGATAAAGTACTATACATAATACATAATGTTTGCTCTCATGGGATCCGAGGTCTTACTGGCGTATGTGAGTCTGTGTGCGAGGCCGAGCCAGAAAGGTTTGGGAACCGCTGGTCCAGCACGAGGAGCGGAGCGGCCGAACGGGCCGAGCTTCACTGTGTGCAGACACGAGTTCAAAACAGGAAAAACAGACAGAAACACAAATAAGGGAAACAATACAAAGACACATCTGGATTCTTGTTAAGCTTCAGGGATCGCCTTCATTCGGCCATGGTTAAACCCAAAATGAGCAGAGTTTGTTGTGACGCGTTCTCAGTGGAACGCGACGTAAACATGATGAAAACCCAGAAAAGACACACCATACGACAAGTGTTATCAGCTTCCGTCTGTCATTAATAGACAGCTTTCAAACTTTAAAAACTGTCTTACAGGCAACGATGACACAGGACTGACAAAAGGAAAAACAAACTGGTTTCTCACTTTAATCATGAATCCAGAGATTCTGTACTTGCTGCTCAATTCCACATAGTGTGAAACCGATATAAATGCATTTTTAAAATTATTACGCATTTGGTGTGAGATATTTTGCAGGCGTGGTGCCGACATGAGCCTCCTCTAAATAGTGATCGATCCTCGGTCAATAAGGGGAAGAAGAAAAAAGAATTTATATATATATAAAAAGAAAGGACACCTCCGTGAATGAGGTCGTCAATGTAAAAAAAAAAAAAAAAAAAAAAAAAAAAAAAGGTCAAAATCTATTCACCCTGAATGTGATGCTGGTGATCAGCCTACTCTGATTCTCCAATCCAACTGCATGAAGGCAAAGAAAACAAACTGTCTGCGTCATCGTCAGTCACCAGGCAGCCTGCTGCATCGCCTCCAGTCGCTACGAGTGATAACGGAGACAGTCGCACTAAAGCAGCGTCATTCACGTCCATTCATGTTAACAATAAACTCAAAGTATTGATGTCCCCCCCCCCCCCCCCCCCCAACTTGAAATGCACTTAAAGTCCTCCAAACAACAAAGACGCCTACTGATGGTTAACAAACTGGAATAAATTGAAACATACTGTATATTAATAAACTGTATTGGATTGGCATAGGCTGATCTTAATAAAAAATATTTATTATCGGTGCGGTGTATCGGCTCAAAACATCCCAATCAGAGCATCTCTAGTAAAATCCCACCTTCCCCCTCTGGTAGCAGGTCTTTAGATCTGGAAAAGAGAGAAAACAGAATTATTTCAACTATTCATATGCACTTAAAATATTGTCATTTTGTGCTTTAAAAAAAAAGAAAAAAAAAAGAAGGATTATTGGAGTTTCTGCTCATTTTTTAATTTTACGTCGCTGAAGATGTTTGGCCACCTTTTATAATGTTAGGAGAGGGGCTGCGAGTAAAGATTATTTCAGAATCAATCACCAAACAATTGATTGCTGTTTGGTGTCAAGACTTCTACGGCCAAAAATGTTCAGTTTACTATCATATTAAACAAAGACAAGCAGGAAATATTCACATTTGAGAGTAAAACTGGTAAAAAAAAATAAAAATCTAATTTGTTGGAGAAGTATTTATTGATTGAATAAAAGACTAATCGTTTGAGCTTGAGTTAGGAGATATTTGACCCTTTCCCTCACCTATTCAACCAAGTAATAATAATAATAATAATAATAATAGGAACTAAAGACTCTTGGGTAGGGCTGGCTATCAAATAACACGCTCTCGGTACCGACTGAAATGAGTGTGTAGCATCGAGTATCAGAAAAATGTTCCAAAAGCTGGCGTTAAATTAAATCTGGTTTAATTATTCTTTTATAAAAGATAGTACTGATTTTTATTTAGGCAAAGTGTCAGTATGGCAATGGTAATCAAAAGAAATAAAAGATACCCAGCCCTACTCCCATGAACTAAACTCAGGAAGTAAAAGGAAAAGTGGATCATAAAATGAAAGGAGCTTACGTCATCAATGTCCTCATCATCATCGCCAATGTCATCGAACTGGATCTCGTCGTCGTCTCCGGGCCCGAAGGTGTCCGTCTCGTTGATTTTGGCTGAGAGAAGGCATAACGCAGGAGAGCGTTAGAAAGGAAATACCGTACATGTCCATGAATCAGGGAAAAAAAAAAAAATAACTGTAAGGTTTCTACTACATTGTGATGGAGTGAAAGTGAGGACCTCTGCTGTTTAAAGCCATTATTTCACCGATTCCACCATTGCTGAACAGGTAGGTCGTGCAAGAATACGGCCGCTAGGACAGCACTCCGGTAATGTTACAATCAACGAACACCGAGGTTTGGCTTTGCACTAAAGGAAAGGTCACAGTCTCATCTGTCGGAGCTGAATAAACGGTGTTTACGCCGCTATAAATTAATTCCTGGACTCGCTTCGCTACAGTGACGTTCAGTTTTTGGGACCCAGCGGCTGTGGCGTTGGCAGGACGCGTGCGGTCTCGCTCACCGTGCTCCGGCAGCTCTCCGTAGGCTTTCAAACTGCGAGCCTCGTCGGCGTTGTACTTGAGGATGACGTCAGCTTTGTTGTCCTGAAACAGAAGAAGTTGAGCGGTGAGACGCCGTCTGAGGCACTGCAGTGTTTAGGTTACATGTTTTAATGATAGAGGCAAATACATATGACTAAACGACACACAACAGTCCAAAACGTTGAGTCGACTGAAGCGACCTGTACTAAAACCTGATTAGACGGGTGAAAGATCGGGATCAAACGTTTTTTAATGTATAGGTGTGGATAAAATGATAACCCTGAATAGAAAAAAGTGTGGTGAAAAAACAACACTTCACTGGATCTATTCATCTATATCTATACTGTATTTCTAACCCTTGCTGAGCTATAGCAGACAGTGGCACGCTGTCTAAATTACTACAAAGTGCATAAAAGGAGCAGCCTGAGACAGAAATAAAATTATACAATTTAAAGTATAAACAAAAAAATGAAACGACAAAATAAAATACAATAAAAATAATATAATCCAAGATATATACAATAATCCAATTTAAAAAAAAAAAAAAAAAAAGGAGCGTTTCAAGCTAACATTTTATAGAAAAAACTGACGAAAGCTTTTTTGCTGAACAAAGCATCAGCCCTTGAATGTCTTGTAACCAGGGAAGGGGAACTAAAGTCGGGGTAGTATGTTCTCTCTTCTCTTAGTTTCCGTTAAAAGCAGAGCAGCTGCATTTTGTACCAGCTGAAGACGATTTTGTGCTCCTTTTCTTTCTTATTAATTGTATTAAGCAAACAATTACAGTAATTAAGACGGCATGGGTAACTTTCTCCAGGTCAGTAGGTAAAAAAACAAGACCAAATATCCCCTTGTAGTTCAGATCTGAACAGAAAATGAGTCCTATAACTACAGGAGCTTCTGTATCTGCAAAACCCAACAAAAAAAAAAACAAAAAACAGCCACGTTGCCACGTCCCCCTTCCCTCCGCATACATAAAACCAAACACTGATTTACAATTTCAGACATCTATGTGAGGAACTGCTCCTTCTTCCATTTCAGAGCACAAAAACCTTAAAAAAATAAAAATAAAATTGCTGCTTATTGATCTGAAGACAGAAACGAGAGCTGTGCCACGTCCTCGCAGCGAGGGGTCACGCCCGCGTTAACGGTCTGATCTGGGTCATGTGAGCGACCAACGCACCTGGTAATCTCTCAGTCCGACCAGGATGATGTCCGACGTGTTAATCCACACCTAAAGGAGAACAAAGCGGAGCAGAGGTTACCCTGTGTCATACAGCAACACACTGCACTTTGTGACCCTCACACACACACACGGTCAATTGAGTCCACGCTGCCACATTAACGGCGGCTGGCCGACCATTGAGAACACGCCGATTCAGCATTACGTCAGGGGGTCTCCTGTGTGTGCTGGTGGGGACAAGGTGCGAGAGGAAGGTCAGGACATTCCTACCTTTTTCCGGAGTTTTCCTCTGATGTGGCAAAGCCGCTTGGTTCCATCAAAGCACATGGCCTCCAGACGACCGTTCCCCAGCATTTTAATCACCTGAGCATATTCTGGAAGACACAGGAGAGCATTGGACGGTTAATCCCGGGTAATGAACGGAGCAAAATTATCCAGAAGTCACAGATCAGGACATTTACATTAACCAAGTGCTGAGCCAGTTTTACCAAGACACCATGTGGAGGTCCTGCTCTGAAAACCTGGGGGCTGGTAAAATGGTAGCGGAGTACTTTACAGACACGAAACCCGATAGAAAAAGGTCAATGAGATAATAAATATATGAGAAAATACATACTATAATTAACAGGGTTTCAGTGCCTCTGCTAATGTCAGAATTACATTTTTCATGGAATATAATAACAGACGTATTAAGCTTTGGGGAAAACAAGCAGTGCTGTTACATTGCACAGCAAAGCATGCATATTAATTTCATTAGTCGAAGCTATAGTGTCTGACATTACACCTAAGTTTCCTGTGATTCTGAAAACATAATTTGATAGAAAAGTGCGGGATGAAGGAAAGAGAAGAGGCCTCAGCCTCGCTGGTGTCTGAAAAGGAAAGTTCTGCTGTTGTAGTTTTACTGAAAAGGCCAGTAAAGAAAGAGAAGGAGAGCTTTTGCACAAAAGAAGTGGAAACAGCAATAACATGAACACATTTCGTTTAATATAATTATTCATACGACACTCATGCAGCGCACTGGAAAAACCCAATTGCGTTGAGTAAATGAATTATTTTTTTTTAAAAAGTCAATTTCTTCAATTCACACGTAAAGGGATGATTTTACTAACTTCTGCAGAACACGTGAAATTAAAAATCTAAATATTTTAAGAAGGCTCCGAAGTCAGCCCAACATGTATAAGCCCCGCTCTAAACCAGACTGCGTGCAGTCCGTAAGCCTCGCCTTCACTACCTGCAGGGCTTCCTTAAACCAGCGAAGCCTCCTCCACACACCGGGCTCACTTCCACGCCATCCTTTTTTTTTTTTTTGGCAGCACTGAGCACTGCAGTCGAAACACTTCTGACTGCCGGCGGATGCTGAGGCTCTCAGTAGCAACGTCTGCTGCATGTCAAAACATCCTTCACTTTAAAACATCCCGCATTTCTTCAAACATGAGCTGTATATTGTGCAGAGTGTTTTTTCCAGTTATCTGTTATTGACTCAGCACCCTTTTTGGTCGGTAACTGAACCTGCAGGGGGTTTTTCTCTTGGCTTGGCTTTCAAATTGCAAACTCTTCCTCCAACCTGCTGACACACTGGTGCTGGAAAAACGTCTAACAGACGTTCTCACGTTTAGGGCTGCAACTAAACCCAAATTAACTGTTTAGACTTTAAAAATGTCAGAAAATAGTGAAAAATGCCCATCACAATCACCCAAAGCTGACGTCCTCAAACTGCTTGTTTTGTGCGACCAACTGTCTAAAACCCAAAGATATTCAACTCAGAAAATCAGAACATATTCACATTTAAAAAGCTGGAAGCTATGTTTTTTTTTGTGTCCCTTTTTGCTTGAAAGTGATGATTAAATTATCAATAAATTGCCAAATTTTCTCACCTAATGTTATGTTGATTGAGTGAGCACTGAAGCTGCCTAACTGTGAAGATCTGCCTGCTTTTCAAAGATGTAAGCTTCAGTCCTCTGCTCATATCTACTAAGAACAGCCCATAATGTCAACTTCTGGCTGACCTATTCAGACCAAACCGCCAACACCAGGTTACTTTGTGTCCTTGATTGGACTTTAAAAGGGAAGCCCCTTGGAAAGAAAACCCTCCGGTGCAAAGACAGTGATGGATCTGTAGGTAACCGTCCTCAGGAATCTGGCTCTCACAACTGCGCCAGGATCAGTGCTCACCCTGTCCGTCCTCTTTGAACACCAGCTCTCTCTTCTCAGACTCATTCTCGTTCTTTCCACGTCGCCGATTCTTTCCTCCTTTACCTGGAAACACAGAGACGGGGAGGCATCAGTGGATGTTCTCCATCCGCGTTCATCAGTTAGCTGCTTCTGCGGGCCTCTTAGATCCACCTGCCTGAGATAAAGGGATGATCGGAACAGCACCGCGAGCTCACGTTTAAACTGACGTCACCTCGCTAGGTCGCTAATCTAGGAGACTAAAGATCCTCAAGTGAGTTTCAATGACGCGGTGCGAGGCTATCAGGGGTTAGTTTAAGTGAAACTAGAGTCGTGGATGTCACGGGCCAGAGCGGGTGGGGTTTAACTAGGTTAGCAGCTAGCTAGTTAGCTGTGTCAGCTAGCAACGGAATTACACTGCCAAGTGCGTTATCTTAGCTAGCTGGCGTACTAGCAGGCGCAAAGTGTTAAACAACTTCATCTGACCTGGACTAACTTCATCATTATGTCAGCCAAATGCGTGTTTAGTGGCTCGTTACACGCACTGCGCGAATCAAACTCTTAATTCGTGCTGCTAACTAGCTTTAGCCGCTCGGCGTCACGTTTTCGCGGCGGGCTCGGCGGCGCGAGGACGAACGCCGAAACGCACGTTAACGTCTTCCTCCGTCTCTTACCTTTGTTTTTTGGCATGTTCTCTCACGCCTCGGTCACGTCAATCCCGCTCGGTCTCAACGACTGGCTGCTGAACAACAAGCGTCCGCAACAGTCGGCGAAAGCTCGGCTCGAAAGTGACGGAACGACGCGAGAAGCTAGCTGGTCACCGTTAATGCTCGCCGCCGGTCTGAGCATGCGCCCGGGAAGACATTCAAAACTCCATTGCTTTATTGTAACGGGTGATTGTTACAGAGACAATAGACAGCCGCTAAACGCTCAAGCTTAGTGGTGGAAGAAGTATTCAGCTCCTTTACTTAAGTAAAAGTAGAAATACCTACATGTAAAAACACTCTCTTACAAGTTAAAGTTATGTACTTAGAGTACAGATGTATTATCAGCATACTGTGCTCAAAATATCAAAAGTAAAAGTACTCATTCCACAGAAAATGATCATTGAATCACCTATTACTGATGCCTCAGTGTATAAGTAGCATTTTATTGTTGTTTTGGAGCTGATTTGAACTTCTTTATATAATGTTTGAGAACGTGTTTTCTTCTTATTATAATTATTATTATTCAAGGCAACTAAAATACGGTAAGCTACAGTAAATATGCTGCAAAGCCAGTGGTGAAAGAAGTACTCAGAGCCTTTACTTGAGTAGAAGTATCAGTATACAACAATGTAAAAAAACGGCACACAAGTAGAATTCCTGCATTAGACATTTTACTGAAGTAAAACAAACGGGAAAATCAACTTAAAGTATCAAAAGTAAAAGTAATCATGCAGCAGAATCCCTGAGTCATATTAGACTATTATAAATTATATTATTTGAGTATTATTACTGGTGCATGTGGTTGGGAAATAGGGTGATATATGGCATTAGTAGGAGTCTGTCAAGCATCAGAGATATTCTGAAAAAATAATCCTAAGAGAAGCATCAACTAGTCAGTTTGCCTTCCGGGCCAACAGGTCAGCGGAAGACACAGTCAACATGGGACTGCACTACATCCTGCAACATCCTCCGCCCTAAACAGGCTGCATTTCACTAGTGGTCATAATGTAATTTGGTACTTTGCATATAAAATATTATAATAGCACATAAATTATTAATAATTTAACAGACAATGACAGCGGCTATACAACATAATATAAGGGAATGAATCGGCGGTGGGAGTATATTTATATATTTGTGTATACTTATTATGTATGTGTATGGATATAAATGTATATATGGGAGCTAAGTTATTATATATTGCTTATTTTTTATTTCATTTTATATGCTAGAAATAAACACACATAGCTCAGATTGCAGCAGCACTACACGCTTTCCCCCGGGTTGCAGTGCAGCGCTGTATCCCTCCGCGCCACCAGGGGGCGCGCCGTCCCCCTCCGACGAGCTGCTGATGTTTTTATTCCTCCCTGAAAGAAAATAGACATTTTGGGTTTGAGCTCAGCGACGGAGCGGAGTCTGGTGACCCTCCTGCGCCGCGTAAAGGCTGACAATCTTCTGTGTGTGAGCGTCTCAGCGTGCGTTTTAGCTAATAAATAGCAAACTGTTGCGAAGCTAATAAGAACCCCCCCCCCCCCCGCATATTCTCGGCTGGGACTTGTAGTCTCTCTGCACGCTAGCTGCCCTGTTGCTAAGCTAGCTGCTCGGCGAGGTTTGGCTGTGATGGCTGACTGCAGCAGCAGCATCATGGTGAGTGTTGTTCTTTAAAAGGGAATATGGTTCAGCAGGAAGGGCTTCTCTCTGGATCCCATAAAACAGAGGCATTGCATGTGTTATAACAGGGGTTTAAATCATATCAGCTGCTTTCAACATGTGTTTTTTTAAAGCATTAATTTACCTCTTCCCTTGTTTTTAATGAAATACTGCTGGATATTCATCATTTACCCCCCCCCCCCCTTCTGTAGTAAAACGACTCCAAACACACAAACCACAATAACATCCACCCATTACCCAAATCGTTACAGGTAAATAGGAATAAATGAGAATGGAAGAAAAACAATAATTTTCAGAGTTTTGTACTTGCATTAAAAGCCTGAGAACTTTATGTATCTGTTTACGTAGTGTTATCCAGACTTTAACAGACTGAGCTCCAAATTAAACTTCACAGAACCAAACCAAACAGTTTCTTTGCTCCCTTTTCCAATCATTTATAGAATTCAGAATCTGTTTCATAACTTTAAATGTAGCCCCTTTTTATATTTATATTTCATGTTTTTGAAATGCATGATAATCTGGACCAAACCTGCAAGTGTGGTTGTGACTCGCCGTTTCGCTGCTGAGCGTCGTCACACTCCCAAGTCTGCGTTTGAAGTCATTAGATTTTCCTCGCTTTGCGCCAAAATGCGATCCTCACGTCCGCGGCTTCGTCCACAGATCCTCCAGGATCCACGACAGCATCAAGCGACGCTAACATCAAGGGGTCTGGGTCTACACATACTCTGCTTACGCTGCACACAATGATTTTCAACTCCAGCAAAATGTTTATTCTCCCTTAATGTGAACAGAATCAAACAGTGTGGTGTTGGTTTTCTCCCCGTGTTAGATGTCTTCTGAACACCCGGCGCTCGGAGGCGGGCCTGCGGGGAAAGCGGCGTCACCCTCAGTCGCGTCGGGGAACGGAAGCTGGGACAGCGCAGGTGGGATGGACCAGATAACGGTGGTGAGAATAGACGACACGCACATCGCAGAGGAGCAGTCGCACGTCGGCGGGAAGGTCAAAGACGACGCTGCGGAGTACTACGAGATGGAGTACTCGATGCCAGCGGAGGAGGAGGCCGCGGTAGAGGAAGAGGAGGAGAGCGTTTACGTCATTGAGTATTCAAATGCCGAGGAGGAGGGAGAGAGCTACCAGTTTACGATGTCCGTGGATAGATCGCTGCCGGCCAAAAAGCCAGTAATTAAACCCCCCGTGGGCGGAGAGACCGCCAGAGCTTCCTTACCCGTGGCGTCCAAACCGGTAAGGCCGCCGAGGCCGAGACAAGAGGTGAGGCAGAAGAGGAAGCTGGCACCCGAAGAGGAGGGCAAACGGGAGGAGGTTGTGAGCAATAAGTGCGTGTTGGAGCTTGGAGAGAACTACAGCGACGTGATGGGGATGAATTCAGGCTCGGACAAAAGACTGGTGTGCTCCCTGTGCCCGCCGCCCGGCCGGTTCTTCAAGCGCGGCTCGGGTCTGGCCGTGCATTTGAAGCAAATGCACCACCTGATGGGGAAGAAGACGTTCTTCTGCACGTCGTGCCAGCAGACGGTCCGCACGCAGATCGAGCTGGACGCGCACACGCGGCGCCACGCCAACCAGGACGCGGTGTTCATCTGCCTCCTCTGCTCGGCGGGGGCAGAAAACAAAACGGAGGCGCAGAAGGCGGGGTTCAAAGGCTCGCGGTGGGGTCTGAGGAGACACCTGGAGAGCGAGCACCCGGGCGTCATCCCTCGCTGCGGCATCTGCAACAAAGGCTTCAAGTCGCTCGTGTCGTACCTGGCCGATCAGTTCAGGCACGTCGGCGTCTCGCCGTACTACTGCGCCAAGTGTCAGATCTATGAGATGACGGAGAGGGGCCTGAGTATCCACACCAAAAACCACAACAAGAAGAAGATAAAGCAAGAGTCTGGTGAAAACCACCCGCAGACGCTTGGCGTCTCCGCCGGCGCTGACAACTCCGCCACCGACGACTCTGACTTCTGATACGTTTCGTCTTTCCAGATTAATTTCTGTCTCGTGTTTTCAGACTTAAGCAGCAGCTCAGCGACCTCCTCTTTGTCAGATGGGTGTCTGACATTTATGCATCTTTGACTAAACGGAACTTCGGACACAATTGTGTATGTTTTTGAACAGTTGTCAAATTTAGGAGACATTGTTTGCAATCCTCTTATTTTTTTAAATTTGCCTCGAGTTCATAACTGCTGCCACTTGGCGGAGTCTCCTACCTACAGCATCCATCGTGTGCAGAGTAATCGAGTGAATACAGTTTTGGGCACAGGGGCCTTCGAGGGAATTGAAGAAAAATGACATTTTTTCATAACCTGGGTTGGATGAGTTCCTTCGCTTAAAGGAATAGTTAAAATACGCTTCTTCGCTTTCTTGCTGGGAGTCAGATGAGAAGCTCAACACCACAGTTAATGGGGAGCTGGAGAACAGCAGCCAGTTAGCGTAGCTTAGCATAAAGACTGGAAGCAGCTAGCCCGTTGCACATAACCCCCACGAAAAAAAACCCAATGTTGTGTTTTTGATATTTGGATTTTTGTTCAGATTAAACGAACCAGATGTAACGTGTTAATAAGGGAACGTTAGAGGTGTTGGCAAGCAGAGCTCCCTACCTTACAACAGAGCCAGGCCAGCTGCTGGCCCCTGTTTAAAGTCCTAATGCTAAGCTAAGCTAACCGGCTGCCGGCAGTAGCTTCACATTCAGCGTGCAGACACTGCATGCCCTCTCATTTAACTTAATAACGCGTATATATTTCCCAAAATCGGACGTCTGCGATTAGCACGCGCTCATTTCCTCTTGCCCGTTTTCCACGCGCGTCAAACGCCAGACGCAAGCACGAGCGTAGCTGCGTGCGTGAGCGGCAGTCGGAGTGCTCTGTTATTAACGCGATTTTCCGACGTTCAACCAGAGAACTTAAACAGAAGCAGGGCACCAAAGTGTTCTCGTAACTGACGGAAACGCCGGCAGACACGGTGACCGGTCAGGACTGGGACTGACGCTTCTTTCCGTTGTCGGTTGTTTTCGTCGGTTCCGCGCTGAGCCTGTGAAATACGGCAGGGCGATGTGGCCAAAAGCGTACGGTAATGTTTCTGCAAATCCAGTCGAGACGTGGTTTGAAACCACCATAACGTGCAGCACTTCATCACCTTTGGTTATGTTCTTCTTGTTATTCGGAAATCCCTGCTCTGCTTTCACAGTTTCACCCTCCTCCTCCGTGTTTTCTCCTCACTCTTCTTCTTCTTCTTCTTCTTCTTCTTCTTCTTCTGCGGACAAGCTTAGAGGCGACGTCTTCAAACGCTGAACAAGAGAAAAGCCTCGCTCGGGAAGAAGCTGCGAGCGGAGGATTGCCAATTAATTTTTCTCGCGGTCGGCTAATCGATTTAACCGACGGATTGTCTCGGCTCTAATGTAAATAAGAGCCAGGTTTGTAAAAGTCAAAGTGAATTTCCGTTTTGACCCCTCCGCCCCGCGCGCCGTTAATGCCGTGCTCGTTCTTCTTCGTCAGTGTGTGAATACTGTACATCCCGGCGTTGTTCCAGTAGAAGAAGAAAGTCGACGCGTTTGTCACCCTGCAGCCTCGCGGCACACTGCCAGAGTGACGACGTCTACATGCAGATTTTCTTTTTGAAAACACGTCATGCTCTCAATGGCAATAGTCTTCTATTGGTAATATGCAAAGAATATGCACGTGATGCTCTGCACGTGGTGGAGACACACAAATAGACGCCAAAGCAGCCCATGTAGGGGCCAGTGCCAGTGTTTGTGCACCTTTTACTGCACATCATGTGCTCTTTGCTTTAGCGTCCACATTTTCCAAAAGCGTAACGCAGCTTTTTAAACTTGATGAATGCGGTTTTTTTTGTTTTTTTTTAGGCAGCGCGGTAATTTCAGGGAGCTATGAAGATGAACTTTAGGTTGGTAATGCATCACAGTGGACATGGAGACTCAGATCGTTTATATATCGATTAATATGGTGTAATCACCCGCAGACAAGAATCGTTGCGTTTTCGGTACCTTAGAAGGAGCCGTGCATCTACAGAGGGCGCGGGCCCCCTCCCACTGAGGCCGAGGTGTTGCTACAGTAGCCCACAACGGACAAACCAAACGCTGGCGGTTTGGCGGCCACCGTAGTTTCTCCTACACGCTTGGAGGGCGAGAGGCGAGCGCTGTTCAGATGGTCGCAGACTGCCATTTCACGACGAGACGCCACTAAATCCTGCACACTGGATCTTTTTGAATAGAAACGTAGCTGAAAGATCTGCTGGCGTGGTGCATTCAGGTGCTCACAGGAAGCTCTGACATCGGGGACCTCACGGTCAGCTGCCGAACAGCAACCTGTTTAACGTAATACGCTTTTTTTTTTATATAACGGTTTAGTTCACAACACCTATGTTTTTGAAGCAACGTAGCTCATGAATACGATGCAGAATGTTCTGCCGTCAAGCTCTCAAGTCTCAGACGTACAAAATGTTCATTGTGACGGATTAACCATCTCGAAAAAGCTCCGATTGGTCTTGAAGGGAGTTAAAATACTGTGTGGTTATATGTCAGTGGAGTACACGTGGTTTTAGGTGAATGTGATAACTGTTAAAAAAGAAAAGCCTGCATGCATGTAAATGTCGTCACTATAAAGGAAGAACGGGTGTTTGGGGCTTTATTACAGAGACGTCTTGAGATTGAAAGTGTTTTCTAAAGCCCCCGAGCTTTTGACCGCAGGACACAGCCTTCATCCGCAGCCTTGAGTTTGCCCAGGTCATCCACCTGCTGACGGAGGTCGCGCGATGCGATCGAAAGCTCCGGAGCAGCCGCGAAAGTGTGGCGAGGTCGTTTTTGCCAAATCCCCAAATCTGATCTTGGTTTAAAAAAAAAACCCAACAGAAACGTGAACCTGAGGTAGAAAATGTACTTAGAAGATTTAAAAAATTAAAATCATACATTACAAGATCATTACAGTCGTTTACAAAGTAAAAATACCAAATATTTTTTTATATTTTAAAAGCTAAAAAAATAAAAAATCAAGTAGCCATAAAACTAAGTCTGAGCAGGCCCGTTTTATTTGTTCATTTCCAAAACGTTTTGGTTCGGGACTCCCCGTCACAATTTATTCGCATTATTTAGAATTTATTACAAGCTTGAGCATAAGCTAAGTTATTTTTCCTTCTCGGATTGTTTCATTTAAAAAGATTTCTAGAGGAGTAGAGGCGAAAGTGTCCAGTATTTCACAAGAAAAACACAAAAATGAGTCAGAAAAGACAAACAAACAGAAAAATATATTTTTCTTTGTCCCTTTTCACCTCGTGACCCCTCAGGTGGACATTTGGACCCTGTCAGGGACCCGACCCACAGATTGGGAACCACTGCGATAGTGTGTGCGTGGACTTGTCTTTTCTCCTGTTTTGACCCTCATTGATTGTGTGTGTAACAGGAAGTGTGACGGCACGTCTTCAGAATAAATCGGATGAACAGTTAAGTACTGTTAAAGTTCTAATGTCGAAGCCCAAAGTGTGGATTTAAGGACCCAACCGCTGATCAAAATACTGAATGTTGAGATGGTTCGAATCAGTGTTCCCTTGTTTATGAATTAAAACATTTGTATTAATTAAGTTTGAAAGTGCTCAAACACAAATCATGACTATTCTACTTCTGGAGGGCGAAACAAGTATTAAGGGTGCTAAAAATCACTAAAATGTCAACTAGGTTTGGTGCGTAAACACTGAGACGAGCTGCAACAGTCTGCTTTTATTAAACAGTTAGTCGTGAACGTGAGTGTTTATTTTTGAAACTTAAAATGTCGTCATATGTTTGGAATGAAATCTCTGTGATGTGTATTTTTGCTGGGTTGTTTTTTTTTTATTTGTACTATCTGCTGCAGCTTTTTGTCTCTGCCACATTATGCGTGTCTTTTCTTTAAGTCTTCTGACATCATTAAAGGGAAACGCCACTGACTCTTCCGTAGCATTGTGTTGTTTGTGAAGCCCTTTCTGGGCCTACTGTATTGATTGGTATAGTATTTGTCATTCTCCTACCGTGTATAACTGGTCAAATAAAGGTGGTCTAGAAAGGCCCTTGAAAGACACTGAATTAAAGTCCCCCTCCGCTCAACAGACGTTTGCCGCCTTCTTGCGAGCGCGATTTGTGACGTCACAAAACAAGCTTTGGAAGCGCATCCCGGTCTGCGAACGTCTACAGGCGTGACGTAGACACCCGAAGCCGCACGTGCGCAAACAGCCGAGAAAGGACGGTGTCCCGCAGGAAAACGTTAAGAAATGAACCAGCGTTTGCATATTTCTGGGACTTTTAACGAGCTTGAAGGAGTAGATGCCTTTTTAGGGATTTTAATGTGGAAATTACTTTTTCTTTCTTTTATTTTTTTGCAGAAAATAAACACATCACACACGTTATTGTTCCATGCAGACTATTTGTGTATATGTATTAATACATGCCTGGTGTCAAGTAACAAAGTACAAATACGTCTTTACCTTATGTAGAAAGCTTGGGTATCTATACTTTACTGGAGTAACTCTTTTTCACCCAACGTTTTACTTCCACTCGTTACCGGAACTTTCTGCGCCTTACATTTCAAAAATAGCCCCGTTACTCCTGTTTAAGACAAAGTTAAAACATTTTAAAAAAAAGAAAAGAAAAGGTGTCCAGGTAAAGCGCTACAGTCATTAAGGCCTTTAGAAGCAGGCGTTCTTGAGGAGGTGGGGGGGTGCACTATAAGCTTTTGTCCTTAATGGCATCGCACCCCCCCCTTACATTACTTTTACATTTATACGATTTGAAACCAGTACTTTTACACTTTTACTTGAGTAAAAAGCTTGAGTGGATACTTCAACTTCTACAGAAGTCTAGTATCTGTACTTGTACCTGAGCAATGAATGGGAATACTTTTGACACCTCTGCATCTATAATTATAATCCACTAATACAATCAGGATTATTCTAAAACGCGCCATCCCGCATAGCGAGTACTTTAAATATATGTTCATGCTAATACCTTTACTTGTAGCAGACTATTTCTACACTTTGTGTGACACCGCCGGTTTCTATTCATTTCTGGCGAGGCGGCGGTCAAAACACAACAATTAAAACATTTATTTCCTCCGTCCGCGAACAGGCGGCTAAGAACATCTGCGCAACGTGGGTGAACCGTCGAGCCGCGTTAATGAGAGTCGCCACGCGTTCACCAGCTGATTATCCTCTTTATTGTTTTTCATAGAAAGTCCAACTCTCACTGCAGGTACAAAAACAGAGAGCTGGCGTTAGCAGCAGAGCTGAATGCGTCTCTGGCAGGACCACGTGGAAGAGGAGGAGGAGGAGGAGGAGGAGGAGGAAGAGCAAGAAAGCGGTTCATGATCACAGAAAGAAAAAGAAAAATCATTCCTTTTACATTCCTTTATCCCAGAGCTGAACATCGACAGACGAGGCAGAGACCAACACGTGTATATATATATATTTCATATTACATATAAAAACGAAAAGGAAAGTCTGTAACTTCAGAGCACTAAATGTTTTATCCCTTTATGTTGACGGACATTCAGACGGCCGCAGAGAGGAAGCACCTTTCAATCATTCACCTGTGGCTTTACATTTACGTCTGAAGGGGTTCACGGTGAACAGATGCAGGGCAGAGGGAGCTGGGGGGGGGTCTTGTTTTTGTTGCACGGGTGCAGGTGTTTTACTCGGACCGACCCGGACCTGTGGGCGCAGGTCCAGCGCAGAGGGCCGCGTGAACCGCCTCTGGCGTGGAGGGCGCGTCGGGCGGCTGGCTGCCGTCGGCACATGATGAAGACTGATTCAGTTTCCCGAAGAGACCCGTTTAAAACCGACCCACCTGATTTCCCCCCGCAAAAAAACAAACAAACTAAACTTTAAAGCGGTGACACTCAATTGTTTCTAGCAATTTCCACAAAGTGTCCCGGAAAGACACACGGGATCTGGCTGCAGTTGCAAGTAAAATTAGAAATACCCCGTTACAAGTCAAAGTCCTGAGTTCAGAATGTCACTTAGAGAGTAAAAGTACAGAAGTATTATCAGCAAAATGTACTTAAAGCATGAAAAGTAACTCATTGTGCAGACTGGCTGTGTAGAATATTGTATTACTCACTAATGAATCCATTTAAGAGCATTTTAATGTTGTAGTTTGTCAATGTGGAGTCCGTTTTAGATACTTTGTGTACTACTGGGCAGATTAGTGGCATAGTACTGCATCCTATATGTTTTTCTATGTCAAATAGGTATAGGTCTAGGTATTGGAGACTTCCGGCCTTTGCGTCTGTGAGCTGTTGAGAGACTTTCCCCCTCGAAGCTTCTCACCCTTTTCATTTAAAATAAATGTCGGAGGCTCAAAAAAAAAAAAGAAAACCAAAAGGCAAAATGACGTGAGGAAAGTCCACAAGAAGAACGTAACTTTGTCTTTTTATTCTTGTCTACCCCGAAAATAACCTCACGACTCCTCAGATTCGTCTTTGTGACCTTTAGAAAGCAACAACTGGATAATGTATAATTAGCTCCACCTCGAGCAGCTGCAACAGTACAATCAGTCACAGGAGCCAATTCACGGCCGAATCAGTACTTTTAGTTTGACACTTAAAGTGCATTTAGCTAATTACGCTTCATTGTTTCCTTTTTATGTCTTTTTATGTTTGTTTTTTTGGTATTTTATGCTGCTCAGCACTTCGGCCAACGGCGGTTGTTTTAAACGTGCCACGTAAATACATTGGACATCCTGCACGTTCACTCAAGTAGGATTTTGAACGCAGGACTTTTAACTTGTACATTGGTGTATTGGTACTTTCACTGAAGTAAAAGATCTGAATTCCTCGCTGACTGGAAGTCCAGATGCCTCAAAGTCCCCAAACTTGCACTAATAAAAACCCCCCTTATGTCTTGTTTGTTTTCTGGTACTTTGGGTGAACTTTCATGTTGTCACACGCTCCCAGGTGCGCTCGGCTGCCGGGACGCAACGGGAAATGGTTTTGAAAGTGCTCGGGCGAGCGTTTCTCTTCTCTGCTACACTTTTGAGTTACTGAGGTTTATTTTTCTTAAAAAGGG